>CAXKWD010000378.1:0-702095 GCA_964059195.1 Ectobius pallidus | reverse complement strand
AGAAAATTGGACACATAAAGAGAATTTAGTTGTTCGCGATTTTCTCGAAAACGGCTCTAACGATTTTCTTAAAATTTTGTACATGGGGTTCTTACACCAAGAGTTGAAACTTTTATTTGAAAAATATTTTCAAAAAATTCTCAGATTATAAGCCACCCACTGTTTGTAGAAACTAGTCTTGCCTGGTGAACAAAACTTTGCATCAGGTTTAAAACAACTGAATACGCGCTCTTTCACGGCATCTTATTCTAAATCAGAATGTGAAGTGAGAAAGATGTATTGTTGGTCATGCTTTGATAAAGAAAGTTACGCGAGTGCATTAATCAGTTTTTATTTCGGTTGTGTATGCTTCGGGGATGCGAAGCGATGTGGTAATGACATTCTCTTCATTTTCATTACCAATTTACAGGAAGAGAGTGGCGTACATAATATATTACTAAGAGGCAAACTTTATTTGGGCAGATGAGGTAATGTGAGTTTCTCATCCGATATTTTATAAGAATATTGGTTCGTTTGTGCCCTTCTCTTCAGTTACAAAGGAATTTGAATATTTAGGCCTGTGGATTAATGCATAAATTGCTTTAATAATTTTGAAATTATTTTGTCTTCGGTGTATGTTTTGCCGCTTGAAATAAAAGCTATTTTCCACAAGTTTATAACAAAACTCAACAGTGCTATTGGTTTCACATTTTGTTTAATTTGGTTAGAGGTGGAGCTGTCATGGGAAAACTTAGCGGGAGAATTCAACGCATGTGGAATCGATAACAGTTGTGACAGGATACCTACGTACCAGTGAATATGTGTGTATTTGAGCTGACTGGCTAGGTTCCACGTCTTAATAGCGAAGACCTCACAAACTCCAAGCACATTAATCACACTAACTTTTTTGTTACACGTGAAGCAGGTAAAGGTTGGGCCTTCTGATGTCCGCCGCTAATACCAGAGCATGCATTTCCACTTTACTTTATGGCCCCACAAATTCTTTCCCTTTATAACAAACAAAATGATGGCCTTTGCAATACTCACCGGCCGAACCCGAGGGAACATTTCGCCAAGTAATGTAAACATCGTACTAGCCAGTGTTTTATAATATTGTCGCATTCCACTAGCTTGTCGTATGCTCCCCGTCGAGGAAGGTGCTTGAATGAACTGTCCGATCAGACCGTCTGATAAGATTCTCATCACCGGAAGTAAGCCCAGTGAAAGCAACAGCTATTCAGTCGGGCGGAATGTTAAATGTTTACCTTAACAGCATAACTCATCTTCTCAATTTCAGAACTAGCATTTTTTCTACTGTCCTTCCATTTGCTAGAAAGCGATAACCAAGAAATATTTATAGGCCTAAGTGTGAGAGGTTTTCTCCAAACCATCGAGATAGCAAGGTTCCTCATTAGTTACGGCTGATAAATTCAAGTAGTACAAGTAAAGTACATTATTGGAATTTTTGCGAAGAATCTAATTTTTACACTTCAAAACATATTTTCTCACTTAAACTCATGTCCTACACCATCCTCGCACTCGAATTTTTAATGTAATTTTGAACTTAAACGTACACACTTTGGAAAACTATTTATGACGACACATTGCTAAGAAGTGGAATCATTCTTGTTTCTAAAAGTTAAAAATTAATGTTTGAAAGTTACGTTTGACATGTACCAACAATAAAAACGAAACCGTGGAAATATCCTACAGCGGGATCTACAAAAAATATACATGTCATTTTTTCACTTTTTTAACGATTCTTTTCTTTTCTAGAACTGCCTCATAAGTAATGAATTAGGTCCAAAAGAGAAGCCGTGACAGATGAAATCGAATGCTTTTATTTTATTCTATTTGTTTCCCTGTAAATCATAACACTTTTCACTTTATAATATATATATATATTTTTATTTATCCACAGCATTAATTATTCATAACATAATAAGCATAAAGATAATAATAAACATAATACATAATAAACATAAGATAATAAACATCTCTCAACATAAAGAATATGAAATACACCGTATAACTAACGTCCAATAATTAAAATTTTTAATTCGTT
The DNA here is from genome assembly GCA_964059195.1 of Ectobius pallidus. Classification (NCBI taxonomy): domain Eukaryota; kingdom Metazoa; phylum Arthropoda; class Insecta; order Blattodea; family Ectobiidae; genus Ectobius; species Ectobius pallidus. Next base: position 700,051 of record CAXKWD010000378.1, on the reverse strand, counting down.
TGGACACTTCAACATTTGGAAAACATTTTGTCATTTTGGATATAATTTCTGATAAGACAATATGTCAATAATGAAATTTGGTAAAAAAAAAAAGATGGAAACTTGATATTTTGTGTTCTATATTTCCTTTAGGATGTTCACAGAGGAAGGCGTAAGCAGATGTTCCCATTTATGCTATTTCAGGCTATGTTTTTTACTGCAAAAGTGGTATTGTCACTATTATATTTTAGGCATTAAATTATACAAGATACTCTTTTAAAACTAAATTTTAAACTTAAAGCGGGAAATTCATGAGAAGGGAAAAATCCCAATGTCAGTCATTTTCCATTATTACTGTATGTATATATTTGCACAAGAAAAATAACGCCTTAAAAGTTGCAGGCTGTATGTTTTGTTACGTATTAAAAAAAATAATAATAATTCTAAAAAATTTTTATATAGCACGAAGTCAAATTGACCTTAACAAGTGGTTAACATTTTAAAATCCATTGATTAGAGATTGAGGAATTTTGATTTTTCAGTATAGGTTTGCTTTAGTGAGGATGTAGATAATATTATTGGAGATGGAGAGTTCTCTTCCCTCCATAATATGGACATACTGAGACAGTGATGAAATTTAGGAAGTATTTTTCCAATAGTAGGTAACAATGGTGTAAAATCCGAATGCTGAAGTCCGAAGCTCATTGATAAGAATTTCGTCTGCGTTTGAGATTTCGAAACAAGGTGGATACCGTTGAGCTATATCATACTTCACGTAATTTTTTACCACTGAAGTTACTGATTTATTCATCCAATCATCCATTCGTGATTAGATATTTAATTTGAGAGAAGAAATCTTGGGCTGTAGGACTAACTCCAATAGTTTCATCCCTTGCGTGATATTTTCTGCCTTCCTCAGGCTGAATTAATAGAAACATTACCGACAATGCCCTTATGAGACGGAATTAAATTCGTCCTGGGTGGCGCAGTCTGTGTGGTGCTGGTTTTCAGTGCCCAAGGTCGCGGGTTCAATCCCGGCCAGATCGATAGCATTTATGTGAGCGTAATGTGACAGGCTCATGTCTGCAGATTTAAAGGCATGTAGAAGAACTACTGGGGACAAATTTCCGGCACACGGGCGACGGCCACAGACCTAAGTTACAGTAGGCCTACCATCCCCATAAGAAGAGACGAAATTAACAGCTACCCAAATTCTTTGTCTGTAAAAGCCCTGTAAATTGAACTCTTGTATGACTATTTAATATTTGGTGAAAAGTATCTAGTTTAAATTAATGTTTGTTGTGATTTTTGTTTTTTGCTCAATCTATACTTATTTCATTTTCATCTTAATATATAACTTAATAACTTATAAATAAACGTGTCGCAGAATTTTTTTTCACTACAATTTTATTGTGTTAGGTTTTCATGTAACGCCTACTACGCCTGTATAATGGAGGTAGTCTAGTAAAATAGAAAACGGACACGAATAAACTACCCCCAAGTAATTTTTGCAGAAAAACGAATATGTCATTTCATTATTCATAAATAGAAGTTTCGAAATATGCATTTTTATTAAAACCATTAGAGACATTTTTTCCAAAAGTAAACATTTGGAAAAAGTTTTCATGTGAAGTTCCCTTAATGCGAACCAAATTGTAGGTGGCCCGATAAGAAAAAAGAATAAATAAAACTTTCATTAAAAAAAATAACGAAATTCAATGAACCGTTAGCCCTCTACAGATGTCTATAGAGAGACAGACGTAATTAAAAAAAAAAAAAGTTTTTAGGTTTCTAGACATCGGTAAAGGATGTTTTCCGGTGATATCTCGATTTAGATATTTTTGACGAACACAATACTTTCTCTTTACTCCGTCTATGCAGTAAAGTAAAAAGAAAAATCCCACAGATTCTTCAAATCAATCTACATAAATGTTACATGTGAACATTGTCTATTGTCATCTTTTTCTTCCCCCATTTTTGTCTCTCTGTGATGGCGGTGACAACATTGAACGCTCATTGGTCTATTCCTTTAACGGCCGTCAACTATTTGACCATTCAGAATCTTTCTTGCTGCATTGAATTTCCAGAGTACTAAAAGCAATTTTAGTAATTTTTTTGAATAGAAAATTTGACCTTGCTCCAAAAGCATGCACCCTCATTTGAAATTATGGAAACTCCCTTCCATTTTAACAAGTCTAAAGCATGGAAGAGTGAATGAGATGAAAGCATTATGATTATGTCTTCAGTGATGTATAGAGTATTTTTGTAATGTTTAAAGGTTACGCCACACATTCCTATAGTCATTAGACGACTATCTTGCATCTCCCATTTACAACGCAGTCTAGGCCACGGAAGACACATGCGACATCGATTTGTCACCTCTAGACTCGTTATGGACACATTAACATTCTTGAATATTCTACCTTGATACAGGGGAAGAACCTGTTACCGTTACAGAAGATGGTTAATATTCCATTATTATTATACCAGACTGATCACTGATTCTTAAGCTTAAGTAGTCAAATAAAATGCTGGTAATTCCACTAATGGCTTCCTTTAACTGCGATATTTTAAATAGAAAAATATTGTAGGCTATGGTAGTACTGAATTTGAATGGTTTGCATTTCTGTGCAATCATAATATATCCTAACCTATTCAAAAACTTCATCATTTCCAATGAGGGTGCGTAATAGATATTTTTTAGTACCACCTTATACCCTCAATTCCAATTACCATTAATAGATGTTCCAGGAAAAATATATTCTGCCAATATCAGTTACATGTATGTTTATCTATATTAATAAAAGGAAGTGTCTGTCTTTCTGTCTGCCTGTCTGTCTGTCCGCGATGCCCAGCGAAATCTACTGAACGCAGAGATCTGAAATTTTAAACATAGGTGGACTGAAGGGTCGGAAAATGCACCTCGAAGCCCGAATTTTAAATTTCGCTTTCGTTCGTGAGTAATGAATGAACAACGGGCTGAAAACGTGCATTTTTTACGTTTTCGAAGCATCGGTTTTGAGTAATACATTTCAATGTCAAATCAATTACAGTAGGCTTTGGCTATTTTTGTCATACCTTGGACATAAAACCATCGCGATCGCTTCAATGTTGTAAGCTCACGCTGGTCGATTCATCTGTTTATAATGTCATATATTAAATTTTCAACCTACACGGAAGAGGGATAATCAATATAGGCCTAAATATGGCCAAACATTGTTCGATTTGGACGAAACTCACTATCCAGGGATTTTCTGGGCCAAGGAACTCGAATCTGAGATCGCTTTTACCAGGCGACGCTATCTAATCGTGGTATGTAATTCACGTGATTTAGGTGTTAATAAATATAATGATTTGACTATTGTGCTCTTAATTTTGAAATAATTATCGCGGCGAAGTATTGCGGGTTTTCTAAACAATCGCTGCAGGTGGATGACCTAATAAATGTTTTTACTTACGCCTGGAGCTTATAGCGCGGCAATTTCTTCTCCGCTGGAGTATTGCGGGTTTTCTAATCAGTCGCTGCAGGCGGAAGACAAATGTTTTTACTTACACCTGGAGCTTAGATAGCGCGGCAATTTCTTCTCCGCTGGAGTATTGCGGGTTGTCTAATCAATCGCTGCAGGCGGAAGACAAATGTTTTTACTTACGCTTGGAGCTTAGATAGCGCGGCAATTTCTTCTTCGCTGGAGCGTTGCGGGTTTTCTAATCAATCGCTGCAGGCGGAAGACATGTTTTTACTTACGCCTGGAGCTTAGATAGCGCTGCAGTTTCTTTTCTGCCGGAGTATTGCGGGCACATGCTAGTTAAGTATAATTACAAAATGAAAGATTAGGTTTACTTAATGCATATAATTCTTCTGGTATAATTTTGTCAGTGAGCTAAAGAGTTAAAAATGATTATCATTAATGTACATAGTGTAAATAGGCTATTTACTTACTTTTTAAACATTTGTAATTAGGTTTCGAGTTACTATTTACGTAAATACGTTTTTGTTATGACTATTTATGTAAATACTTTTTTGTAATGACAAGATAGTACGATTCTTACGTGTGTTATAAAATGCAGTTGGAAAACCCTGTGACCTAGCGTCTGAATTACCTTACCGGACAGCCTGCTTGACTCCTCCGTGGCCTATAAATCACATTCATAAGTTGCATATTACTTCATAACAAAATTCCAAACGTTTGATGTAATTATTTTTTACGCTAATGGTGGAATTTACTACTAGCTTGTAGTCGAATATTGGAATGCAAAAAAAAATCAAGGAAATAAATCTTTATAATATATATATCAAAACTGTATAATCTACTACAGTACTGCAGTTTCATTTTTTAAAGTAACAATGTACATTTTATCTATTGCGACCAGGATAACCATGAAGAGAAAATGGTTAACGGTCTCATTTCTCGCCTGTGCGAATCAGACTATCTTTCTGTTCCGAAGATCGAGAGTTCGATCCTGGCCAGTTTGTGTTCATTTATGTGTGCGTAAATGTAACAATTTAATGCCTGTATATTTACAGGCTTGTAAAAATGAACCTCCTGAGGCACAAAATTCCGGCACATCGGCGACAGTTAGAACCGTATACAGAACTGTACAAATAACGAACAGTGGAAGTCGTATTACTATGTCTATTAGCTATTATTTATTAATGTTTATTAATAATATTCTTTATTATTATTATTATTATTATTATTATTATTAATATTATTATTATGAGTCTGTTCGCATCATCACATTTTCGTGGAGCAAAATGACCCTCTTTACGAATTATTCTGGGTATCGCATACAACCGACAACTACAAGATAGAAAATGTCCTTTTTTGGGTTACGGAAACTTTTATTTAAAAAACCGGGACCTCCTGTTAAACGTGGATTCTGAATCATCGTGAATTTACAGTTTCACTTAAGGGGGTAGATACAGCTTAAACTACTGAAGAATTGACCATATTAATTTCAATTTTCCTTCATGAAGTTGAAAATTAGTGCACTGAAAACTCAGGATTTTGAAAATATATTAAGCCTACTTTTTTAAATTTTCGACTGATAGTTAAATGTAAAAAATAATTATTTAAAAAGCAACCATTTTCTGTGTCAGTATTTAGCGTTCCCTTCTTTACCGCAAACAATTTTCAACATTTTCATGTTCGTTTTCCTTTATTTTAAAGCTTAAAGATAGATAAACAAAAATTACCTCCATCAAGTTTGTGAGGCAAAATAAATAATAGTTTTAATTTAGTTTCAAATTTATGTAATGGATTTTCAAAGGATTTTAAGACCTAAATTACTTTTTGTAGGCAAAATACCTTTAAGAGAGGTGTGGGTCTAGGTCATTTTTGTAGATTATGTAGGAGGTAACAGCTCAACAAATTTCATTCAATTCTATTGAGTAGTTTTTTAATTATCGGGGGAAACGGTTCTGAAAATGTATATTTTGGGGAAAAGAGCATTAAACTTCTGTGATATTATTACACACATGGCTGAAGCGGCTTATAGAAAAGTGCAGCATCTTCCTCAGGAATTCATAATTTTAAACATTATGCTGAAATTTAAATAATGTTTGCACCAAAATGAACTTAAAAAGTTTCTGCATATTTTTAAAATGGGTTTTAAAAACCAATTTCAGAAAGTTGTAAGCTGGACTTACTACTCCCTTAAAGAGGAACTATCAGATGTAAATGCAAAGGCCATTGGTCCAAATTCTCATCAGGTAGGCCTAATGGTGCTAGTCAACAAGAAACCATTTAACCTTTAAAAATTATTTACACTCTTAAGTACTACATTATTATAATCAGTTTATACAGCCTTGCGGGTAATATGAAAATACGACTTGGAAAAACCTCTGAAAGAGATCCGGACAAGTTTACCGGGCAGCCTGCTTGACTCCTCCATAGTTATAAATCACAGACATAACTTGCATATTACTTCATAGGTGAATTCCAAATGCTTGATGTAAGAATTATTTCTTAGAATAAGGTGGCATTAAATACTTGGTATTAGGTCGAACTACGGAATTTTCCTACAGCGATGAGCAGATTTTGTCGGTCGCGTTTAAGCTATCTTTATTATAGCTTATGTAACCAGTTTTTTTAAATTTCATTTACCCTACGTTTTCACGGAGAATTCAAATAGATCTGAATAAGCTTACCATATTGAAACTATCATGAAAAATAGCTTATGTAACCAGTTTTTTTTAATTTCATTTACCCTACGTTTTCACGGAGAATTCAAATAGATCTGAATAAGCTTACCATATTGAAACTATCATGAAAAATGGAATTTAGATTGAGTTTCAAGGTCGATACACCTAAAAACTATTCGACTTAACAAACCACCACTTACAACGCCACTCTGGGCTAAACTGACGTTACCACTCGCAACAAAACACTACAGTAGTATCAGCAGATTATAAATAGGGTTCCAGACTAAATACAAACTCGTAGCTGTTTGATGTTGTTTTCTCAGAAACATATTTCGTAATAATCGAATAATATAAATAGGCATTTACGAACCGGACAGGCCCTTTAAATATTGCAATAATGAAGAACGCTAACCTAGCTATATAAATGGTATTTTGATCGACCATACTGTAATATGACCGTCGGCCTGGTCTTGTGGTTAGCGTCGCTGGCTACAGATCCGTCGGTTCGATCCCCGGTACCTCCTCGGATTTTTCTGAGGTAGGGAGGTCTGGAACGGGGTGCACTTAGCTTCGTGATTCAAATTGAGTAGCTACTTGATAGAGAAGTAGCGGCTACGGCCATGGAAACCACCATTAACGGCCCTGGGTGTCGGCATGCTGACCACATGCCATCTGCCTATGGTAGATGACGCAGCGGTCGGGCGGTAGGCCTGGCCCCTTCAGGGATGTAGCACCACGGAGTTTAGTTTATACTGTAATATGCTTATTACATGTGGCGTAACGGTATGATAATTACATTTTTAAACAGTCAAAGGTAAGAGAAGCAGTTTTAACAGTAGACGATATTAATTACAAGGAAAAAATTGTCACTGAGTGTTATAAAATTGTGACACTCCAGAGTGACCAACTTTGATTGCTTCGCAAGGAAAATACTCTTTTAGTTTGGAGTAATATATATTTTTTAAAATTTATTTATTTATTATTTATTATTACTATTACATAAAATTGCAAATACAAATACAAATACAAATACATATTTATACAAGTAAAATAAAACAATTTTCAAAATTCAAAATTAACTACAACTACTGTTTAAAAAGAGTAAAAGAAATATAGGCTATATCTTCACAAGAAGTATTAAATTTAGTAATACACCCGAATGAGCAAGACTGCTCGTGCTCGGGTGCCGTTTCAAAAATATCAAAGTGAAAAAAGAGGAGAGACAAAGAAATAGAGTGTATAATGTGCTTAACTAAAAAGAAAGTTAAAAAAATATATATATATTAAACATAAATACATAAAAGGAGTGAAACAAAAATTACTTAAAAGCTAAAAAATTATAAAAAATTCTTTACATGTCTATTAAATTTAACAGTGGAGTATGCTGAGAGATCAGGATATTTTCTGATAATTGAGTTATAGAAGCGCGGTCCAAAATTAATGCTATGCTTTAATCCTGCCGATGTGAGACATTTGGGTTCTAATAGGAGTAAATTAGTATTTCGTCTAGTTTTGTCGATATGATCACTGGAAGAGTATTTTATACGATGTTTGTGAAAATATTTTAATATAGAAAATTTGTAAATTTGGTCCAAACTTAAAACATTAAATTCCGAAAATATTAGGCTAGTTGGGTAATCAATGTGTTTCCTTAGACAGATTTTTATTATTCTTTTTTGTAAAAGGCATAGGGGCTTAAGGGTAGTTTTCGCTAATCCTCCCCAGGCGAGAATGCCATATTGAATAATGGACTGGAAAAGTGCTAGATAAACGCATTGCATATGATTATTAAAAAGACTCAGTTTGATATAAATTCAAATTGTTAAAATAATTATTTTCTTCCCGAAGAGTAAGGGACTATGTCACTTAAATACTGTGTGTGTGTATATATATAATGCAACCGGCAGGATAATGGTCTTATAAATTTTTATCATATATTTCTGGACAGAAGATAAGATAAAAGTTAGTGAATTGCATAAAAACAGGCATTTCCTGACTTCTATCTTCTGAAACATAATTTTTTTTTGAAAATTTATTCAACAATGCATAAAAAGTACTTATGAATTTATTAGTTTCTAGAAATAAGACATTTAATTATATGCCCTCAAAATGTTGCATTACAGTTTTTCAGAAGAAAGTTGTCGTGATCCGAAAATCGAACACAGGAGTTTCTTCTTAACCCAGAGGTACCCTGCTATTGAGCCAGTTGGGTTCCACGATCAGGTCTGAATCGTTTTAATAGCTTTTGCGTCCCTTATATTTTTACTTTCAAAACTTTTTAGCCTGTTGGGATCTTTTATGTTAGCTATCAAATCTTTATTTTAGAGCTTACTATTGTTTTTTTTTCAAGGTGAAAATATTATTTAATAAAAGTTTTCAGAAGATTATCATAGGTATACCATGAAATTTCCGGAATTTATCGCCTTCGTGCGACATCTCATCGCATGTGAGCTATTGTATATTTTAGATTAACCTCATTGTTAAAACAATATCGTGTTATTAAAAATGTACTTACTATTCACAACACATATAAATAATTATACATTATTTTCGTATCTCTTTTTGTTCATAAGCAGGTTTTAGTTATATATATTCACTATTTGTCTTCAATTAATATTTTTTATCAAAGAAGCTACAGGTATGAAAACGTTTGAGTGTCCGGTCCTTGTGAATTACTTTTAAAAAAGTTAGTGTTTAAAATAAAGCGATAAAATTATGACGATAGAGACTTGCGATTGGTTCAATTTCCACATATTCTTATCCTGGATTGGTCACTGATTCGTAAACTAAATAGTAAAATTAACTATGAAAAAGTTCATTGTTTCGGATTTTAAGAGACGTTTGAAGAATTGTCTTAATTTACACGAAACATTACTAGCTCCTGGCATAGGCGTAACCAGGTCGACCATATGGGGGGGTTATAACATCCGCGGGGGGGGGGGGGGGAGAGGGGGGTCCGGGGGTCTTCCCCCGGAAAATTTTAAAAATTAAGATGCAAAATAACGAGTTTTAAGCTTCCGGGGATCCCCTCCCCGGAAAATTTTAAAAATTAAGACGCAAAATAACGAGTTTTAAGCTTCCCACGCTTTATACTTGTATTAAGTAATTTATGGGCAGACTTAAAAAACTATACAATTTTTCTTTTTTTAATCAATGGGGGGGGGTTTAAACCCCCATAACCCCCCCCCTCGGTACGCCTATGGCTCCTGGACGGAATGAGATCATTTGAAATAGTGCTAACTAAAACATTACAGCTAGCTGTGTCTTTAGAACACACAATTTTCTTTTGTCTTTATTCTTTTCCTCCTTCAGCTTCCTCTTTGTGAATGAACACTTCTCGAGTTCAGGGAACTCTACTCGATTATGTCTGTCTTCAGGTGCAGCAACCGCTTTGGATTCTATGGTAATTACAGGGAAGACAATGCCATTTTATTACTCTATATCGTAGAACCGGGTGAATTAAAACCCTGGTAACCCAAAGACGTTCTGCGAAGTTGTATGGAAAGTCCGTCTGGGGGAGTCCCGAGAAAAACCAACAAACCGCAGAATACCTGGTCATAACACCCACCTTGACCCAATAAAGTTGAAGCTCCTAAAAATATCCACATTTTTCATTGATGAGACTTCCCTTTCATTTTCTTAAGCAGACATGTCTACTTCATTCATAACGGCGAGTTACTTCATTAATGAAATATACGTCAATTGATGGGTATCACAGCATATTAAATCTATACTTTCAATCAATCTTTTTGGCTGAATAATAATAATAATAATAACTAAGGAAATATAACTCCGAAAAGCTTGATAGCTTAATTTTAGACGGCTTGAATTAAAAATAGAATTTATAACACAAGAAACACGAAGTAAAAACAGCATATTAAAAAATCAATTGTAAAATCTTTGGTTTTAATCACATGGAACATACTCTTTTAGGTAAGAATATTTTTGTATATTACGATTATTAAAAATTCATTACACTTTTTAAATATTAAATTTCTCATGGAGGTCGTAAAAATTGTCGTACTTAAGTGGTTGTCGACTCTATTCCTTGTGTTAGCAGCCATGCACCAGAAAAAATCAATAACCTCTGTCTGCGAAAGTGCATGTGTCTATGCAGATGACAGTTTGAGGTCCAATATGGCTCCACGGTACGTGATTCATTAGAAATAATCGAGCATTTATTTTTATTTCATAAATTTTAAACGGCTGCTTTAGAAAAGTGGTATGATATATGATATTCGTAGTAAAATCGTGTTATTTTACTTGTAGGATTGCTATTGGCTCGTTTCGCAAACATACCTTCTCGCAAATAAAATATTTCTTTACCACTTGTATAAAAACATAACTATTAGAACATGAGTAAGGACTGTAATTTCGGTACTTTTAAATGGTAAATTTTAAGTTGTAATTCTACATTTCCACACGTTGCATTTACACTTTTACTACTGTAGCATTTTTTAATTATTATCCATTAGGCCTATAGGTTATTGCAGGTAGACCAATCTGTCATAAGGTATTAAACTTATCTACTAATACTTAGGCTATGTAAAAACGAGTTATTTTTTCACCATCACCAGTGCCTTCACTGTCAATCACGTCTTCATCATAATTATGCAAATTTAAATCACATTTCCTTAAAATATTATATTTATTTGTTCATTTTTTAAATATTCTATGCAGCGTTTCAAAAGCTATAGGCTCCCACAAGTGAGTCCAAGGAAGGTGTTAAATGTTCATCATATGAACGAAATGAGATGGAGGTTGGATATGAGGGTTGTTGTGGGATGCTGGAGGTTATGTGATGTTCTAGGGATGAAGAAATTGCTTGGAATTGTTTCTGTATGAAATCAGAAAATAGATTTTATCGTGAAGAGGCATATTGGTATGCATTTCGATTTTTAAACTGATTTCGTGTTTTATCGCGAATTCAAATCACACACTGGAAACGATGTAATTTAGTAAAAGAAGATATGGAAGAACAAGCCCTTATAAAATCTTTCGCATTTTAACTCCATTAAGCAAGATCGCCATCCTTAGTTAAGAGTAGAGTAGAAAAAATATATTATAAGCGTATTAATTACCGGAGTTTTACCTTAATTTTGATTCGTTACGATGGAAAGCATCTGAAGTGCAAATTCTAGCATATTGAGAAGACTAGAAAACTCAACTGGCGGAGTTTCAGCGGGGGAAGCCGAAGACCCGGCTCCAAGGCTCGGTGTTTAAGAATTGAGGATTGTCTATTATTATAAGTAGGGACCGGATTTTTAGGTTTTTAAAAACACTGTTTTAGGTTTTTCATTAGGTGAAATAGTTTTTTCTAGGTTTTTCCCCCAAAATATCGTTTTCGGGTAGAATAATTGGTTTAATGAATTTGAATGTGCTACCCACTGCCGTAATAAACTCGATTTCATTTGTTTCGGCATAATTAACACGTCTTATTAAAATTCACAGTGTGACCACTAAGTATGAGTAACAGGGAAGTAATAAAGGCAAACAAGGGCTTTAAAACACAGAAATCTATATTCTTGTTCATACACGGCAACAATGGTTGTTCGTACGATTATTTTAAAAGGAATACGCCGGTACTCTTACACTTCCTCTTTAGATATCCATCCTAGACGACAATGGGTTAAACGAAACGCTGGTGGTAGGCCTAATTTCAACCCGACAAAAATTATTTTCTCTCCGCAAAATATAGATTTCTCAACTGAAAAACAAAAAAGAAAAAAAAATAGCCTAAATTATATATTTTAGGCTTTATATCCCGTTTAGGTGTATTTAGGTTTTTATACACCATTTAGATATTTTTAGGTGCCATAGAATTAATGTGGGTGAATCCTATGGACAAGATTCGAAAAAGTGTATGAGCGCTTTTTGTTTTGGAAGTAAGGGAAAAAATAGGTAAAAACCTAAGAATCCGGTCCCTAATTATAAGCTACTAATAATCTCACATAATTTTTTATGACAACTGTTCACTTAACCTCGTATTCACAGGATCTTCGAATCAGAGTTAGGCTCCAGTTAACACTCGATAACTCATAGGATAACTGGGACAAAATTATATGGAAATAAGCCTACAACTGCTGAGAAAAATATCACCATACTGGTATACTAATCCCCACCATACTCGTACAATACCAAAAAACTGTGGACCACACTAAAACACTAAATAAGGATAATTTTATTGTTCCGCGCATACCACGTACTGTTTAAAAATTTACAGTCTCAAACTATCTTGTTAATATAATACAAAGGTGAGTTACATATTGTTCTTATCTGAAGTATATTAAAGTACAGTAGGCCTATACATTCATAAACGTGCTTTGGTTAAAATGTAATTTTTCATTACCTAGGCACAACTTTATTTCTTTAGATACGATGGACTTTTCGTAACTCGGACAGGTTCTGGCCATCTTTAGTGCTAGTTATCACATCATCTTATTTTTCATAGGTAATCCCATCAGAGTTGACGAGTTTATCGATAGATGAAACTCGTCAACTCGTGTTGGATTTGTTAAGACTATTCCACGAATAAAAATGTAACGGATTATACAAATAATAATTACTTTCGTGCTTTTTATATAAAAACAAAACTGCGAGTTCACGGCATACTATGAATCAATAATCCACGAATCGATTGGAGTTACCATGTCCTTGTTGTTGACCAGTGCTACGATTCGAATTACCATGTTCATGGCGTGACCAGTGCTACCAATTGTGTATATAAGACATAGTTAACTTCATTCGGGTAAGCTAACAGCAGAACAGAATAAAAGCACACGAACTGGCTTGCACCAAATCGAAATAGTGTTTTTAATCAATGTACATTTCTATTATTTCAATTTCTGAACAAGTTATGTTGTATAAAATACGAGTAATATGTTTTCGTGATGCTTAAATGGCAGCGTGTGACGTATTAATCACTGCACACTGATGCTTACGTGTTCATTAACGAGCAGACGATTTTATCGATAAAACAGAGTCCTCATATTAATAGCAAACATTTTATAAGATAAACGATCGTGATTGGTCTATATCCGAGGAATTGCTCAACGTTATTGGTCAATATCAAACACGCGACGTATAAGTGGAATAGTCGTTTTAATCGATATTCCTCCATAAGTATTCAAGCACTTTTTACTGGATTCTAAGGTGGTTTAAATGGAATTGAATTTATCTGTTTCATGGGGAAATCCTCGATAATTTTACTACTTTATTACCTTTTTAAATTTAAATTTATCATTAATAATCGTAAGCGGATCGTCTTTGAAGTAGGGAGTACCTTTGCGATGAAGTCAGCGCGAAGCACAGGTGTGACCTGTTAGCAGTGGATTGGAGCTCAAGGGTCAAGGGGAAGAACCGCATGCCAGAAGGCTCAGTGGTGGATGTAGGAAAGAGGCCGAATACCTCCCAGAAGGTCTGCATGATCCAGGGTTGAAGTTAATGAAAACTCGGAATTTCTCAGTAGCATTCATCTAAAGCAATAAAGACATAACTGTGAAGCCACAAATCGTATTGAAATAGACTTCACATATATTAGGCTTTTGACGTGCAGTTAGGAACACTTAATACGTAGGCCAATAATGATGGATAATAATCAGAGATTAAGAAGATTGAAATACATTGAGGGAATTTTTAACATATATGGTGATAAGGTACTGGGGTCCATAGGCTTTGAAATTTGTCCCAAAAATTTTCCAAGAAAGTTTCTGCTTGTGCGTGGTTATGTTACCGAACATTTTTGACCTTTCGTTCAATTTTGTCCCGAATCAATTTCGAGTAACGTTATGTTACCTTCACACTGTACCTTGTTCAACACTAATTTGTGACGGTTTACACTTTAATACATCCATCTTAACTTCAGTTTGATCTATCGTTATTTTCATGGGAAAGTGTACATGCCTTTTGGTCATTAAGGCGGAACTGTGAACACACATTAATTGATCAATATAAAATGTTAAAATTCAAATATATTTCAACCAGCTTGTGGCCATCCTCAGTGAAAAACTTAATTTTTCAAAACATAGACACATCAAAGCAACATATTTATATATGGAATTCTTACGTTCAGTACAAATTCAGGCACTTATGGAGCATTTGGAAGCATAGGCGTAACCAGGCCGACCATATGGGGGGGGTTATAACATCCGTGGGGTATTCCATACCCCCCAGGGAGAGGGGGTCCGGGGGTCCTCCCCCGGAAAATTTTAAAAATTAAGATGCAAAATAACGAGTTTCTAAGCTTCCGGGGGTTGCTCCCCGGAAAATTTTAAAAATTAAGACGCAAAATAACGAGTTTTAAGCTTCCGGGGGCCCTCCCCCGGAAAATTTTAAAAATTAAGAGTTTTTTAACGAGTTTTAAGCTTCCCACGCTTTATACTTGTATTAAGTAATTTGTGGGCAGACTTAAAAAATTATACAATTTTCCTTTTTTTAATCAATGGGGGGGGGGGGGTTCAAACCCCCAAACCCCCCCCCCCCTCGGTACGCCTATGATTGGAAGCATAATTGTTCTGCCTACAATATTTCAAGATAAGTTTTGGGATGAAGGCTTTGACACTTTCCTGGTTAATTAAATAAAGACCCCATGACAGAAGAATTTTCTCAGCATGCAACTGCGTATGAGGACTGAATCCACCACTTGTTTTCGAGTTGTCTGTTGTTTACATCATGACTTTTAATTTATAAAGCACTTGAGAGGTGTCGTCCGCACTACACACCTGGCTTGCCAGTTACATAACCTTCCTGGAATCAGCGGAGATCTTTGCTTGTTGCCGCAATGAGTTAGATCGACTCCCAAATAATTAATTACTGTATTTAATGTCCTGGAAGTTCTTAAAAGCTATTCTGAAACTCCAAGCTATAAATTCTCTCTTCGACACCTGTAACAGTATTCGCCTGAATGTAGAGGAGAAAAGAATGAATAAAAATCTGCACATGACTTTCTCTACCTTCATTCGTGGACTTTGCTATTTTGTATTTTTCACAGTAAGTGCCCACATTGTAGGAATGCGCTTTGGGTTCCAGCCTCACGCAAATTTAAGAGTTTGGAAGAGATGCCTGTCGTATAACTACCCTTCGGGTGATTTATACGAAGAAAGTTTTAAATAGATTTTAACTCTTAATGCAAGCAGCTAATATACAAAATTTAATCAAAATCATCAAAGCTATTTTTGATAAAATTTCGAAAAAAAACTATTTTTTGTTCATGTAGTGTAGACTATAGAGTTGATAACCGTAAGAGAAAATCGTACCCACCTTCGTATCGCATTCCCAAATGATCCCTCTAATATAAGATTCCAATACGATTTTTCGTTTCCGATAAATGCTGCTCATTGATAGACCGACCTTTTTAAAACTATTATTTCTACCTCGGGGGACTCAAAACCATGTATTTAATAGTGATAGCGTAAAATAAAATGGCAGGGTCGGAACATCTATGATATGTATGCTACCTGTAGAGAAATTACTAGGATTTGCTGTATCATACTATTCTAAATCATGAAACTGAACCAAAGACAAGTTGGTAGAAAGCCTGCTAAGAAAATGGGGTTTCGGTCAAAACTAGTAGCACCCCCATTTGACAATGAAATGATCCGTTGAAAAGAATTGTCAGAAAAAGACCCAGGGCAAAATTACCGAATTTCTCATACCTAAAACAAGTCTTCTTTCCCCTAGGTGCCTTCCCCAGGCGATGGCAATTGGAAATCTTAAAACAAGATAAAGAACTGTATTTATAGTTTCACTCCTTAATAGTTCTACAGTAGATGCAAGCTTTCTGCAGTCCAACGATGAAGTTAGAGGATGGTTAAAATTTTTGTACTTTTATTTTCTATACGGCTAAAGAAATGCCCTCAGGAGATATGCTGGCTATTTCAACTTCAGACCACCTATGTGGTGCACTGGTTAGCGTTGCTGATTACAGATATGCAGGCCCGATTTTATTTTATATTATTACATTTATTGGTTTTTATTCGGAATTTTCTGAATATGAAGGCCTGGGACTGGGTGCACTCACCTTCTTGAGGATAGCTGAAACTAAATTTCTTAAAGCAATAGCTGCTCCCGCTAAAGAAACGATTATTAAAGGTAATGGGTGCCGGTATGCTGACTACTTGCCCCAAATCGTTCTCTCAGTTTGTGAAGTCGAAACGGGGAGGTGTAGGCCTATGACGCATATATCGGACCGTTCAACTAGTCCCTACCATGTATGTAGCATGATGGAGGTTAGTTTAGTTATTGCTCTTTCACGACCTCTGGAACAACAATTCCACTGTTAGTTTTATAGGCTTACGTGGCTTATACGATATGTTCGATCTTTTGCAGGACTCTAGAATGTAAATGCAATCCACTCGACAGTAAATATGCATAATATGCATAATATGCATATCTTAAACAAACAAATAATGCCAAATGATTACTTTCTTTACTCGTACCACAGGTAGATGACTAAACATAGAATAATATGATCGGCGCTGAAATTCCATTTGGAGGTAAATATACGTTTTGGGGTTCCTTAATTAAAAAAGTATTACTTCAAGAAAAAAGTGTTTGTGTGTATGTCTCTCTCTCTTTCCCTTTTTCTATGTAGGCCCACTAAGATGGGGTAAAGTGTGAAACTAAACTTTATTTTTTGATTAAGTTTATGTCGGTGATATGGTACGAAACGTGCCCGATACTTCCTTTTGATCTTATACGTTACGTGAAGAAAATTTAGTTTTTCATGAAATGACGCATACGATTTTATTTAAATTTTGTACAGTAACTGCTCGTGTTAAAATCTAAAACTTTTTCAATTACTAGTACTTTAATGATGTTTGGAGGTTAGTTATAAGCTCGCCGTATCTTTCACTAATATACGTGTTATCTTGCAAACAACACAGCTTTGTTCGTGGTTGATAAAATTCATGCGCACTCATTATAATGATCCACTTACTTTGCTAGATTGAGAAAGAGTAAATATTTCAAAATGAATGCTTAGGATAAAGAACGTCATGTGAGTTTTTTTTTACAAAATATTATTTCAATCTTGCAATTATTGTTTTATATAAAACTGTGAAGTAGCACAAAGTCTTATTTGAAAGTAAAATCTACCAAATTGCAGCTTGGTATTTGAAGACTTTCTATTTCAGAGGAATTATAAAAAGGAAATATATAATTTAATATTTGAGTATATGCGGTCGTTATTGTCAGTAAATGGAACCCGTTGAGGAATACAATTATACTTGATTGCTTGGTAAATCGCTTCTTTAATTTTGAAAACAATCGTCGGCACGCAGTCCGGCTTGATTGGAGACCCAGATGCGCGGATAGCAGAGTAGTCCTGCACAGAAGGAATGTATGGATGGGAGCAACCAAATTGAAGGTTGCGCCTTGTGGAATGACATGCCGCCCTCGGCAGGGAAGCTCTAAGTATACACAGTGCCATATTATTAATATCTGTGGTTTCCTTGCTACGACTTTCTTTAACAAAAAATCTTCTAAATTTAAGAGAGCATCGCGATCGGCGTTATTGTTCCTTATATTCACCGCATTTATTTTTTTGTCGCTTCGTGAACGACCTTAAGAAAAGCATCCTAAGAGGATGTAATTTTATGCCCCACATCTGGAAACAGTATTAAATGAACTAATAAAGGCATTGCCTACTTCTTCATACCTTATCATAATCATCATCTTGTTTAATTCGGGGTCGAGTTTTTTCTACTTGTACATCTTTCATAGATTTTCATGAAATGTTGTGGATATAAGACCGTAATTTGATTGGACGCGAATTTACATAATAACCGGCAATTATTCATAATTCACCTACTACATTGGTAAGTTTAACTTGAAATAGTCACTTTTATGACGATATTACATGATTTCCAAGAGCAGTTGGCTTCTTTAATGCTGCAAATATTTTATTGAAATGTAAAATAGAAAAATAACCTTGCTTATTGAAATTGTATATTATCATAGAGACAAAAAAAAATTGCAGTCAGATGTTAACTTTCATGCCAGAATGAATGTAGATTAATAGGATACTGCAAAATGTGTTTTTATTTAATATGACAGAGGTACCTTATGTTAAGTGGGTTTGAACTTTACAGCAACAATAGAAATATTTAGTTTTTCTTATAGGCCTAACAAAATTGTCAAACTAAATTCACAAACATAAGGCACGTAAAAATAAACGTACCTTACGTTAAATGGGTTTGAACTTTAAAGCAACAATAGGAATATTTAGTTTTTCTTATAGGACTAACAAAATTGTCAAAGTAAATTCACAAACATTAGGCATGTAAAAATAAACGTACAATTTGCAAAACTAACAGAATAATTATGATTTCTTTAGCATATTGAACCATAAGTTTTACTTTTTTTTTTACTTCCTCTCCCCGTACCATAGGTACTATAGGTAGAGGAAGTATTGTTTTCGACCCCAAAATTCGAAGTTGAGTTTTTAGCATATATACACGTTTCAAGGCCCCCTGGATCCAAAAATACTATTTTTGGAAACATGTCTGTGTGTCAGTGTGTCTGTGTGGAATATCTGGCCACCCACTGTTCACCCACTATTCGTAGAAATTTTGTCTTGTGTGATGAACAACTGAATAGCGCTCTTTCACGGCCTCTTATTCTATATAACAATGTGAAGTGAGAAAGATGTATTGTTGGCCATGCATAGAGTAAAGAAGTATCTGAGGGAAATATTCGATAAATTTCGGAAATTATTCTTTACGGCGGAAAGTCTGCAGTCACTTGTTCTTCTTTTTTAAGTTTGTTATATAGCCTTGCGCTTTTAGTCGCATCATTGAAAGAAGAGATATTTATAGGATAATTAGCGTAAAATTGTGTCTTGCGATTCTGTAAAAGGATATGTGAATACTGCTAACTTTTATTTGGGCAGAGGAAGTTATGTGACTTTCACATCAGATTTTTTTAAGGGGACTTTACATGAAGAATTTGTCGTTTTTCGTGATTTTCTCGAAAACGGCTCTAACGATTTTCTTTAAATTTTGCACTTGGGTTGCTTATACTAAAAGCTAAAACTTTTATTTGAAACATTTTTTCGAACAAATTCTCTGAAGGGTAGTTATGATCCACCCACTGTGAATACAAGCTCTTTGCAATACGGCCTCATGTAACGGAAAGTCGTACGAAAACATTTTTTTTTGGGGGGGGGGGGTTAGGTACCTTCTTAGGCTGTGACACGAAGAGTGGCGACAACTTTCCCTTACTTTTAAGGGGACTTTACACGAATAAATTTTCGTTTGTCACGATTTTCTCAAAAACGGCTCTAACGATTTCCTTTAAATTCTGTACATGGAGTGCTTATACCAAGAGCTAAGACTTTTATTTGAAACTTTTTTCAAAAAAAAATATCTGAAGGGTGGTTGTAAACTACCCATTGTTTGTAGATACTCTGTCTTGCCTGGTGAACAATTCAATACGCGGACATTCACGGCATCTCATTCTAGATAGGCCTAAGTACGTGAAGTGAGAAAGATGTATTGTTGGCCATGCTTACAGTAAAGAAATATCTGAGTGGAATATTCGATAAATTTTGGAAATTATTCTGATTGGCGGAAAGTTCAATAAACGTTTGCAGTCACTTGTTTTTTCTTCTTTTTTTTTTTTAGTTTGTCCATAGCCTGTGATTTTAATCACAACATTCAAATGAGGGGCTATGAGGTATTTACAGCATAATTAGCGTAAAATTGTGTCTTGCGATTCTGTACAAGGATATGTGAATACTGCTAACTTTTATTTGGGCAGAGGAAGTTATGTGACTTTCACATCAGATTTGTTATCCATAGACTTGACCAATACCAAATGTGATTGTAAGGGATACGGCTTTACACACGGCTAAATTTGTGTTCACCGTTAACCATTTCACTGCTATTTGTGTCGCCACAAAATCTTCATAAAAGCTAAATTATTAAATTAATTAGACAATTATTAATGTGAAAATGTGGGGATTTTTATTTTCGTGTTATGGTTTTCACTCATAGAAACCAGCTGCTTCACTGGAATTTTTCTTAGTCATTTCATTTTTATATTCCACTGATGATTTTTACTTGAACGTTTATATGAGTTAGTGGTTACGTCTGATTGTTACTGAATTTGTTTAAAAATTTTTCTGTCATTCCACTGATGATTTTTACTTGAACGTTTATATGAGTTAGTGGTTACGTCTGATTGTTACTGAATTTGTTTAAAAATTCCAATCAACTACCCACAAAATGTTTATATTCTGAAGTCAGGGTTGTAAAAATCGAACGGCTTCATAAATCGTCAAAATACAAGAAGAAATGCCATAATTATTTCGTTTAAGTTGACACTGAGTTCTGTCACAGTTGAAACAAATTAAGAAAATTATAATTATTTCAAAATCCGTTACATTTTATTCATGGAATAGTCTTAATAAATCCTACCCGAGATTATGAGTTTCATCGGGTATATATATCGACTAGCATGTGCCCGCGGCTTCGCCCGCGATAATTATTTCAAGAATTAAAAATTAAGAGCATAATAGTTAAATCATTACATTTATTAACACCTAAATCGCATGGACTACATACCACGATCAGATAGCATCGACTGGTAAAAGCGACCTCAGATTCGAGTTTCTTGGCCAAGAAAACCTCTGTATAGTGAGATTCGTCCAAATAAAATAACGTTTGACCATATTTAGGGCTTACAACATTCAAGCGATCGCGAAAGTTTTGTTTTCAAGGTTTGACAAAAATAGCCAAAGCCAACTGTAATTGATTTGACATTGAAATGTATAACTGAAAACTTATGTTTTGAAAACGCAAAAAATGCACTTTTTTTGCCAGTTTTTCATTCATAACTCACGAACGAAAACTAAAATTAAAATTCCGGCTTCGAGGTGCATTTTCCGACCCTTCAGCACACCGACCCTTCAGATCTCTGCGTTCAGTAGATTTCGCTGGACATCGAGGAGAATTCCTTTTATTAATATAGATAATATGAATTATAATGATACCTTCTCTAATTTGTCAAACATCCATTTAATTTAATCCAAGCCCACCTGATACCACTGGTAACAATACGTTCTGTGAATTTGTTTTGATAATTCTATGTAAAAAGGGATTAAGTATTTAAAAAAACATTTAATTTTTGGCATTTAGAATCAGAATTTTTCAAAATCCTTTCTTAGTGAGCACTTACATTATGAAGCGAAGGTACTGTCAAAATTACAAGTCTCTACCTGTTATAGTTTAGGCTGTACGTTGATTCCTGTCATTCAGTCAGTCATTCAGTCAGTCAGTCAGGACAAAGCCTTTTATATATATAGAGAAGAGAAGAGAAGAGATAAACTTGTAAATGTATTGATAATCTCTCGTGGGATTACTTATGATAATTATATATATATATAATATAAAAATATATAATATAAAAATATATAATATAATGTATATTATATATAATATAGTACATATAAAATATATATAATTTAATTTAAATTCAACAAAAGTAAAAGTAAACGGGAATTATTACCCTTACCATAATGAAACGGGTGTTTTTATTAATAATTTCTAGTAAAGACGATAAACTCAAACACGCCTATTATACTAAAAAGTTGTGGTACAAATTGAATTTGCCATTGTAAAAGGAGCTTCATTATATTCATATGTATATTCTTGTATTATAACAATCATCATATGGTATAATTGTCAGGTTTTAAATTAGATGCAGCAGGTTTTTCATATTAAGGTGTTCTTGCAAATAACGTTATCAAATTAATAGATTAAAAAGAAAGGTCCGTTGTTTTCATCCGATGAACTTGATTTTTACCTGTACCTATTATAACGAGAGCAAGCGAAATTAGGTGTTATCTAAATGAAAGATCAAAAGTCAAAGTAAAGCAATCAGGATCAAATGAAAATTTAATTCTTTGATCGTACTGAATAAAATCAGGATGTTACAAGCAATCTGATAATAATCAAAGAGCATTTTGTATATAGTAAATGCAGGATGAATTCAAAGTGAATACGGTTTAACTTATTTTTTAAAACGGGTCCTTAGCAATTCCAAAACTGCAGGTTCGATAAGTCTGTACAAATTTTTCATTGCAAAAAATAAAATATTTCTATTGATGAAAAAAATAAAAAATAAAAATAATAATAATAAAAATAAGTTCAAGATTAGAGGGAAGACGAAATTTGTACCCGAGGAAAACTATTATTGGTTGTAGTCGTTTTTATTATTATTATTATTATTGTTATTATTATTATTTGTACACTTTATTACTTTCTCGCATTCATATTTCAGGTATCCACTCGTCACAAATTGATGAATAAATGGAAAAGAATGTTATATTGGTGGTATTGTAGCTACCCTATAGCCCCTATGTTGGAGCGAAGGGCCTTCAAGTGGAGTTTTCTGTTACCTCTATGAATTTTGTTACGCTTATTTTCCGAGAGAGTGCAGAGGGACAGGTGATAAGCCCATCGCCTCTCAACCCCCCTCAGGAAACTAAGGTATTACTTGGACGGGAAAGGGCCGAGAAATTTTGTCCAGAGGTTCTAATTTAAGCTTGGAGTTCTTTTACGTACCGTAAATCTAGACACGGGTCCCCCAGCTTAAAGTACAAATTGATGAATAACTGGAAAAGAATGTTGTATGGGTGGCATTGTAGCTACCACTCAGCATAATAGTCGGAAATGTAAAATACCAACTTGTATTAATGATATACCTAAGCTGTTTTACATAGCGTACTTTGGCATGTGAAATTTCCTTACAACATTCCAAAATAACCTTTACTACTAGACTGCGGGGCATGTAGCTTCCTTCCTTGATGATGTTAGTTTTTCAGATTCTTCTGTTCATTATTCATTGTTTTGACGCAGTCATGCTATTAATTAATCATTCAAGGTATAAAGGTATGCTCATCTTGATTATAATAGCTTCGTTATCCACGACATGAATAGTCTACTACAAAGCAGTGGAACATGGCTTACATTAAACTAGAATTCAGATTATGATGATGACAATGATGATGATGATGATGATAATAATAATAATAATAATAATAATAATAATAATAATAATAATAATAATAATAATAATAATGCTTTATTTAACCTGGCAGAGTTAAGCATTTAATTATTTCTTAATAAATTGCATAAAGTTAGAAGGCAAACGAAGAAAAAAACAGATACAATGAAAACAGCAAAATCGTAAAGAGATGATAACATGTAATGTAACAATTTCTTAGGAATACAAGCATTCAAGATAAGCTATTTCTAAATAAATTACAAGTTAAAATAAATATAAACATAATTAATAAAGAAGCAGATACAATGTAAATAGCAGTATCGTAAACAGACAATAACATACAATGTAGCCTACATAATAAATGCAAACATGGACAAAAGTTAAAAAGTAAAAGTAAAAAGATTCATTATACTATTGGCTATTTCATGTTGGGCTGTCGTGTCAGGGCCATCACGCACAAAGCCCGTGACAATACAACTACTATAATTTCTACTATCTCTATCTTTTTAACAGCAACTTACGAACAGTTCATTAAACTGGATGTGGACTTGTTCAGACTAATTTAACTTTAATCATTCCAAGTGACTTTCCGAGTTATGTTAGGGTATATTACAGTCTCGGCTAAGGCGAATTAGTTGTTTCCTTATTCTTGGTCATCCTTGTCGTCTCTTTCCTTAAGTTCACTGTAGACAGGGTTCTCATGAGTAACCTCCATCTTGGAAGTGTTCCCATACATGGGGTTGTCGAAGGCAGCGGCCAGGGCTTCTGGGGGTTCTACCGACAATACTTCCATTCGTCCCTCAAGAGCTTCTTCGCCTTCACTGGGGGCGTTTTCAAATCGCGCGAACACGAATGGTTGCGTCCACCTGTGAAGAGAGTCGAATATTTATATATTCATTATCATTCTTAGAAGAGGTATATTTTTTAAAGAAACTGAATACATGTTATCTTTTAGCAACATATATCAAATCGTAGTAACAATTCTGAATAACAATCACGCAAGGAAAAATGTGAGTAAATATATTTGCCTAAGCAAATTCTGAAACACGTCTATTCGGAATCTCAAAAAACGTAGGACAAAAAGTAAACAGTTAATAGAAAAAAATCCTTTGGCACTGGAACTTGAATTCTTCAGTTTACGTCCTAATCGAGTCTTCCAATTAAATTATCCAGAGTTCATGAAATGACGGCATATGGAAAAATGTTCTCGATTTCCCCGGATGGGAGTTTGGACTTGATCCCACTGAAATACTTTCTGGTTTATATAAGTACTATATAATATAACCCTCACTATTATATAGCGATTTGTAACATGATTCCTACCGTTTATTAAACAATATATTTTATATTAGGCTAATGTTTTTACATAATACTTTTTTATAACTTATTATATAAGAAGATTAATTAGAAAATTTCCTTGGATAACAGGGCGTAAACTCTTACTTTAAAGTTACCACGCCTAAGCATTACCATGCAAGAATTCGTGTCACAGCGGCAGGTCGAATTTTCCTTCCTTAATTTCCCTCATTGGTTGACCTCAGTGAAATACTTTAAATCCAAAGGCCTATGCAGTATTACGAAGTACAATACTTTATAGTGATCTGTGATCAGGTTCATATAAGATGGAAATATTAATAATCCCACATAATGTATATGTTGGTGTTACATGAGAATAATATTGATTCGGATTACGGTGTTCTAGGAATTTATTTCCTATTATTCTCATGTAGTATCAAGAGATTGTGGAAGCATTGAAAACTCTATCTACAAAGAGAAGTTGTTTTGAGTTTTACTTACAGCTCTTCTATACTCAGACTTTATCAAAAAGTAGTTTTCGAAAATGTTCCCAAAACCCGCTTTTATATTACAAGCAAAGGCACTTGTTCAACTACCCAATTCTACCCAAATTATCAGTTTTTTTCAATATTGGAAAACAAATTACTTTTGTGGAATAAGAAAAGGCAAGTAATGAGAAATTCAAACGAAAAAAAAAAGTTCTATGATATAGATATGTAAGCTAACTATAGCATACCTTGTTTGATGGTAGGCAAGGTAGATGATAGCTAAAGCTGTGAGTGCTGCCAGAAGGGTCCCCAGCACTGTACCCAAGACACTGCCTAAAGTTGACCCCAGCATTGCTTCTCCGGCCATATAGATAAGCACCTCTTCTATACCATATTCTTTGCCTAAATAAAAGGACCCAACGTTAGCCATTCACAAGGTTTTCACTACCCAAGGCAAGGATTTTACGATTTTTCCGCTTAACATTGTAGCGTAGAGTAAAAGACTGTAGACTATAATACTATCCGGTTTAGGCCTATACGCCGTGCCTTGCAGGATTGCACATTTTCTGTTTCTCTGAAAGTCTCAGCTGTTTGCGAGCTGGACGTATAAGCAACTTGTGAACTACATAAATGTATTTTCAATTTAAATATTAGATGGAAATTTACAGTGAAGTGTTGAAATCTGTAGCAAGATTGAGATCGGAAATATACACACTAAACTTCACTAAAAAGGTATATTTACCCAGAATGATCATTTCAACGGGTCTTCCCGCCATCATCAGCTGATTCCGATTGTCGGAATCAGCTGATGATGGCGGGAAGACCCGTTGAAATGATCGTTCTGGGTAAATATACCTTTTTAGTGAAGTTTAGTGTGTATATTTCCTATCTCAATCTTGCTACGTATTTTCAATTGTTATCTTAAATTGATTTACATTGACATTTTATAAAATCAGGTTTAATATCACAACTTCAGATTTACAAACGACACTGGACTGTATTGTTAGGATTGTATTATTTAACTCTCAACTGAGTTAGAAGTGCTTTACTTACTTTTAACTTTAGAAGCGAATGCATTGGCTAGGTTAATACAGTCGCCTCTGTAGTCACCAGTGTCGGAAAATACGACCTGGAGCTGTGGCCGAAATTTGCTGTCTACGTCTGCAAGTCTACTCATGTATGCCGCTGTTCCTATGTATTCTTCCTTACGTAGCATGGACTGTAGAAGTGTCTTCAGTATGTTCGCGCCGGGTCCTGAAGTTTGGAGCTTCAGTACTAAATATGATCCTACAAAATACAATAAACAAAACGGTATTATGACTAGATTAAAATAAAGATTTATAAGACAACTATCCTGCCGGTTGTATTATATGGATGTGAGACATGGTCGCTTACTCTTCGGAAAAAACATAATCTGAGAAAACAGGGTGCTAAGGAAAATATTTTTGCCCAAGAGAGATGAAAATGGGGATTGGATAAAATTGCATAACGACGAGCTTCATGACCTGTACTCTTCACCGGATACAGTAAGGGTAATTAAATCGCTGAGGATTAAATGGGCTGGACCTGTTGCGCACATGGGGGAGGAAAGACATAACTCAAAAGTATTGACAGAGAGACCCGAAGGGAAAAGACCATGTGGAAGACCTATACGTAGATGGGAGGACAATATTAGGATAGATTTAAGGGAAGTAGGATTTGCGAGGGATGATTCGATGGAGTTAGCACAGAATAGGGTTGAATGGCGGCCTCAAGTATTCGCGGCAAAGAACCTTCGGGTTCCATAAAATAGATAATACCTAGTATTCCTTTAACTTGCTGAGGAATTGTCTATTGCCATTGAGTTAGTAAGTAAGTATTATGACCAGAAGTCTTCAAATGTTTTAGAGATCTTACTACCATACATTTTAAAAATTGCATTGGCACCATTCTTATTTGGTAAGCGTTAGTTAACATTTCCAATGCCGCTTTCAGAACTGATTTGTGAGATATTAAATTTTCTGTTCATAACTGAAGGTTGTATTTCCAAAGACGTAGTCTCCAATTTTTGCAGATTTTGCATTTAGCTGAACAATTCATTAGGAATACATTACATGTGGAGTGGCCAACTTCTTTACTTACAAGGACCAATATATGATGTGTGTTGACGCCACAGGCCGCATGTTTTTTTTGTTACAGTAAAATTATTATTAGAAATTGAAATTATTTATTAAAATGGAGAACACGTTAATGAAAGCACTTTTTTTGAATATAGTAAAATTATTTATTAAAATTCAGAACACATCAATGAGAGCAGTAAAATTATTATTTATTAAAATTCAGAACACATTAATGGGGGCACTTTTTTGGATGCAGTAAAATTACTATTTCTTAATTAGATTAATAACATTGTTATATATTAATGAGAATACTTTGGACGCTCGTGGGAAGTAAAATGTTCACCAAAGTCAATTTGCAAAGGTGTTGACATTTTTAACAAGTCCTGAAGATGGGCATCTATATGTTTCTTTATGAAGATATAACTGCCTTCATAATGGTAATTGTCTCCTGATATCATTACCACAACAAATCCGAACTAATTCTTTAGAATACAAGTGCTGTATACCTACATTACTTACCACACATAGGACAACAGCTCCCGATGGGTGTAACAGGGTTGAGACATGGCAGAGGCGTTTTGTCGCATTTTACATTTCTGCACACAGCTTCTTGTAGCTCATGATTAACGCTACATACACACTCCAGAGGGTCTTCACATATTTCTCCCGTCATTTCTACAGTCTTCGTCCTCCAGTAGTCACTCATGCTGAACTCGAATTGGCGTTCTCCGGAATCTGATATCAAAACTGCTTCCCACTCACTGGCACTGAGTTCCTACAAGACAACAGTTATTGCTGATTATATGATAGTATGACCTCCACTCAATCACTTATATTGTTGTTTTAATGTTTAGAGTATTCGGGGACAAAGTATTGAAACAACTTTTTATTTTTAATCCAAGCGTGAAAATCTCACAGGACATGAAGGAACCCTCATAACTAGTTTATTAAATGAGAATATTATAGGAGAAAAATTCCTCCGACACTGGGACTTGAACCCAGGACGTTTGGCTATTCGCGCCAATGCTCTACCAACTGAGCTAAGCCGGAGTTCAATTCACAGCGGCGGATGGAACCTCTCTCCCATGACTGATTGCCCTAATGGTTCACCTCACAGACAGACAAGTTATGTCATATGCAGTACTGTAGAGCATTGGCGCGAATAGCCAAAGGTCCTGGGTTCAAGTCCCAGTGTCGGAGGAATTTTTCTCCTATAATATTCTCATGTAATGTCCAACAGAGACAATAATCTGTGGTTCATGAAAGCTTATATATCTAGTTTATTAAACTTTACATCGCTCAACACATATTGCATTAGTTACTAAATCATGTCTACTGAGACAGGCAGGTCTGTGTGCTTAAGTTATTTCTTAAATTTTTTGTATACCTTGTATTATATTAATGAGTTGAATTAGGTAAAAATAATTTAATATTATTCTTTACTTAACATAAACATTTACTGATATAAAGAGATTAGATCAAGTTTTCTAAATAACGATTTACAATGAGCTCAGCCATCGTCGCCACAGATTGTTCTTACAGCTTCCTTTTGTAACTTTAAAACTTTTATAACATTTGCATCGTTACCCCAGACTTATATAACATAATTACCACATATCGTAACTGAAATTACGGTTATGCACTTTCAGGTAGAGTGGCTGCAATCATTTTCAACTGCGATAGTTGTAAACTTAAAATCTTCATATAGTTCAATAATCCAGTGAGGTTAGCAGCTATAATAGAAGGTCTGCAGACAGAAAGGGTCAAATCTGGAGCCTTAATAATACGAGGGAGAATCAAATGAAAGCCGCAATTATTTTTTCCCCTCTATTTTACTGCAGGAAGAATGTTTGCTTGTACATTATTTTTTCTACTTAGTTCCCTTCTAGTTCAACGCACTTAAGCCATGGGATAGGAAGTGCTTCGATACCGCGTGAGAAAAATCATTTTATTATGAGAAAAGTTATTTTGGTTCACGCTGCAGCCACGCCTGCACCGCCGATTGGACGTCTTCATCAGACTTGAACTTCTGCCCTCCAAGGTGCTCCTTTAATGGGCCAAAGATGTGGAAATCTGATAGTGTCAAAGCGAAGGAGATTGCTGAATGCAGGTGTTTTGCTTCACATGATAACGCCCGTCCTCATGCTCCTCGTGCAACAATGAAAACCGTCGAGGACATCCGCCATAATCGCCAGATTTGGGACCATCAGGTTTCCACATCTTTGGTTCATTAAAGGGTCACCTTGGAGGGCAGAAGTTCAAGTCTGATGATGACGTCCAATCGACGGTGCACGAATGGCTACAGCGTCAACCAAAATAACTTTTCTCACGCGGTTTCGAAGCACTTCCTTTCCGATGGCTTAAGTGCGTTGAACTAGGAGGGGACTAAGCAAACATTCTTCCTGCAGTAAAATAGTGGGAAAAAATTGATTGCGGTTTCGTATATGAACTACACGAGCAATGCTAAACTTAAGACTCACTTTATATGCCCTCGTCTTTTCCAGACGGGTATAGGCAAATAGAAGAAGCTCAATGAAACTACCCCACATAAAAGTAGGTCAATCGATTTTGTTGATTTCACAAACTGAATTGCCGCTGGATGCATTACCTGGCCGAGCAGGGAAATCTTGCCAACGGTGACAGGTACTTCCGGTAGACGCACCCGGAAGCTACTGGCCGGAGGGAAGTGGATGTAGTCTTGCACGCAGGGGATCCGCTCCATGTGGGGCACGGGCTGAGAGGCTTCCACACCCTCTGTCTTCCAGTTCGCGGGATCAAGCCACGCCTCGGCCCAGTTCCGTGTGAACAATACGTCTGGAAACACAATTATTCATAACCCAGACATGCCATATGTACAACACCTGTGTTAAGTGCAAGATTCAGAATCTGAAAGTTTTCTTGTTAAAATGCACCCACTGTTGCCAGACAGCCCTTTACTCGAACATCTCATTTTTAGGTATGAACTTTCGTCCGTACTACTTTTTTTTTCAATTACTGTGTATTCTTTTTCGTTCTCTACTTTTCATAAAGTTATTTCAAAAAGATGACTTTTCGTTATATAAAATCCGTATTATTTATTTCTATAATTGTAACTAGTAGGGCAAGGCATTTAATGACCATAAAATAGTGAATAAATGCATTTATGACCTAAAAATAGTGAAAAATGATACAACATATTTAAAAAATGACCAATAAATTTTCCATCTTTACTTATATATATTAAGTAATGAATTGCTAAAAGCAATTTAACGAATGACAGTCCTTTACATGTCAATTTACAAAATAAAACACCCTTATTTTATTACTAAAAAAGTAAGTAAATCTATATGGTACTACATTGACACCCTTAGCGAAAGAAAAAAATTCTTTCTGCACTGGCATGACCATCAAATTGCCCCTAGCAAATATGTGCCATTTAAAAAGAAATAAAAAAAATAATTCTTTATTGCTACAAGACAAACTGCTATGGTGTTTACAATAAACCTGACTTCCAATAAAAACGATTATTATTATTATTATTATTATTATTATGCAGGCCGTTAAGTGTACATTACACAATAGGCATTGTCAATTTTGCTCCAATGTACAGTAGTCAACAGTTTACATATTAAAACTGGAGTCCATATATTCCGTCAGACTATAAAATGGATTCTTGCATAACCAAATTTTGATCCTTCTTTTAAAACTAGTCACATTCACTTCTGTTAGTTGAACAGGCAGTTTATTGTATAGTCTTATACTATTGACAAGGTGACTGGATTTCACTTTTTCTAATCTTGAAAATGGCACTTGAATCTTTCCAATATTTCTAACATTGTAGGGGTGGACATGATTATTTAAAGTTAATTCATTTTTGTTTATGTGAACATATAGTAAAAGTTCAAATATGTAATAGTTGTACACTGTTAAAATTCCTTCCTGTATGAAAAGCGGTTTGCAATGAGTTCTGCCTGGGCTGTTACTTAAAATACGAATAGCCTTCTTTTGCAAGAGTAAAATTTCCATCAACTTAGTACTGTTCCCATATAGTAGTAGGCCATACTTGAAGACACTTTCAAACAAACCAAAGTATATTTGCTTGATGTAAAACCTAGGAACTTGATCACAAATACTTCTCAGCAGGTAAACCACTCTGGATAATCTTTTGCATACACTATTCACGTGGACATGCCAATTCAATTCGGAATCTAGGTGAAAGCCCAACAATTTTACATTTACTTTTTCTCTGTTTTCTTTGAGAGTGAAAATAGTTTGTTGGGTTTTGTCTCTATTCACTAAAAACCCATTGCTGGAAAACCATTTTGCAACATCAGTAGACACCTCCCTAGATGTATCTTTAATAGTATTAATATTGTTGCTAGTGATAATAAAGGTAGAGTCATCTGCATATAGTATTGATTTGGCATGTACATTACACGGCAAGTCGTTTATCATGACCAGAAATAGGAAGGGCCCTAGAATGGACCCTTGGGGGACTCCATAGTTTGTGAATGCTTCTGTGCTTCTCTCACCATTTACATCAACTATGTAACTACGCCCAGTTATGTAGGATTGAAAAAAATTATGTTCACTGTTTTTAATTCCATAATAATCTAGTTTATTTAACAGCAGAGCATGAGGTATGCAGTCGAAAGCCTTACTTAGGTCGAATAATATGGCTAGAGTATATTCATTGGCTTCATAGGTACTATATATTACTTTTAACAAATCATTTACTGCATCCTGAGTGTTTTTGCCTGGAGAAAAACCATATTGAGATGGGCTCATAATATTATTTCTATCAAAATATTTTCTTAATTGTAGGAGCACAACACCTTCATATATTTTTCCAATAATGGGTACTATAGCAATTGGCCTGTAGTTTTCAGGGTTATTTATGTCATCTTTCTTGTATATAGGAACAGTTTTAGATATCTTCAATTCTTCAGGGAAAATGCCTGCCTTTAAGCAGAGATTGATACATTTTGTGAGCGGTGCAGATATGTATTCCACTATAGATTTAAGAACTGTATTAGTTAGGCCATATATATCAGCACTGTTTGAGTTTTTCATTTTACGTACAATATTAATAACTTCTCTTTCAGAAACTGTATGCCAACTGAAAGCTGTAGTATGAGTCGAAACTTGGCTGTCTAAAAGTATTTCCGCTGACACATCAAATTCATTTGAAATCTGTTTGGCTTTGTCGGAATTTTGCTCTATTGAATGGATGTAGTAATCTCTAAAAACTTCGGGTGATATAGTTATGGCGTGCTTTAGATCATTTTTAGTAGTTTCTTTTTTTACAATATTCCAGGCAGCTTTACATTTGTTGCTTGCACTGTTAATATAGTTCATATTGTTTTCTAGTTTTGCCTTTGTTAATGCGAGTTTATATTCACTTCTGCTCTTCCTATACAATTCCAGCACCCCATGATGTTTGGTAGTTTTATACACTGTATTTAAAGCCATGACTTTATTCCTCAATCGTTCTAAGTCTGGGTTGAACCAAGACTTTGATGTCGTGTTTTTCGCCTTGTTATTGTTACATTTAAAATTAATTAATGGACAGCATATATTAAATACATTTAAAAATTTGTAGAAAAATGTTTTAAAAGCTATGTCAGCGTATAAGATTCCATTAAAAGATGACACATCCTCCCAAGTCATTGTGCTAAGGTGAAATTTGAGATTTTCCAAATTTCGGTTTGTGGTTAATCTTCTAGATCTTAAAATTGGATTACTGTTTTTTTCCGTGTTTACAATTTGTGGCAATGATAGAATCACTGCCGAATGATCAGATAGCGAAGGGTCAATTACCTCTACAGTATACTGATGTCTGTCCAGGTTTGTTATAACGTTGTCAAGGCATGCATTTTGCCTTGTGGGAGTAGTATGCGCATAGTAGCAATTCACTGTTCTGAGCATATTACTTAATCTCATGTTATTATTATTCATGGTAGCCATGTCTACATTAAAATCACCACAGACTGCCAGTTTCACATTCATTCTTGTGAAATGAATTAAAAGTGCTTCGAAATTATTCACAAATGTATCTATTTCACCACTAGGTGAACGATAGACGTTAAATATTACCAAGTTGTAGCATTGGACTTTGATAGCTACAACTTCGAAGTGCTTCTCAACACAATAAGATGAAATATTTACTTCTGTAAATTCTAGTCCTTCCATGACGAAGATCGCTACACCACCATTTTTCATATGAGAACGACAGAAAATACTCCCTATTGTATAACCTGGGATATTATAAAAATTAGATTCATCAGATGCAAGCCAATGTTCAGCTAAGCACACGATTTTATGATTGTTACTGTGGAGATACACATCCAACTCATTTAACTTTGTTCGAATACACTGAATATTAATGAAGAAAATATCCTGGTTTGTAGGGAAGTTCTGTTTATCACACAAAGACTGAGAACAAGGATTTGTGTTTACTGTTGTTTTATCAAACGGTCTCCGTTGACTGGAATGGGTTGCTTTGGTTTTGGGTACAAAAAACGCCGCACACACACGTAATTGGGCCACGTATCTGGATTCAAACCTAGTTCTAAGTTCTGTTCGTAAATGTCAACTTTGAATGAGGAATACTCTTCCGGATGTCTAGACTGAAGTTGTTCACACTTCACCTCAGGAAAAGTGGGTTTCAAAAATTGGATCACATTCGCTGCACTTGTGCGTGGAGGCATTCTATATACATGTAGAGAAATTGTTTTGGGAATACCCTGTAACTTCAACGATTCAGTATTACATTCATTATTTTTTCCAACAACTGTGACCCGTTTTCGATTCCTACTCACGACTTTAGCCCAAGTATCCTTTTTCCCATTGTCATCTGGGGATTCAGAATCTTGAATACTATCACTGAATTGTATAACCTCACTTTGCCCAACAGCAACTTGATCCGTATCGATCAGGTTATTGATAGATAACTTGCCAGCTTGTCCTATAGGCCTACTTTCAGTTGAGTAGGCCCGCGTGTCTGTAATTCCAGGTTTTCCACTCTTAGAATTACTTGCTTCACTAGAATTATGTTGCATTCCAATATTATCTTTAGATTTGTTAATTACTTTAGTTCTACTTGGTTCCAAGGATTGAGGTTTACATCTTAGCTGGTTATGACTAATTAACTGATCTATGTGGTGTTCTAGAAAGTTTATTCTTGCTTGTAATTCACTTATTACGAAGTCCTTTTGCTTCATGAGGTATTTAAAAATATTCAAATCTATTTTATTGTCTTTATCACTCAGTGAACTTACCGCATTGAGAAATGCTTCGTCGATGTCGGCATCAGCAGTTTCAACTTCTTTAACCTCGTCACTGTCGATACATTTAATGTTTTCAACATTGTCCAGGTTACCACAGCACTTGATGTTATTTTCATCTATGAATTTTACATTTGCAGTACGCTTAGCGCAGCTAATGTGGAAACAGTTATCACAACCAACACAATGTAAAACGTCAATCGCCTTAGCTTTGCATCGTTTACAGTAGTAAGTCGTTGATGGTACTATATCGCCCTCGTTATTAGGAGACATTCTGAGCTATCAGAACAGACACGTCCGTTCACTACGAAGTCTCATGTCTGTTGTCTGAAAGTAACGATTTGTACATGGAAAAGCTCCTCTTTACTTCCACTGAAACATGACCTAAAATGCCGAAAAAGACATATAAATACAGAAAAGACCTAAAAATTGCCCAGAAATGACCTATCTCTTGAAAATAACGAAAATTGCAAAATAGAGCAAAAAATTCAAAAACAAATTGCTCTTATTTCATAAATTATTTCATGATACACATTTGTATATATTCGAGCTATCTTTTAATCTTCATATAAAAAGTACGCAAAATCATCAAATGCCTTGTCCTAGTAATTAGTAATTGCAGTCAACTCCTGGAATATTTTATACAAAAACTGAAAGCCTCAACTCACTCTACCGCCCGAGCCCCGATGTGTCTTTGAGGAATGATTTTACGATGTGTCCCCTCTTAATGAGGGTCCCTCATTGTTCGCTAATCCCAAAGTCATTGTCTTTAGAGAGTATATTTTCTTCTCATGCGGTGATGATATTTTTACACCTGGATCGGAAAAAATGAGGACATATTATATGCCAACACAGCGGATGCAACTATTCAACACGATACATGACAGTGGACTGAACAATCTCCAGAATACACAGATCTCTGACAGTATTGCTTCTAGGCCTTTAATGAAGGTCCCCTATTGTTCAGTAATCTCTGCAATAAGAAGCAGGAGGGGAGTTTTATAGGTGTAGCTCCAAGAACTAAGGCTTCCAAGTTTTGGAATAAACTATAACCCGCATTAAAAAGGCAGGAACATGTCCGAGTTACGAAAAGACCGTCATTCGAGTGGGAATGTATTGTACTTAACGAAGCAAAATAGTAACTAAGAGAAATGGTAGTTTTATGACTTTGTACTGTTCTTTAATGTACTTTAGACAAGACAATATTACAACAAGGCTTGATATTTTAAATAGGAAAACAATTGTATATTTTGCTGTACATTCGAAACATTAAAATTTAGATAATAACTCGGTGTTTTGAGGATTCACGCAATTTTTCTTTATTTTAGGACTACGATGGAAATCGAAGTGGCATTGTATAGACCTTCTAACAAGTTTAAAGAATTTTTTTATTTTTATTCTTAACAAGTTATCGAAGTTATTTGAAGTCTAAGATATTGAGAATTTACTATAATAATAGTAAAAAAAATACAAAGGAGGCAATGAATTATACAGTATTCTCGTCTAACTGGAGACGTGAGAAGCACTGGAGTAACCGTATACACAAATGCATCCTAGCGTAAATACGAACATAGTTTTATTTGATTTCAAAATCTTATTAAAGAAAGAAAATCAGATATAAAGAAAATAATATGTTAGTACTTAGCTCATGAATCACTGACCAAACCAGCATAAAAACATGTGGAATTTCACAATCGCAAGTGTCCTCTTTTTTTATCACTTGAATTATACTGCACCTACCTGCAATCGTTTTTACAGAACACTGAAACATCTTCATACCTGTAATATCTATGATAAAAAAATGAATACAGCGATTGCGTGAGCTGCATATGAGCAAAAGATATATGAAAATTATGTATTATTATTTATATGTGTGGTGAAGCATTTTAAATCTCATATAATAATAATAATAATAATAATAATAATAATAATAATAATAATAATAACACTAGTCCAGTATTTATTTACGTCAATGAATTCTATCGATAGCTTCTCTAATTTGTCAAAGTCCCATATCAATTACTTCCACAGCTACTTGTGACCACTGCCAACAATACACTGTTGTCATGAGAACTGTACATGGAGTTTGATTTGGATTTGATAATTCTGTGTGAAAAGGTGTGTCGTACCCTTAAAAACATTTTATTTTTGGCATTTAAAATCAAAATTTTGCAAAATCCTTTCTTAGTGTGCACCTACATTATGAAACGAAGGTGTTATAAAATTCCAAGTCACTACCTTTTGTAGTTTAAGCTCTAAGTTGATTCTCTGTCAGTCAGTCATTAAGCCAGTCAGTCAAGACAAAACCTCTTATACATAGAGACACTAGCTTAAAAGGCCCGGTGTCGTTCGGGTTTTTATTTTGTAAATTGAAATTAACTTATGAAAGACTTTCGATTTTCAAACTCTAGGGCCTTGTATAATATGTACGTAGAACTTGAAATGAGAAAAAATGACTTATCACACTCAAACTATTCCCTCAGAAAATGCTAGGTATAGCTTTTTATGGCCCATAGAGGATGTCGAATGTTGGCACACACTTAAGCTGTCCCTGCAATACGACCGCTTATTCTACATCAAAATGTGAAGTGAGAAAATTATATTTTCCATGTCGAGGGTAGAGAAAGTTATGTGACTGCTTAATAATGTGCGTATATTCGTGGATTTCATTCTTCAAGAAGTATTTTCACAAATGTGTTAGCATCGATAGCATCACTATTAAAGCCCAGTATTATATAGTTCCCAAATCCCTATGGGAACACTGTAAACAATACACTGTTGTCATGATAACTTAATTGCATTTAATTTTTTCAGTATAATATTTTCAGAAATTATATACATTTTCAAGGGAAGGAGTGGCGCGTTTGAATGTTAATGTTGACCGCGTTACTTCCCGGGCTTAACTGGGTATGTGTGCAAAATTCCGTGCAAATTGGTCAAGAAATATAGTTTTTTTTTCCTTATGTAAACATGTGACAGCAGAACTCTCAAACTGTGCCTCATTTCACATTTCCGACTTTTTCTGTGGATTTTCCAAAAGTTTTCTTTCATACAAACCTTGTCCTGACAATTACGAAAAAATAAATAAAAAATAAATAAATCAGTCAAATCGGTCTAGCCGTTTCAAGTAATGCTGCGACATATTTGTGGCAATTGGTTTTTATTTATATAGATAGATTACCATAAAATAGGCACTAAATTGCTCATTATTCCAGTATCGATCTACCGATTTGGTCCAATATAAATAGGCTTCTTCCCATGGACGTTAAAAGTTCGTATACCAAGTTTCATAACAATCCGATAAAGCGTATTTGAGTTATCGGGCGTACAGACACACGGACAGACATTTTTCCGTCCCCCACACTATCTTACAAGTACAATTCTGGCACTTAATAAAATCAGGTAAACTGATATAACAAAGTGCCAGTATGCTTTTTTAATGAGTGATAAACGCAATTATGATAGGCCCATGCAGAAAAGTTATTTTTGTAATAGATCTCCGAATTAAACTCCAAAAACAAAATGCCCTGGCAATAATAATGACGCAATAGGCCTACGATTCGCTGATATGTCTGTTTGAAGTTTAAAGTAGCCTTAAAGGTTATGAACAAATAAAAAGTCAATATGAAATCTTTCTGTCAGGAATTACATTGCTGCACAGGAACGAATAAGAAAAATACTCACATTAACATATAGCCTAATGTAAATATTGGTAGTCTACATATCCATAGAATAAACAACATAATATCCATATTCAACGGCTGGTTTTAAATATTTTATTTACATTATTATTTAGCCTACACTGACATCGTTACGAAGAAATGAATCAATCAAGGCTGCTAACAATATCAATCTACGATTGGCAGTTTGTTACATTATTTTAATATATTGTGGGCCATGGAAGAATATTCATTACAAAATTAATATTGATATACTCCTTACCCCTTATTTCGGTACCGGTCTAACGATTTGGCCCGAATTCAATAGGCTTATACCAAAGAACGCCATAAATGCGTATACCACGTTTCATAAAAATCCGATAAAGCGTATTTGAGTTACTGCGCATTTAAAATAGACACTAAATTGGGTTTTACTCCGGTACCGGTCAACCGATTTGGTCCAGTATCAATAGGATCCTTCCCATGAACATTATAAATGCGCATACCAAGTTCCATTAAAATCCGTTTAAGCTTATTTGAGTTATCGTGCGTACAGACAAACAGACGGACGGACGGACGGACGGACAGACATTTTCCCGTCCCCACACACAATATCTTAGAGTACCATACCGGCACTTAATAACTGATTAAAATATTTGTTATAACCAGGACCCGGATTCTAATGACATGTCATCTTTTTATTGATGCTGCCTAGACATTGCCAACTTGTAGATAAATCCTAATCATGGCCTCTAGATTATAGAAATGCATTTGTATTAGGTCATTTTTTGTCATTTTATGCATTTTTATATTTTTAGGGCATTTATTTCACTTTTAGGTCATTATTTTGTCATTTTCGTATCATTTCTTCCTTATTTTGTCATTTTTATGCATTTACTTTAAATATATGACTAGGTTACTATAATGCAACATTGTTACAGAATCTACTTTAAAAACAATTTTCTTATTTTTCTTCTAAAATGTTCCATTCAAGAACAAAGCTTTTAGACTTACGATATCCTTTCTACATTTACAGTTTTTAGAATCATGTACAAATTAGTCTATACCTGTGTGTGCACAATAATAATTTTTATAAATAAAATATGAGTTTTTAGGTCATTCTTTGTAATTATTAAGTCATTTTCTTTAAAATCTAGGGTCATTTTATAGGTCATTTTTTAAACAATTTTAGGTCATCAGAATCCGGTCCCTGGTTATAACCACAGTAACTCCTTATCTTCAGTACCGGTATTGAAAATTTACAAGTCTTGAACACCACATTTGGTAAGCATACTTTTACTGTATTTTTCGTTTCCGTTTTGTAGTTTATCCCATGGCAAGTTTAATTAGTTCTAATGCATTAGATGATAGAGAAAATGCTAATAAAGAGATGAGAGACTTCAAATTAGGAAATACGGTGTCGATTGGCATGCTGGATTTTGTGCTTTTAAAATAAAATAAGTTTTTTCATTAGCCAAATTAATTCAGGATTAGAATAAAATCCAAAAGCATGGTAATCCGTAACTTAATGCCGTACTGTTTCCATTCATTGTCTGCATTTCATAGAATACTACTCCAATATGTAGTGTAATGTAGGGGAAATTTCTCAACCTTAAGAGTAATTTCATTTGTGCTAGTGGTAACACTGTGCTGTTCGAATCTCTTACGGTGTCAGCCATTTTGTTCTGGTATTTGGTGTAACGTTAAAAAATCGTTAAATAAAGTGAAGTGTTCTGGTATTCAACTCGGGTATTTACAAGATTTCTGTGAAAGTACAAAGTGAAATTGTGAAACAGCAACATACGAACAGTAAATATTTCATAACAAACAACAGTATAACATACTGACGGGCGTCAAAATCCGTGGTATGACATCTATAAATAAACAGGAAGTGAAGTGAAGTGTTCTGGTATTTACTGCGAAATGGAATCTGTTAGTATATCGTTCTAGCTTCTAGTGTGTGTTGATAAGCAAGAAAATGCCATAAGAACTTCTGATGGTTTTGGTAAGTAGGATTTTATAATTCCTTAACATTCATCTTGAAAGCTCCAAGTGGCCATAAGGGACCGGAAAAGGAAAATAATTGTCTTGCAAATTAAAGTAAAAAAAAATTGTTAGTAGTAAATTATGAGAAGTAATTTAAATACACTGACTTGAAAAATAATAACCTCTCAAATAGAAATAGAAATGGTAGAATGAAATCACTCGTAAATAATATCAAAATTATTCTTCTTACTCCACTCCTTTATTATAGAGTAGAGTCCCTAAGAGATCCTCACACCTACATACTTCGTTTTAAATTACTTTAAGGAACTTTCTCGTCAAATTGGGAGAAAATCGAACGAACATATTAATCGTGATTGCGTAACGAACATATTTACAGAGAAACATACGAAATGTTTGATCATGATTGCGTAACGAACATATTTACAGAGAAACAGACGAAGTGCCAGTAAACCGTTAAAATTACGGCAAAAATCAACATTGTTTCCAGGGAACCGCTCCAAAAAAAAAAAGTAAGATGTTCTCTCCATTAGTTAAAATAGCCATCATCTTAAAAACAGGATCAAAAATGAAATCTTTAATCATATGCAGATGTTAACGGTTTGAAAGAACATTCGTGCTAAATTGGAAGAAAATCGTATTTACATAGAAACAGATAAAATGCCGATAAACTTTAAACTTTAGGAGTTATTCGAGAGTGGAAGTAGTCTTCAAATGTTTATAGCATGAACCGTTTGGTTAGAATCGGCATGAATGTAGCTTGAAGTCATTAAAACCTACATTTCTGTAAGGATTTTTAAAATTCATTTTCAAGCTTATGGCCGTTCTAATGGTTCCGTTCAATGTAGTATTCAGTTTCTTTCAACGATGGACAATGATAATATGTAAACAGACTAAGGGAAAATAGTACGAAGAAAACTTATCAATTTACTTGTTCCAGTTTACTTGTCCGGTTAGGTTATCAAAGCTAAAGGAAGATACAGTTTTGCATGATTAACAGTCATCGGTCATCACTAGGGTTCGGATCTTTATGACCTAAAAAGTGGAAAATATGACCTTAAAAATGACTAAATATGACTGCAAATATGACCTTAAAAATGACTATATATGACCCAAAAATCATAAATATTAAGCCTACTTCATAAAAGAACGTATTTTCTAAAAATAAATTTTACCGTTTAAAACCTTTAGTAACACGAAATTATTACAACACATCAATTCAATCAGATAATCACTTGTTAACAATTTTACAGGTGATTTACAGTTTTACTTGGAAAGAACTTCAAAAAAATATGTTTTATACTGGAAGTTAACAACAAGGAGGAAGAGGTAATTGTGCCATTACTTATTAATTGTGTCCCTTCACATTTCAGTTACAGTAAAACCAAACATTCGTTACTCTTCTTCGGAAAAAAAATTAAGTCGACAATTTAGTGCACATGCTGCATAATTGTGTTCTTTTACCGAATTTCTAACTGAAATATGACGTTAAATTACAAATATAACCGAAATATGACCACGGTCATGAAAATAACCAAAATCTGATTTTATATGCAAAATAAAAACGGCCCGATTAGGATAACAAATGTGCAATTCATGTTTAATTTGTGATTGCGGTGAGAATGGAGGTCAGGATAAAAATATGACATGTCATAAACATCCGAACTCTAGTCATAACATAGGAGTGAAAATTAATCGGCTTGACTTTTTTTTTTACCAGCAAAGTTAGCTTTTCTACATGAGTTATGGGAACCACATGCGAATTGAAT
Source organism: Ectobius pallidus (assembly GCA_964059195.1). Taxonomy (NCBI): domain Eukaryota; kingdom Metazoa; phylum Arthropoda; class Insecta; order Blattodea; family Ectobiidae; genus Ectobius; species Ectobius pallidus. The sequence continues at coordinate 658,340 of CAXKWD010000378.1, read as the reverse complement.
TTCGCTTTATTTGCTGTACAACTGCCAAAAGTAAAATTTTCGGGAAAATTTGATCTACTTCTTTGGCTTTTTCTTTAATCTATAAGTCGAGTTTAAATTTATTTACTGAAGCGCTACTGAAACATTCTCCCTTCGTTCCATAATATGGTACACAGGAATAATGCTCAACTTTATTACACATGCTCGTCTTAGTATTGGTTTAATATTATCGTGTGTGAAGTAGTGAGCGATCCTTTATCCAGTCAGACGTTCACTGTGCATAGGCCTAGCATACAGTAGAGTTTTTCATATCATACGGTGTTTCTATTAATTGATCTGACCAAGACGGCCTTGTTTCCGCTTTCCTAAACAAAAGCTACGTTGCAATATTCTCACATTGTTATCAATGACCTCAGTTCTTCCCTCAGTTTAATCAATTCACACGTGTTATTAAGTGCCAGTATGGTACCATACTTCATGAGATTTTGTGGTGGGCGGGGAATGTCTGCCCGTCCGTCCTTGTGTCTGTCCGTGTGTCTATACGCACCTTAAATCGAATACACTTTATAGGATTTTCATGAATCTTGGTATATGCATTTATAACGTCCATGGGACGAAGCCTATTGATATTGGACCAAATCGGTTGACTGTTACCGGATTAGTGTCCAATTTAGTGCATATTTTATAGTAATATATTAAACAAAATTTATCAAATGCAAAAAAGTTCTCATGACAAGAATATTGTTTAGTGTTCATATACGGCTTGGAAAGTTGCAATACACTGGGCTTTGGCAAATAACACTACCCACATATTCCTATATATTAATATCAAATTGTAAAATACATCCATACTTCCATAATTCTTTTAAAAATTAACAAACTTTCCAACCTCCTCTTTAAAATGTGTATTAACCGTAACACACTTGGATGCATAGTTTTGAAATTATAACTATTTCTTTTATTATACTTATAAGCGGATCACGGTGTACAATTTATTACGTGACTGGTTACCTTGGTTTATCTGTAATTCTGTGTCGTTACAATTCAGCGTTGCATTTTGTAAAATACCATCATGCAACTTTTATAGGAATTCAGTAACTTACTAACTTAACTTAACAGTAATTCCATTTGTACGTTGTAACACTAGCAGAATCTCTAACTGTTTCAATCCTTTTTTGTTGTTTTGCCACAAAAAGAATTGTGCTATATTTTATTATCGTTGTAGGCCTATTTATCGTTGATATCGTTCGATGTGCTCTTTTATACGTAAAACAATGTCCCTATGAACCTCTGATGTTTTTCCTAAGTAATTGTTTTAATTATTTCCTAACACTCGCATCCATTTTTTTTTTGGCCTGAAAGTACCATTTGATTACAAGAGGTCAGGATACAAACTAATTACTTCACAATTAATTTAATGTAACAAACTGTAAGAAGATACAATAAAAATGCATTAGCTTGAAGAAAAATAACCTCAAAAACATAAATAGTAGTGAAAAATCACTGTGTCTTTAATATAATCCTTTTTTTTTTTTTTTTTTTTTTTTTTTTTTTTTTTTTTTTTTTTTTTTTTTGCTTATTTATCATAGGGAATGGGCTCTCTAAAAGATTTACAGCTATTATAATCAGCTTCAATTTCCAAGAAATTATAATTCTATATAGGCCTACACGTGTTCCGGTTTATTCTTAGTTATTCTTAGTGAATCATCAAAATCGAATCTTCCTTTTAAAAGCTGTCGAAAGAAAATAACGAAGTAAATTAAATTTATTGAAAGTTGAAATGCTTTTGAAAATGGGGGCTGGAGAAAATTGCATAACGACGAGCTTCAGGACCTGTATTCTTCACCGGATATAGTAAGGGTAATTAAATCGCGAAGGATCATTTGGGCTGGACATGTTGCACGCATGGGGGAGGAAAGTCATATCTCAAAAGTATTGACTGGGAGACCCGAAAGGAAAGGACCACGTGGAAGACCTACATATTTAAGGGAAGTAGAATTTGCGAAGGATGATTGGAGTTAGCACAGAATAGGATTGAATGGCGGGCTCAGGTAAGCGCGGCAACGAACCTTCGGGTTCCATAAAATAGATAATATTCCTTTAGCTTGTTGATGAATTGTCTATTGCCATTGAATAAGTTAGTTAGTTTTGCCAGTCGCGTTAGAATTTTCTACATAAGTTATAGTGGCCTCATGGAAATTTCCCTTTAGTACATCTGTCGCAGAACTACCAAAAGACATTGTCGCAGTAAAGTAAATTAATTTTTGTGAAAATTGTTCTTTGTGCTTTTCCTTGCACTTGTTGTGTTAGGTTATCTATACTATTTACAGTGATATAATTGAAGAGCGAAATATGGAGAAGGGCCTTAGTTATAACATTTCTCGGGAGGAGAAAAACATTTTACGCAGTTAAGGGAAGTAAAGAAGTCTTTACTTTAAAAATGGCATATGACTTGTTCACTTATTTTATGAAATGATAAAGTACAAAAATATTCAAATGAAAGCTTGTTTGCTACCCCCCCCCCATAAAAACAGACCAAGTGTTAAAAATTGTTCTTGCTAAACTAATCACCAGAGTCCGGATTCTAATGACATGTCATCTTTTTATTTTAGCTGCATAGACATTGCCGACTTGTGGATAAATCCTAATCATGGCCTCTAGATTAGAGAGATACATTTTTTTAGGTCATTTTTTGTCATTTTATATTTTTAGAGCATTTATTTCAATTTTACGTTATTATTTTGTCATTTTCGTGTCATTTGCTTCCTTATTTAGTAATTTTCATGCATTTACATTGAGTGTATTAATTTTTTTCTTCGCTAGCGGTTCTCTCTTTGAAGTGTTGTTTGTTTAATGCAAGAAGGAAAAGTGTTGTCATGTCTCAGTCGAAAATGATAATCAAAGAAACGCCAAAATGTTGTATTATATTACTATTGTTATTAGATTGACTTGGCACCTGCTTGGATTTGAGAGTGGAAACTACTGTTTACCCTCAATAAACAATATAATCCGGCAGATCGCAAAATTAAATGCCGAAGTTTGACTCGCCAGTGTCTCAGTGCCAGTATAAATTTCCGTGAGGAAAGAATATTCACACCCTTATAGTTATTTACAGATTTTACAATTATGTAAAAATTAGTCTAAAACTTTGTGTGTACAATAATAATTTTTATACCGTATTTTACGGACCATAAGACGCATTTTTTTACTTTGAAAACGGAGCCTTGAAAATTGTGTGCGTCTAATGGTCTGAAGTAAATTAAAAAAATTAAAATTATGGTAAATATTGCTGGAATACCATAGTTATAAACAAAGTGTTTTAAACGACAAGACTTACAAATTTTGGCAGACTGTAGGCCTACTTCAGTGCACTTGTCACAATCTTAAAATGAGGGTATTCGATGCGAAAAGAAAGGAATGTTGAGTTCTTTTATACAAAAGGAGTTGTCTCTGCCGGGTGGTTTAAATGACCTCAACAGCCTTGTCAGATTACACTTACCGTATGCTGAATTGAGGATTAGAGGGTGTAAAAGTACTAAAAGTCTTTCATAAGAAATCAGTTCAGATGTTAAAATTTGCGCGATGCCACCTGTACAGAAGAGTTTTCGTACAATGCATGTTTTAAGTTAGAAATGATTTACACTGATTCCATTGTACAATTCGTTTATGCATTGAAGTATATTATTCCCTTTAATTTTTTTTTTGTTTAGAATCACAATAAATTTATTTTCCTTTAAATTTCCACCCTAAAATCAAGGTGCGTCTTATGGTCCGTAAAATACGGGTAAATAAAATATCAGTTTTAGGTAATTTTTTATAATTATTAAGTCATTTTCTTAAAAACTCAGCGTCATTTTATAGGTAATTTTCAAACAAATTTAGGTCATCAGAATCCGGGCCCTGCTAATCACATTTCCCATCAATCCAAATGCAAATTAACAACGGTCACATTGAACATCCTGTCTTGTTTTCAACCTCCATAGCCTACTTTTTGTAATGCTGTAACCAGTCTTAATAGTTATACGGAAGTAAGGAATATTGTTCAGAGTACAGTACTGTTTGCCTTCGAATGAACTCAACAAAAATAAATAAGTCAAACATTTGTTCTAAATCCGACTATATTCAATGAGGCTTAATTTTAATTAGAACCACGGTGATAATCTAGCTAAGACAACTTATGTAAAGGCAGGGCCGTAGCAAGGTCCTTCTGCGCCCTTGGCGAGTTTGACAAATCTGCGCCCTCCAATACTGGGGGTTTGAACAATTTATTATTTTAACGTTTATTATTTTAATATAAAAACACTGTTATTATCAAAGAAAACCTAATCCTCAATTTGAAAATGAACTAAGTGTTGGACTTTCAAGGTACTAAAACCTTATTTTCAGACGATTGAACTACTTAAAAAAGAATTCAGTAATTAAATCTAGTATCAAAAGTAAATTACATAATAGGCCTGAGCCCTACTAAAATGTTTAACACATTCACATAGATAAAAGTATTTTTTTCGAATAACTTAGTTGAACCACTTTCGTCTCAATAATAATGTACATTTTAATTTTTATTGTTATATCTTTCCATACTGTTCATGATTTATGTTATCATACTCTGCCAATAAAAAACGTGTTAATTAAAGATCGTTGCATGACTGCTTTTTGTTTGTAGACAATCGGCATAATACTACAGATAGTTCACGTGCAGTAATTTTTAATAACCTGAAAGATTTCTTCCATTAACGTGGAATTTTATTGCTTGATAAATTGCACCAGTCTAAAAAGGCGGGATTTTTCATGGTTAATTTTGCGCCCTCTTTGTACCTGCGCCCTTGGCGGGGGCCCATCTCGCTACGGCCCTGTGTAAAGGTCCGGGTTCAATTTCAAACACAGGATAAATTAATTATCCTTCATCGTTCAAGTTCAATCAGAGTTATTTAATATAGGCTTATCACAATTTTGTTTTAAAATGTAAAGCACAACTTAAAGCACAGAAAAAATCTGATGTGAAAGTCACATAACTTCCTCTGCCCAAATAAAAGTTAGCAGTATTCACATATCCTTGTACAGAATCGCAAGACACAATTTTACGCTAATTATCCTATAAATACCTCTTCTTTCAATGATGCGACTAAAAGCGCAGTCTATATAACAAACTTTAAAAAAAAAAACAAATGACTGCAGACGTTTATTGAACTTTCTGCCGTAAAATATAATTTCCGAAATTTATCGAATATTTCCCTCAGATACATCTTTACTCTATGCATGGCCAACAATACATCTTTCTCACTTCACATTCTTATATAAAATAAGAGGCCGTGAAAGAGCGCGAATTCAGTTGTTCATCACGTAAGACAAACTTTCTACAAACCGTGGGTGAACAGTGGGTGGCTTGTAACTACCCTCAGAGAATTTTCTCGAAAAAATGTTTCAAATAAAAGTTTTAGCTCTTAGTATAAGCAACTTATGTGCAAAATTTAAAGAAAATCGTTAGAGCCGTTTTCGAGAAAATCGCGAAAAACGAAAATTTCTTCATGTAAAGTCCCCTTAAAAATAAGAGAAAATAGTCGCCAATCTTATCCTCACATCTTCAGAAGGTACCAGACCCTAATACGAAATTTTGTTTTCATACGATTTTCCGTTTTGGAGCTAGCTTGTTCACAGATATTTTCCACACAGACACACACACAGACACACAGACACACAGACATGTTTCCAAAAATAGTATTTTTGGATTCAGGGGGCCTTGAAACGTGTATATATGCTAAAAACTCAACTTCGAATTTTGGGGTCGAAAACAATACTTCCTCTACCTATAGTACCTATGGTACGGGCAGAGGAAGTAAAAATCATCATCTCAACAGGCCAGGTTTTGCAAATTCTTACCTTCTCCAGGACAATTGCTTCTGGATGGTAAGGTTCTGGTTATCGTTAGGGATCCAGTGAGAGGAAAAATTATCTCTCCGCTAGTTGGCAGCACAAGATCCTTGACGATGGTGCTGCCTTCTGGTAACGAAATAGCCGACTGCAGGTTTCCCGGGAAGATAACTCTGTCGGTCTCACAGGGCACTCTGTTGAGATCCCAGTTGATAGCGTTATCGTAATTGGTGTTAGGCACCCAGGTCTTGGAAACGCCCCCCACGTTGTGCACTGTATAAAATACCACAATAGTAATATGTTAATATCCGAACTTTTATTTAAATGGAAATTTCAAAATTACATTGCTATCTTGGTTTCTGTGATAACCGCTGAATAAGTTACCAACTTTACTAAGAAAGAATGCCGACGATATTTACATTGTCATTAGCTACAGATTAAAGTATAACCCAACATAAACACAAACTACAGGATCAGTAATAAATAAACAACGTATACAATACTATACTAAACAAAACAGAATTGTATATCTATTACAAGTAATTCAAGGAAGTCCCTAATATAAAATGGAAGTTTGCAGATGAAATTATATAAAAAAACTTTTCACTGACCAAGTAACTGTATGATTTAGAAAAAGTGACACATTACAAGCTAATTTCTTATTTATACCCCAAGTTTTTCTTCGTTCTCATGTTATTGGAAAATGAGGCTTAAAGGCGTCAGTTCTGAATTTTCATGATCCTCGACCAAAAAGTGAAATTTCCATTTTTGTTACCAAATGCAAGTATATTTCCTCTTTAAAAATTAATCTATTTTTACCCTACGCTATTTTTAAATATCTCGTTATCCCTTTAATAATGAGCGTACAGGAGTTTAAACGCCCTATGATGACTGGCGCACTTCCTGTTTTCTATCATTTCTCACAATTCAATTTTTATTCGTATAAAATGTTCCTTGCGATATAATTTTTGACAGATAAGTCTTAAAAATTAGTATATAAGGTGTTAACACACCTCAGGATTATATTATACTAGCATGTGCCCGCGGCTTCGCCCGCGATAATTATTTCAAAAATAAAAAATTAAGAGCATAATAGTTAAAACATTATATTTATTAACACCTAAACCACGTGGACTACTTACCACGATTAGATAGCGTCGCCGGGCAAAAGCGATCTCAGATTCGAGTTCCTTGACCCAGAAAATCCCTGTATAGTGAGTTTCGTCCAAATCGAACGATGTTTAATCATATTTAGGTCTATGTTGATTATCCCTCTTCCGTGTAGGTTGAAGATTTCGTATGTCTACGGGCCTTGACATTCTAAACAAATGCACCAGCGTGGGCTTACAACATTCAAGCGAACGCAATGCTTTTATTTCCACGGAATGACAAAAATAGCCAAAGCCAAATGCAATTGATTTGACATTGAAATGTATTACTGAATTCTGATGCTTCGACAGCGCTAAAATCACGTTTTCTGCCAGTTTTTCACTCATAACTCACGAACGAAAGCTAAAATTAAAAACCCGGCTTCGAGGTGCATTCGCCCACCTTTCAGTCCATCTATGTTTAAAATTTCAGATCTCTGCGTTCAGTAGATTTCGCTGGGCATCGCGGACAGACAGACAAACACGTCCTTTTGTTATTATAAGATAACATGTGCCCGCGGCTTCCCCCTCGATAATTATTTCAAAACTTAAGTGCATAATAGTTAAATCATTATATTTATTAACACCTAAATCACGTGGAGTCTATTCCACGATTAGGTAGCGTCCCCTGGTAGAAAAAGTGACCTCAGGTTCCAGTTCCTTGGCTCAGAAAACCCCTGTATAGTGAGTTTCGTTCAAATCGAACAATGTTTGACCATAATTAAGCCTATGTTGATATCCTTCTTACGTGTAGGTTGAAAATTTCATATATCTGCGGGCCTTGACACTCTAAACAAATGAATCGTCCACGATGGACTTACAAAATCAAGCGATCGTGATGCTTTTATTTCCAAGGTAGGCTATGAGGTATGATGACAAAAATAGCCAAAGCCAGCTGTAATTGATTTAACATTTGAAATATATTACTGAAACTGATGCTTCAAAATCGCAAAAAACACACGTTTTCTGCCCGTTTTTCACTCATAACTCACGTACGAAAGCGAAAATTAAAATTCCGGCTTCGAGGTGCATTTTCCGACCCTTCAGTCCACCTATGTTTAAAATTTCAGATCTCTGCGTTCAGTAGATTTCGCTGGGCATCGCGGATAGACGGAGGACAGACGGAAGACAGACGGAGGACAGGCACTTCCTTTTATTAATATAGATGTGTTGCATAGGGATTAAGTTTGTTAAATTGTCAAATTACACTACGCAACAAATTTTTAAAAATCCGTTACATAAATAAAATATATTTTACTTAATTTGCTCAACTCGAAAATATGGCGAAAAGTTCATCACGTTTTTGTATTATATTAGCTCTTTAAATTTAAAAGACAGATTTTTTAAAACACATTCAACTTTATATAGACATCATTCGTTACTTCAAAAACTGTATAAAAGTATAAATGTAATATTTACAAAGTAAAGCTGTATGTAAAATTGTTAGAATTTTTATCTTTGTGTTATGACTACAATTCATAGAAACTATTTATTGTACTGAAATTTGTTATATTGATTTCAAACTAATATCCCACTGATGATTTCACTTGATGATTGCAGTTATATTATTGTATAAATTCAGCTTTGTAAAGATAAACTGAATATCAGAAAAACTCCCTTTAGTCAGGCCTACAGGCTGAGGTAGATTTCGAAGTGCTTTGGGTTTAATTTATTGTCGCTGTGCAGCACTCTTCTTCTTTAGCCTTGGCATCAGGGTTGCCAGATCAGAAACGTAGAGCAGTCGTACCAATATCCGAAAATAGTCGTATGCTAGTTAAAACTGTCGTATACTTTGTGATTTTTCAGTATAATGAATGTATTACGTTAATAATAATAATGATAATTAATAATTAATAATCGGTATTATGCATTTTACATATGTCATGTAATTGTTAATAAATCATCTTATTTTTAAATGATACGCATGTTTCATTATCTTCCGATGTGCTAAATTTGATTAAATACAATAACATTAAATAACAGTCGTTGCCACTCTGTTGTAATTATTTTAATTATTTACAATCATATTGATTTTAACAACATGCTTACAACAAAAACCATGAGAAAAAAATGAGTGCGTGAAACGCCACGCGACAGAAGTAAAACTTTATTTAATCTTTTTCATATTTTTTTCAATTTTTGATAATTGGATTTTTTTCAATTTTGCATTATTGGACTTTTTAATATTGGGTTTTTGGACTTTTTAAATTTTGGATTTTGGACTTTTTAATTTTGGATCTTTGAATTTTTAATTTTGGATGTTTTAAATTTTCGATCTTTGAATTGTTTATTTTTTATTTTTTTAAATTTTTTATTTTTGGATTTTTAAATTTTTTATTTTAATTATTAAATTTTGGATTTTTGGATGTTATAATTTATAATTTTGTTTTTTTTTAATTTTGGAAATTTGTATTTTTTAAATTTTGGATTTTTAATTTTGGATTTGCGCGGTAATGAACCTACGGGTTCCATAAAATAGATAATATACCTTTAGATTGCTTAGGAATTGTATTGCCATTGAGGAAGTAAGGTCTGAAGAATTTCCTTTGATTACTCCCAATCATTGAGTTGATTGTTTTCTGTGCAGTCCGCACAGTAATTTCTTTCGGTTTTGAGTGTGACTGATTTCGTGACTGATTGTGACTGATTTCGTGACGGTTTTAGTGTGACTGATTTTCCAGATTTGCCCTCTACCGCCACTAAAGAACTTTTACTTAAAAAAAACTGGATACATATCAAAATTTAAAATTCATCAGTAGATAGACTAACAAAATATAAAACGCTATGTTAAAAATAGTCGTACAAATAGGCGTACGACTCATGGTTGCATCGTACGTCGTATAAATCTATGAAATAGTCGTACGTGTACGACTATAGTCGTACGTATGGCAACCCTGGTCCACATTCTTAGTTGTTGACAGTTCTTGTAACATCTGTATGTTCCACATAATGAATTAGGATACTCGTATTTCTGCACAACATTGCTTCATTACTGTAATTTCCATTACACGATGTAAAACCAGGGTTGCCAGATCATAACCTAGAACAGTCCTACCAAAATTCGAAAATAGTCGTACGCTAGTTAAAACTGTCGTATACTTTGTGATTTTTCAGTGTAATGAACTTGTTTTGTTAACTTATTGTGAACTTATTGTGTGTGTTATTGTGTTAATAATAATAATATTAATAACAATAATAATTAATAATAGGTATTATACACCTTACATATATAATGTAATTGTTATAAATCATCTTATTTGTAATTGATTAGACGTGTTTCATTATCTTCCGATGTGCTAAATTTGATAAAATGCAATAAAATTAAATAAACAGTAATTGCCACAGTGTTGTAATTATTAGCAACATGCTTACAACAAAAACCATGAGAAAACATAATTTAATATTCGTCAGTAGATTGATTGAAAAAATATAAAATGCTATGTTAAAAATAGTCGTACAACTAGGCGTACGACTCCTGATTGCGTCGTACGTCGTACAAATCTATGAAATAGTCGTATGTGTACGACTATAGTCGTACGTATGGCAACCCTGCTTGGCATGGCAAACCCGAAATAATAAGAACTGAATTCGGTAATGACGAAGAGCTTACAATCTTTTTTTTTTTTTTTTGACAACAAGAAAAAGGAGGCTTGGCTATAATATAACTACCATATTAATTAGGGCCTGGAAGTTTGTGACAAATCATATTTTTAATCTATTTCGGCAGCAGCGTCGCCAGGAATTTTATTAAGGGGGGCAAAATCAATTTCGGACCCCAATTTCAAATGATTAGGCTAAACACATTAATATTCACTTGGTTAACCGGATCATTATTTTAAACCCAAGCTGAATTCGACGAGGCTACGAATTTTTTTTAAGTTAACAAAATACGCTCTTTTGAGCAACGGCCTTGGTAACATATAATTATAAATACATTTTATAATTATAATTAGTTAATACTTGCTAAGCTCATTATAAAGTAATTCTATCTTTTTATTCTCCATGCTACAACTGTAGGTTGACAAAGAGTACCACAAATAAATGAATCCATTAGGCAATCCAGAGGGGGGCAGTTGCCCCCCCTTGCCCCCCCCCCCATGCCGACGCCCATGTATTTCGGTTCATGCTAATGTTATTAATAAAACTTGTGGAAGACACGAAAAAAAATTACAGAAAAATTTGCTTTCATTTGGCATATTATTGTAGGCCTATATTCTGTTGGTATTGCCACAATGCATCATATTTACTCGATATTGAAATATTTGTGCATATTTGATTAATTTTTAACATTTGAATTGGCATATTTCTGACAGAAATTATAAATTACAGAAAATCAGAGATTACCTACTTTTTTCTTTTACGAAAATGTAATCTTTTTTCAAACACCAGCAGCGATCGCTGGTATTATTTCTATTTCTATTGTACATATTTCTTTTAAGTAAAAACTTACAGCATAATATCTGGCGGACCAAGTGAATGTTTTGAAAACCGGCTGAACAATAATTGACAGTAGACCTGATGTTTTCGGAACTGAATGTATAATATTATAGCGATGTTTCATTTTATGAGTTTTAATTTTACTAAAAAATATTGCATTGACTTTGTCCTTTAAAAAAGTTTTGTAATGTAATTTAAACAACTTCTACTATGTTTTTTTAAATTATATTGTAATTTAGCTAACAGAACATACATTTTAAATTACTTAAATGGTAGAGCATACTTCATTGATTCCAGAGCATCGTTTATAAATTGTAGGCCTATAGCATATTTCCATGCATATTTCATATTTTGATAAGCATTAACTTCTGGGCTTTAATAATAACCAATCAGATATTAAAATATTAGTTTGTAAATAATTTAACATATAACTTTCATTAGTGGATCAAAAATTATAAATTACAGAAAATCGGATATTACCTACTTTTTTCTTACGAAAATGGAACTTTTTTCAAACACCAGCAGCGATCGCTGGTATTATTGTTCCACTGTAGCGATATCTTGGTGAGATTTCTCAGCCCCAAGCTTTCCGAGAAAAACCCCAAATGTGAATACAATTATTGGCTTCAATGACATTCGGCAGCCCATTGTTTTTATAGTTTTTCGACAATTCCTACGTTAATTGGTAGTAATTTTCTGCCTTGTGATTTGCCTAAAAAACCTTTAAGACATGTGCAAAAGATATTGCGTATTTGTTATTCTACTAGCAATGTAGCCTGTGACACATATTAATGGAACCTGGTTCGACGGAGGTACTTTTCTCACATTTTTTTACTACAAGCTGACTATAAAATATAAATTTCTGATAAACGTGAAGGCCATGTCACTGAACAGCACATACGAATTTATTAGCCTATACAGTTACAAAAATTGACTATTCCGTGTTACGAAACTATTGTTCTGCAGTGATATTAATTAGCTACATTATAAATATCCAAGGTTAACATGTTAAAATATGTAGAAATCTGACTTTTTTCAGATTAAAAAAAATTAGACCAACTTTATAAACATGTATAAATTACTTCCCTACAAATATAAATATTCTTGAAAATTACATCGCAAGGAACGTTTCATATTTAATCAATAACATTTCAAATAAAACTTAAACTGCGCCTTTTGTAGAGACAGAACTGATAAATATAATTATTCTTGAAATTTACATCGCAAGGAACATTTCATATTTAATAAAAAAATTGTAAAAAAACTTAAACTGCGCCTTTTGTAGAGACAGAACTGATAAATATAAATATTCTTGAAAATTACATCGCAAGGAATGTTTCATATTTAACCAATAAAATTGCAAAAAAACTTAAACTGCGCCTTTTGTAGAGACAGAACTGATAAAAAAGGAAACGCTCACAAAAAAACGAAATTCATTTCTATAAAATTGTGAAATTGATCAAATTCTATATAGCCCCTTAACTACACCAGAGGAAAATAAATAAATAAATAAAACCATGACTAAATGAAAATTACGTTTCACTGACCTGAGGCAACACCCACCAACACTACCAGACTTCCCAGAGATAGCATCATGACTGATACCGTCGCGCCTGCTTGCTGTATTTCAGTCCTATTATCTCCATTAGCTTTAAGCTTAGGCCTACAAATCGATTTCATTTATCTTTTCACTTTTCCTTTTCGTAGTCTGACCCAAAGAAATAAAATTGCGATGTGAAATACTCACATGACTTTCTCTGTCCTAAGAATGGAATTCGAGACTTCTTCGCTTCTCTTTCGTACAGTACTGCCCAGAAACAAAATAACCTTGTTCCCTTAAGGTTATTAAACTTACCTCCTGTAGAACAACTAGTAGTATGTAACCAACTCAGGAAGGGTTTGAACCATCTACGCACCGATGCAGTCAGTATGAAAAATTGGATACTCAAGGATATATCATGATGGATGGTGACTCCCGCACAATGAAATTTCCTTTAGTACGAATATCTGCTTATTTATTCAGAAAGAATATCTTTCAGCTTTCTCCGTTAAGAAACAAAGCATACCTGACAATAGACGGTAAACATTGAAATAAACATATACAAGATACATAAAGGAACATAACAAACAAAACAACAAAAATGTAGTCAAATCATAGGATATACAATTGCTCTTCTAAGGTACATATAAGCCTAGATGATTATTCAACACAGCAGCAATTGAGCCTCTAATGGCAGTAATGGAGATGTATATAAAGTCTTTATGGAGGCCAAAACGTGCGCAGAAGTCTATGAAGAGGCGAAGAATTGTACCTCTTGCACCCACCATAAGACCAATAACTTCTATCGAAGTTAGATTATAATATTTGTCCTTATAGGAAGGAATAGTGGGATCGTAGATACTACATTTGTCCTTGTGAACTTCTTCGGACTGTTTTTCGTGTGTCTCAGTTCTTATAGTTGGATCGATGATACTGTATATCAAAATGTCGAGTCAGAGAATGTTTATTCTCCGGCATGATCCATCTTCCGACGGCCCGTGCACTTCTTCATTCACAGCATTATGGTTATTTCTCAATGCAGCAGCAATCATGGACATCACGTTATGGTAAACCTAAAGAGCAATTTAAAAAAATGAAAATGGAAAATTTTAAGAACGGGAACTTGAAAATGGCATACAAGGAAGTAAAGAACTTTTTTGGCGTGCATAAAGGGGTTAGCCTTCTTCGAATTCTGGGGGCATTTTTCGAAATTTTCAAAGGGGTTAGCCTTCTTCGAATTCTGGGTGCATTTTTCGAAGTTTTCAAAAGGGTTAGCCTTCTTCGAATTCTGGGTGCATTTTTCGAAATTTTCAAAGAGGTTAGCCTTCTTCGAATTCTGAGGGCATTTTTCGAAATTTTCAAAGGGGTTAGCCTTCTTTGAATTCTGGGTGCATTTTTCGGAATTTTCAAAGAGGTTAGCCTTCGAATTCTGAGGGCATTTTTCGAAATTTTCAAAGGGGTTAGCCTTCTTTGAATTCTGGGTGCATTTTTCGAAATTTCCAGAGGGGTTAGCCTTCTTCGAATTCTGGGGGCATTTTTCGAAATTTTCAAAGGGGTTAGCCTTCTTCGAATTCTGGGTGCATTTTTCAAAATTTACAAAGGGGTTAGTCGTCTTCAAATTCTGAGTGCATTTTTCGAAAATTTCAAAGAGGTTAGCCTTCTTCGAATTCTGGGGGCATTTTTCGAAAATACAAAGGGGATAGCCTTCTTCGAATTGTGGGTGCATTTTTCGAAATTTCCTTCTTCGAATTCTTGGTGCATTTTTCGAAATTTTCAAAGGGGTTAGCCTTCTCGGAATTCTGGGCGCATTTTTCTAAATTTTCAAAGGGGTTAGCCTTCAAAGAATTCTGGGCGCATTTTTCGAAATTTTCAAAGGGGTTAGCCTTCTCGGAATTACGGCGCATTTTTCGAAATTTTCAAAGGGGTTAGCCTTCTCTGAATTCTGGGCGCATTTTTCGAGATTTTCAAAGGGGTTAGCCTCCTCGGAATTCTGGGCGCATTTTTCGAAATTTTCAAAGGGGTTAGCCTTCTCGGAATTCTGGGCGCATTTATCGAAATTTTCAAAGGTTAGCCCTCTCGGAATTCTGGGCGCATTTTTCGAAATTTTCAAAGGGGTTAGCATTCTCGGAATTCTGGGCGCATTTTTCCAAATTTTCAAAGGGTAACGCCTTCTCGGAAATCTGGGGGCATTTTTCGAAATTATCGCCTTCTCGGAATTCTGGGTGCATTTTTCGAAATTTTCAAAGGGGTTAGCCTTCTCAGAATTCTGGGCGCATTTTTCGAAATTTTCAAAGGGGTTAGCCTTCTCGGAATTCTGGGCGCATTTTTCGAAATTTTCAAAGGGTTAGCCTTCTCGGAATTCTGGGCGCATTTTTCGAAATTCTCAAAGGGGTTAGCTTTCTCAGAATTCTGGGCCCTTTTTTCGAAATTTTCAAAGGGGTTAGCCTTCTCGGAATTCTGGGCGCATTTTTCGAAATTTTCAAAGGGGCCTTCTCGGAAATCTGGGCACATTTTTCGAAATTTTAAAAGGGGTTAGCCTTCTCGGAAATCTGGGCGCATTTTTCGAAATTTTCAAGGGGGTTAGCCTTCTTGGAATTCTGGGCGCCCAGAATTCCGAGAAGGCCAACCCCTTTGAAAATTTCGAAAAATGAGCCCAGAATTCCGAGAAGGCTAACCCCTTTGAATATTTCGAAAAATGCGCCCAGAATTCCAAGAAGGCTAACCCCATAGAAAATTTCGAAAAATGCGCCCAGAATTCCGAGAAGGCTAAGTTACCCTTTGAAAATTTCGAAAAATGCGCCCAGATTTCCGAGAAGGCTAACCCCTTTGAAAATTTCGAAAAATGCGCCCAGAATTCCGTGAAGGCTAACCCCATAGAAAATTTCGAAATATGCGCCCAGAATTCCGAGAAGGCTAACCCCTTTGAAAATTTCCAAAAAAGCGCCCAGAATTCCGAGAAGGCTAACCCCTTTGAAAATTTCGAAAAATGCGCCCAGAATTCCGAGAAGGCTTACCCCTTTGAAAATTTCGAAAAATGCGCCCAGAATTCCGAGAAGGCTAACCCCAATGAAAATTTCGAAAAATGCGCCCAGAATTCCGAGAAAGCTAACCCCTTTGAAAATTTCGAAAAATGCGTCCAGAATTCCGAGAAGGCTAACCCCTTTGAAATTTCGAAAAATGCGCGCAGAATTCCGAGAAGGCTAACCCCTTTGAAAATTTCGAAAAATGCGCCGTAATTCCAAGAAGGCTAACCACTTTGAATATTTCGAAAAATGCGCCCAGAATGCCGAGAAGGCTAACCCCTTTGAAAATTTCTAAAAATGTGCCCAGAATTCCGAGAAGGCTAAGTTACCCTTTGAAAATTTCGGAAAATGCGCCCAGATTTCCGAGAAGGCTAACCCCTTTGAAAATTTCGAAAAATGCGCCCAGAATTCCGTGAAGGCTAACCCCATAGAAAAATTCGAAAAATGCGCCCAGAATTCCGAGAAGGCTAACCCCTTTGAACATTTCGAAAAAAGCGCCCAGAATTCCGAGAAGGCTAACCCCTTTGGAAATTTCGAAAAATGCGCCCAGAATTCCGACAAGGCTAACCCCTTTGAAAATTTCGAAAAATGCGCCCAGAATTCCGAGAAGACTAACCCCATTGAAATTTTCAAAAAATGCGCCCAGAATTCCGAGAAGGCTAACCCCAATGAAAATTTCGAAAAATGCGCCCAGAATTCCGAGAAAGCTAACCCCTTTGAAAATTTCGGTAAATGAGCCCAGCATTCCGAGAAGGCTAACCCCTTTGAAAATTTCGAAAAATGCGCGCAGAATTCCGAGAAGACTAAACCCCTTTGAAAATTTCAAAAAATGCGCCCAGAATTCCGAGAAGGCTAACCCCTTTGAAAATATCGATAAATGCGCCCAGAATTCCGAGAAGGCTAACCCCTTTGAAAATTTCGAAAAATGCGCCCAGAATTCCGAGAAGGCTAACCCCTTTGAAAATTTCGAAAAATGCGCGCAGAATTCCGAGAAGGCTAACCCCTTTGAAAATTTCGAAAAATGCGCCGTAATTCCGAGAAGGCAAACCACTTTGAAAATTTCGAAAAATGCGCCCAGAATTCCGAAAAGGCTAACCCCTTTAAAAATTTCGAAAAATGCGCCCAGAATTCCGAGAAGGCTAACCCCTTTGAAAATTTCGAAAAATGCGCCCAGAATTCCGAGAAGGCTAACCACTTTGAAAATTTCGAAAAATGCGCCCAGAATTCCGAGAAGGCTAACCACTTTGAATATTTCGAAAAATGCGCCCAGAATTCCGAGAAGGCTAACCCATTTGAAAATTTCTAAAAATGCGCCCAGAATTCCGAAAAGGCTAAGTTACCCTTTGAAAATATCGAAAAATGCGCCCAGATTTCCGAGAAGGCTAATCCCTTTGAAAATATCGAAAAATGCGCCCAGAATTCCGTGAAGGCTAACCCCATAGAAAATTTCGAAAAATGCGCCCAGAATTCCGAGAAGGCTAACCCCTTTGAAAATTTCAAAAAAAGCGCCCAGAATTCCGAGAAGGCTAACCCCTTTGGAAATTTCGAAAAATGCACTCAGAATTCCGAGAAGGCTTACCCCTTTGAAAATTTCGAAAAATGCGCCCAGTATTCCGAGAAGGCTAACCCCTTTGAAATTTTCGAAAATGCCCCCAGAATTCCGAGAACGCAAACCCCTTTGAAAATTTTGAATAATGCGCCCAGAAATCCGAGAAGGCTAACCCCTTTGAAAATTTCGAAAAATGCGCCCAGAATTCCGAGAAGGCTAACCCCTTTGAAAATTTCGAAAAATGCGCCCAGAATTCCGAGAAGGCTAACCCCTTTGAATATTTCGAAAAATGCGATCAGAATTCCAAGAAGGCTAACCCCATAGAAAATTTCGAAAAATGCGCCCAGAATTCCGAGAAGGCTAAGTTACCCTTTGAAAATTTCGAAAAATGCGCCCAGATTTCCGAGAATGCTAACCCCTTTGAAAATTTCGAAAAATGCGCCGTAATTCCGAGAAGGCAAACCACTTTGAAAATTTCGAAAATTGCGCCCAGAATTCCGAAAAGGCTAACCCCTTTAAAAATTTCGAAAAATGCGTCCAGAATTCCGAGAAGGCTAACCCCTTTGAAAATTTCGAAAAATGCGCCCACAATTCCGAGAACGCTATCCCCTTTGAAATTTCAAAAAATGCGCGCAGAATTCCGAGAAGGCTAACCCCTTTGAAAATTTCGAAAAATGCGCCGTAATTCCGAGAAGGCAAACCACTTTGAAAATTTCGAAAAATGCGCCCAGAATTCCGAAAAGGCTAACCCCTTTAAAAATTTCGAAAAATGCGCCCAGAATTCCGAGAAGGCTAACCCATTTGAAAATTTCTAAAAATGCGCCCAGAATTCCGAAAAGGCTAAGTTACCCTTTGAAAATTTCGAAAAACTCGCCCAGATTTCCGAGAAGGCTAATCCCTTTGAAAATATCGAAAAATGCGCCCAGAATTCCGTGAAGGCTAACCCCATAGAAAATTTCGAAAAATGCGCCCAGAATTCCGAGAAGGCTAACCCCTTTGAAAATTTCAAAAAAAGCGCCCAGAATTCCGAGAAGGCTAACCCCTTTGGAAATTTCGAAAAATGCACCCAGAATTCCGAGAAGGCTTACCCCTTTGAAAATTTCGAAAAATGCGCCCAGTATTCCGAGAAGGCTAACCCCTTTGAAATTTTCGAAAATTCGCCCAGAATTCCGAGAACGCAAACCACTTTGAAAATTTCCAAAAATGCGCGCAGAATTCCAAGAAGACAAAACCCCTTTGAAAATTTCGAAAAATGCGCCCAGAATTCCGAGAAGGCTAACCCCTTTGAAAAAATCGATAAATGCGTCCAGAATTCCGAGAAGGCTAACCCCTTTGAAAATTTCGAAAAATGCGCCCAGAATTCCGAGAAGGATAACCCCTTTGAAAATTTCGAAAAATGCGCCGTAATTCCGAGAAGGCTAACCACTTTGAAAATTTCGAAAAATGCGCCCAGAATTCCGAAAAGGCTAACCCCTTTAAAAATTCCGAAAAATGCGCCCAGAATTCCAGGAAGTCTAACCCCTTTGAAAATTTCGAAAAATGCGCCCAGAATTCCGAGAAGGCTAACCCTTTTTAAAATTTCGAAAAATACGCCCAGAATTCCGAAAATTTCGAAAAATGCGCCCAGAATTCCGAGAAGGCTAACCCATTTGAAAATTTCGAAAAATGCGTCCAGAATTCCGAGAAGGCTAACCCCTTTGAAAATTTCGAAAAATGCGCGCAGAATTCCGAAAAGGCTAATTTCTTTGAAAATTTCGAAAATTGCGCCGTAATTCCGAGAAGGCTAACCCCTTTGAAAATTTCGAAAAATGCGCGCAGAATTCCGAGAAGGCTAACCCCTTTGAAAATTTCGAAAAATGCGCCGTAATTCCGAGAAGGCAAACTACTTAGAAAATTTCGAAAAATGCGCCCAGAATTCCGAAAAGGCAAACCCCTTTAAAAATTTCGAAAAATGCGCCCAGAATTCCGAGAAGGCTAACCCCTTTGAAATTTCGAAAAATACGCGCAGAATTCCGAGAAGGCTAACCCCTTTGAAAATTTCGAAAAATGCGCCGTAATTCCGAGAAGGCTAACCACTTTGAAAATTTCGAAAAATGCGCCCAGAATTCCGAGAAGGCTAACCACTTTGAATATTTCGAAAAATGCGCCCAGTATTCCGAGAAGGCTAACCCCTTTGAAATTTTCGAAAATGCGCCCAGAATTCCGAGAAGGATAACCCATTTGAAAATTTCTAAAAATGCGCCCAGAATTCCGAAAAGGCTAAGTTACCCTTTGAAAATTTCGAAAAATGCGCCCAGATTTCCGAGAAGGCTAATCCCTTTGAAAATATCGAAAAATGCGCCCAGAATTCCGTGAAGGCTAACCCCTTTGGAAATTTCGAAAAATGCGCCCAGAATTCCGAGAAGGCTAACCCCTTTGAAAATTTCAAAAAAAGCGCCCAGATTTCCGAGAAGGCTAACCCCTTTGGAAATTTCGAAAAATGCACCCAGAATTCCGAGAAGGCTTACCCGTTTGAAAATTTCGAAAAATGCGCCCAGTATTCCGAGAAGGCTAACCCCTTTGAAATTTTCGAAAATGCGCCCAGAATTCCGAGAACGCAAACCCCTTTGAAAATTTCGAAAAATGCGCCCAGAATTCCGAGAAGGCTAACCCCTTTGAAAATTTCGAAAAATGCGCCCAGAATTCCGAGAAGGCTAACCCCTTTGAAAATTTCGAAAAATGCGCCCAGAATTCCGAGAAGACTAACCCCATTGAAATTTTCGAAATTGCGCCCAGAATTCCGAGAAGGCTAACCCCAATGAAAATTTCGAAAAATGCGCCCAGAATTCCGAGAAAGCTAACCCCTTTGAAAATTTCGGAAAATGCGCCCAGAATTCCGAGAAGGCTAACCACTTTGAAAATTTCGAAAAATGCGCGCAGAATTCCAAGAAGACTAAACCCCTTTGAAAATTTCGAAAAATGCGCCCAGAATTCCGAGAAGGCTAACCCCTTTGAAAAAATCGATAAATGCGCCCAGAATTCCGAGAAGGCTAACCCCTTTGAAAATTTCGAAAAATGCTCCCAGAATTCCGAGAAGGCTAACCACTTTGAAAATTTCGAAAAATGCGCCCAGAATTTCGAAAAGGCTAACCCCTTTAAAAATTTCGAAAAATGCGCCCAGAATTCCAGGAAGTCTAACCCCTTTGAATATTTCGAAAAATGCGCCCAGAATTCCGAGAAGGCTAATCCTTTTTAAAATTTCGAAAAATTCGCCCAGAATTCCTAAAATTTCGAAAAATGCGCCCAGAATTCCGAGAAGGCTAACCCCTTTGGAAATTTCGAAAAATGCGCCCAGAATTCTCAGAAGGCTAACCCCTTTGAAAATTTCGAAAAATGCGCGCAGAATTCCGAAAAGGCTAACCCCTTTGAAAATTTCGCAAAATGCGCCGTAATTCCGAAAAGGCTAACCCCTTTAAAAATTTCGAAAAATGAGCCCAGAATTTCGAGAAGGCTAACCCCTTTGAAAATTTCGAAAAATGCGCACAGAATTCCGAGAAGGCTAACCCCTTTGAAAATTTCGAAAATTGAGCCCAGAATTCCGAGAAGGCTAACCCCAATGAAAATTTCGAAAAATGCGCCCAGAATTCCGAGAAAGCTAACCCCTTTGAAAATTTCGGAAAATGCGCCCAGAATTCCGAGAAGGCTAAACCCCTTTGAAAATTTCGAAAAATGCGCGCAGAATTCCGAGAAGACTAAACCCCTTTGAAAATTTCGAAAAATGCGCCCAGAATTCCGAGAAGGCTAACCCATTTGAAAATTTCGAAAAATGCGCGCAGAATTCCGAGAAGGCTAACCCCTTTGAAAATTTCGAAAAATGCGCCGTAATTCCGAGAAGGCTAACCACTTTGAAAATTTCGAAAAATTCGCCCAGAATTCCGAAAAGGCTAACCCCTTTAAAAATTTCGAAAAATGCGCATAGAATTCCGAGAAGGCTAACCCCTTTGAAAATTTCGAAAAATCGCCCAGAATTCCGAGAAGGCTAACCCCTTTGAAAATTTCGAAAAATGCGCCCAGAATTCAGAGAAGGCTAACCCCTTTGAAAATTTCGAGAAATGCGCGCAAAATTCCGAGAAGGCTAACACGTTTGAAAATTTCGAAAAATGCGCCGTAATTCCGAGAAGGCTAACCACTTTGAAAATTTCGAAAAATGCGCCCAGATTTCCGAAAAGGCTAACCCCTTTAAAAATTTCTAAAAATGCGCCCAGAGTTCCAGGAAGTCTAACCCCTTTGAAAATTTCGAAAAATGCGCCCAGAATTCCGAGAAGGCTAACCCTTTTTAAAATTTCGAAAAATTCGCCCAGAATTCCGACAAGGCTAACCCCTTTGAAAATTTCGAAAAATGAGCCCAGAATTCCGAGAAAGCTAACCCCTTTGAAAATTTCGAAAAATGCGCCCAGAATTCCGAGAAGGCTAACCCCTTTGAAAATTTCGAAAAATGCGCCCAGAATTCCGAAAAGGTTAACCCCTTTAAAAATTTCGAAAAATGGGCCCAGAATTCCGAGAAGGGTAACCCCTTTGAAAATTTAGAAAAATGCGCCCAGAATTCCGAGAAGGCTAACCCCTTTGAAAATTTCGAAAAATGAGCCCAGAATTCCGAGAAGGCTAACCCCTTTGAAAATTTCGAAAAATGAGCCCAGAATTCCGAGAAGGCTAACCCCATAGAAAATTTCGAAAATTGCGCCCAGAATTCCGAGAAGGCTAACCCCTTTAAAAATTTCGAAAAATGCGCCCAGAATTCCGAGAAGGCTTACCCCTTTGAAAATTTCGAAAAACTCGCCCAGAATTCCGAGAAGGCTAACCCCTTTGAAAATTTCGAAAAATGCGCCCAGAATTCCGAGAAGGCTAACCCCTTTGAAAATTTCGAAAAATGCGCCCAGAATTCCGAGAAGGCTAACCCCTTTGAAAATTTCGAAAAATGCGCGCAGAATTCCGAGAAGGCTAACCCCTTTGAAAATTTCGAAAAATGCGCCGTAATTCCGAGAAGGCTAACCCCTTTGAAAATTTCGAAAAATGCGCCCAGAATTCCGAAATGGCTAACCCCTTTAAAAATTTCGAAAAATGCGCCCAGAATTCCAGGAAGTCTAACCCCTTTGAAAATTACGAAAAATGCGCCCAGAATTCCGAGAAGGCTAACCCCTTTGAAAATTTCGATAAATGCCCCCAGGATTCCGTGAAGGCTAACCACTTTGAAAATTTCGAAAAATGCGCCCAGAATTCCGAGAATTCCCCTTTGAACATTTCGAAAAATGCGCCCAGAATTCCGACAAGGCTAACCCCTTTGAAAATTTCGAAAAATGCTCCCAGAATTCCGAGAAGGCTAACAACCCCTTTGAAAATTTCGAAAAATGCGCACAGAATTCCGAGAAGGCTAACCCCTTTGAAAATTTCGAAAATTGAGCCCAGAATTCCGAGAAGGCTAACCCCAATGAAAATTTCGAAAAATGCGCCCAGAATTCCGAGAAAGCTAACCCCTTTGAAAATTTCGGAAAATGCGCCCAGAATTCCGAGAAGGCTAAACCCCTTTGAAAATTTCGAAAAATGCGCGCAGAATTCCGAGAAGACTAAACCCCTTTGAAAATTTCGAAAAATGCGCCCAGAATTCCGAGAAGGCTAACCCATTTGAAAATTTCGAAAAATGCGCGCAGAATTCCGAGAAGGCTAACCCCTTTGAAAATTTCGAAAAATGCGCCGTAATTCCGAGAAGGCTAACCACTTTGAAAATTTCGAAAAATTCGCCCAGAATTCCGAAAAGGCTAACCCCTTTAAAAATTTCGAAAAATGCGCATAGAATTCCGAGAAGGCTAACCCCTTTGAAAATTTCGAAAAATCGCCCAGAATTCCGAGAAGGCTAACCCCTTTGAAAATTTCGAAAAATGCGCCCAGAATTCCGAGAAGGCTAACCCCTTTGAAAATTTCGAAAAATGCGCGCAAAATTCCGAGAAGGCTAACACGTTTGAAAATTTCGAAAAATGCGCCGTAATTCCGAGAAGGCTAACCACTTTGAAAATTTCGAAAAATGCGCCCAGATTTCCGAAAAGGCTAACCCCTTTAAAAATTTCTAAAAATGCGCCCAGAATTCCAGGAAGTCTAACCCCTTTGAAAATTTCGAAAAATGCGCCCAGAATTCCGAGAAGGCTAACCCTTTAAAAAATTTCGAAAAATTCGCCCAGAATTCCGAGAAAGCTAACCCCTTTGAAAATTTCGAAAAATGCGCCCAGAATTCCGAGAAGGCTAACCCCTTTGAAAATTTCGAAAAATGCGCCCAGAATTCCGAAAAGGTTAACCCCTTTAAAAATTTCGAAAAATGGTCCCAGAATTCCAGGAAGTCTAACCCCTTTAAAAATTTCGAAAAATTCGCCCAGAATTCCGAGAAGGCTAACCCCTTTGAAAATTTCGAAAAATGAGCCCAGAATTCCGAGAAGGGTAACCCCTTTGAAAATTTCGAAAAATGCGCCCAGAATTCCGAGAAGGCTAACCCCTTTGAAAATTTCGAAAAATGAGCCCAGAATTCCGAGAAGGCTAACCCCTTTGAAAATTTCGAAAAATGAACCCAGAATTCCGAGAAGGCTAACCCCATAGAAAATTTCGAAAATTGCGCCCAGAATTCCGAGAAGGCTAACCCCTTTAAAAATTTCGAAAAATGCGCCCAGAATTCCGAGAAGGCTTACCCCTTTGAAAATTTCGAAAAACTCGCCCAGAATTCCGAGAAGGCTAACCCCTTTGAAATTTTCGAAAAATGCGCCCAGAATTCCGAGAAGGCAAACCCCTTTGAAAATTTCGAAAAATGCGCCCAGAATTCCGAGAAGGCTAACCCCTTTGAAAATTTCGAAAAATGCGCCCAGAATTCCGAGAAGGCTAACCCCTTTGAAAATTTCGAAAAATGCGCGCAGAATTCCGAGAAGGCTAACCCCTTTGAAAATTTCGAAAAATGCGCCGTAATTCCGAGAAGGCTAACCCCTTTGAAAATTTCGAAAAATGCGCCCAGAATTCCGAAATGGCTAACCCCTTTAAAAATTTCGAAAAATGCGCCCAGAATTCCAGGAAGTCTAACCCCTTTGAAAATTACGAAAAATGCGCCCAGAATTCCGAGAAGGCTAACCCCTTTGAAAATTTCGATAAATGCCCCCAGGATTCCGTGAAGGCTAACCACTTTGAAAATTTCGAAAAATGCGCCCAGAATTCCGAGAATTCCCCTTTGAAAATTTCGAAAAATGCGCCCAGAATTCCGACAAGGCTAACCCCTTTAAAAATTTCGAAAAATGCTCCCAGAATTCCGAGAAGGCTAACAACCCCTTTGAAAATTTCGAAAAATGCGCCCAGAATTCCGAAAAGGCTAACCCCTTTAAAAATTTCGAAAAATGCGCCCAGAATTCCAGGAAGTCTAACACCTTTGAAAATTACGAAAAATGCGCCCAGAATTACGAGAAGGCTAACCCCTTTGAAAATTTCGAAAAATGCGCCCAGAATTCCGAGAAGGCTAACCCCTTTGAAAATTTCAAAAAATGCGCCCAGAATTCCGAGAAGGCTAAACCCTTTGAAAATTTCGAAAAATGCGCCTAGATTTCCGAGAAGGCTAACTCCTTTGAAAATTTCGAAAAATGCGCCCAGAATTCCGAGAAGGCTAACCCCTTTGAAAATTTCGAAAAATGCGCCCAGAATTCCGAGAAGGCTAACCCCTTTGAAAATTTCGATAAATGCGCCAAGAATTCCGAGAAGGCTAACCCCTTTGAAAATTTCGAATCATGAGCCCAGAATTCCGAGAAGGCTAACCCCTTTGAAAATTTCGATAAATGCGCCAAGAATTCCGAGAAGGCTAACCCCTTTGAAAATTTCGAAAAATGCGCCGTAATTCCGAGAAGGCTAACCCCTTTGAAAATTTCGGAAAATGCGCCCAGAATTCCGAGAAGGCTAACCACTTTGAAAATTTCGAAAAATGCGCGCAGAATTCCAAGAAGACTAAACCCCTTTGAAAATTTCGAAAAATGCGCCCAGAATTCCGAGAGGCTAAACCCTTTGAAAATTTCGAAAAATGCGCCCAGAATTCCGAGAAGGCTAACCCCTTTGAAAATTTCGAAAAATGCGCCCAGAATTCCGAGAAGACTAACCCCATTGAAATTTTCGAAAAATGCGCCCAGAATTCCGAGAAGGCTAACCCCAATGAAAATTTCGAAAAATGCGCCCAGAATTCCGAGAAAGCTAACCCGTTTGAAAATTTCGGAAAATGCGCCCAGAATTCCGAGAAGGCTAACCACTATGAAAATTTCGAAAAATGCGCGCAGAATTCCAAGAAGACTAAACCCCTTTGAAAATTTCGAAAAATGCGCCCAGAATTCCGAGAATGCTAACCCCTTTGAAAAAATCGATAAATGCGCCCAGAATTCCGAGAAGGCTAACCCCTTTGAAAATTTCGAAAAATGCGCCCAGAATTCCGAGAAGGCTAACCCCTTTGAAAATTTCGAAAAATGCGCGCAGAATTCCGAGAAGGCTAACCACTTTGAAAATTTCGAAAAATGCGCCGTAATTCCGAGAAGGCTAACCACTTTGAAAATTTCGAAAAATGCGCCCAGAATTCCGAAAAGGCTAACCCCTTTAAAAATTTCGAAAAATGCGCCCAGAATTCCAGGAAGTCTAACCCCTTTGAAAATTTAGAAAAATGCGCCCAGAATTCCGAGAAGGCTAACCCTTTTTAAAATTTCGAAAAATTCGCCCAGAATTCCTAAAATTTCGAAAAATGCGCCCAGAATTCCGAGAAGGCTAACCCCTTTGAAAATTTAGAAAAATGCGCCCAGAATTCCGAGAAGGCTAACCCCTTTGAAAATTTCGAAAAATGCGCGCAGAATTCCGAAAAGGCTAACCCCTTTGAAAATTTCGAAAAATGCGCCGTAATTCCGAGAAGGCTAACCCCTTTGAAAATTTCTAAAAATGCGCCCAGAATTCCGAAAAGGCTAACCCCTTTATAAATTTCAAAAAATGCGCCCAGAATTCCAGGAAGGCTAACCCCTTTGAAAATTTCGAAAAATGCCCCCAGAATTCGGAGAAGGCTAACCCATTTGAAAATTTCGAAAAATGCGCCCTAATTCCGAGAAGGCTAACCCATTTGAAAATTTCAAAAAATGCGCCCAGAATTCCAGGAAGGCTAACCCCTTTGAAAATTTCGAAAAATGCGCCCAGAATTCGGAGAAGGCTAACCCATTTGAACATTTCGAAAAATGCGCCCAGAATTCCGAGAAGGCTAACCCCTTTGAAAATTTCGAAAAATGCGCACAGAATTCCGAGAAGGCTAACCCCTTTGAAAATTTCGAAAAATGCGCCCAGAATTCCGAGAAGGCTATCCCCTTTGAAATTTCGAAAAATGCGCGCAGAATTCCGAGAAGGCTAACCCCTTTGAAAATTTCGAAAAATGCGCCGTAATTCCGAGAAGGCTAACCACTTTGAAAATTTCGAAAAATGCGCTCAGAATTCCGAGAAGGCTAACCACTTTGAATATTTCGAAAAATGCGCCCAGTATTCCGAGAAGGCTAACGCCTTTGAAATTTTCGAAAATGCGCCCAGAATTCCGAGAAGGCTAACCCATTTGAAAATTTCTAAAAATGCGCCCAGAATTACGAAAAGGCTAAGTTACCCTTTGAAAATTTCGAAAAATGCGCCCAGATTTCCGAGAAGGCTAATCCCTTTGAAAATATCGAAAAATGCGCCCAGAATTCCGTGAAGGCTAACCCCATAGAAAATTTCGAAAAATGCGCCCAGAATTCCGAGAAGGCTAACCCCTTTGAAAATTTCAAAAAAAGCGCCCAGTATTCCGAGAAGGCTAACCCCTTTGGAAATTTCGAAAAATGCACCCAGAATTCCGAGAAGGCTTACCCCTTTGAAAATTTCGAAAAATGCGCCCAGTATTCCGAGAAGGCTAACCCCTTTGAAATTTTCGAAAATGCGCCCAGAATTACGAGAACGCAAACCCCTTTGAAAATTTCGAAAAATGTGCCCAGAATTCCGAGAAGGCTAACCCCTTTGAAAATTTCGAAAAATGCGCCCAGAATTCCGAGAAGGCTAACCACTTTGAAAATTTCGAAAAATGCGCCCAGAATTCCGAGAAAGCTAACCCCTTTGAAAATTTCGGAAAATGCGCCCAGAATTCCGAGAAGGCTAACCACTTTGAAAATTTCGAAAAATGCGCGCAGAATTCCAAGAAGACTAAACCCCTTTGAAAATTTCAAAAAATGCGCCCAGAATTCCGAGAAGGCTAACCCCTTTGAAAAAATCGATAAATGCGCCCAGAATTCCGAGAAGGCTAACCCCTTTGAAAATTTCGAAAAATGCTCCCAGATTCCGAGAAGGCTAACCACTTTGAAAATTTCGAAAATGCGCCCAGAATTTCGAAAAGGCTAACCCCTTTAAAAATTTCGAAAAATGCGCCCAGAATTCCAGGAAGTCTAACCCCTTTGAAAATTTCAAAAAATTCGCCCATAATTCCGAGAAGGCTAAACCCTTTGAAAATTTCGAAAAATGCGCCTAGATTTCCGAGAAGGCTAACTCCTTTAAAAAATTTCGAAAAATGCGCCCAGAATTCCGAGAAGGCTAACCCCTTTGAAAATTTCGAAAAATGCGCCGTAATTCCGAGAAGGCAAACCACTTTGAAAATTTCGAAAAATGCGCCCAGAATTCCGAAAAGGCTAACCCCTTTAAAAATTTCGAAAAATGCGCCCAGAATTCCGAGAAGGCTAACCCCTTTGAAAATTTCGAAAAATGCGCCCAGAATTCCGAGAAGGCTAACCACTTTGAAAATTTCGAAAAATGCGCCCAGAATTCCGAGAAGGCTAACCACTTTGAATATTTCGAAAAATGCGCCCAGAATTCCGAGAAGGCTAACCCATTTGAAAATTTCTAAAAATGCGCCCAGAATTCCGAAAAGGCTAAGTTACCCTTTGAAAATATCGAAAAATGCGCCCAGATTTCCGAGAAGGCTAATCCCTTTGAAAATATCGAAAAATGCGCCCAGAATTCCGTGAAGGCTAACCCCATAGAAAATTTCGAAAAATGCGCCCAGAATTCCGAGCAGGCTAACCCCTTTGAAAATTTCAAAAAAAGCGCCCAGAATTCCGAGAAGGCTAACCCCTTTGGAAATTTCGAAAAATGCACTCAGAATTCCGAGAAGGCTTACCCCTTTGAAAATTTCGAAAAATGCGCCCAGTATTCCGAGAAGGCTAACCCCTTTGAAATTTTCGAAAATGCCCCCAGAATTCCGAGAACGCAAACCCCTTTGAAAATTTTGAATAATGCGCCCAGAAATCCGAGAAGGCTAACCCCTTTGAAAATTTCGAAAAATGCGCCCAGAATTCCGAGAAGGCTAACCCCTTTGAAAATTTCGAAAAATGCGCCCAGAATTCCGAGAAGGCTAACCCCTTTGAATATTTCGAAAAATGCGCCCAGAATTCCAAGAAGGCTAACCCCATAGAAAATTTCGAAAAATGCGCCCAGAATTCCGAGAAGGCTAAGTTACCCTTTGAAAATTTCGAAAAATGCGCCCAGATTTCCGAGAATGCTAACCCCTTTGAAAATTTCGAAAAATGCGCCGTAATTCCGAGAAGGCAAACCACTTTGAAAATTTCGAAAATTGCGCCCAGAATTCCGAAAAGGCTAACCCCTTTAAAAATTTCGAAAAATGCGTCCAGAATTCCGAGAAGGCTAACCCCTTTGAAAATTTCGAAAAATGCGCCCACAATTCCGAGAAGGCTATCCCCTTTGAAATTTCAAAAAATGCGCGCAGAATTCCGAGAAGGCTAACCCCTTTGAAAATTTCGAAAAATGCGCCGTAATTCCGAGAAGGCAAACCACTTTGAAAATTTCGAAAAATGCGCCCAGAATTCCGAAAAGGCTAACCCCTTTAAAAATTTCGAAAAATGCGCCCAGAATTCCGAGAAGGCTAACCCATTTGAAAATTTCTAAAAATGCGCCCAGAATTCCGAAAAGGCTAAGTTACCCTTTGAAAATTTCGAAAAATGCGCCCAGATTTCCGAGAAGGCTAATCCCTTTGAAAATATCGAAAAATGCGCCCAGAATTCCGTGAAGGCTAACCCCATAGAAAATTTCGAAAAATGCGCCCAGAATTCCGAGAAGGCTAACCCCTTTGAAAATTTCAAAAAAAGCGCCCAGAATTCCGAGAAGGCTAACCCCTTTGGAAATTTCGAAAAATGCACCCAGAATTCCGAGAAGGCTTACCCCTTTGAAAATTTCGAAAAATGCGCCCAGTATTCCGAGAAGGCTAACCCCTTTGAAATTTTCGAAAATGCGCCCAGAATTCCGAGAACGCAAACCCCTTTGAAAATTTCGAAAACTGCGCCCAGAATTCCGAGAAGGCTAACCCCTTTGAAAATTTCGAAAAATGCGCCCAGAATTCCGAGAAGGCTAACCCCTTTGAAAATTTCGAAAAATGCGCCCAGAATTCCGAGAAGACTAACCCCATTGAAATTTTCGAAAAATGCGCCTAGAATTCCGAGAAGGCTAACCCCAATGAAAATTTCGAAAAATGCGCCCAGAATTCCGAGAAAGCTAACCCCTTTGAAAATTTCGGAAAATGCGCCCAGAATTCCGAGAAGGCTAACCACTTTGAAAATTTCCAAAAATGCGCGCAGAATTCCAAGAAGACAAAACCCCTTTGAAAATTTCGAAAAATGCGCCCAGAATTCCGAGAAGGCTAACCCCTTTGAAAAAATCGATAAATGCGCCCAGAATTCCGAGAAGGCTAACCCCTTTGAAAATTTCGAAAAATGCGCCCAGAATTCCGAGAAGGATAACCCCTTTGAAAATTTCGAAAAATGCGCCGTAATTCCGAGAAGGCTAACCACTTTGAAAATTTCGAAAAATGCGCCCAGAATTCCGAAAAGGCTAACCCCTTTAAAAATTCCGAAAAATGCGCCCAGAATTCCAGGAAGTCTAACCCCTTTGAAAATTTCGAAAAATGCGCCCAGAATTCCGAGAAGGCTAACCCTTTTTAAAATTTCGAAAAATACGCCCAGAATTCCGAAAATTTCGAAAAATGCGCCCAGAATTCCGAGAAGGCTAACCCATTTGAAAATTTCGAAAAATGCGTCCAGAATTCCGAGAAGGCTAACCCCTTTGAAAATTTCGAAAAATGCGCGCAGAATTCCGAAAAGGCTAACCCCTTTGAAAATTTCGAAAATAGCGCCGTAATTCCGAGAAGGCTAACCCCTTTGAAAATTTCGAAAAATGCGCGCAGAATTCCGAGAAGGCTAACCCCTTTGAAAATTTCGAAAAATGCGCCGTAATTCCGAGAAGGCAAACTACTTTGAAAATTTCGAAAAATGCGCCCAGAATTCCGAAAAGGCAAACCCCTTTAAAAATTTCGAAAAATGCGCCCAGAATTCCGAGAAGGCTAACCCCTTTGAAATTTCGAAAAATGCGCGCAGAATTCCGAGAAGGCTAACCCCTTTGAAAATTTCGAAAAATGCGCCGTAATTCCGAGAAGGCTAACCACTTTGAAAATTTCGAAAAATGCGCCCAGAATTCCGAGAAGGCTAACCACTTTGAATATTTCGAAAAATGCGCCCAGTATTCCGAGAAGGCTAACCCCTTTGAAATTTTCGAAAATGCGCCCAGAATTCCGAGAAGGATAACCCATTTGAAAATTTCTAAAAATGCGCCCAGAATTCCGAAAAGGCTAAGTTACCCTTTGAAAATTTCGAAAAATGCGCCCAGATTTCCGAGAAGGCTAATCCCTTTGAAAATATCGAAAAATGCGCCCAGAATTCCGTGAAGGCTAACCCCTTTGGAAATTTCGAAAAATGCGCCCAGAATTCCGAGAAGGCTAACCCCTTTGAAAATTTCAAAAAAAGCGCCCAGATTTCCGAGAAGGCTAACCCCTTTGGAAATTTCGAAAAATGCACCCAGAATTCCGAGAAGGCTTACCCGTTTGAAAATTTCGAAAAATGCGCCCAGTATTCCGAGAAGGCTAACCCCTTTGAAATTTTCGAAAATGCGCCCAGAATTCCGAGAACGCAAACCCCTTTGAAAATTTCGAAAAATGCGCCCAGAATTCCGAGAAGGCTAACCCCTTTGAAAATTTCGAAAAATGCGCCCAGAATTCCGAGAAGGCTAACCCCTTTGAAAATTTCGAAAAATGCGCCCAGAATTCCGAGAAGACTAACCCCATTGAAATTTTCGAAATTGCGCCCAGAATTCCGAGAAGGCTAACCCCTTTGAAAATTTCGAAAAATGCGCGCAGAATTCCGAGAAGGCTAACCCCTTTGAAAATTTCGAAAAATGCGCCGTAATTCCGAGAAGGCAAACTACTTTGAAAATTTCGAAAAATGCGCCCAGAATTCCGAAAAGGCAAACCCCTTTAAAAATTTCGAAAAATGCGCCCAGAATTCCGAGAAGGCTAACCCCTTTGAAATTTCGAAAAATGCGCGCAGAATTCCGAGAAGGCTAACCCCTTTGAAAATTTCGAAAAATGCGCCGTAATTCCGAGAAGGCTAACCACTTTGAAAATTTCGAAAAATGCGCCCAGAATTCCGAGAAGGCTAACCACTTTGAATATTTCGAAAAATGCGCCCAGTATTCCGAGAAGGCTAACCCCTTTGAAATTTTCGAAAATGCGCCCAGAATTCCGAGAAGGATAACCCATTTGAAAATTTCTAAAAATGCGCCCAGAATTCCGAAAAGGCTAAGTTACCCTTTGAAAATTTCGAAAAATGCGCCCAGATTTCCGAGAAGGCTAATCCCTTTGAAAATATCGAAAAATGCGCCCAGAATTCCGTGAAGGCTAACCCCTTTGGAAATTTCGAAAAATGCGCCCAGAATTCCGAGAAGGCTAACCCCTTTGAAAATTTCAAAAAAAGCGCCCAGATTTCCGAGAAGGCTAACCCCTTTGGAAATTTCGAAAAATGCACCCAGAATTCCGAGAAGGCTTACCCGTTTGAAAATTTCGAAAAATGCGCCCAGTATTCCGAGAAGGCTAACCCCTTTGAAATTTTCGAAAATGCGCCCAGAATTCCGAGAACGCAAACCCCTTTGAAAATTTCGAAAAATGCGCCCAGAATTCCGAGAAGGCTAACCCCTTTGAAAATTTCGAAAAATGCGCCCAGAATTCCGAGAAGGCTAACCCCTTTGAAAATTTCGAAAAATGCGCCCAGAATTCCGAGAAGACTAACCCCATTGAAATTTTCGAAATTGCGCCCAGAATTCCGAGAAGGCTAACCCCAATGAAAATTTCGAAAAATGCGCCCAGAATTCCGAGAAAGCTAACCCCTTTGAAAATTTCGGAAAATGCGCCCAGAATTCCGAGAAGGCTAACCACTTTGAAAATTTCGAAAAATGCGCGCAGAATTCCAAGAAGACTAAACCCCTTTGAAAATTTCGAAAAATGCGCCCAGAATTCCGAGAAGGCTAACCCCTTTGAAAAAATCGATAAATGCGCCCAGAATTCCGAGAAGGCTAACCCCTTTGAAAATTTCGAAAAATGCTCCCAGAATTCCGAGAAGGCTAACCACTTTGAAAATTTCGAAAAATGCGCCCAGAATTTCGAAAAGG
Source organism: Ectobius pallidus (assembly GCA_964059195.1). Classification (NCBI taxonomy): domain Eukaryota; kingdom Metazoa; phylum Arthropoda; class Insecta; order Blattodea; family Ectobiidae; genus Ectobius; species Ectobius pallidus. The sequence goes on along the minus strand of CAXKWD010000378.1, from coordinate 625,211 downwards.
CTAACCCCTTTAAAAATTTCGAAAAATGCGCCCAGAATTCCAGGAAGTCTAACCCCTTTGAATATTTCGAAAAATGCGCCCAGAATTCCGAGAAGGCTAATCCTTTTTAAAATTTCGAAAAATTCGCCCAGAATTCCTAAAATTTCGAAAAATGCGCCCAGAATTCCGAGAAGGCTAACCCCTTTGGAAATTTCGAAAAATGCGCCCAGAATTCTCAGAAGGCTAACCCCTTTGAAAATTTCGAAAAATGCGCGCAGAATTCCGAAAAGGCTAACCCCTTTGAAAATTTCGCAAAATGCGCCGTAATTCCGAAAAGGCTAACCCCTTTAAAAATTTCGAAAAATGCGCCCAGAATTTCGAGAAGGCTAACCCCTTTGAAAATTTCGAAAAATGCGCACAGAATTCCGAGAAGGCTAACCCCTTTGAAAATTTCGAAAATTGAGCCCAGAATTCCGAGAAGGCTAACCCCAATGAAAATTTCGAAAAATGCGCCCAGAATTCCGAGAAAGCTAACCCCTTTGAAAATTTCGGAAAATGCGCCCAGAATTCCGAGAAGGCTAAACCCCTTTGAAAATTTCGAAAAATGCGCGCAGAATTCCGAGAAGACTAAACCCCTTTGAAAATTTCGAAAAATGCGCCCAGAATTCCGAGAAGGCTAACCCATTTGAAAATTTCGAAAAATGCGCGCAGAATTCCGAGAAGGCTAACCCCTTTGAAAATTTCGAAAAATGCGCCGTAATTCCGAGAAGGCTAACCACTTTGAAAATTTCGAAAAATTCGCCCAGAATTCCGAAAAGGCTAACCCCTTTAAAAATTTCGAAAAATGCGCATAGAATTCCGAGAAGGCTAACCCCTTTGAAAATTTCGAAAAATCGCCCAGAATTCCGAGAAGGCTAACCCCTTTGAAAATTTCGAAAAATGCGCCCAGAATTCCGAGAAGGCTAACCCCTTTGAAAATTTCGAAAAATGCGCGCAAAATTCCGAGAAGGCTAACACGTTTGAAAATTTCGAAAAATGCGCCGTAATTCCGAGAAGGCTAACCACATTGAAAATTTCGAAAAATGCGCCCAGATTTCCGAAAAGGCTAACCCCTTTAAAAATTTCTAAAAATGCGCCCAGAGTTCCAGGAAGTCTAACCCCTTTGAAAATTTCGAAAAATGCGCCCAGAATTCCGAGAAGGCTAACCCTTTTTAAAATTTCGAAAAATTCGCCCAGAATTCCGACAAGGCTAACCCCTTTGAAAATTTCGAAAAATGAGCCCAGAATTCCGAGAAAGCTAACCCCTTTGAAAATTTCGAAAAATGCGCCCAGAATTCCGAGAAGGCTAACCCCTTTGAAAATTTCGAAAAATGCGCCCAGAATTCCGAAAAGGTTAACCCCTTTAAAAATTCCGAAAAATGGTCCCAGAATTCCAGGAAGTCTAACCCCTTTAAAAATTTCGAAAAATTCGCCCAGAATTCCGAGAAGGCTAACCCCTTTGAAAATTTCGAAAAATGAGCCCAGAATTCCGAGAAGGGTAACCCCTTTGAAAATTTCGAAAAATGCGCCCAGAATTCCGAGAAGGCTAACCCCTTTGAAAATATCGAAAAATGAGCCCAGAATTCCGAGAAGGCTAACCCCTTTGAAAATTTCGAAAAATGAGCCCAGAATTCCGAGAAGGCTAACCCCATAGAAAATTTCGAAAATTGCGCCCAGAATTCCGAGAAGGCTAACCCCTTTAAAAATTTCGAAAAATGCGCCCAGAATTCCGAGAAGGCTTACCCCTTTGAAAATTTCGAAAAACTCGCCCAGAATTCCGAGAAGGCTAACCCCTTTGAAAATTTCGAAAAATGCGCCCAGAATTCCGAGAAGGCTAACCCCTTTGAAAATTTCGAAAAATGCGCCCAGAATTCCGAGAAGGCTAACCCCTTTGAAAATTTCGAAAAATGCGCGCAGAATTCCGAGAAGGCTAACCCCTTTGAAAATTTCGAAAAATGCGCCGTAATTCCGAGAAGGCTAACCCCTTTGAAAATTTCGAAAAATGCGCCCAGAATTCCGAAATGGCTAACCCCTTTAAAAATTTCGAAAAATGCGCCCAGAATTCCAGGAAGTCTAACCCCTTTGAAAATTACGAAAAATGCGCCCAGAATTCCGAGAAGGCTAACCCCTTTGAAAATTTCGATAAATGCCCCCAGGATTCCGTGAAGGCTAACCACTTTGAAAATTTCGAAAAATGCGCCCAGAATTCCGAGAATTCCCCTTTGAAAATTTCGAAAAATGCGCCCAGAATTCCGACAAGGCTAACCCCTTTGAAAATTTCGAAAAATGCTCCCAGAATTCCGAGAAGGCTAACAACCCCTTTGAAAATTTCGAAAAATGCGCACAGAATTCCGAGAAGGCTAACCCCTTTGAAAATTTCGAAAATTGAGCCCAGAATTCCGAGAAGGCTAACCCCAATGAAAATTTCGAAAAATGCGCCCAGAATTCCGAGAAAGCTAACCCCTTTGAAAATTTCGGAAAATGCGCCCAGAATTCCGAGAAGGCTAAACCCCTTTGAAAATTTCGAAAAATGCGCGCAGAATTCCGAGAAGACTAAACCCCTTTGAAAATTTCGAAAAATGCGCCCAGAATTCCGAGAAGGCTAACCCATTTGAAAATTTCGAAAAATGCGCGCAGAATTCCGAGAAGGCTAACCCCTTTGAAAATTTCGAAAAATGCGCCGTAATTCCGAGAAGGCTAACCACTTTGAAAATTTCGAAAAATTCGCCCAGAATTCCGAAAAGGCTAACCCCTTTAAAAATTTCGAAAAATGCGCATAGAATTCCGAGAAGGCTAACCCCTTTGAAAATTTCGAAAAATCGCCCAGAATTCCGAGAAGGCTAACCCCTTTGAAAATTTCGAAAAATGCGCCCAGAATTCCGAGAAGGCTAACCCCTTTGAAAATTTCGAAAAATGCGCGCAAAATTCCGAGAAGGCTAACACGTTTGAAAATTTCGAAAAATGCGCCGTAATTCCGAGAAGGCTAACCACTTTGAAAATTTCGAAAAATGCGCCCAGATTTCCGAAAAGGCTAACCCCTTTAAAAATTTCTAAAAATGCGCCCAGAATTTCAGGAAGTCTAACCCCTTTGAAAATTTCGAAAAATGCGCCCAGAATTCCGAGAAGGCTAACCCCTTTGAAAATTTCGAAAAATGAGCCCAGAATTCCGAGAAAGCTAACCCCTTTGAAAATTTCGAAAAATGCGCCCAGAATTCCGAGAAGGCTAACCCCTTTGAAAATTTCGAAAAATGCGCCCAGAATTCCGAAAAGGTTAACCCCTTTAAAAATTTCGAAAAATGGTCCCAGAATTCCAGGAAGTCTAACCCCTTTAAAAATTTCGAAAAATTCGCCCAGAATTCCGAGAAGGCTAACCCCTTTGAAAATTTCGAAAAATGAGCCCAGAATTCCGAGAAGGGTAACCCCTTTGAAAATTTCGAAAAATGCGCCCAGAATTCCGAGAAGGCTAACCCCTTTGAAAATTTCGAAAAATGAGCCCAGAATTCCGAGAAGGCTAACCCCTTTGAAAATTTCGAAAAATGAACCCAGAATTCCGAGAAGGCTAACCCCATAGAAAATTTCGAAAATTGCGCCCAGAATTCCGAGAAGGCTAACCCCTTTAAAAATTTCGAAAAATGCGCCCAGAATTCCGAGAAGGCTTACCCCTTTGAAAATTTCGAAAAACTCGCCCAGAATTCCGAGAAGGCTAACCCCTTTGAAATTTTCGAAAAATGCGCCCAGAATTCCGAGAAGGCAAACCCCTTTGAAAATTTCGAAAAATGCGCCCAGAATTCCGAGAAGGCTAACCCCTTTGAAAATTTCGAAAAATGCGCCCAGAATTCCGAGAAGGCTAACCCCTTTGAAAATTTCGAAAAATGCGCGCAGAATTCCGAGAAGGCTAACCCCTTTGAAAATTTCGAAAAATGCGCCGTAATTCCGAGAAGGCTAACCCCTTTGAAAATTTCGAAAAATGCGCCCAGAATTCCGAAATGGCTAACCCCTTTAAAAATTTCGAAAAATGCGCCCAGAATTCCAGGAAGTCTAACCCCTTTGAAAATTACGAAAAATGCGCCCAGAATTCCGAGAAGGCTAACCCCTTTGAAAATTTCGATAAATGCCCCCAGGATTCCGTGAAGGCTAACCACTTTGAAAATTTCGAAAAATGCGCCCAGAATTCCGAGAATTCCCCTTTGAAAATTTCGAAAAATGCGCCCAGAATTCCGACAAGGCTAACCCCTTTGAAAATTTCGAAAAATGCTCCCAGAATTCCGAGAAGGCTAACAACCCCTTTGAAAATTTCGAAAAATGCGCCCAGAATTCCGAAAAGGCTAACCCCTTTAAAAATTTCGAAAAATGCGCCCAGAATTCCAGGAAGTCTAACACCTTTGAAAATTACGAAAAATGCGCCGTAATTCCGAGAAGGCTAACCACTTTGAAAATTTCGAAAAATTCGCCCAGAATTCCGAAAAGGCTAACCCCTTTAAAAATTTCGAAAAATGCGCATAGAATTCCGAGAAGGCTAACCCCTTTGAAAATTTCGAAAAATCGCCCAGAATTCCGAGAAGGCTAACCCCTTTGAAAATTTCGAAAAATGCGCCCAGAATTCCGAGAAGGCTAACCCCTTTGAAAATTTCGAAAAATGCGCGCAAAATTCCGAGAAGGCTAACACGTTTGAAAATTTCGAAAAATGCGCCGTAATTCCGAGAAGGCTAACCACTTTGAAAATTTCGAAAAATGCGCCCAGATTTCCGAAAAGGCTAACCCCTTTAAAAATTTCTAAAAATGCGCCCAGAATTTCAGGAAGTCTAACCCCTTTGAAAATTTCGAAAAATGCGCCCAGAATTCCGAGAAGGCTAACCCCTTTGAAAATTTCGAAAAATGAGCCCAGAATTCCGAGAAAGCTAACCCCTTTGAAAATTTCGAAAAATGCGCCCAGAATTCCGAGAAGGCTAACCCCTTTGAAAATTTCGAAAAATGCGCCCAGAATTCCGAAAAGGTTAACCCCTTTAAAAATTTCGAAAAATGGTCCCAGAATTCCAGGAAGTCTAACCCCTTTAAAAATTTCGAAAAATTCGCCCAGAATTCCGAGAAGGCTAACCCCTTTGAAAATTTCGAAAAATGAGCCCAGAATTCCGAGAAGGGTAACCCCTTTGAAAATTTCGAAAAATGCGCCCAGAATTCCGAGAAGGCTAACCCCTTTGAAAATTTCGAAAAATGAGCCCAGAATTCCGAGAAGGCTAACCCCTTTGAAAATTTCGAAAAATGAACCCAGAATTCCGAGAAGGCTAACCCCATAGAAAATTTCGAAAATTGCGCCCAGAATTCCCAGAAGGCTAACCCCTTTAAAAATTTCGAAAAATGCGCCCAGAATTCCGAGAAGGCTTACCCCTTTGAAAATTTCGAAAAACTCGCCCAGAATTCCGAGAAGGCTAACCCCTTTGAAATTTTCGAAAAATGCGCCCAGAATTCCGAGAAGGCAAACCCCTTTGAAAATTTCGAAAAATGCGCCCAGAATTCCGAGAAGGCTAACCCCTTTGAAAATTTCGAAAAATGCGCCCAGAATTCCGAGAAGGCTAACCCCTTTGAAAATTTCGAAAAATGCGCGCAGAATTCCGAGAAGGCTAACCCCTTTGAAAATTTCGAAAAATGCGCCGTAAATCCGAGAAGGCTAACCCCTTTGAAAATTTCGAAAAATGCGCCCAGAATTCCGAAATGGCTAACCCCTTTAAAAATTTCGAAAAATGCGCCCAGAATTCCAGGAAGTCTAACCCCTTTGAAAATTACGAAAAATGCGCCCAGAATTCCGAGAAGGCTAACCCCTTTGAAAATTTCGATAAATGCCCCCAGGATTCCGTGAAGGCTAACCACTTTGAAAATTTCGAAAAATGCGCCCAGAATTCCGAGAATTCCCCTTTGAAAATTTCGAAAAATGCGCCCAGAATTCCGACAAGGCTAACCCCTTTGAAAATTTCGAAAAATGCTCCCAGAATTCCGAGAAGGCTAACAACCCCTTTGAAAATTTCGAAAAATGCGCCCAGAATTCCGAAAAGGCTAACCCCTTTAAAAATTTCGAAAAATGCGCCCAGAATTCCAGGAAGTCTAACACCTTTGAAAATTACGAAAAATGCGCCCAGAATTCCGAGAAGGCTAACCCCTTTGAAAATTTCGAAAAATGCGCCCAGAATTCCGAGAAGGCTAACCCCTTTGAAAATTTCAAAAAATGCGCCCAGAATTCCGAGAAGGCTAAACCCTTTGAAAATTTCGAGAAATGCGCCTAGATTTCCGAGAAGGCTAACTCCTTTGAAAATTTCGAAAAATGCGCCCAGAATTCCGAGAAGGCTAACCCCTTTGAAAATTTCGAAAAATGCGCCCAGAATTCCGAGAAGGCTAACCCCTTTGAAAATTTCGATAAATGCGCCAAGAATTCCGAGAAGGCTAACCCCTTTGAAAATTTCGAATCATGAGCCCAGAATTCCGAGAAGGCTAACCCCTTTGAAAATTTCGATAAATGCGCCAAGAATTCCGAGAAGGCTAACCCCTTTGAAAATTTCGAAAAATGCGCCGTAATTCCGAGAAGGCTAACCCCTTTGAAAATTTCGGAAAATGCGCCCAGAATTCCGAGAAGGCTAACCACTTTGAAAATTTCGAAAAATGCGCGCAGAATTCCAAGAAGACTAAACCCCTTTGAAAATTTCGAAAAATGCGCCCAGAATTCCGAGAGGCTAAACCCTTTGAAAATTTCGAAAAATGCGCCCAGAATTCCGAGAAGGCTAACCCCTTTGAAAATTTCGAAAAATGCGCCCAGAATTCCGAGAAGACTAACCCCATTGAAATTTTCGAAAAATGCGCCCAGAATTCCGAGAAGGCTAACCCCAATGAAAATTTCGAAAAATGCGCCCAGAATTCCAAGAAAGCTAACCCGTTTGAAAATTTCGGAAAATGCGCCCAGAATTCCGAGAAGGCTAACCACTTTGAAAATTTCGAAAAATGCGCGCAGAATTCCAAGAAGACTAAACCCCTTTGAAAATTTCGAAAAATGCGCCCAGAATTCCGAGAATGCTAACCCCTTTGAAAAAATCGATAAATGCGCCCAGAATTCCGAGAAGGCTAACCCCTTTGAAAATTTCGAAAAATGCGCCCAGAATTCCGAGAAGGCTAACCCCTTTGAAAATTTCGAAAAATGCGCGCAGAATTCCGAGAAGGCTAACCACTTTGAAAATTTCGAAAAATGCGCCGTAATTCCGAGAAGGCTAACCACTTTGAAAATTTCGAAAAATGCGCCCAGAATTCCGAAAAGGCTAACCCCTTTAAAAATTTCGAAAAATGCGCCCAGAATTCCAGGAAGTCTAACCCCTTTGAAAATTTAGAAAAATGCGCCCAGAATTCCGAGAAGGCTAACCCTTTTTAAAATTTCGAAAAATTCGCCCAGAATTCCTAAAATTTCGAAAAATGCGCCCAGAATTCCGAGAAGGCTAACCCCTTTGAAAATTTAGAAAAATGCGCCCAGAATTCCGAGAAGGCTAACCGCTTTGAAAATTTCGAAAAATGCGCGCAGAATTCCGAAAAGGCTAACCCCTTTGAAAATTTCGAAAAATGCGCCGTAATTCCGAGAAGGCTAACCCCTTTGAAAATTTCTAAAAATGCGCCCAGAATTCCGAAAAGGCTAACCCCTTTATAAATTTCAAAAAATGCGCCCAGAATTCCAGGAAGGCTAACCCGTTTGAAAATTTCGAAAAATGCCCCCAGAATTCGGAGAAGGCTAACCCATTTGAAAATTTCGAAAAATGCGCCCTAATTCCGAGAAGGCTAACCCCTTTGAAAATTTCAAAAAATGCGCCCAGAATTCCAGGAAGGCTAACCCCTTTGAAAATTTCGAAAAATGCGCCCAGAATTCGGAGAAGGCTAACCCATTTGAACATTTCGAAAAATGCGCCCAGAATTCCGAGAAGGCTAACCCCTTTGAAAATTTCGAAAAATGCGCACAGAATTCCGAGAAGGCTAACCCCTTTGAAAATTTCGAAAAATGCGCCCAGAATTCCGAGAAGGCTATCCCCTTTGAAATTTCGAAAAATGCGCGCAGAATTCCGAGAAGGCTAACCCCTTTGAAAATTTCGAAAAATGCGCCGTAATTCCGAGAAGGCTAACCACTTTGAAAATTTCGAAAAATGCGCTCAGAATTCCGAGAAGGCTAACCACTTTGAATATTTCGAAAAATGCGCCCAGTATTCCGAGAAGGCTAACGCCTTTGAAATTTTCGAAAATGCGCCCAGAATTCCGAGAAGGCTAACCCATTTGAAAATTTCTAAAAATGCGCCCAGAATTACGAAAAGGCTAAGTTACCCTTTGAAAATTTCGAAAAATGCGCCCAGATTTCCGAGAAGGCTAATCCCTTTGAAAATATCGAAAAATGCGCCCAGAATTCCGTGAAGGCTAACCCCATAGAAAATTTCGAAAAATGCGCCCAGAATTCCGAGAAGGCTAACCCCTTTGAAAATTTCAAAAAAAGCGCCCAGTATTCCGAGAAGGCTAACCCCTTTGGAAATTTCGAAAAATGCACCCAGAATTCCGAGAAGGCTTACCCCTTTGAAAATTTCGAAAAATGCGCCCAGTATTCCGAGAAGGCTAACCCCTTTGAAATTTTCGAAAATGCGCCCAGAATTCCGAGAACGCAAACCCCTTTGAAAATTTCGAAAAATGTGCCCAGAATTCCGAGAAGGCTAACCCTTTTGAAAATTTCGAAAAATGCGCCCAGAATTCCGAGAAGGCTAACCTCTTTGAAAATTTCGAAAAATGCGCCCAGAATTCCGAGAAGACTAACCCCATTGAAATTTTCGAAATTGCGCCCAGAATTCCGAGAAGGCTAACCCCAATGAAAATTTCGAAAAATGCGCCCAGAATTCCGAGAAAGCTAACCCCTTTGAAAATTTCGGAAAATGCGCCCAGAATTCCGAGAAGGCTAACCACTTTGAAAATTTCGAAAAATGCGCGCAGAATTCCAAGAAGACTAAACCCCTTTGAAAATTTCAAAAAATGCGCCCAGAATTCCGAGAAGGCTAACCCCTTTGAAAAAATCGATAAATGCGCCCAGAATTCCGAGAAGGCTAACCCCTTTGAAAATTTCGAAAAATGCTCCCAGATTCCGAGAAGGCTAACCACTTTGAAAATTTCGAAAAATGCGCCCAGAATTTCGAAAAGGCTAACCCCTTTAAAAATTTCGAAAAATGCGCCCAGAATTCCAGGAAGTCTAACCCCTTTGAATATTTCGAAAAATGCGCCCAGAATTCCGAGAAGGCTAACCCTTTTTAAAATTACGAAAAATTCGCCCAGAATTCCTAAAATTTCGAAAAATGCGCCCAGAATTCCGAGAAGGCTAACCCCTTTGAAAATTTCGAAAAATGCGCCCAGAATTCCGAGAAGGCTAACCCCTTTGAAAATTTCGAAAAATGCGCGCAGAATTCCGAAAAGGCTAACCCCTTTAAAAATTTCGAAAAATGCGCCGTAATTCCGAGAAGGCTAACCCCTTTGAAAATTTCTAAAAATGCTCCCAGAATTCCGAGAAGGCTAACAACCCCTTTGAAAATTTCGAAAAATGCGCCCAGAATTCCGAAAAGGCTAACCCCTTTAAAAATTTCGAAAAATGCGCCTTGAATTCCAGGAAGTCTAACCCCTTTGAAAATAACGAAAAATGCGCCCAGAATTCCGAGAAGGCTAACCCCTTTGAAAATTTCGAAAAATGCGCCCAGAATTCCGAGAAGGCTAACCCTTTTTAAAATTTCGAAAAATGCGCCCAGAATTCCGAGAAGGCTAACCCCTTTGGAAATTTCGAAAAATGCACCCAGAATTCCGAGAAGGCTTACCCCTTTGAAAATTTCGAAAAATGCTCCCAGTATTCCGAAAAGGCTAACCCCTTTGAAATTTTCGAAAATACGCCCAGAATTCCGAGAACGCAAACCCCTTTGAAAATTTCGAAAAATGCGCCCAGAATTCCGAGAGGCTAACCCCTTTGAAAATTTCGAAAAACGCGCCCAGAATTCCGAGAAGGCTAACCCCTTTGAAAATTTCGAAAAATGCGCCCAGAATTCCGAGAAGACTAACCCCATTGAAATTTTCGAAAAATGCGCCCAGAATTCCGAGATGGCTAACCCCAATGAAAATTTCGAAAAATGCGCCCAGAATTCCGAGAAAGCTAACCCCTTTGAAAATTTCGGAAAATGCGCCCAGAATTCCGAGAAGGCTAACCACTTTGAAAATTTCGAAAAATGCGCGCAGAATTCCAAGAAGACTAAACCCCTTTGAAAATTTCGAAAAATGCGCCCAGAATTGCGAGAATGCTAACCCCTTTGAAAAAATCGATAAATGCGCCCAGAATTCCGAGAAGGCTAACCCCTTTGAAAATTTCGAAAAATGCGCCCAGAATTCCGAGAAGGCTAACCCCTTTGAAAATTTCGAAAAATGCGCGCAGAATTCCGAGAAGGCTAACCACTTTGAAAATTTCGAAAAATGCGCCGTATTTCCGAGAAGGCTAACCACTTTGAAAATTTCGAAAAATGCGCCCAGAATTCCGAAAAGGCTAACCCCTTTAAAAATTTCGAAAAATGCGCCCAGAATTCCAGGAAGTCTAACCCCTTTGAAAATTTCGAAAAATGCGCCCAGAATTCCGAGAAGGCTAACCCATTTTAAAATTTCGAAAAATTCGCCCAGAATTCCTAAAATTTCGAAAAATGCGCCCAGAATTCCGAGAAGGCTAACCCCTTTGAAAATTTCGAAAAATGCGCCCAGAATTCCGAGAAGGCTAACCCCTTTGAAAATTTCGAAAAATGCGCGCAGAATTCCGAAAAGGCTAACCCCTTTGAAAATTTCGAAAAATGCGCCGTAATTCCGAGAAGGCTAACCCCTTTGAAAATTTCTAAAAATGCGCCCAGAATTCCGAAAAAGCTAACCCCATTAAAAATTTCAAAAAATGCGCCCAGAATTCCAGGAAGGCTAACCCCTTTGAAAATTTCGAAAAATGCGCCCAGAATTCGGAGAAGGCTAACCCATTTGAAAATTTCGAAAAATACGCCCTAATTCCGAGAAGGCTAACCCCTTTGAAAATTTCAAAAAATGCGCCCAGAATTCCAGGAAGGCTAACCCCTTTGAAAATTTCGAAAAATGCGCCCAGAATTCGGAGAAGGCTAACCCATTTGAAAATTTCGAAAAATGCGCCCAGAATTCCGAGAAGGCTAACCCCTTTGAAAATTTCGAAAAATGCGCACAGAATTCCGAGAAGGCTAACCCCTTTGAAAATTTCGAAAATTGAGCCCAGAATTCCGAGAAGGCTAACCCCATAGAAAATTTCGAAAATTGCGCCCAGAATTCCGAGAAGGCTAACCCCTTTAAAAATTTCGAAAAAAGCGCCCAGAATTCCGAGAAGGCTAACCCCTTTGGAAATTTCGAAAAATGCGCCCAGAATTCCGAGAAGACTAACCCCATTGAAATTTTCAAAAAATGCGCCCAGAATTCCGAGAAGGCTAACCCCAATGAAAATTTCGAAAAATGAGCCCAGAATTCCGAGAAAGCTAACCCCTTTGAAAATTTCGGAAAATGCGCCCAGAATTCCGAGAAGGGTAACCCCTTTGAAAATTTCGAAAAATGCGCCCAGAATTCCGAGAAGGCTAATACCTTTGAAAATTTCGAAAAATGCGCGCAGAATTCCGAGAAGGCTAACCCCTTTGAAAATTTCGAAAAATGCGCCGTAATTCCGAGAAGGCTAACCACTTTGAAAATTTCGAAAAATTCGCCCAGAATTCCGAAAAGGCTAACCCCTTTAAAAATTTCGAAAAATGCGCATAGAATTCCGAGAAGGTTAACCCCTTTGAAAATTTCGAAAAATCGCCCAGAATTCCGAGAAGGCTAACCCCTTTGAAAATTTCGAAAAATGCGCCGTAATTCCGAGAAGGCTAACCACTTTGAAAATTTCGAAAAATGCGCCCAGAATTTCGAGAAGGCTAACCCATTTGAATATTTCGAAAAATACGCCCACAATTCCGAGAAGGCTAACCCCTTTGAAAATTTCTAAAAATGCGCCTAGAATTCCGAGAAGGCTAAGTTACCCTTTGAAAATTTCGAAAAATGCGCCCAGATTTCCGAGAAGGCTAACCCCTTTGAAAATTTCGAAAAATGCGCCCAGAATTCCGTGAAGGTTAACCCCTTTAAAAATTTCGAAAAAAGCGCCCAGAATTCCGAGAAGGCTAACCCCTTTGGAAATTTCGAAAAATGCGCCCAGAATTCCGAGAAGACTAACCCCATTGAAATTTTCATAAAATGCGCCCAGAATTCCGAGAAGGCTAACCCCAATGAAAATTTCGAAAAATGCGCCCAGAATTCCGAGAAAGCTAACCCCTTTGAAAATTTCGGAAAATGCGCCCAGAATTCCGAGAAGGGTAACCCCTTTGAAAATTTCGAAAAATGCGCCCAGAATTCCGAGAAGGCTAATACCTTTGAAAATTTCGAAAAATGCGCGCAGAATTCCGAGAAGGCTAACCCCTTTGAAAATTTCGAAAAATGCGCCGTAATTCCGAGAAGGCTAACCACTTTGAAAATTTCGAAAAATTCGCCCAGAATTCCGAAAAGGCTAACCCCTTTAAAAATTTCGAAAAATGCGCATAGAATTCCGAGAAGGCTAACCCCTTTGAAAATTTCGAAAAATCGCCCAGAATTCCGAGAAGGCTAACCCCTTTGAAAATTTCGAAAAATGCGCCGTAATTCCGAGAAGGCTAACCACTTTGAAAATTTCGAAAAATGCGCCCAGAATTTCGAGAAGGCTAACCCATTTGAATATTTCGAAAAATACGCCCACAATTCCGAGAAGGCTAACCCCTTTGAAAATTTCTAAAAATGCGCCTAGAATTCCGAGAAGGCTAAGTTACCCTTTGAAAATTTCGAAAAATGCGCCCAGATTTCCGAGAAGGCTAACCCCTTTGAAAATTTCGAAAAATGCGCCCAGAATTCCGTGAAGGCTAACCCCATAGAAAATTTCGAAAAATGCGCCCTGAATTCCGAGAAGGCTAACCCCTTTGAAAATTTCGAAAAATGCGCCCAGAATTCCGAGAAGGCTAACCCCTTTGAAAATTTCGAAAAAAGCGCCCAGAATTCCGAGAAGGCTAACCCCTTTGGAAATTTCGAAAAATGCGCCCAGAATTCCGAGAAGGCTTACCCCTTTGAAAATTTCGAAAAATGCGCCCAGTATTCCGAGAAGGCTAACCCCTTTGAAATTTTCGAAAATGCGCCCCTAATTCCGAGAACGCAAACCCCTTTGAAAATTTCGAAAAATGGGCCCAGAAATTCCGAGAAGGCTAACCTCTTTGAAAATTTCGAAAAATACGCCCAGAATTCCGAGAAGGCTAACCCCTTTGAAAATTTCGAAAAATGCGCCCAGAATTCCGAGAAGACTAACCCCATTTAAATTTTCGAAAAATGCGCCCAGAATTCCGAGAAGGCTAACCCCAATGAAAATTTCGAAAAATGCGCCCAGAATTCCGAGAAAGCTAACCCCTTTGAAAATTTCCAAAAATGCGCCCAGAATTCCGAGAAGGCTAACCCCTTTGAAAATTTCTATAAATGCGCCCAGAATTCCGAGAAGGCTAACCCCTTTGAAAATTTCGAAAAATGCGCCCAGAATTCCGAGAAGGCTAACCCCTTTGAAAATTTCGAAAAATGCGCGCAGAATTCCGAGAAGGCTAACCCCTTTGAAAATTTCGAAAAATGCGCCGTAATTCCGAGAAGGCTAACCACTTTGAAAATTTCGAAAAATGCGCCCAGATTTCCGAAAAGGCTAACCCCTTTAAAAATTTCGAAAAATGCGCCCAGAATTCCAGGAAGTCTAACCCCTTTGAAAATTTCGAAAAATGCGCCCAGAATTCCGAGAAGGCTAACCCTTTTTAAAATTTCGAAAAATTCGCCCAGAATTCCGACAAGGCTAACCCCTTTGAAAATTTCGAAAAATGAGCCCAGAATTCCGAGAAAGCTAACCCCTTTGAAAATTTCGAAAAATGCGCCCAGAATTCCGAGAAGGCTAACCCCTTTGAAAATTTCGAAAAATGCGCCCAGAATTCCGAAATGGTTAACCCCTTTAAAAATTTGGAAAAATGGTCCCAGAATTCCAGGAAGTCTAACCCCTTTGAAAATTTCGAAAAATGCGCCCAGAATTCCGAGATGGCTAACCCCTATGAAAATTTCGATAAATGTGCCCAGAATTCCGAGAAGGCTAACCTCTTTGAAAATTTCGAAAAATGAGCCCAGAATTCCGAGAAGGCTAACCCCTTTAAAAATATCAAAAAATGCGCCCAGAATTCCAGGAAGGCTAACCCCTTTGAAAATTTCGAAAAATGCGCCCAGAATTCCGAGAAGGCTAACCCGTTTGAAAATTTCGAAAAATGCGCCCAGAATTCCGAGAAGGCTAACCCCTTTGAAAATTTCGAAAAATGCGCCGTAATTCCGAGAAGGCAAACCACTTTGAAAATTTCGAAAAATGCGCCCAGAATTCCGAGAAGACTAACCCCATTGAAATTTTCGAAATTGCGCCCAGAATTCCGAGAAGGCTAACCCCAATGAAAATTTCGAAAAATGCGCCCAGAATTCCGAGAAAGCTAACCCCTTTGAAAATTTCGGAAAATGCGCCCAGAATTCCGAGAAGGCTAACCACTTTGAAAATTTCGAAAAATGCGCGCAGAATTCCAAGAAGACTAAACCCCTTTGAAAATTTCAAAAAATGCGCCCAGAATTCCGAGAAGGCTAACCCCTTTGAAAAAATCGATAAATGCGCCCAGAATTCCGAGAAGGCTAACCCCTTTGAAAATTTCGAAAAATGCTCCCAGATTCCGAGAAGGCTAACCACTTTGAAAATTTCGAAAAATGCGCCCAGAATTTCGAAAAGGCTAACCCCTTTAAAAATTTCGAAAAATGCGCCCAGAATTCCAGGAAGTCTAACCCCTTTGAATATTTCGAAAAATGCGCCCAGAATTCCGAGAAGGCTAACCCTTTTTAAAATTACGAAAAATTCGCCCAGAATTCCTAAAATTTCGAAAAATGTGCCCAGAATTCCGAGAAGGCTAACCCCTTTGAAAATTTCGAAAAATGCGCCCAGAATTCCGAGAAGGCTAACCCCTTTGAAAATTTCGAAAAATGCGCGCAGAATTCCGAAAAGGCTAACCCCTTTAAAAATTTCGAAAAATGCGCCGTAATTCCGAGAAGGCTAACCCCTTTGAAAATTTCTAAAAATGCTCCCAGAATTCCGAGAAGGCTAACAACCCCTTTGAAAATTTCGAAAAATGCGCCCAGAATTCCGAAAAGGCTAACCCCTTTAAAAATTTCGAAAAATGCGCCTTGAATTCCAGGAAGTCTAACCCCTTTGAAAATAACGAAAAATGCGCCCAGAATTCCGAGAAGGCTAACCCCTTTGAAAATTTCGAAAAATGCGCCCAGAATTCCGAGAAGGCTAACCCTTTTTAAAATTTCGAAAAATGCGCCCAGAATTCCGAGAAGGCTAACCCCTTTGGAAATTTCGAAAAATGCACCCAGAATTCCGAGAAGGCTTACCCCTTTGAAAATTTCGAAAAATGCTCCCAGTATTCCGAAAAGGCTAAACCCTTTGAAATTTTCGAAAATACGCCCAGAATTCCGAGAACGCAAATCCCTTTGAAAATTTCGAAAAATGCGCCCAGAATTCCGAGAGGCTAACCCCTTTGAAAATTTCGAAAAACGCGCCCAGAATTCCGAGAAGGCTAACCCCTTTGAAAATTTCGAAAAATGCGCCCAGAATTCCGAGAAGACTAACCCCATTGAAATTTTCGAAAAATGCGCCCAGAATTCCGAGAAGGCTAACCCGAATGAAAATTTCGAAAAATGCGCCCAGAATTCCGAGAAAGCTAACCCCTTTGAAAATTTCGGAAAATGCGCCCAGAATTCCGAGAAGGCTAACCACATTGAAAATTTCGAAAAATGCGCGCAGAATTCCAAGAAGACTAAACCCCTTTGAAAATTTCGAAAAATGCGCCCAGAATTCCGAGAATGCTAACCCCTTTGAAAAAATCGATAAATGCGCCCAGAATTCCGAGAAGGCTAACCCCTTTGAAAATTTCGAAAAATGCGCCCAGAATTCCGAGAAGGCTAACCCCTTTGAAAATTTCGAAAAATGCGCGCAGAATTCCGAGAAGGCTAACCACTTTGAAAATTTCGAAAAATGCGCCGTAATTCCGAGAAGGCTAACCACTTTGAAAATTTCGAAAAATGCGCCCAGAATTCCGAAAAGGCTAACCCCTTTAAAAATTTCGAAAAATGCACCCAGAATTCCAGGAAGTCTAACCCCTTTGAAAATTTCGAAAAATGCGCCCAGAATTCCGAGAAGGCTAACCCATTTTAAAATTTCGAAAAATGCGCGCAGAATTCCGAAAAGGCTAACCCCTTTGAAAATTTCGAAAAATGCGCCGTAATTCCGAGAAGGCTAACCCCTTTGAAAATTTCTAAAAATGCGCCCAGAATTCCGAAAAAGCTAACCCCTTTAAAAATTTCAAAAAATGCGCCCAGAATTCCAGGAAGGCTAACCCCTTTGAAAATTTCGAAAAATGCGCCCAGAATTCGGAGAAGGCTAACCCATTTGAAAATTTCGAAAAATGCGCCCTAATTCCGGGAAGGCTAACCCCTTTGAAAATTTCAAAAAATGCGCCCAGAATTCCAGGAAGGCTAACCCCTTTGAAAATTTCGAAAAATGCGCCCAGAATTCGGAGAAGGCTAACCCATTTGAAAATTTCGAAAAATGCGCCCAGAATTCCGAGAAGGCTAACCCCTTTGAAAATTTCGAAAAATGCGCACAGAATTCCGAGAAGGCTAACCCCTTTGAAAATTTCGAAAATTGAGCCCAGAATTCCGAGAAGGCTAACCCCATAGAAAATTTCGAAAATTGCGCCCAGAATTCCGAGAAGGCTAACCCCTTCAAAAATTTCGAAAAAAGCGCCCAGAATTCCGAGAAGGCTAACCCCTTTGGAAATTTCGAAAAATGCGCCCAGAATTCCGAGAAGACTAACCCCATTGAAATTTTCAAAAAATGCGCCCAGAATTCCGAGAAGGCTAACCCCAATGAAAATTTCGAAAAATGCGCCCAGAATTCCGAGAAAGCTAACCCCTTTGAAAATTTCGGAAAATGCGCCCAGAATTCCGAGAAGGGTAACCCCTTTGAAAATTTCGAAAAATGCGCCCAGAATTCCGAGAAGGCTAATACCTTTGAAAATTTCGAAAAATGCGCCCAGAATTCCGAGAAGGCTAACCCCTTTGAAAATTTCGAAAAATGCGCCGTAATTCCGAGAAGGCTAACCACTTTGAAAATTTCGAAAAATTCGCCCAGAATTCCGAAAATGCTAACCCCTTTAAAAATTTCGAAAAATGCGCATAGAATTCCGAGAAGGCTAACCCCTTTGAAAATTTCGAAAAATCGCCCAGAATTCCGAGAAGGCTAACCCCTTTGAAAATTTCGAAAAATGCGCCGTAATTCCGAGAAGGCTAACCACTTTGAAAATTTCGAAAAATGCGCCCAGAATTTCGAGAAGGCTAACCCATTTGAATATTTCGAAAAATACGCCCAGAATTCCGAGAAGGCTAACCCCTTTGAAAATTTCTAAAAATGCGCCTAGAATTCCGAGAAGGCTAAGTTACCCTTTGAAAATTTCGAAAAATGCGCCCAGATTTCCGAGAAGGCTAACCCCTTTGAAAATTTCGAAAAATGCGCCCAGATTTCCGTGAAGGCTAACCCCATAGAAAATTTCGAAAAATGCGCCCTGAATTCCGAGAAGGCTAACCCCTTTGAAAATTTCGAAAAATGCGCCCAGAATTCCGAGAAGGCTAACCCCTTTGAAAATTTCGAAAAAAGCGCCCAGAATTCCGAGAAGGCTAACCCCTTTGGAAATTTCGAAAAATGCGCCCAGAATTCCGAGAAGGCTTACCCCTTTGAAAATTTCGAAAAATGCGCCCAGTATTCCGAGAAGGCTAACCCCTTTGAAATTTTCGAAAATGCGCCCCTAATTCCGAGAACGCAAACCCCTTTGAAAATTTCGAAAAATGGGCCCAGAAATTCCGAGAAGGCTAACCTCTTTGAAAATTTCGAAAAATACGCCCAGAATTCCGAGAAGGCTAACCCCTTTGAAAATTTCGAAAAATGCGCCCAGAATTCCGAGAAGACTAACCCCATTTAAATTTTCGAAAAATGCGCCCAGAATTCCGAGAAGGCTAACCCCAATGAAAATTTCGAAAAATGCGCCCAGAATTCCGAGAAAGCTAACCCCTTTGAAAATTTCAAAAAATGCGCCCAGAATTCCGAGAAGGCTAACCCCTTTGAAAATTTCTATAAATGCGCCCAGAATTCCGAGAAGGCTAACCCCTTTGAAAATTTCGAAAAATGCGCCCAGAATTCCGAGAAGGCTAACCCCTTTGAAAATTTCGAAAAATGCGCGCAGAATTCCGAGAAGGCTAACCCCTTTGAAAATTTCGAAAAATGCGCCGTAATTCCGAGAAGGCTAACCACTTTGAAAATTTCGAAAAATGCGCCCAGAATTCCGAGAAGGCTAACCACTTTGAATATTTCGAAAAATGCGCCCAGAATTCCGAGAAGGCTAACCCATTTGAAAATTTCTAAAAATGCGCCCAGAATTCCGAAAAGGCTAAGTTACCCTTTGAAAATATCGAAAAATGCGCCCAGATTTCCGAGAAGGCTAATCCCTTTGAAAATATCGAAAAATGCGCCCAGAATTCCGTGAAGGCTAACCCCATAGAAAATTTCGAAAAATGCGCCCAGAATTCCGAGAAGGCTAACCCCTTTGAAAATTTCAAAAAAAGCGCCTAGAATTCCGAGAAGGCTAACCCCTTTGGAAATTTCGAAAAATGCACTCAGAATTCCGAGAAGGCTTACCCCTTTGAAAATTTCGAAAAATGCGCCCAGTATTCCGAGAAGGCTAACCCCTTTGAAATTTTCGAAAATGCGCCCAGAATTCCGAGAACGCAAACCCCTTTGAAAATTTTGAATAATGCGCCCAGAAATCCGAGAAGGCTAACCCCTTTGAAAATTTCGAAAAATGCGCCCAGAATTCCGAGAAGACTAACCCCATTGAAATTTTCAAAAAATGCGCCCAGAATTCCGAGAAGGCTAACCCCAATGAAAATTTCGAAAAATGCGCCCAGAATTCCGAGAAAGCTAACCCCTTTGAAAATTTCGGAAAATGCGCCCAGAATTCCGAGAAGGGTAACCCCTTTGAAAATTTCGAAAAATGCGCCCAGAATTCCGAGAAGGCTAATACCTTTGAAAATTTCGAAAAATGCGCCCAGAATTCCGAGAAGGCTAACCCCTTTGAAAATTTCGAAAAATGCGCCGTAATTCCGAGAAGGCTAACCACTTTGAAAATTTCGAAAAATTCGCCCAGAATTCCGAAAATGCTAACCCCTTTAAAAATTTCGAAAAATGCGCATAGAATTCCGAGAAGGCTAACCCCTTTGAAAATTTCGAAAAATCGCCCAGAATTCCGAGAAGGCTAACCCCTTTGAAAATTTCGAAAAATGCGCCGTAATTCCGAGAAGGCTAACCACTTTGAAAATTTCGAAAAATGCGCCCAGAATTTCGAGAAGGCTAACCCATTTGAATATTTCGAAAAATACGCCCAGAATTCCGAGAAGGCTAACCCCTTTGAAAATTTCTAAAAATGCGCCTAGAATTCCGAGAAGGCTAAGTTACCCTTTGAAAATTTCGAAAAATGCGCCCAGATTTCCGAGAAGGCTAACCCCTTTGAAAATTTCGAAAAATGCGCCCAGATTTCCGTGAAGGCTAACCCCATAGAAAATTTCGAAAAATGCGCCCTGAATTCCGAGAAGGCTAACCCCTTTGAAAATTTCGAAAAATGCGCCCAGAATTCCGAGAAGGCTAACCCCTTTGAAAATTTCGAAAAAAGCGCCCAGAATTCCGAGAAGGCTAACCCCTTTGGAAATTTCGAAAAATGCGCCCAGAATTCCGAGAAGGCTTACCCCTTTGAAAATTTCGAAAAATGCGCCCAGTATTCCGAGAAGGCTAACCCCTTTGAAATTTTCGAAAATGCGCCCCTAATTCCGAGAACGCAAACCCCTTTGAAAATTTCGAAAAATGGGCCCAGAAATTCCGAGAAGGCTAACCTCTTTGAAAATTTCGAAAAATACGCCCAGAATTCCGAGAAGGCTAACCCCTTTGAAAATTTCGAAAAATGCGCCCAGAATTCCGAGAAGACTAACCCCATTTAAATTTTCGAAAAATGCGCCCAGAATTCCGAGAAGGCTAACCCCAATGAAAATTTCGAAAAATGCGCCCAGAATTCCGAGAAAGCTAACCCCTTTGAAAATTTCAAAAAATGCGCCCAGAATTCCGAGAAGGCTAACCCCTTTGAAAATTTCTATAAATGCGCCCAGAATTCCGAGAAGGCTAACCCCTTTGAAAATTTCGAAAAATGCGCCCAGAATTCCGAGAAGGCTAACCCCTTTGAAAATTTCGAAAAATGCGCGCAGAATTCCGAGAAGGCTAACCCCTTTGAAAATTTCGAAAAATGCGCCGTAATTCCGAGAAGGCTAACCACTTTGAAAATTTCGAAAAATGCGCCCAGAATTCCGAGAAGGCTAACCACTTTGAATATTTCGAAAAATGCGCCCAGAATTCCGAGAAGGCTAACCCATTTGAAAATTTCTAAAAATGCGCCCAGAATTCCGAAAAGGCTAAGTTACCCTTTGAAAATATCGAAAAATGCGCCCAGATTTCCGAGAAGGCTAATCCCTTTGAAAATATCGAAAAATGCGCCCAGAATTCCGTGAAGGCTAACCCCATAGAAAATTTCGAAAAATGCGCCCAGAATTCCGAGAAGGCTAACCCCTTTGAAAATTTCAAAAAAAGCGCCTAGAATTCCGAGAAGGCTAACCCCTTTGGAAATTTCGAAAAATGCACTCAGAATTCCGAGAAGGCTTACCCCTTTGAAAATTTCGAAAAATGCGCCCAGTATTCCGAGAAGGCTAACCCCTTTGAAATTTTCGAAAATGCGCCCAGAATTCCGAGAACGCAAACCCCTTTGAAAATTTTGAATAATGCGCCCAGAAATCCGAGAAGGCTAACCCCTTTGAAAATTTCGAAAAATGCGCCCAGAATTCCGAGAAGACTAACCCCATTGAAATTTTCGAAAAATGCGCCCAGAATTCCGAGAAGGCTAACCCCAATGAAAATTTCGAAAAATGCGCCCAGAATTCCGAGAAAGCTAACCCCTTTGAAAATTTCGGAAAATGTGCCCAGAAGTCCGAGAAGGCTAACCACTTTGAAAATTTCGAAAAATGCGCGCAGAATTCCAAGAAGACTAAACCCCTTTGAAAATTTCTAAAAATGCTCCCAGAATTCCGAGAAGGCTAACAACCCCTTTGAAAATTTCGAAAAATGCGCCCAGAATTCCGAAAAGGCTAACCCCTTTAAAAATTTCGAAAAATGCGCCTTGAATTCCAGGAAGTCTAACCCCTTTGAAAATAACGAAAAATGCGCCCAGAATTCCGAGAAGGCTAACCCCTTTGAAAATTTCGAAAAATGCGCCCAGAATTCCGAGAAGGCTAACCCTTTTTAAAATTTCGAAAAATGCGCCCAGAATTCCGAGAAGGCTAACCCCTTTGGAAATTTCGAAAAATGCACCCAGAATTCCGAGAAGGCTTACCCCTTTGAAAATTTCGAAAAATGCTCCCAGTATTCCGAAAAGGCTAACCCCTTTGAAATTTTCGAAAATACGCCCAGAATTCCGAGAACGCAAACCCCTTTGAAAATTTCGAAAAATGCGCCCAGAATTCCGAGAGGCTAACCCCTTTGAAAATTTCGAAAAACGCCCCCAGAATTCCGAGAAGGCTAACCCCTTTGAAAATTTCGAAAAATGCGCCCAGAATTCCGAGAAGACTAACCCCATTGAAATTTTCGAAAAATGCGCCCAGAATTCCGAGAAGGCTAACCCCAATGAAAATTTCGAAAAATGCGCCCAGAATTCCGAGAAAGCTAACCCCTTTGAAAATTTCGGAAAATGCGCCCAGAATTCCGAGAAGGCTAACCACTTTGAAAATTTCGAAAAATGCGCGCAGAATTCCAAGAAGACTAAACCCCTTTGAAAATTTCGAAAAATGCGCCCAGAATTCCGAGAATGCTAACCCGTTTGAAAAAATCGATAAATGCGCCCAGAATTCCGAGAAGGCTAACCCCTTTGAAAATTTCGAAAAATGAGCCCAGAATTCCGAGAAGGCTAACCCCTTTGAAAATTTCGAAAAATGCGCGCAGAATTCCGAGAAGGCTAACCACTTTGAAAATTTCGAAAAATGCGCCGTAATTCCGAGAAGGCTAACCACTTTGAAAATTTCGAAAAATGCGCCCAGAATTCCGAAAAGGCTAACCCCTTTAAAAATTTCGAAAAATGCGCCCAGAATTCCAGGAAGTCTAACCCCTTTGAAAATTTCGAAAAATGCGCCCAGAATTCCGAGAAGGCTAACCCATTTTAAAATTTCGAAAAATTCGCCCAGAATTCCTAAAATTTCGAAAAATGCGCCCAGAATTCCGAGAAGGCTAACCCCTTT
Organism: Ectobius pallidus; assembly: GCA_964059195.1. Taxonomy (NCBI): domain Eukaryota; kingdom Metazoa; phylum Arthropoda; class Insecta; order Blattodea; family Ectobiidae; genus Ectobius; species Ectobius pallidus. The sequence continues at coordinate 602,576 of CAXKWD010000378.1, read as the reverse complement.
GAAAATTTCGAAAAATGCGCCCAGAATTCCGAGAAGGCTAACCCCTTTGAAAATTTCGAAAAATGCGCGCAGAATTCCGAAAAGGCTAACCCCTTTGAAAATTTCGAAAAATGCGCCGTAATTCCGAGAAGGCTAACCCCTTTGAAAATTTCTAAAAATGCGCCCAGAATTCCAAAAAAGCTAACCCCTTTAAAAATTTCAAAAAATGCGCCCAGAATTCCAGGAAGGCTAACCCCTTTGAAAATTTCGAAAAATGCGCCCAGAATTCGGAGAAGGCTAACCCATTTGAAAATTTCGAAAAATGCGCCCTAATTCCGAGAAGGCTAACCCCTTTGAAAATTTCAAAAAATGCGCCCAGAATTCCAGGAAGGCTAACCCCTTTGAAAATTTCGAAAAATGCGCCCAGATTTCGGAGAAGGCTAACCCATTTGAAAATTTCGAAAAATGCGCCCAGAATTCCGAGAAGGCTAACCCCTTTGAAAATTTCGAAAAATGCGCACAGAATTCCGAGAAGGCTAACCCCTTTGAAAATTTCGAAAATTGAGCCCAGAATTCCGAGAAGGCTAACCCCATAGAAAATTTCGAAAATTGCGCCCAGAATTCCGAGAAGGCTAACCCCTTTAAAAATTTCGAAAAAAGCGCCCAGAATTCCGAGAAGGCTAACCCCTTTGGAAATTTCGAAAAATGCGCCCAGAATTCCGAGAAGACTAACCCCATTGAAATTTTCAAAAAATGCGCCCAGAATTCCGAGAAGGCTAACCCCAATGAAAATTTCGAAAAATGCGCCCAGAATTCCGAGAAAGCTAACCCCTTTGAAAATTTCGAAAAATGCGCCCAGAATTCGGAGAAGGCTAACCCATTTGAAAATTTCGAAAAATGCGCCCTAATTCCGAGAAGGCTAACCACTTTGAAAATTTCGAAAAATTCGCCCAGAATTCCGAAAAGGCTAACCCCTTTAAAAATTTCGAAAAATGCGCATAGAATTCCGAGAAGGCTAACCCCTTTGAAAATTTCGAAAAATCGCCCAGAATTCCGGGAAGGCTAACCCCTTTGAAAATTTCGAAAAATGCGCCGTAATTCCGAGAAGGCTAACCACTTTGAAAATTTCGAAAAATGCGCCCAGAATTTCGAGAAGGCTAACCCATTTGAATATTTCGAAAAATACGCCCACAATTCCGAGAAGGCTAACCCCTTTGAAAATTTCTAAAAATGCGCCTAGAATTCCGAGAAGGCTAAGTTACCCTTTGAAAATTTCGAAAAATGCGCCCAGATTTCCGAGAAGGCTAACCCCTTTGAAAATTTCGAAAAATGCGCCCAGAATTCCGTGAAGGCTAACCCCATAGAAAATTTCGAAAAATGCGCCCTGAATTCCGAGAAGGCTAACCCCTTTGAAAATTTCGAAAAATGCGCCCAGAATTCCGAGAAGGCTAACCCCTTTGAAAATTTCGAAAAAAGCGCCCAGAATTCCGAGAAGGCTAACCCCTTTGGAAATTTCGAAAAATGCGCCCAGAATTCCGAGAAGGCTTACCCCTTTGAAAATTTCGAAAAATGCGCCCAGTATTCCGAGAAGGCTAACCCCTTTGAAATTTTCGAAAATGCGCCCCTAATTCCGAGAACGCAAACCCCTTTGAAAATTTCGAAAAATGGGCCCAGAAATTCCGAGAAGGCTAACCTCTTTGAAAATTTCGAAAAATACGCCCAGAATTCCGAGAAGGCTAACCCCTTTGAAAATTTCGAAAAATGCGCCCAGAATTCCGAGAAGACTAACCCCATTTAAATTTTCGAAAAATGCGCCCAGAATTCCGAGAAGGCTAACCCCAATGAAAATTTCGAAAAATGCGCCCAGAATTCCGAGAAAGCTAACCCCTTTGAAGATTTCGAAAAATGCGCGCAGAATTCCGAGAAGGCTAACCCCTTTGAAAATTTCGAAAAATGCGCCGTAATTCCGAGAAGGCTAACCACTTTGAAAATTTCGAAAAATGCGCCCAGATTTCCGAAAAGGCTAACCCCTTTAAAAATTTCGAAAAATGCGCCCAGAATTCCAGGAAGTCTAACCCCTTTGAAAATTTCGAAAAATGCGCCCAGAATTCCGAGAAGGCTAACCCTTTTTAAAATTTCGAAAAATTCGCCCAGAATTCCGACAAGGCTAACCCCTTTGAAAATTTCGAAAAATGAGCCCAGAATTCCGAGAAAGCTAACCCCTTTGAAAATTTCGAAAAATGCACCCAGAATTCCGAGAAGGCTAACCCCTTTGAAAATTTCGAAAAATGCGCCCAGAATTCCGAAATGGTTAACCCCTTTAAAAATTTCGAAAAATGGTCCCAGAATTCCAGGAAGTCTAACCCCTTTGAAAATTTCGAAAAATGCGCCCAGAATTCCGAGATGGCTAACCCCTATGAAAATTTCGATAAATGTGCCCAGAATTCCGAGAAGGCTAACCTCTTTGAAAATTTCGAAAAATGAGCCCAGAATTCCGAGGAGGCTAACCCCTTTAAAAATTTCAAAAAATGCGCCCAGAATTCCAGGAAGGCTAACCCCTTTGAAAATTTCGAAAAATGCGCCCAGAATTCCGAGAAGGCTAACCCGTTTGAAAATTTCGAAAAATGCGCCCAGAATTCCGAGAAGGCTAACCCATTTGAAAATTTCTAAAAATGCGCCCAGAATTCCGAAAAGGCTAAGTTACCCTTTGAAAATATCGAAAAATGCGCCCAGATTTCCGAGAAGGCTAATCCCTTTGAAAATATCGAAAAATGCGCCCAGAATTCCGTGAAGGCTAACCCCATAGAAAATTTCGAAAAATGCGCCCAGAATTCCGAGAAGGCTAACCCCTTTGAAAATTTAAAAAAAAGCGCCTAGAATTCCGAGAAGGCTAACCCCTTTGGAAATTTCGAAAAATGCACTCAGAATTCCGAGAAGGCTTACCCCTTTGAAAATTTCGAAAAATGCGCCCAGTATTCCGAGAAGGCTAACCCGTTTGAAATTTTCGAAAATGCGCCCAGAATTCCGAGAACGCAAACCCCTTTGAAAATTTTGAATAATGCGCCCAGAAATCCGAGAAGGCTAACCCCTTTGAAAATTTCGAAAAATGCGCCCAGAATTCCGAGAAGGCTTACCCCTTTGAAAATTTCGAAAAATGCGCCCAGTATTCCGAGAAGGCTAACCCCTTTGAAATTTTCGAAAATGCGCCCCTAATTCCGAGAACGCAAACCCCTTTGAAAATTTCGAAAAATGGGCCCAGAAATTCCGAGAAGGCTAACCTCTTTGAAAATTTCGAAAAATACGCCCAGAATTCCGAGAAGGCTAACCCCTTTGAAAATTTCGAAAAATGCGCCCAGAATTCCGAGAAGACTAACCCCATTTAAATTTTCGAAAAATGCGCCCAGAATTCCGAGAAGGCTAACCCCAATGAAAATTTCGAAAAATGCGCCCAGAATTCCGAGAAAGCTAACCCCTTTGAAGATTTCGAAAAATGCGCGCAGAATTCCGAGAAGGCTAACCCCTTTGAAAATTTCGAAAAATGCGCCGTAATTCCGAGAAGGCTAACCACTTTGAAAATTTCGAAAAATGCGCCCAGATTTCCGAAAAGGCTAACCCCTTTAAAAATTTCGAAAAATGCGCCCAGAATTCCAGGAAGTCTAACCCCTTTGAAAATTTCGAAAAATGCGCCCAGAATTCCGAGAAGGCTAACCCTTTTTAAAATTTCGAAAAATTCGCCCAGAATTCCGACAAGGCTAACCCCTTTGAAAATTTCGAAAAATGAGCCCAGAATTCCGAGAAAGCTAACCCCTTTGAAAATTTCGAAAAATGCACCCAGAATTCCGAGAAGGCTAACCCCTTTGAAAATTTCGAAAAATGCGCCCAGAATTCCGAAATGGTTAACCCCTTTAAAAATTTCGAAAAATGGTCCCAGAATTCCAGGAAGTCTAACCCCTTTGAAAATTTCGAAAAATGCGCCCAGAATTCCGAGATGGCTAACCCCTATGAAAATTTCGATAAATGTGCCCAGAATTCCGAGAAGGCTAACCTCTTTGAAAATTTCGAAAAATGAGCCCAGAATTCCGAGAAGGCTAACCCCTTTAAAAATTTCAAAAAATGCGCCCAGAATTCCAGGAAGGCTAACCCCTTTGAAAATTTCGAAAAATGCGCCCAGAATTCCGAGAAGGCTAACCCGTTTGAAAATTTCGAAAAATGCGCCCAGAATTCCGAGAAGGCTAACCCATTTGAAAATTTCTAAAAATGCGCCCAGAATTCCGAAAAGGCTAAGTTACCCTTTGAAAATATCGAAAAATGCGCCCAGATTTCCGAGAAGGCTAATCCCTTTGAAAATATCGAAAAATGCGCCCAGAATTCCGTGAAGGCTAACCCCATAGAAAATTTCGATAAATGCGCGCAGAATTCCGAGAATGCTAACCCCTTTGAAAATTTCGAAAAATGCGCCGTAATTCCGAGAAGGCAAACCACTTTGAAAATTTCGAAAAATGCGCCCAGAATTCCGAAAAGGCTAACCCCTTTAAAAATTTCGAAAAATGCGCCCAGAATTCCGAGAAGGCTAACCCTTTTGAAAATTTCGAAAAATGCGCCCACAATTCCGAGAAGGCTATCCCCTTTGAAATTTCAAAAAATGCGCGCAGAATTCCGAGAAGGCTAACCCCTTTGAAAATTTCGAAAAATGCGCCGTAATTCCGAGAAGGCAAACCACTTTGAAAATTTCGAAAAATGCGCCCAGAATTCCGAAAAGGCTAACCCCTTTAAAAATTTCGAAAAATGCGCCCAGAATTCCGAGAAGGCTAACCCATTTGAAAATTTCTAAAAATGCGCCCAGAATTCCGAAAAGGCTAAGTTACCCTTTGAAAATTTCGAAAAATGCGCCCAGATTTCCGTGAAGGCTAACCCCATAGAAAATTTCGAAAAATGCGCCCAGAATTCCGAGAAGGCTAACCCCTTTGAAAATTTCAAAAAAAGCGCCCAGAATTCCGAGAAGGCTAACCCCTTTGGAAATTTCGAAAAATGCACCCAGAATTCCGAGAAGGCTTACCCCTTTGAAAATTTCGAAAAATGCGCCCAGAATTCCGAGAAAGCTAACCCCTTTGAAAATTTCGAAAAATGCACCCAGAATTCCAAGAAGGCTAACCCCTTTGAAAATTTCGAAAAATGCGCCCAGAATTCCGAAATGGTTAACCCCTTTAAAAATTTCGAAAAATGGTCCCAGAATTCCAGGAAGTCTAACCCCTTTGAAAATTTCGAAAAATGCGCCCAGAATTCCGAGATGGCTAACCCCTATGAAAATTTCGATAAATGTGCCCAGAATTCCGAGAAGGCTAACCTCTTTGAAAATTTCGAAAAATGAGCCCAGAATTCCGAGAAGGCTAACCCCTTTAAAAATTTCAAAAAATGCGCCCAGAATTCCAGGAAGGCTAACCCCTTTGAAAATTTCGAAAAATGCGCCCAGAATTCCGAGAAGGCTAACCCGTTTGAAAATTTCGAAAAATGCGCCCAGAATTCCGAGAAGGCTAACCCATTTGAAAATTTCTAAAAATGCGCCCAGAATTCCGAAAAGGCTAAGTTACCCTTTGAAAATATCGAAAAATGCGCCCAGATTTCCGAGAAGGCTAATCCCTTTGAAAATATCGAAAAATGCGCCCAGAATTCCGTGAAGGCTAACCCCATAGAAAATTTCGAAAAATGCGCCCAGAATTCCGAGAAGGCTAACCCCTTTGAAAATTTCAAAAAAAGCGCCTAGAATTCCGAGAAGGCTAACCCCTTTGGAAATTTCGAAAAATGCACTCAGAATTCCGAGAAGGCTTACCCCTTTGAAAATTTCGAAAAATGCGCCCAGTATTCCGAGAAGGCTAACCCCTTTGAAATTTTCGAAAATGCGCCCAGAATTCCGAGAACGCAAACCCCTTTGAAAATTTTGAATAATGCGCCCAGAAATCCGAGAAGGCTAACCCCTTTGAAAATTTCGAAAAATGCGCCCAGAATTCCGAGAAGGCTAACCCCTTTGAAAATTTCGAAAAATGCGCCCAGAATTCCGAGAAGACTAACCCCATTGAAATTTTCGAAAAATGCGCCCAGAATTCCGAGAAGGCTAACCCCAATGAAAATTTCGAAAAATGCGCCCAGAATTCCGAGAAAGCTAACCCCTTTGAAAATTTCGGAAAATGTGCCCAGAATTCCGAGAAGGCTAACCACTTTGAAAATTTCGAAAAATGCGCGCAGAATTCCAAGAAGACTAAACCCCTTTGAAAATTTCGAAAAATGCGCCCAGAATTCCGAGAAGGCTAACCCCTTTGAAAAAATCGATAAATGCGCCCAGAATTCCGAGAAGGCTAACCCCTTTGAAAATTTCGAAAAATGCGCCCAGTATTCCGAGAAGGATAACCCCTTTGAAAATTTCGAAAAATGCGCCCAGAATTCCGAAAAGGCTAACCCCATTAAAAATTTAGAAAAATACGCCCAGAATTCCAGGAAGTCTAACCCCTTTGAAAATTTCGAAAAATGCGCCCAGAATTCCGAGAAGGCTAATTTTTTTTAAAATTTCGAAAAATTCGCCCAGAATTCCGAAAATTTCGAAAAATGCGCCCAGAATTCCGAGAAGGCTAACCCCTTTGAAAATTTCGAAAAATGCGCGCAGAATTCCGAGAATGCTAACCCCTTTGAAAATTTCGAAAAATGCGCCGTAATTCCGAGAAGGCAAACCACTTTGAAAATTTCGAAAAATGCGCCCAGAATTCCGAAAAGGCTAACCCCTTTAAAAATTTCGAAAAATGCGCCCAGAATTCCGAGAAGGCTAACCCCTTTGAAAATTTCGAAAAATGCGCCCACAATTCCGAGAAGGCTATCCCCTTTGAAATTTCAAAAAATGCGCGCAGAATTCCGAGAAGGCTAACCCCTTTGAAAATTTCGAAAAATGCGCCGTAATTCCGAGAAGGCAAACCACTTTGAAAATTTCGAAAAATGCGCCCAGAATTCCGAGAAGGATAACCCCTTTGAAAATTTCGAAAAATGCGCGCAGAATTCCGAGAAGGCTAACCACTTTGAAAATTTCGAAAAATGCGCCCAGAATTCCGAAAAGGCTAACCCCTTTAAAAATTTCGAAAAATGCGCCCAGAATTCCAGGAAGTCTAACCCCTTTGAAAATTTCGAAAAATGCGCCCAGAATTCCGAGAAGGCTAACCCTTTTTAAAATTTCGAAAAATTCGCCCAGAATTCCGAAAATTTCGAAAAATGCGCCCAGAATTCCTAGAAGGCTAACCCCTTTGAAAATTTCGAAAAATGCGCGCAGAATTCCGAGAATGCTAACCCCTTTGAAAATTTCGAAAAATGCGCCGTAATTCCGAGAAGGCAAACCACTTTGAAAATTTCGAAAAATGCGCCGTAATTCCGAGAAGGCAAACCACTTTGAAAATTTCGAAAAGTGCGCCCAGAATTCCGAAAAGGCTAACCCCTTTAAAAATTTCGAAAAATGCGCCCAGAATTCCGAGAAGGCTAACCCCTTTGAAAATTTCGAAAAATGCGCCCACAATTCCGAGAAGGCTATCCCCTTTGAAATTTCAAAAAATGCGCGCAGAATTCCGAGAAGGCTAACCCCTTTGAAAATTTCGAAAAATGCGCCGTAATTCCGAGAAGGCAAACCACTTTGAAAATTTCGAAAAATGCGCCCAGAATTCCGAAAAGGCTAACCCCTTTAAAAATTTCGAAAAATGCGCCCAGAATTCCGAGAAGGCTAACCCATTTGAAAATTTCTAAAAATGCGCCCAGAATTCCGAAAAGGCTAAGTTACCCTTTGAAAATTTCGAAAAATGCGCCCAGATTTCCGTGAAGGCTAACCCCATAGAAAATTTCGAAAAATGCGCCCAGAATTCCGAGAAGGCTAACCCCTTTGAAAATTTCAAAAAAAGCGCCCAGAATTCCGAGAAGGCTAACCCCTTTGGAAATTTCGAAAAATGCACCCAGAATTCCGAGAAGGCTTACCCCTTTGAAAATTTCGAAAAATGCGCCCAGTATTCCGAGAAGGCTAACCCCTTTGAAATTTTCGAAAATGCGCCCAGAATTCCGAGAACGCAAACCCCTTTGAAAATTTCGAAAACTGCGCCCAGAATTCCGAGAAGGCTAACCCCTTTGAAAATTTCGAAAAATGCGCCCAGAATTCCGAGAAGGCTAACCCCTTTGAAAATTTCGAAAAATGCGCCCAGAATTCCGAGAAGACTAACCCCATTGAAATTTTCGAAAAATGCGCCCAGAATTCCGAGAAGGCTAACCCCAATGAAAATTTCGAAAAATGCGCCCAGAATTCCGAGAAAGCTAACCCCTTTAAAAATTTCGGAAAATGCGCCCAGAATTCAGAGAAGGCTAACCACTTTGAAAATTTCGAAAAATGCGCGCAGAATTCCAAGAAGACTAAACCCCTTTGAAAATTTCGAAAAATGCGCCCAGAATTCCGAGAAGGCTAACCCCTTTGAAAATTTCAAAAAATGCGCCCAGAATTCCGAGAAGGCTAACCCCTTTGAAAATTTCGAAAAATGCGCCCAGAATTCCGAGAAGGATAACCCCTTTGAAAATTTCGAAAAATGCGCCGTAATTCCGAGAAGGCTAACCACTTTGAAAATTTCGAAAAATGCGCCCAGAATTCCGAAAATTCTAACCCCTTTAAAAATTCCGAAAAATGCGCCCAGAATTCCCGGAAGTCTAACCCCTTTGAAAATTTCGAAAAATGCGCCCAGAATTCCGAGAAGGCTAACCCTTTTTAAAATTTCGAAAAATACGCCCAGAATTCCGAAAATTTCGAAAAATGCGCCCAGAATTCCGAGAAGGCTAACCCATTTGAAAATTTCGAAAAATGCGTCCAGAATTCCGAGAAGGCTAACCCCTTTGAAAATTTCGAAAAATGCGCGCAGAATTCCGAAAAGGCTAACCCCTTTGAAAATTTCGAAAATTGCGCCGTAATTCCGAGAAGGCTAACCCCTTTGAAATTTTCGAAAATGCGCCCAGAATTCCGAGAAGGCTAACCCATTTGAAAATTTCTAAAAATGCGCCCAGAATTCCGAAAAGGCTAAGTTACCCTTTGAAAATTTCGAAAAATGCGCCCAGATTTCCGAGAAGGCTAATCCCTTTGAAAATATCGAAAAATGCGCCCAGAATTCCGTGAAGGCTAACCCCATAGAAAATTTCGAAAAATGCGCCCAGAATTCCGAGAAGGCTAACCCCTTTGAAAATTTCAAAAAAAGCGCCCAGATTTCCGAGAAGGCTAACCCCTTTGGAAATTTCGAAAAATGCACCCAGAATTCCGAGAAGGCTTACCCGTTTGAAAATTTCGAAAAATGCGCCCAGTATTCCTTTGAAATTTTCGAAAATGCGCCCAGAATTCCGAGAACGCAAACCCCTTTGAAAATTTCGAAAAATGCGCCCAGAATTCCGAGAAGGCTAACCCCTTTGAAAATTTCGAAAAATGCGCCCAGAATTCCGAGAAGGCTAACCCCTTTGAAAATTTCGAAAAATGCGCCCAGAATTCCGAGAAGACTAACCCCATTGAAATTTTCGAAATTGCGCCCAGAATTCCGAGAAGGCTAACCCCAATGAAAATTTCGAAAAATGCGCCCAGAATTCCGAGAAAGCTAACCCCTTTGAAAATTTCCAAAAATGCGCCCAGAATTCCGAGAAGGCTAACCCCTTTGAAAATTTCTATAAATGCGCCCAGAATTCCGAGAAGGCTAACCCCTTTGAAAATTTCGAAAAATGCGCCCAGAATTCCGAGAAGGCTAACCCCTTTGAAAATTTCGAAAAATGCGCGCAGAATTCCGAGAAGGCTAACCCCTTTGAAAATTTCGAAAAATGCGCCGTAATTCCGAGAAGGCTAACCACTTTGAAAATTTCGAAAAATGCGCCCAGATTTCCGAAAAGGCTAACCCCTTTAAAAATTTCGAAAAATGCGCCCAGAATTCCAGGAAGTCTAACCCCTTTGAAAATTTCGAAAAATGCGCCCAGAATTCCGAGAAGGCTAACCCTTTTTAAAATTTCGAAAAATTCGCCCAGAATTCCGAGAAGACTAACCCCATTGAAATTTTCAAAAAATGCGCCCAGAATTCCGAGAAGGCTAACCCCAATGAAAATTTCGAAAAATGCGGCCAGAATTCCGAGAAAGCTAACCCCTTTGAAAATTTCGAAAAATGCGCCCAGAATTCCGAGAAGGCTAACCCCTTTGAAAATTTCGAAAAATCGCCCAGAATTCCGAGAAGGCTAACCCCTTTGAAAATTTCGAAAAATGCGCCGTAATTCCGAGAAGGCTAACCACTTTGAAAATTTCGAAAAATGCGCCCAGAATTTCGAGAAGGCTAACCCATTTGAATATTTCGAAAAATACGCCCACAATTCCGAGAAGGCTAACCCCTTTGAAAATTTCTAAAAATGCGCCTAGAATTCCGAGAAGGCTAAGTTACCCTTTGAAAATTTCGAAAAATGCGCCCAGATTTCCGAGAAGGCTAACCCCTTTGAAAATTTCGAAAAATGCGCCCAGTATTCCGAGAAGGCTAACCCCTTTGAAATTTTCGAAAATGCGCCCAGAATTCCGAGAACGCAAACCCCTTTGAAAATTTCGAAAACTGCGCCCAGAATTCCGAGAAGGCTAACCCCTTTGAAAATTTCGAAAAATGCGCCCAGAATTCCGAGAAGGCTAACCCCTTTGAAAATTTCGAAAAATGCGCCCAGAATTCCGAGAAGACTAACCCCATTGAAATTTTCGAAAAATGCGCCCAGAATTCCGAGAAGGCTAACCCCAATGAAAATTTCGAAAAATGCGCCCAGAATTCCGAGAAAGCTAACCCCTTTAAAAATTTCGGAAAATGCGCCCAGAATTCAGAGAAGGCTAACCACTTTGAAAATTTCGAAAAATGCGCGCAGAATTCCAAGAAGACTAAACCCCTTTGAAAATTTCGAAAAATGCGCCCAGAATTCCGAGAAGGCTAACCCCTTTGAAAATTTCAAAAAATGCGCCCAGAATTCCGAGAAGGCTAACCCCTTTGAAAATTTCGAAAAATGCGCCCAGAATTCCGAGAAGGATAACCCCTTTGAAAATTTCGAAAAATGCGCCGTAATTCCGAGAAGGCTAACCACTTTGAAAATTTCGAAAAATGCGCCCAGAATTCCGAAAATTCTAACCCCTTTAAAAATTCCGAAAAATGCGCCCAGAATTCCCGGAAGTCTAACCCCTTTGAAAATTTCGAAAAATGCGCCCAGAATTCCGAGAAGGCTAACCCTTTTTAAAATTTCGAAAAATACGCCCAGAATTCCGAAAATTTCGAAAAATGCGCCCAGAATTCCGAGAAGGCTAACCCATTTGAAAATTTCGAAAAATGCGTCCAGAATTCCGAGAAGGCTAACCCCTTTGAAAATTTCGAAAAATGCGCGCAGAATTCCGAAAAGGCTAACCCCTTTGAAAATTTCGAAAATTGCGCCGTAATTCCGAGAAGGCTAACCCCTTTGAAATTTTCGAAAATGCGCCCAGAATTCCGAGAAGGCTAACCCATTTGAAAATTTCTAAAAATGCGCCCAGAATTCCGAAAAGGCTAAGTTACCCTTTGAAAATTTCGAAAAATGCGCCCAGATTTCCGAGAAGGCTAATCCCTTTGAAAATATCGAAAAATGCGCCCAGAATTCCGTGAAGGCTAACCCCATAGAAAATTTCGAAAAATGCGCCCAGAATTCCGAGAAGGCTAACTCCTTTGAAAATTTCAAAAAAAGCGCCCAGATTTCCGAGAAGGCTAACCCCTTTGGAAATTTCGAAAAATGCACCCAGAATTCCGAGAAGGCTTACCCGTTTGAAAATTTCGAAAAATGCGCCCAGTATTCCGAGAAGGCTAACCCCTTTGAAATTTTCGAAAATGCGCCCAGAATTCCGAGAACGCAAACCCCTTTGAAAATTTCGAAAAATGCGCCCAGAATTCCGAGAAGGCTAACCCCTTTGAAAATTTCGAAAAATGCGCCCAGAATTCCGAGAAGGCTAACCCCTTTGAAAATTTCGAAAAATGCGCCCAGAATTCCGAGAAGACTAACCCCATTGAAATTTTCGAAATTGCGCCCAGAATTCCGAGAAGGCTAACCCCAATGAAAATTTCGAAAAATGCGCCCAGAATTCCGAGAAAGCTAACCCCTTTGAAAATTTCCAAAAATGCGCCCAGAATTCCGAGAAGGCTAACCCCTTTGAAAATTTCTATAAATGCGCCCAGAATTCCGAGAAGGCTAACCCCTTTGAAAATTTCGAAAAATGCGCCCAGAATTCCGAGAAGGCTAACCCCTTTGAAAATTTCGAAAAATGCGCGCAGAATTCCGAGAAGGCTAACCCCTTTGAAAATTTCGAAAAATGCGCCGTAATTCCGAGAAGGCTAACCACTTTGAAAATTTCGAAAAATCCGCCCAGATTTCCGAAAAGGCTAACCCCTTTAAAAATTTCGAAAAATGCGCCCAGAATTCCAGGAAGTCTAACCCCTTTGAAAATTTCGAAAAATGCGCCCAGAATTCCGAGAAGGCTAACCCTTTTTAAAATTTCGAAAAATTCGCCCAGAATTCCGAGAAGACTAACCCCATTGAAATTTTCAAAAAATGCGCCCAGAATTCCGAGAAGGCTAACCCCAATGAAAATTTCGAAAAATGCGGCCAGAATTCCGAGAAAGCTAACCCCTTTGAAAATTTCGAAAAATGCGCCCAGAATTCCGAGAAGGCTAACCCCTTTGAAAATTTCGAAAAATCGCCCAGAATTCCGAGAAGGCTAACCCCTTTGAAAATTTCGAAAAATGCGCCGTAATTCCGAGAAGGCTAACCACTTTGAAAATTTCGAAAAATGCGCCCAGAATTTCGAGAAGGCTAACCCATTTGAATATTTCGAAAAATACGCCCACAATTCCGAGAAGGCTAACCCCTTTGAAAATTTCTAAAAATGCGCCTAGAATTCCGAGAAGGCTAAGTTACCCTTTGAAAATTTCGAAAAATGCGCCCAGATTTCCGAGAAGGCTAACCCCTTTGAAAATTTCGAAAAATGCGCCCAGAATTCCGTGAAGGCTAACCCCATAGAAAATTTCGAAAAATGCGCCCTGAATTCCGAGAAGGCTAACCCCTTTGAAAATTTCGAAAAATGCGCCCAGAATTCCGAGAAGGCTAACCCCTTTGAAAATTTCGAAAAAAGCGCCCAGAATTCCGAGAAGGCTAACCCCTTTGGAAATTTCGAAAAATGCGCCCAGAATTCCGAGAAGGCTTACCCCTTTGAAAATTTCGAAAAATGCGCCCAGTATTCCGAGAAGGCTAACCCCTTTGAAATTTTCGAAAATGCGCCCCTAATTCCGAGAACGCAAACCCCTTAGAAAATTTCGAAAAATGGGCCCAGAAATTCCGAGAAGGCTAACCTCTTTGAAAATTTCGAAAAATTCGCCCAGAATTCCGAGAAGGCTAACCCCTTTGAAAATTTCGAAAAATGCGCCCAGAATTCCGAGAAGACTAACCCCATTTAAATTTTCGAAAAATGCGCCCAGAATTCCGAGAAGGCTAACCCCAATGAAAATTTCGAAAAATGCGCCCAGAATTCCGAGAAAGCTAACCCCTTTGAAAATTTCCAAAAATGCGCCCAGAATTCCGAGAAGGCTAACCCCTTTGAAAATTTCTATAAATGCGCCCAGAATTCCGAGAAGGCTAACCCCTTTGAAAATTTCGAAAAATGCGCCCAGAATTCCGAGAAGGCTAACCCCTTTGAAAATTTCGAAAAATGCGCGCAGAATTCCGAGAAGGCTAACCCCTTTGAAAATTTCGAAAAATGCGCCGTAATTCCGAGAAGGCTAACCACTTTGAAAATTTCGAAAAATGCGCCCAGATTTCCGAAAAGGCTAACCCCTTTAAAAATTTCGAAAAATGCGCCCAGAATTCCAGGAAGTCTAACCCCTTTGAAAATTTCGAAAAATGCGCCCAGAATTCCGATAAGGCTAACCCTTTTTAAAATTTCGAAAAATTCGCCCAGAATTCCGACAAGGCTAACCCCTTTGAAAATTTCGAAAAATGAGCCCAGAATTCCGAGAAAGCTAACCCCTTTGAAAATTTCGAAAAATGCGCCCAGAATTCCGAGAAGGCTAACCCCTTTGAAAATTTCGAAAAATGCGCCCAGAATTCCGAAATGGTTAACCCCTTTAAAAATTTCGAAAAATGGTCCCAGAATTCCAGGAAGTCTAACCCCTTTGAAAATTTCGAAAAATGCGCCCAGAATTCCGAGATGGCTAACCCCTATGAAAATTTCGATAAATGTGCCCAGAATTCCGAGAAGGCTAACCTCTTTGAAAATTTCGAAAAATGAGCCCAGAATTCCGAGAAGGCTAACCCCTTTAAAAATTTCAAAAAATGCGCCAAGAATTCCAGGAAGGCTAACCCCTTTGAAAATTTCGAAAAATGCGCCCAGAATTCCGAGAAGGCTAACCCGTTTGAAAATTTCGAAAAATGCGCCCAGAATTCCGAGAAGGCTAACCCCTTTGAAAATTTCGAAAAATGCGCCGTAATTCCGAGAAGGCTAACCACTTTGAAAATTTCGAAAAATGCGCCCAGAATTCCGAGAAGGCTAACCCCTTTGAAAATTTCGAAAAATGCGCCGTAATTCCGAGAAGGCTAACCACTTTGAAAATTTCGAAAAATGCGCCCAGAATTCATAGAAGGCTAACCACTTTGAATATTTCGAAAAATGCGCCCAGAATTCCGAGAAGGCTAACCCATTTGAAAATTTCTAAAAATGCGCCCAGAATTCCGAAAAGGCTAAGTTACCCTTTGAAAATATCGAAAAATGCGCCCAGATTTCCGAGAAGGCTAATCCCTTTGAAAATATCGAAAAATGCGCCCAGAATTCCGTGAAGGCTAACCCCATAGAAAATTTCGAAAAATGCGCCCAGAATTCCGAGAAGGCTAACCCCTTTGAAAATTTCAAAAAAAGCGCCCAGAATTCCGAGAAGGCTAACCCCTTTGGAAATTTCGAAAAATGCACCCAGAATTCCGAGAAGGCTTACCCCTTTGAAAATTTCGAAAAATGCGCCCAGTATTCCGAGAAGGCTAACCCCTTTGAAATTTTCGAAAATGCGCCCAGAATTCCGAGAACGCAAACCCCTTTGAAAATTTCGAAAACTGCGCCCAGAATTCCGAGAAGGCTAACCCCTTTGAAAATTTCGAAAAATGCGCCCAGAATTCCGAGAAGGCTAACCCCTTTGAAAATTTCGAAAAATGCGCCCAGAATTCCGAGAAGACTAACCCCATTGAAATTTTCGAAAAATGCGCCCAGAATTCCGAGAAGGCTAACCCCAATGAAAATTTCGAAAAATGCGCCCAGAATTCCGAGAAAGCTAACCCCTTTAAAAATTTCGGAAAATGCGCCCAGAATTCAGAGAAGGCTAACCACTTTGAAAATTTCGAAAAATGCGCGCAGAATTCCAAGAAGACTAAACCCCTTTGAAAATTTCGAAAAATGCGCCCAGAATTCCGAGAAGGCTAACCCCTTTGAAAATTTCAAAAAATGCGCCCAGAATTCCGAGAAGGCTAACCCCTTTGAAAATTTCGAAAAATGCGCCCAGAATTCCGAGAAGGATAACCCCTTTGAAAATTTCGAAAAATGCGCCGTAATTCCGAGAAGGCTAACCACTTTGAAAATTTCGAAAAATGCGCCCAGAATTCCGAAAATTCTAACCCCTTTAAAAATTCCGAAAAATGCGCCCAGAATTCCCGGAAGTCTAACCCCTTTGAAAATTTCGAAAAATGCGCCCAGAATTCCGAGAAGGCTAACCCTTTTTAAAATTTCGAAAAATACGCCCAGAATTCCGAAAATTTCGAAAAATGCGCCCAGAATTCCGAGAAGGCTAACCCATTTGAAAATTTCGAAAAATGCGTCCAGAATTCCGAGAAGGCTAACCCCTTTGAAAATTTCGAAAAATGCGCGCAGAATTCCGAAAAGGCTAACCCCTTTGAAAATTTCGAAAATTGCGCCGTAATTCCGAGAAGGCTAACCCCTTTGAAATTTTCGAAAATGCGCCCAGAATTCCGAGAAGGCTAACCCCTTTGAAATTTTCGAAAATGCGCCCAGAATTCCGAGAAGGCTAACCCATTTGAAAATTTCTAAAAATGCGCCCAGAATTCCGAAAAGGCTAAGTTACCCTTTGAAAATTTCGAAAAATGCGCCCAGATTTCCGAGAAGGCTAATCCCTTTGAAAATATCGAAAAATGCGCCCAGAATTCCGTGAAGGCTAACCCCATAGAAAATTTCGAAAAATGCGCCCAGAATTCCGAGAAGGCTAACTCCTTTGAAAATTTCAAAAAAAGCGCCCAGATTTCCGAGAAGGCTAACCCCTTTGGAAATTTCGAAAAATGCACCCAGAATTCCGAGAAGGCTTACCCGTTTGAAAATTTCGAAAAATGCGCCCAGTATTCCGAGAAGGCTAACCCCTTTGAAATTTTCGAAAATGCGCCCAGAATTCCGAGAACGCAAACCCCTTTGAAAATTTCGAAAAATGCGCCCAGAATTCCGAGAAGGCTAACCCCTTTGAAAATTTCGAAAAATGCGCCCAGAATTCCGAGAAGGCTAACCCCTTTGAAAATTTCGAAAAATGCGCCCAGAATTCCGAGAAGACTAACCCCATTGAAATTTTCGAAATTGCGCCCAGAATTCCGAGAAGGCTAACCCCAATGAAAATTTCGAAAAATGCGCCCAGAATTCCGAGAAAGCTAACCCCTTTGAAAATTTCCAAAAATGCGCCCAGAATTCCGAGAAGGCTAACCCCTTTGAAAATTTCTATAAATGCGCCCAGAATTCCGAGAAGGCTAACCCCTTTGAAAATTTCGAAAAATGCGCCCAGAATTCCGAGAAGGCTAACCCCTTTGAAAATTTCGAAAAATGCGCGCAGAATTCCGAGAAGGCTAACCCCTTTGAAAATTTCGAAAAATGCGCCGTAATTCCGAGAAGGCTAACCACTTTGAAAATTTCGAAAAATCCGCCCAGATTTCCGAAAAGGCTAACCCCTTTAAAAATTTCGAAAAATGCGCCCAGAATTCCAGGAAGTCTAACCCCTTTGAAAATTTCGAAAAATGCGCCCAGAATTCCGAGAAGGCTAACCCTTTTTAAAATTTCGAAAAATTCGCCCAGAATTCCGAGAAGACTAACCCCATTGAAATTTTCAAAAAATGCGCCCAGAATTCCGAGAAGGCTAACCCCAATGAAAATTTCGAAAAATGCGGCCAGAATTCCGAGAAAGCTAACCCCTTTGAAAATTTCGAAAAATGCGCCCAGAATTCCGAGAAGGCTAACCCCTTTGAAAATTTCGAAAAATCGCCCAGAATTCCGAGAAGGCTAACCCCTTTGAAAATTTCGAAAAATGCGCCGTAATTCCGAGAAGGCTAACCACTTTGAAAATTTCGAAAAATGCGCCCAGAATTTCGAGAAGGCTAACCCATTTGAATATTTCGAAAAATACGCCCACAATTCCGAGAAGGCTAACCCCTTTGAAAATTTCTAAAAATGCGCCTAGAATTCCGAGAAGGCTAAGTTACCCTTTGAAAATTTCGAAAAATGCGCCCAGATTTCCGAGAAGGCTAACCCCTTTGAAAATTTCGAAAAATGCGCCCAGAATTCCGTGAAGGCTAACCCCATAGAAAATTTCGAAAAATGCGCCCTGAATTCCGAGAAGGCTAACCCCTTTGAAAATTTCGAAAAATGCGCCCAGAATTCCGAGAAGGCTAACCCCTTTGAAAATTTCGAAAAAAGCGCCCAGAATTCCGAGAAGGCTAACCCCTTTGGAAATTTCGAAAAATGCGCCCAGAATTCCGAGAAGGCTTACCCCTTTGAAAATTTCGAAAAATGCGCCCAGTATTCCGAGAAGGCTAACCCCTTTGAAATTTTCGAAAATGCGCCCCTAATTCCGAGAACGCAAACCCCTTAGAAAATTTCGAAAAATGGGCCCAGAAATTCCGAGAAGGCTAACCTCTTTGAAAATTTCGAAAAATTCGCCCAGAATTCCGAGAAGGCTAACCCCTTTGAAAATTTCGAAAAATGCGCCCAGAATTCCGAGAAGACTAACCCCATTTAAATTTTCGAAAAATGCGCCCAGAATTCCGAGAAGGCTAACCCCAATGAAAATTTCGAAAAATGCGCCCAGAATTCCGAGAAAGCTAACCCCTTTGAAAATTTCCAAAAATGCGCCCAGAATTCCGAGAAGGCTAACCCCTTTGAAAATTTCTATAAATGCGCCCAGAATTCCGAGAAGGCTAACCCCTTTGAAAATTTCGAAAAATGCGCCCAGAATTCCGAGAAGGCTAACCCCTTTGAAAATTTCGAAAAATGCGCGCAGAATTCCGAGAAGGCTAACCCCTTTGAAAATTTCGAAAAATGCGCCGTAATTCCGAGAAGGCTAACCACTTTGAAAATTTCGAAAAATGCGCCCAGATTTCCGAAAAGGCTAACCCCTTTAAAAATTTCGAAAAATGCGCCCAGAATTCCAGGAAGTCTAACCCCTTTGAAAATTTCGAAAAATGCGCCCAGAATTCCGATAAGGCTAACCCTTTTTAAAATTTCGAAAAATTCGCCCAGAATTCCGACAAGGCTAACCCCTTTGAAAATTTCGAAAAATGAGCCCAGAATTCCGAGAAAGCTAACCCCTTTGAAAATTTCGAAAAATGCGCCCAGAATTCCGAGAAGGCTAACCCCTTTGAAAATTTCGAAAAATGCGCCCAGAATTCCGAAATGGTTAACCCCTTTAAAAATTTCGAAAAATGGTCCCAGAATTCCAGGAAGTCTAACCCCTTTGAAAATTTCGAAAAATGCGCCCAGAATTCCGAGATGGCTAACCCCTATGAAAATTTCGATAAATGTGCCCAGAATTCCGAGAAGGCTAACCTCTTTGAAAATTTCGAAAAATGAGCCCAGAATTCCGAGAAGGCTAACCCCTTTAAAAATTTCAAAAAATGCGCCCAGAATTCCAGGAAGGCTAACCCCTTTGAAAATTTCGAAAAATGCGCCCAGAATTCCGAGAAGGCTAACCCGTTTGAAAATTTCGAAAAATGCGCCCAGAATTCCGAGAAGGCTAACCCCTTTGAAAATTTCGAAAAATGCGCCGTAATTCCGAGAAGGCTAACCACTTTGAAAATTTCGAAAAATGCGCCCAGAATTCCGAGAAGGCTAACCCCTTTGAAAATTTCGAAAAATGCGCCGTAATTCCGAGAAGGCTAACCACTTTGAAAATTTCGAAAAATGCGCCCAGAATTCATAGAAGGCTAACCACTTTGAATATTTCGAAAAATGCGCCCAGAATTCCGAGAAGGCTAACCCATTTGAAAATTTCTAAAAATGCGCCCAGAATTCCGAAAAGGCTAAGTTACCCTTTGAAAATATCGAAAAATGCGCCCAGATTTCCGAGAAGGCTAATCCCTTTGAAAATATCGAAAAATGCGCCCAGAATTCCGTGAAGGCTAACCCCATAGAAAATTTCGAAAAATGCGCCCAGAATTCCGAGAAGGCTAACCCCTTTGAAAATTTCAAAAAAAGCGCCCAGAATTCCGAGAAGGCTAACCCCTTTGGAAATTTCGAAAAATGCACCCAGAATTCCGAGAAGGCTTACCCCTTTGAAAATTTCGAAAAATGCGCCCAGTATTCCGAGAAGGCTAACCCCTTTGAAATTTTCGAAAATGCGCCCAGAATTCCGAGAACGCAAACCCCTTTGAAAATTTCGAAAACTGCGCCCAGAATTCCGAGAAGGCTAACCCCTTTGAAAATTTCGAAAAATGCGCCCAGAATTCCGAGAAGGCTAACCCCTTTGAAAATTTCGAAAAATGCGCCCAGAATTCCGAGAAGACTAACCCCATTGAAATTTTCGAAAAATGCGCCCAGAATTCCGAGAAGGCTAACCCCAATGAAAATTTCGAAAAATGCGCCCAGAATTCCGAGAAAGCTAACCCCTTTAAAAATTTCGGAAAATGCGCCCAGAATTCAGAGAAGGCTAACCACTTTGAAAATTTCGAAAAATGCGCGCAGAATTCCAAGAAGACTAAACCCCTTTGAAAATTTCGAAAAATGCGCCCAGAATTCCGAGAAGGCTAACCCCTTTGAAAATTTCAAAAAATGCGCCCAGAATTCCGAGAAGGCTAACCCCTTTGAAAATTTCGAAAAATGCGCCCAGAATTCCGAGAAGGATAACCCCTTTGAAAATTTCGAAAAATGCGCCGTAATTCCGAGAAGGCTAACCACTTTGAAAATTTCGAAAAATGCGCCCAGAATTCCGAAAATTCTAACCCCTTTAAAAATTCCGAAAAATGCGCCCAGAATTCCCGGAAGTCTAACCCCTTTGAAAATTTCGAAAAATGCGCCCAGAATTCCGAGAAGGCTAACCCTTTTTAAAATTTCGAAAAATACGCCCAGAATTCCGAAAATTTCGAAAAATGCGCCCAGAATTCCGAGAAGGCTAACCCATTTGAAAATTTCGAAAAATGCGTCCAGAATTCCGAGAAGGCTAACCCCTTTGAAAATTTCGAAAAATGCGCGCAGAATTCCGAAAAGGCTAACCCCTTTGAAAATTTCGAAAATTGCGCCGTAATTCCGAGAAGGCTAACCCCTTTGAAATTTTCGAAAATGCGCCCAGAATTCCGAGAAGGCTAACCCATTTGAAAATTTCTAAAAATGCGCCCAGAATTCCGAAAAGGCTAAGTTACCCTTTGAAAATTTCGAAAAATGCGCCCAGATTTCCGAGAAGGCTAATCCCTTTGAAAATATCGAAAAATGCGCCCAGAATTCCGTGAAGGCTAACCCCATAGAAAATTTCGAAAAATGCGCCCAGAATTCCGAGAAGGCTAACCCCTTTGAAAATTTCAAAAAAAGCGCCCAGATTTCCGAGAAGGCTAACCCCTTTGGAAATTTCGAAAAATGCACCCAGAATTCCGAGAAGGCTTACCCGTTTGAAAATTTCGAAAAATGCGCCCAGTATTCCTTTGAAATTTTCGAAAATGCGCCCAGAATTCCGAGAACGCAAACCCCTTTGAAAATTTCGAAAAATGCGCCCAGAATTCCGAGAAGGCTAACCCCTTTGAAAATTTCGAAAAATGCGCCCAGAATTCCGAGAAGGCTAACCCCTTTGAAAATTTCGAAAAATGCGCCCAGAATTCCGAGAAGACTAACCCCATTGAAATTTTCGAAATTGCGCCCAGAATTCCGAGAAGGCTAACCCCAATGAAAATTTCGAAAAATGCGCCCAGAATTCCGAGAAAGCTAACCCCTTTGAAAATTTCCAAAAATGCGCCCAGAATTCCGAGAAGGCTAACCCCTTTGAAAATTTCTATAAATGCGCCCAGAATTCCGAGAAGGCTAACCCCTTTGAAAATTTCGAAAAATGCGCCCAGAATTCCGAGAAGGCTAACCCCTTTGAAAATTTCGAAAAATGCGCGCAGAATTCCGAGAAGGCTAACCCCTTTGAAAATTTCGAAAAATGCGCCGTAATTCCGAGAAGGCTAACCACTTTGAAAATTTCGAAAAATGCGCCCAGATTTCCGAAAAGGCTAACCCCTTTAAAAATTTCGAAAAATGCGCCCAGAATTCCAGGAAGTCTAACCCCTTTGAAAATTTCGAAAAATGCGCCCAGAATTCCGAGAAGGCTAACCCTTTTTAAAATTTCGAAAAATTCGCCCAGAATTCCGAGAAGACTAACCCCATTGAAATTTTCAAAAAATGCGCCCAGAATTCCGAGAAGGCTAACCCCAATGAAAATTTCGAAAAATGCGGCCAGAATTCCGAGAAAGCTAACCCCTTTGAAAATTTCGAAAAATGCGCCCAGAATTCCGAGAAGGCTAACCCCTTTGAAAATTTCGAAAAATCGCCCAGAATTCCGAGAAGGCTAACCCCTTTGAAAATTTCGAAAAATGCGCCGTAATTCCGAGAAGGCTAACCACTTTGAAAATTTCGAAAAATGCGCCCAGAATTTCGAGAAGGCTAACCCATTTGAATATTTCGAAAAATACGCCCACAATTCCGAGAAGGCTAACCCCTTTGAAAATTTCTAAAAATGCGCCTAGAATTCCGAGAAGGCTAAGTTACCCTTTGAAAATTTCGAAAAATGCGCCCAGATTTCCGAGAAGGCTAACCCCTTTGAAAATTTCGAAAAATGCGCCCAGTATTCCGAGAAGGCTAACCCCTTTGAAATTTTCGAAAATGCGCCCAGAATTCCGAGAACGCAAACCCCTTTGAAAATTTCGAAAACTGCGCCCAGAATTCCGAGAAGGCTAACCCCTTTGAAAATTTCGAAAAATGCGCCCAGAATTCCGAGAAGGCTAACCCCTTTGAAAATTTCGAAAAATGCGCCCAGAATTCCGAGAAGACTAACCCCATTGAAATTTTCGAAAAATGCGCCCAGAATTCCGAGAAGGCTAACCCCAATGAAAATTTCGAAAAATGCGCCCAGAATTCCGAGAAAGCTAACCCCTTTAAAAATTTCGGAAAATGCGCCCAGAATTCAGAGAAGGCTAACCACTTTGAAAATTTCGAAAAATGCGCGCAGAATTCCAAGAAGACTAAACCCCTTTGAAAATTTCGAAAAATGCGCCCAGAATTCCGAGAAGGCTAACCCCTTTGAAAATTTCAAAAAATGCGCCCAGAATTCCGAGAAGGCTAACCCCTTTGAAAATTTCGAAAAATGCGCCCAGAATTCCGAGAAGGATAACCCCTTTGAAAATTTCGAAAAATGCGCCGTAATTCCGAGAAGGCTAACCACTTTGAAAATTTCGAAAAATGCGCCCAGAATTCCGAAAATTCTAACCCCTTTAAAAATTCCGAAAAATGCGCCCAGAATTCCCGGAAGTCTAACCCCTTTGAAAATTTCGAAAAATGCGCCCAGAATTCCGAGAAGGCTAACCCCTTTGAAAATTTCGAAAAATGCGCCGTAATTCCGAGAAGGCTAACCACTTTGAAAATTTCGAAAAATCCGCCCAGATTTCCGAAAAGGCTAACCCCTTTAAAAATTTCGAAAAATGCGCCCAGAATTCCAGGAAGTCTAACCCCTTTGAAAATTTCGAAAAATGCGCCCAGAATTCCGAGAAGGCTAACCCTTTTTAAAATTTCGAAAAATTCGCCCAGAATTCCGAGAAGACTAACCCCATTGAAATTTTCAAAAAATGCGCCCAGAATTCCGAGAAGGCTAACCCCAATGAAAATTTCGAAAAATGCGGCCAGAATTCCGAGAAAGCTAACCCCTTTGAAAATTTCGAAAAATGCGCCCAGAATTCCGAGAAGGCTAACCCCTTTGAAAATTTCGAAAAATCGCCCAGAATTCCGAGAAGGCTAACCCCTTTGAAAATTTCGAAAAATGCGCCGTAATTCCGAGAAGGCTAACCACTTTGAAAATTTCGAAAAATGCGCCCAGAATTTCGAGAAGGCTAACCCATTTGAATATTTCGAAAAATACGCCCACAATTCCGAGAAGGCTAACCCCTTTGAAAATTTCTAAAAATGCGCCTAGAATTCCGAGAAGGCTAAGTTACCCTTTGAAAATTTCGAAAAATGCGCCCAGATTTCCGAGAAGGCTAACCCCTTTGAAAATTTCGAAAAATGCGCCCAGAATTCCGTGAAGGCTAACCCCATAGAAAATTTCGAAAAATGCGCCCTGAATTCCGAGAAGGCTAACCCCTTTGAAAATTTCGAAAAATGCGCCCAGAATTCCGAGAAGGCTAACCCCTTTGAAAATTTCGAAAAAAGCGCCCAGAATTCCGAGAAGGCTAACCCCTTTGGAAATTTCGAAAAATGCGCCCAGAATTCCGAGAAGGCTTACCCCTTTGAAAATTTCGAAAAATGCGCCCAGTATTCCGAGAAGGCTAACCCCTTTGAAATTTTCGAAAATGCGCCCCTAATTCCGAGAACGCAAACCCCTTAGAAAATTTCGAAAAATGGGCCCAGAAATTCCGAGAAGGCTAACCTCTTTGAAAATTTCGAAAAATACGCCCAGAATTCCGAGAAGGCTAACCCCTTTGA
This sequence comes from Ectobius pallidus, assembly GCA_964059195.1. Classification (NCBI taxonomy): domain Eukaryota; kingdom Metazoa; phylum Arthropoda; class Insecta; order Blattodea; family Ectobiidae; genus Ectobius; species Ectobius pallidus. The sequence continues at coordinate 578,578 of CAXKWD010000378.1, read as the reverse complement.
AAATTTCGAAAAATGCGCCCAGAATTCCGAGAAGACTAACCCCATTTAAATTTTCGAAAAATGCGCCCAGAATTCCGAGAAGGCTAACCCCAATGAAAATTTCGAAAAATGCGCCCAGAATTCCGAGAAAGCTAACCCCTTTGAAAATTTCCAAAAATGCGCCCAGAATTCCGAGAAGGCTAACCCCTTTGAAAATTTCTATAAATGCGCCCAGAATTCCGAGAAGGCTAACCCCTTTGAAAATTTCGAAAAATGCGCCCAGAATTCCGAGAAGGCTAACCCCTTTGAAAATTTCGAAAAATGCGCGCAGAATTCCGAGAAGGCTAACCCCTTTGAAAATTTCGAAAAATGCGCCGTAATTCCGAGAAGGCTAACCACTTTGAAAATTTCGAAAAATGCGCCCAGATTTCCGAAAAGGCTAACCCCTTTAAAAATTTCGAAAAATGCGCCCAGAATTCCAGGAAGTCTAACCCCTTTGAAAATTTCGAAAAATGCGCCCAGAATTCCGATAAGGCTAACCCTTTTTAAAATTTCGAAAAATTCGCCCAGAATTCCGACAAGGCTAACCCCTTTGAAAATTTCGAAAAATGAGCCCAGAATTCCGAGAAAGCTAACCCCTTTGAAAATTTCGAAAAATGCGCCCAGAATTCCGAGAAGGCTAACCCCTTTGAAAATTTCGAAAAATGCGCCCAGAATTCCGAAATGGTTAACCCCTTTAAAAATTTCGAAAAATGGTCCCAGAATTCCAGGAAGTCTAACCCCTTTGAAAATTTCGAAAAATGCGCCCAGAATTCCGAGATGGCTAACCCCTATGAAAATTTCGATAAATGTGCCCAGAATTCCGAGAAGGCTAACCTCTTTGAAAATTTCGAAAAATGAGCCCAGAATTCCGAGAAGGCTAACCCCTTTAAAAATTTCAAAAAATGCGCCCAGAATTCCAGGAAGGCTAACCCCTTTGAAAATTTCGAAAAATGCGCCCAGAATTCCGAGAAGGCTAACCCGTTTGAAAATTTCGAAAAATGCGCCCAGAATTCCGAGAAGGCTAACCCCTTTGAAAATTTCGAAAAATGCGCCGTAATTCCGAGAAGGCTAACCACTTTGAAAATTTCGAAAAATGCGCCCAGAATTCCGAGAAGGCTAACCCCTTTGAAAATTTCGAAAAATGCGCCGTAATTCCGAGAAGGCTAACCACTTTGAAAATTTCGAAAAATGCGCCCAGAATTCATAGAAGGCTAACCACTTTGAATATTTCGAAAAATGCGCCCAGAATTCCGAGAAGGCTAACCCATTTGAAAATTTCTAAAAATGCGCCCAGAATTCCGAAAAGGCTAAGTTACCCTTTGAAAATATCGAAAAATGCGCCCAGATTTCCGAGAAGGCTAATCCCTTTGAAAATATCGAAAAATGCGCCCAGAATTCCGTGAAGGCTAACCCCATAGAAAATTTCGAAAAATGCGCCCAGAATTCCGAGAAGGCTAACCCCTTTGAAAATTTCAAAAAAAGCGCCTAGAATTCCGAGAAGGCTAACCCCTTTGGAAATTTCGAAAAATGCACTCAGAATTCCGAGAAGGCTTACCCCTTTGAAAATTTCGAAAAATGCGCCCAGTATTCCGAGAAGGCTAACCCCTTTGAAATTTTCGAAAATGCGCCCAGAATTCCGAGAACGCAAACCCCTTTGAAAATTTTGAATAATGCGCCCAGAAATCCCAGAAGGCTAACCCCAATGAAAATTTCGAAAAATGCGCCCAGAATTCCGAGAAAGCTAACCCCTTTGAAAATTTCGGAAAATGCGCCCAGAATTCCGAGAAGGCTAACCACTTTGAAAATTTCGAAAAATGCGCGCAGAATTCCAAGAAGACTAAACCCCTTTGAAAATTTCGAAAAATGCGCCCAGAATTCCGAGAAGGCTAACCCCTTTGAAAAAATCGATAAATGCGCCCAGAATTCCGAGAAGGCTAACCCCTTTGAAAATTTCGGAAAATGCGCCCAGAATTCAGAGAAGGCTAACCACTTTGAAAATTTCGAAAAATGCGCGCAGAATTCCAAGAAGACTAAACCCCTTTGAAAATTTCGAAAAATGCGCCCAGAATTCCGAGAAGGCTAACCCCTTTGAAAATTTCAAAAAATGCGCCCAGAATTCCGAGAAGGCTAACCCCTTTGAAAATTTCGAAAAATGCGCCCAGAATTCCGAGAAGGATAACCCATTTGAAAATTTCGAAAAATGCGCCGTAATTCCGAGAAGGCTAACCACTTTGAAAATTTCGAAAAATGCGCCCAGAATTCCGAAAAGGCTAACCCCTTTAAAAATTCCGAAAAATGCGCCCAGAATTCCCGGAAGTCTAACCCCTTTGAAAATTTCGAAAAATGCGCCCAGAATTCCGAGAAGGCTAACCCTTTTTAAAATTTCGAAAAATACGCCCAGAATTCCGAAAATTTCGAAAAATGCGCCCAGAATTCCGAGAAGGCTAACCCATTTGAAAATTTCGAAAAATGCGTCCAGAATTCCGAGAAGGCTAACCCCTTTGAAAATTTCGAAAAATGCGCGCAGAATTCCGAAAAGGCTAACCCCTTTGAAAATTTCGAAAATTGCGCCGTAATTCCGAGAAGGCTAACCCCTTTGAAATTTTCGAAAATGCGCCCAGAATTCCGAGAAGGCTAACCCATTTGAAAATTTCTAAAAATGCGCCCAGAATTCCGAAAAGGCTAAGTTACCCTTTGAAAATTTCGAAAAATGCGCCCAGATTTCCGAGAAGGCTAATCCCTTTGAAAATATCGAAAAATGCGCCCAGAATTCCGTGAAGGCTAACCCCATAGAAAATTTCGAAAAATGCGCCCAGAATTCCGAGAAGGCTAACCCCTTTGAAAATTTCAAAAAAAGCGCCCAGATTTCCGAGAAGGCTAACCCCTTTGGAAATTTCGAAAAATGCACCCAGAATTCCGAGAAGGCTTACCCGTTTGAAAATTTCGAAAAATGCGCCCAGTATTCCGAGAAGGCTAACCCCTTTGAAATTTTCGAAAATGCGCCCAGAATTCCGAGAACGCAAACCCCTTTGAAAATTTCGAAAAATGCGCCCAGAATTCCGAGAAGGCTAACCCCTTTGAAAATTTCGAAAAATGCGCCCAGAATTCCGAGAAGGCTAACCCCTTTGAAAATTTCGAAAAATGCGCCCAGAATTCCGAGAAGCCTAACCCCATTGAAATTTTCGAAATTGCGCCCAGAATTCCGAGAAGGCTAACCCCAATGAAAATTTCGAAAAATGCGCCCAGAATTCCGAGAAAGCTAACCCCTTTGAAAATTTCCAAAAATGCGCCCAGAATTCCGAGAAGGCTAACCCCTTTGAAAATTTCTATAAATGCGCCCAGAATTCCGAGAAGGCTAACCCCTTTGAAAATTTCGAAAAATGCGCCCAGAATTCCGAGAAGGCTAACCCCTTTGAAAATTTCGAAAAATGCGCGCAGAATTCCGAGAAGGCTAACCCCTTTGAAAATTTCGAAAAATGCGCCGTAATTCCGAGAAGGCTAACCACTTTGAAAATTTCGAAAAATGCGCCCAGATTTCCGAAAAGGCTAACCCCTTTAAAAATTTCGAAAAATGCGCCCAGAATTCCAGGAAGTCTAACCCCTTTGAAAATTTCGAAAAATGCGCCCAGAATTCCGAGAAGGCTAACCCTTTTTAAAATTTCGAAAAATTCGCCCAGAATTCCGAGAAGACTAACCCCATTGAAATTTTCAAAAAATGCGCCCAGAATTCCGAGAAGGCTAACCCCAATGAAAATTTCGAAAAATGCGGCCAGAATTCCGAGAAAGCTAACCCCTTTGAAAATTTCGAAAAATGCGCCCAGAATTCCGAGAAGGCTAACCCCTTTGAAAATTTCGAAAAATCGCCCAGAATTCCGAGAAGGCTAACCCCTTTGAAAATTTCGAAAAATGCGCCGTAATTCCGAGAAGGCTAACCACTTTGAAAATTTCGAAAAATGCGCCCAGAATTTCGAGAAGGCTAACCCATTTGAATATTTCGAAAAATACGCCCACAATTCCGAGAAGGCTAACCCCTTTGAAAATGTCTAAAAATGCGCCTAGAATTCCGAGAAGGCTAAGTTACCCTTTGAAAATTTCGAAAAATGCGCCCAGATTTCCGAGAAGGCTAACCCCTTTGAAAATTTCGAAAAATGCGCCCAGAATTCCGTGAAGGCTAACCCCATAGAAAATTTCGAAAAATGCGCCCTGAATTCCGAGAAGGCTAACCCCTTTGAAAATTTCGAAAAATGCGCCCAGAATTCCGAGAAGGCTAACCCCTTTGAAAATTTCGAAAAAAGCGCCCAGAATTCCGAGAAGGCTAACCCCTTTGGAAATTTCGAAAAATGCGCCCAGAATTCCGAGAAGGCTTACCCCTTTGAAAATTTCGAAAAATGCGCCCAGTATTCCGAGAAGGCTAACCCCTTTGAAATTTTCGAAAATGCGCCCCTAATTCCGAGAACGCAAACCCCTTTGAAAATTTCGAAAAATGGGCCCAGAAATTCCGAGAAGGCTAACCTCTTTGAAAATTTCGAAAAATACGCCCAGAATTCCGAGAAGGCTAACCCCTTTGAAAATTTCGAAAAATGCGCCCAGAATTCCGAGAAGACTAACCCCATTTAAATTTTCGAAAAATGCGCCCAGAATTCCGAGAAGGCTAACCCCAATGAAAATTTCGAAAAATGCGCCCAGAATTCCGAGAAAGCTAACCCCTTTGAAAATTTCCAAAAATGCGCCCAGAATTCCGAGAAGGCTAACCCCTTTGAAAATTTCTATAAATGCGCCCAGAATTCCGAGAAGGCTAACCCCTTTGAAAATTTCGAAAAATGCGCCCAGAATTCCGAGAAGGCTAACCCCTTTGAAAATTTCGAAAAATGCGCGCAGAATTCCGAGAAGGCTAACCCCTTTGAAAATTTCGAAAAATGCGCCGTAATTCCGAGAAGGCTAACCACTTTGAAAATTTCGAAAAATGCGCCCAGATTTCCGAAAAGGCTAACCCCTTTAAAAATTTCGAAAAATGCGCCCAGAATTCCAGGAAGTCTAACCCCTTTGAAAATTTCGAAAAATGCGCCCAGAATTCCGAGAAGGCTAACCCTTTTTAAAATTTCGAAAAATTCGCCCAGAATTCCGACAAGGCTAACCCCTTTGAAAATTTCGAAAAATGAGCCCAGAATTCCGAGAAAGCTAACCCCTTTGAAAATTTCGAAAAATGCGCCCAGAATTCCGAGAAGGCTAACCCCTTTGAAAATTTCGAAAAATGCGCCCAGAATTCCGAAATGGTTAACCCCTTTAAAAATTTCGAAAAATGGTCCCAGAATTCCAGGAAGTCTAACCCCTTTGAAAATTTCGAAAAATGCGCCCAGAATTCCGAGATGGCTAACCCCTATGAAAATTTCGATAAATGTGCCCAGAATTCCGAGAAGGCTAACCTCTTTGAAAATTTCGAAAAATGAGCCCAGAATTCCGAGAAGGCTAACCCCTTTAAAAATTTCAAAAAATGCGCCCAGAATTCCAGGAAGGCTAACCCCTTTGAAAATTTCGAAAAATGCGCCCAGAATTCCGAGAAGGCTAACCCGTTTGAAAATTTCGAAAAATGCGCCCAGAATTCCGAGAAGGCTAACCCCTTTGAAAATTTCGAAAAATGCGCCGTAATTCCGAGAAGGCAAACCACTTTGAAAATTTCGAAAAATGCGCCCAGAATTCCGAAAAGGCTAACCCCTTTAAAAATTTCGAAAAATGCGCCCAGAATTCCGAGAAGGCTAACCCCTTTGAAAATTTCGAAAAATGCGCCCAGAATTCCGAGAAGGCTAACCCCTTTGAAAATTTCGAAAAATGCGCCGTAATTCCGAGAAGGCTAACCACTTTGAAAATTTCGAAAAATGCGCCCAGAATTCATAGAAGGCTAACCACTTTGAATATTTCGAAAAATGCGCCCAGAATTCCGAGAAGGCTAACCCATTTGAAAATTTCTAAAAATGCGCCCAGAATTCCGAAAAGGCTAAGTTACCCTTTGAAAATATCGAAAAATGCGCCCAGATTTCCGAGAAGGCTAATCCCTTTGAAAATATCGAAAAATGCGCCCAGAATTCCGTGAAGGCTAACCCCATAGAAAATTTCGAAAAATGCGCCCAGAATTCCGAGAAGGCTAACCCCTTTGAAAATTTCAAAAAAAGCGCCTAGAATTCCGAGAAGGCTAACCCCTTTGGAAATTTCGAAAAATGCACTCAGAATTCCGAGAAGGCTTACCCCTTTGAAAATTTCGAAAAATGCGCCCAGAATTCCGAGAAGGCTAACCCCTTTGAAAATTTCGAAAAATGCGCCGTAATTCCGAGAAGGCTAACCACTTTGAAAATTTCGAAAAATGCGCCCAGAATTCATAGAAGGCTAACCACTTAGAATATTTCGAAAAATGCGCCCAGAATTCCGAGAAGGCTAACCCATTTGAAAATTTCTAAAAATGCGCCCAGAATTCCGAAAAGGCTAAGTTACCCTTTGAAAATATCGAAAAATGCGCCCAGATTTCCGAGAAGGCTAATCCCTTTGAAAATATCGAAAAATGCGCCCAGAATTCCGTGAAGGCTAACCCCATAGAAAATTTCGAAAAATGCGCCCAGAATTCCGAGAAGGCTAACCCCTTTGAACATTTCAAAAAAAGCGCCTAGAATTCCGAGAAGGCTAACCCCTTTGGAAATTTCGAAAAATGCACTCAGAATTCCGAGAAGGCTTACCCCTTTGAAAATTTCGAAAAATGCGCCCAGTATTCCGAGAAGGCTAACCCCTTTGAAATTTTCGAAAAAGCGCCCAGAATTCCGAGAACGCAAACCCCTTTGAAAATTTTGAATAATGCGCCCAGAAATCCCAGAAGGCTAACCCCAATGAAAATTTCGAAAAATGCGCCCAGAATTCCGAGAAAGCTAACCCCTTTGAAAATTTCGGAAAATGCGCCCAGAATTCCGAGAAGGCTAACCACTTTGAAAATTTCGAAAAATGCGCGCAGAATTCCAAGAAGACTAAACCCCTTTGAAAATTTCGAAAAATGCGCCCAGAATTCCGAGAAGGCTAACCCCTTTGAAAAAATCGATAAATGCGCCCAGAATTCCGAGAAGGCTAACCCCTTTGAAAATTTCGAAAAATGCTCCCAGAATTCCGAGAAGGCTAACCACTTTGAAAATTTCGAAAAATGCGCCCAGAATTTCGAAAAGGCTAACCCCTTTAAAAATTTCGAAAAATGCGCCCAGAATTCCAGGAAGTCTAACCCCTTTGAATATTTCGAAAAATGCGCCCAGAATTCCGAGAAGGCTAATCCTTTTTAAAATTTCGAAAAATTCGCCCAGAATTCCTAAAATTTCGAAAAATGCGCCCAGAATTCCGAGAAGGCTAACCCCTTTGAAAATTTCGAAAAATGCGCCCAGAATTCCCAGAAGGCTAACCCCTTTGAAAATTTCGAAAAATGCGCGCAGAATTCCGAAAAGGCTAACCCCTTTGAAAATTTCGAAAAATGCGCCGTAATTCCGAGAAGGCTAACCCCTTTGAAAATTTCTAAAAATGCGCCCAGAATTCCGAAAAGGCTAACCCCTTTAAAAATTTCAAAAAATGCGCCCAGAATTCCAGGAAGGCTAACCCCTTTGAAAATTTCGAAAAATGCGCCCAGAATTCGGAGAAGGCTAACCCCTTTGAAAATTTCGAAAAATGCGCCCAGAATTTCGAGAAGGCTAACCCCTTTGAAAATTTCGAAAAATGCGCCCAGAATTCCGAGAAGGCTAACCCCTTTGAAAATTTCGAAAAATGCGCCCACAATTCCGAGAAGGCTATCCCCTTTGAAATTTCAAAAAATGCGCGCAGAATTCCGAGAAGGCTAACCCCTTTGAAAATTTCGAAAAATGCGCCGTAATTCCGAGAAGGCAAACCACTTTGAAAATTTCGAAAAATGCGCCCAGAATTCCGAGAAGGATAACCCCTTTGAAAATTTCGAGAAATGCGCGCAGAATTCCGAGAAGGCTAACCACTTTGAAAATTTCGAAAAATGCGCCCAGAATTCCGAAAAGGCTAACCCCTTTAAAAATTTCGAAAAATGCGCCCAGAATTCCAGGAAGTCTAACCCCTTTGAAAATTTCGAAAAATGCGCCCAGAATTCCGAGAAGGCTAACCCTTTTTAAAATTTCGAAAAATTCGCCCAGAATTCCGAAAATTTCGAAAAATGCGCCCAGAATTCCTAGAAGGCTAACCCCTTTGAAAATTTCGAAAAATGCGCGCAGAATTCCGAGAATGCTAACCCCTTTGAAAATTTCGAAAAATGCGCCGTAATTCCGAGAAGGCAAACCACTTTGAAAATTTCGAAAAATGCGCCCAGAAGTCCGAAAAGGCTAACCCCTTTAAAAATTTCGAAAAATGCGCCCAGAATTCCGAGAAGGCTAACCCCTTTGAAAATTTCGAAAAATGCGCCCACAATTCCGAGAAGGCTATCCCCTTTGAAATTTCAAAAAATGCAAGCAGAATTCCGAGAAGGCTAACCCCTTTGAAAATTTCGAAAAATGCGCCGTAATTCCGAGAAGGCAAACCACTTTGAAAATTTCGAAAAATGCGCCCAGAATTCCGAAAAGGCTAACCCCTTTAAAAATTTCGAAAAATGCGCCCAGAATTCCGAGAAGGCTAACCCATTTGAAAATTTCTAAAAATGCGCCCAGAATTCCGAAAAGGCTAAGTTACCCTTTGAAAATTTCGAAAAATGCGCCCAGATTTCCGTGAAGGCTAACCCCATAGAAAATTTCGAAAAATGCGCCCAGAATTCCAAGAAGGCTAACCCCTTTGAAAATTTCAAAAAAAGCGCCCAGAATTCCGAGAAGGCTAACCCCTTTGGAAATTTCGAAAAATGCACCCAGAATTCCGAGAAGGCTTACCCCTTTGAAAATTTCGAAAAATGCACCCAGAATTCCGAGAAGGCTAACCCCTTTGAAAATTTCGAAAAATGCGCCCAGAATTCCGAAATGGTTAACCCCTTTAAAAATTTCGAAAAATGGTCCCAGAATTCCAGGAAGTCTAACCCCTTTGAAAAATTCGAAAAATGCGCCCAGAATTCCGAGATGGCTAACCCCTATGAAAATTTCGATAAATGTGCCCAGAATTCCGAGAAGGCTAACCTCTTTGAAAATTTCGAAAAATGAGCCCAGAATTCCGAGAAGGCTAACCCCTTTAAAAATTTCAAAAAATGCGCCCAGAATTCCAGGAAGGCTAACCCCTTTGAAAATTTCGAAAAATGCGCCCAGAATTCCGAGAAGGCTAACCCGTTTGAAAATTTCGAAAAATGCGCCCAGAATTCCGAGAAGGCTAACCCATTTGAAAATTTCTAAAAATGCGCCCAGAATTCCGAAAAGGCTAAGTTACCCTTTGAAAATATCGAAAAATGCGCCCAGATTTCCGAGAAGGCTAATCCCTTTGAAAATATCGAAAAATGCGCCCAGAATTCCGTGAAGGCTAACCCCATAGAAAATTTCGAAAAATGCGCCCAGAATTCCGAGAAGGCTAACCCCTTTGAAAATTTCAAAAAAAGCGCCTAGAATTCCGAGAAGGCTAACCCCTTTGGAAATTTCGAAAAATGCACTCAGAATTCCGAGAAGGCTTACCCCTTTGAAAATTTCGAAAAATGCGCCCAGTATTCCGAGAAGGCTAACCCCTTTGAAATTTTCGAAAATGCGCCCAGAATTCCGAGAACGCAAACCCCTTTGAAAATTTTGAATAATGCGCCCAGAAATCCGAGAAGGCTAACCCCTTTGAAAATTTCGAAAAATGCGCCCAGAATTCCGAGAAGGCTAACCCCTTTGAAAATTTCGAAAAATGCGCCCAGAATTCCGAGAAGACTAACCCCATTGAAATTTTCGAAAAATGCGCCCAGAATTCCGAGAAGGCTAACCCCAATGAAAATTTCGAAAAATGCGCCCAGAATTCCGAGAAAGCTAACCCCTTTGAAAATTTCGGAAAATGTGCCCAGAATTCCGAGAAGGCTAACCACTTTGAAAATTTCGAAAAATGCGCGCAGAATTCCAAGAAGACTAAACCCCTTTGAAAATTTCGAAAAATGCGCCCAGAATTCCGAGAAGGCTAACCCCTTTGAAAAAATCGATAAATGCGCCCAGTATTCCGAGAAGGCTAACCCCTTTGAAAATTTCGAAAAATGCGCCCAGAATTCCGAGAAGGATAACCCCTTTGAAAATTTCGAAAAATGCGCGCAGAATTCCGAGAAGGCTAACCACTTTGAAAATTTCGAAAAATGCGCCCAGAATTCCGAAAAGGCTAACCCCTTTAAAAATTTCGAAAAATGCGCCCAGAATTCCAGGAAGTCTAACACCTTTGAAAATTTCGAAAAATGCGCCCAGAATTCCGAGAAGGCTAACCCTTTTTAAAATTTCGAAAAATTCGCCCAGAATTCCGAAAATTTCGAAAAATGCGCCCAGAATTCCGAGAAGGCTAACCCCTTTGAAAATTTCGAAAAATGCGCGCAGAATTCCGAGAATGCTAACCCCTTTGAAAATTTCGAAAAATGCGCCGTAATTCCGAGAAGGCAAACCACTTTGAAAATTTCGAAAAATGCGCCCAGAATTCCGAAAAGGCTAACCCCTTTAAAAATTTCGAAAAATGCGCCCAGAATTCCGAGAAGGCTAACCCCTTTGAAAATTTCGAAAAATGCGCCCACAATTCCGAGAAGGCTATCCCCTTTGAAATTTCAAAAAATGCGCGCAGAATTCCGAGAAGGCTAACCCCTTTGAAAATTTCGAAAAATGCGCCGTAATTCCGAGAAGGCAAACCACTTTGAAAATTTCGAAAAATGCGCCCAGAATTCCGAGAAGGATAACCCCTTTGAAAATTTCGAAAAATGCGCGCAGAATTCCGAGAAGGCTAACCACTTTGAAAATTTCGAAAAATGCGCCCAGAATTCCGAAAAGGCTAACCCCTTTAAAAATTTCGAAAAATGCGCCCAGAATTCCAGGAAGTCTAACCCCTTTGAAAATTTCGAAAAATGCGCCCAGAATTCCGAGAAGGCTAACCCTTTTTAAAATTTCGAAAAATTCGCCCAGAATTCCGAAAATTTCGAAAAATGCGCCCAGAATTCCTAGAAGGCTAACCCCTTTGAAAATTTCGAAAAATGCGCGCAGAATTCCGAGAATGCTAACCCCTTTGAAAATTTCGAAAAATGCGCCGTAATTCCGAGAAGGCAAACCACTTTGAAAATTTCGAAAAATGCGCCCAGAATTCCGAAAAGGCTAACCCCTTTAAAAATTTCGAAAAATGCGCCCAGAATTCCGAGAAGGCTAACCCCTTTGAAAATTTCGAAAAATGCGCCCACAATTCCGAGAAGGCTATCCCCTTTGAAATTTCAAAAAATGCGCGCAGAATTCCGAGAAGGCTAACCCCTTTGAAAATTTCGAAAAATGCGCCGTAATTCCGAGAAGGCAAACCACTTTGAAAATTTCGAAAAATGCGCCCAGAATTCCGAAAAGGCTAACCCCTTTAAAAATTTCGAAAAATGCGCCCAGAATTCCGAGAAGGCTAACCCATTTGAAAATTTCTAAAAATGCGCCCAGAATTCCGAAAAGGCTAAGTTACCCTTTGAAAATTTCGAAAAATGCGCCCAGATTTCCGTGAAGGCTAACCCCATAGAAAATTTCGAAAAATGCGCCCAGAATTCCGAGAAGGCTAACCCCTTTGAAATTTTCAAAAAAAGCGCCCAGAATTCCGAGAAGGCTAACCCCTTTGGAAATTTCGAAAAATGCACCCAGAATTCCGAGAAGGCTTACCCCTTTGAAAATTTCGAAAAATGCGCCCAGTATTCCGAGAAGGCTAACCCCTTTGAAATTTTCGAAAATGCGCCCAGAATTCCGAGAACGCAAACCCCTTTGAAAATTTCGAAAACTGCGCCCAGAATTCCGAGAAGGCTAACCCCTTTGAAAATTTCGAAAAATGCGCCCAGAATTCCGAGAAGGCTAACCCCTTTGAAAATTTCGAAAAATGCGCCCAGAATTCCGAGAAGACTAACCCCATTGAAATTTTCGAAAAATGCGCCCAGAATTCCGAGAAGGCTAACCCCAATGAAAATTTCGAAAAATGCGCCCAGAATTCCGAGAAAGCTAACCCCTTTGAAAATTTCGGAAAATGCGCCCAGAATTCAGAGAAGGCTAACCACTTTGAAAATTTCGAAAAATGCGCGCAGAATTCCAAGAAGACTAAACCCCATTGAAAATTTCGAAAAATGCGCCCAGAATTCCGAGAAGGCTAACCCCTTTGAAAATTTCAAAAAATGCGCCCAGAATTCCGAGAAGGCTAACCCCTTTGAAAATTTCGAAAAATGCGCCCAGAATTCCGAGAAGGATAACCCCTTCGAAAATTTCGAAAAATGCGCCGTAATTCCGAGAAGGCTAACCACTTTGAAAATTTCGAAAAATGCGCCCAGAATTCCGAAAAGGCTAACCCCTTTAAAAATTCCGAAAAATGCGCCCAGAATTCCCGGAAGTCTAACACCTTTGAAAATTTCGAAAAATGCGCCCAGAATTCCGAGAAGGCTAACCCTTTTTAAAATTTCGAAAAATACGCCCAGAATTCCGAAAATTTCGAAAAATGCGCCCAGAATTCCGAGAAGACTAACCCCATTGAAATTTTCGAAATTGCGCCCAGAATTCCGAGAAGGCTAACCCCAATGAAAATTTCGAAAAATGCGCCCAGAATTCCGAGAAAGCTAACCCCTTTGAAAATTTCCAAAAATGCGCCCAGAATTCCGAGAGGGCTAACCCCTTTGAAAATTTCTATAAATGCGCCCAGAATTCCGAGAAGGCTAACCCCTTTGAAAATTTCGAAAAATGCGCCCAGAATTCCGAGAAGGCTAACCCCTTTGAAAATTTCGAAAAATGCGCGCAGAATTCCGAGAAGGCTAACCCCTTTGAAAATTTCGAAAAATGCGCCGTAATTCCGAGAAGGCTAACCACTTTGAAAATTTCGAAAAATGCGCCCAGATTTCCGAAAAGGCTAACCCCTTTAAAAATTTCGAAAAATGCGCCCAGAATTCCAGGAAGTCTAACCCCTTTGAAAATTTCGAAAAATGCGCCCAGAATTCCGAGAAGGCTAACCCTTTTTAAAATTTCGAAAAATTCGCCCAGAATTCCGAGAAGACTAACCCCATTGAAATTTTCAAAAAATGCGCCCAGAATTCCGAGAAGGCTAACCCCAATGAAAATTTCGAAAAATGCGCCCAGAATTCCGAGAAAGCTAACCCCTTTGAAAATTTCGGAAAATGCGCCCTGAATTCCGAGAAGGGTAACCCCTTTGAAAATTTCGAAAAATGCGCCCAGAATTCCGAGAAGGCTAATACCTTTGAAAATTTCGAAAAATGCGCGCAGGTTTCCGAGAAGGCTAACCCCTTTGAAAATTTCGAAAAATGCGCCGTAATTCCGAGAAGGCTAACCACTTTGAAAATTTCGAAAAATTCGCCCAGAATTCCGAAAAGGCTAACCCCTTTAAAAATATCGAAAAATGCGCATAGAATTCCGAGAAGGCTAACCCCTTTGAAAATTTCGAAAAATCGCCCAGAATTCCGAGAAGGCTAACCCCTTTGAAAATTTCGAAAAATGCGCCGTAATTCCGAGAAGGCTAACCACTTTGAAAATTTCGAAAAATGCGCCCAGAATTTCGAGAAGGCTAACCCATTTGAATATTTCGAAAAATACGCCCACAATTCCGAGAAGGCTAACCCCTTTGAAAATTTCTAAAAATGCGCCTAGAATTCCGAGAAGGCTAAGTTACCCTTTGAAAATTTCGAAAAATGCGCCCAGATTTCCGAGAAGGCTAACCCCTTTGAAAATTTCGAAAAATGCGCCCAGAATTCCGTGAAGGCTAACCCCATAGAAAATTTCGAAAAATGCGCCCTGAATTCCGAGAAGGCTAACCCCTTTGAAAATTTCGAAAAATGCGCCCAGAATTCCGAGAAGGCTAACCCCTTTGAAAGTTTCGAAAAAAGCGCCCAGAATTCCGAGAAGGCTAACCCCTTTGGAAATTTCGAAAAATGCGCCCAGAATTCCGAGAAGGCTTACCCCTTTGAAAATTTCGAAAAATGCGCCCAGTATTCCGAGAAGGCTAACCCCTTTGAAATTTTCGAAAATGCGCCCCTAATTCCGAGAACGCAAACCCCTTTGATAATTTCGAAAAATGGGCCCAGAAATTCCGAGAAGGCTAACCTCTTTGAAAATTTCGAAAAATACGCCCAGAATTCCGAGAAGGCTAACCCCTTTGAAAATTTCGAAAAATGCGCCCAGAATTCCGAGAAGACTAACCCCATTTAAATTTTCGAAAAATGCGCCCAGAATTCCGAGAAGGCTAACCCCAATGAAAATTTCGAAAAATGCGCCCAGAATTCCGAGAAAGCTAACCCCTTTGAAAATTTCCAAAAATGCGCCCAGAATTCCGAGAAGGCTAACCCCTTTGAAAATTTCTATAAATGCGCCCAGAATTCCGAGAAGGCTAACCCCTTTGAAAATTTCGAAAAATGCGCCCAGAATTCCGAGAAGGCTAACCCATTTGAAAATTTCTAAAAATGCGCCCAGAATTCCGAAAAGGCTAAGTTACCCTTTGAAAATATCGAAAAATGCGCCCAGATTTCCGAGAAGGCTAATCCCTTTGAAAATATCGAAAAATGCGCCCAGAATTCCGTGAAGGCTAACCCCATAGAAAATTTCGAAAAATGCGCCCAGAATTCCGAGAAGGCTAACCCCTTTGAAAATTTCAAAAAAAGCGCCTAGAATTCCGAGAAGGCTAACCCCTTTGGAAATTTCGAAAAATGCACTCAGAATTCCGAGAAGGCTTACCCCTTTGAAAATTTCGAAAAATGCGCCCAGTATTCCGAGAAGGCTAACCCCTTTGAAATTTTCGAAAATGCGCCCAGAATTCCGAGAACGCAAACCCCTTTGAAAATTTTGAATAATGCGCCCAGAAATCCGAGAAGGCTAACCCCTTTGAAAATTTCGAAAAATGCGCCCAGAATTCCGAGAAGGCTAACCCCTTTGAAAATTTCGAAAAATGCGCCCAGAATTCCGAGAAGACTAACCCCATTGAAATTTTCGAAAAATGCGCCCAGAATTCCGAGAAGGCTAACCCCAATGAAAATTTCGAAAAATGCGCCCAGAATTCCGAGAAAGCTAACCCCTTTGAAAATTTCGGAAAATGTGCCCAGAATTCCGAGAAGGCTAACCACTTTGAAAATTTCGAAAAATGCGCGCAGAATTCCAAGAAGACTAAACCCCTTTGAAAATTTCGAAAAATGCGCCCAGAATTCCGAGAAGGCTAACCCCTTTGAAAAAATCGATAAATGCGCCCAGAATTCCGAGAAGGCTAACCCCTTTGAAAATTTCGAAAAATGCGCCCAGAATTCCGAGAAGGATAACCCCTTTGAAAATTTCGAAAAATGCGCGCAGAATTCCGAGAAGGCTAACCACTTTGAAAATTTCGAAAAATGCGCCCAGAATTCCGAAAAGGCTAACCCCTTTAAAAATTTCGAAAAATGCGCCCAGAATTCCAGGAAGTCTAACCCCTTTGAAAATTTCGAAAAATGCGCCCAGAATTCCGAGAAGGCTAACCCTTTTTAAAATTTCGAAAAATTCGCCCAGAATTCCGAAAATTTCGAAAAATGCGCCCAGAATTCCGAGAAGGCTAACCCCTTTGAAAATTTCGAAAAATGCGCGCAGAATTCCGAGAATGCTAACCCCTTTGAAAATTTCGAAAAATGCGCCGTAATTCCGAGAAGGCAAACCACTTTGAAAATTTCGAAAAATGCGCCCAGAATTCCGAAAAGGCTAACCCCTTTAAAAATTTCGAAAAATGCGCCCAGAATTCCGAGAAGGCTAACCCCTTTGAAAATTTCGAAAAATGCGCCCACAATTCCGAGAAGGCTATCCCCTTTGAAATTTCAAAAAATGCGCGCAGAATTCCGAGAAGGCTAACCCCTTTGAAAATTTCGAAAAATGCGCCGTAATTCCGAGAAGGCAAACCACTTTGAAAATTTCGAAAAATGCGCCCAGAATTCCGAGAAGGATAACCCCTTTGAAAATTTCGAAAAATGCGCGCAGAATTCCGAGAAGGCTAACCACTTTGAAAATTTCGAAAAATGCGCCCAGAATTCCGAAAAGGCTAACCCCTTTAAAAATTTCGAAAAATGCGCCCAGAATTCCAGGAAGTCTAACCCCTTTGAAAATTTCGAAAAATGCGCCCAGAATTCCGAGAAGGCTAACCCTTTTTAAAATTTCGAAAAATTCGCCCAGAATTCCGAAAATTTCGAAAAATGCGCCCAGAATTCCTAGAAGGCTAACCCCTTTGAAAATTTCGAAAAATGCGCGCAGAATTCCGAGAATGCTAACCCCTTTGAAAATTTCGAAAAATGCGCCGTAATTCCGAGAAGGCAAACCACTTTGAAAATTTCGAAAAATGCGCCCAGAATTCCGAAAAGGCTAACCCCTTTAAAAATTTCGAAAAATGCGCCCAGAATTCCGAGAAGGCTAACCCCTTTGAAAATTTCGAAAAATGCGCCCACAATTCCGAGAAGGCTATCCCCTTTGAAATTTCAAAAAATGCGCGCAGAATTCCGAGAAGGCTAACCCCTTTGAAAATTTCGAAAAATGCGCCGTAATTCCGAGAAGGCAAACCACTTTGAAAATTTCGAAAAATGCGCCCAGAATTCCGAAAAGGCTAACCCCTTTAAAAATTTCGAAAAATGCGCCCAGAATTCCGAGAAGGCTAACCCATTTGAAAATTTCTAAAAATGCGCCCAGAATTCCGAAAAGGCTAAGTTACCCTTTGAAAATTTCGAAAAATGCGCCCAGATTTCCGTGAAGGCTAACCCCATAGAAAATTTCGAAAAATGCGCCCAGAATTCCGAGAAGGCTAACCCCTTTGAAAATTTCAAAAAAAGCGCCCAGAATTCCGAGAAGGCTAACCCCTTTGGAAATTTCGAAAAATGCACCCAGAATTCCGAGAAGGCTTACCCCTTTGAAAATTTCGAAAAATGCGCCCAGTATTCCGAGAAGGCTAACCCCTTTGAAATTTTCGAAAATGCGCCCAGAATTCCGAGAACGCAAACCCCTTTGAAAATTTCGAAAACTGCGCCCAGAATTCCGAGAAGGCTAACCCCTTTGAAAATTTCGAAAAATGCGCCCAGAATTCCGAGAAGGCTAACCCCTTTGAAAATTTCGAAAAATGCGCCCAGAATTCCGAGAAGACTAACCCCATTGAAATTTTCGAAAAATGCGCCCAGAATTCCGAGAAGGCTAACCCCAATGAAAATTTCGAAAAACGCGCCCAGAATTCCGAGAAAGCTAACCCCTTTGAAAATTTCGGAAAATGCGCCCAGAATTCAGAGAAGGCTAACCACTTTGAAAATTTCGAAAAATGCGCGCAGAATTCCAAGAAGACTAAACCCCATTGAAAATTTCGAAAAATGCGCCCAGAATTCCGAGAAGGCTAACCCCTTTGAAAATTTCCAAAAATGCGCCCAGAATTCCGAGAAGGCTAACCCCTTTGAAAATTTCTATAAATGCGCCCAGAATTCCGAGAAGGCTAACCCCTTTGAAAATTTCGAAAAATGCGCCCAGAATTCCGAGAAGGCTAACCCCTTTGAAAATTTCGAAAAATGCGCGCAGAATTCCGAGAAGGCTAACCCCTTTGAAAATTTCGAAAAATGCGCCGTAATTCCGAGAAGGCTAACCACTTTGAAAATTTCGAAAAATGCGCCCAGATTTCCGAAAAGGCTAACCCCTTTAAAAATTTCGAAAAATGCGCCCAGAATTCCAGGAAGTCTAACCCCTTTGAAAATTTCGAAAAATGCGCCCAGAATTCCGAGAAGGCTAACCCTTTTTAAAATTTCGAAAAATTCGCCCAGAATTCCGAGAAGACTAACCCCATTGAAATTTTCAAAAAATGCGCCCAGAATTCCGAGAAGGCTAACCCCAATGAAAATTTCGAAAAATGCGCCCAGAATTCCGAGAAAGCTAACCCCTTTGAAAATTTCGGAAAATGCGCCCAGAATTCCGAGAAGGGTAACCCCTTTGAAAATTTCGAAAAATGCGCCCAGAATTCCGAGAAGGCTAATACCTTTGAAAATTTCGAAAAATGCGCGCAGAATTCCGAGAAGGCTAACCCCTTTGAAAATTTCGAAAAATGCGCCGTAATTCCGAGAAGGCTAACCACTTTGAAAATTTCGAAAAATTCGCCCAGAATTCCGAAAAGGCTAACCCCTTTAAAAATATCGAAAAATGCGCATAGAATTCCGAGAAGGCTAACCCCTTTGAAAATTTCGAAAAATCGCCCAGAATTCCGAGAAGGCTAACCCCTTTGAAAATTTCGAAAAATGCGCCGTAATTCCGAGAAGGCTAACCACTTTGAAAATTTCGAAAAATGCGCCCAGAATTTCGAGAAGGCTAACCCATTTGAATATTTCGAAAAATACGCCCACAATTCCGAGAAGGCTAACCCCTTTGAAAATTTCTAAAAATGCGCCTAGAATTCCGAGAAGGCTAAGTTACCCTTTGAAAATTTCGAAAAATGCGCCCAGATTTCCGAGAAGGCTAACCCCTTTGAAAATTTCGAAAAATGCGCCCAGAATTCCGTGAAGGCTAACCCCATAGAAAATTTCGAAAAATGAGCCCAGAATTCCGAGAAGGCTAACCCCTTTGAAAATTTCGAAAAAAGCGCCCAGAATTCCGAGAAGGCTAACCCCTTTGGAAATTTCGAAAAATGCGCCCAGAATTCCGAGAAGGCTTACCCCTTTGAAAATTTCGAAAAATGCGCCCAGTATTCCGAGAAGGCTAACCCCTTTGAAATTTTCGAAAATGCGCCCCTAATTCCGAGAACGCAAACCCCTTTGAAAATTTCGAAAAATGGGCCCAGAAATTCCGAGAAGGCTAACCTCTTTGAAAATTTCGAAAAATACGCCCAGAATTCCGAGAAGGCTAACCCCTTTGAAAATTTCGAAAAATGCGCCCAGAATTCCGAGAAGACTAACCCCATTTAAATTTTCGAAAAATGCGCCCAGAATTCCGAGAAGGCTAACCCCAATGAAAATTTCGAAAAATGCGCCCAGAATTCCGAGAAAGCTAACCCCTTTGAAAATTTCCAAAAATGCGCCCAGAATTCCGAGAAGGCTAACCCCTTTGAAAATTTCTATAAATGCGCCCAGAATTCCGAGAAGGCTAACCCCTTTGAAAATTTCGAAAAATGCGCCCAGAATTCCGAGAAGGCTAACCCCTTTGAAAATTTCGAAAAATGCGCGCAGAATTCCGAGAAGGCTAACCCCTTTGAAAATTTCGAAAAATGCGCCGTAATTCCGAGAAGGCTAACCACTTTGAAAATTTCGAAAAATGCGCCCAGATTTCCGAAAAGGCTAACCCCTTTAAAAATTTCGAAAAATGCGCCCAGAATTCCAGGAAGTCTAACCCCTTTGAAAATTTCGAAAAATGCGCCCAGAATTCCGAGAAGGCTAACCCTTTTTAAAATTTCGAAAAATTCGCCCAGAATTCCGTCAAGGCTAACCCCTTTGAAAATTTCGAAAAATGAGCCCAGAATTCCGAGAAAGCTAACCCCTTTGAAAATTTCGAAAAATGCGCCCAGAATTCCGAGAAGGCTAACCCCTTTGAAAATTTCGAAAAATGCGCCCAGAATTCCGAAATGGTTAACCCCTTTAAAAATTTCGAAAAATGGTCCCAGAATTCCAGGAAGTCTAACCCCTTTGAAAATTTCGAAAAATGCGCCCAGAATTCCGAGATGGCTAACCCCTATGAAAATTTCGATAAATGTGCCCAGAATTCCGAGAAGGCTAACCTCTTTGAAAATTTCGAAAAATGAGCCCAGAATTCCGAGAAGGCTAACCCGTTTGAAAATTTCGAAAAATGCGCCCAGAATTACGAGAAGGCTAACCCCTTTGAAAATTTCGAAAAATGCGCCGTAATTCCGAGAAGGCAAACCACTTTGAAAATTTCGAAAAATGCGCCCAGAATTCCGAAAAGGCTAACCCCTTTAAAAATTTCGAAAAATGCGCCCAGAATTCCGAGAAGGCTAACCCCTTTGAAAATTTCGAAAAATGCGCCCAGAATTCCGAGAAGGCTAACCCCTTTGAAAATTTCGAAAAATGCGCCGTAATTCCGAGAAGGCTAACCACTTTGAAAATTTCGAAAAATGCGCCCAGAATTCCGAGAAGGCTAACCACTTTGAATATTTCGAAAAATGCGCCCAGAATTCCGAGAAGGCTAACCCATTTGAAAATTTCTAAAAATGCGCCCAGAATTCCGAAAAGGCTAAGTTACCCTTTGAAAATATCGAAAAATGCGCCCAGATTTCCGAGAAGGCTAATCCCTTTGAAAATATCGAAAAATGCGCCCAGAATTCCGTGAAGGCTAACCCCATAGAAAATTTCGAAAAATGCGCCCAGAATTCCGAGAAGGCTAACCCCTTTGAAAATTTCAAAAAAAGCGCCTAGAATTCCGAGAAGGCTAACCCCTTTGAAAATTTCGAAAAATGCGCCCAGTTTTCCGAGAAGGCTAACCCCTTTGAAATTTTCGAAAATGCGCCCAGAATTCCGAGAACGCAAACCCCTTTGAAAATTTTGAATAATGCGCCCAGAAATCCCAGAAGGCTAACCCCAATGAAAATTTCGAAAAATGCGCCCAGAATTCCGAGAAAGCTAACCCCTTTGAAAATTTCGGAAAATGCGCCCAGAATTCCGAGAAGGCTAACCACTTTGAAAATTTCGAAAAATGCGCGCAGAATTCCAAGAAGACTAAACCCCTTTGAAAATTTCGAAAAATGCGCCCAGAATTCCGAGAAGGCTAACCCCTTTGAAAAAATCGATAAATGCGCCCAGAATTCCGAGAAGGCTAACCCCTTTGAAAATTTCGAAAAATGCTCCCAGAATTCCGAGAAGGCTAACCACTTTGAAAATTTCGAAAAATGCGCCCAGAATTTCGAAAAGGCTAACCCCTTTAAAAATTTCGAAAAATGCGCCCAGAATTCCAGGAAGTCTAACCCCTTTGAATATTTCGAAAAATGCGCCCAGAATTCCGAGAAGGCTAATCCTTTTTAAAATTTCGAAAAATTCGCCCAGAATTCCTAAAATTTCGAAAAATGCGCCCAGAATTCCGAGAAGGCTAACCCCTTTGAAAATTTCGAAAAATGCGCCCAGAATTCCCAGAAGGCTAACCCCTTTGAAAATTTCGAAAAATGCGCGCAGAATTCCGAAAAGGCTAACCCCTTTGAAAATTTCGAAAAATGCGCCGTAATTCCGAGAAGGCTAACCCCTTTGAAAATTTCTAAAAATGCGCCCAGAATTCCGAAAAGGCTAACCCCTTTAAAAATTTCAAAAAATGCGCCCAGAATTCCAGGAAGGCTAACCCCTTTGAAAATTTCGAAAAATGCGCCCAGAATTCGGAGAAGGCTAACCCCTTTGAAAATTTCGAAAAATGCGCCCAGAATTTCGAGAAGGCTAACCCCTTTGAAAATTTCGAAAAATGCGCACAGAATTCCGAGAAGGCTAACCCCTTTGAAAATTTCGAAAATTGAGCCCAGAATTCCGAGAAGGCTAACCCCATAGAAAATTTCGAAAATTGCGCCCAGAATTCCGAGAAGGCTAACCCCATTGAAATTTTCAAAAAATGCGCCCAGAATTCCGAGAAGGCTAACCCCAATGAAAATTTCGAAAAATGCGCCCAGAATTCCGAGAAAGCTAACCCCTTTGAAAATTTCGGAAAATGCGCCCAGAATTCCGAGAAGGCTAAACCCCTTTGAAAATTTCGAAAAATGCGCGCAGAATTCCGAGAAGACTAAACCCCTTTGGAAATTTCGAAAAATGCGCCCAGAATTCCGAGAAGGCTAACCCCTTTGAAAATTTCAAAAAATGCGCCCAGAATTCCGAGAAGGCTAACCCCTTTGAAAATTTCGAAAAATGCGCCCAGAATTCCGAGAAGGATAACCCCTTCGAAAATTTCGAAAAATGCGCCGTAATTCCGAGAAGGCTAACCACTTTGAAAATTTCGAAAAATGCGCCCAGAATTCCGAAAAGGCTAACCCCTTTAAAAATTCCGAAAAATGCGCCCAGAATTCCCGGAAGTCTAACACCTTTGAAAATTTCGAAAAATGCGCCCAGAATTCCGAGAAGGCTAACCCTTTTTAAAATTTCGAAAAATACGCCCAGAATTCCGAAAATTTCGAAAAATGCGCCCAGAATTCCGAGAAGACTAACCCCATTGAAATTTTCGAAATTGCGCCCAGAATTCCGAGAAGGCTAACCCCAATGAAAATTTCGAAAAATGCGCCCAGAATTCCGAGAAAGCTAACCCCTTTGAAAATTTCCAAAAATGCGCCCAGAATTCCGAGAAGGCTAACCCCTTTGAAAATTTCTATAAATGCGCCCAGAATTCCGAGAAGGCTAACCCCTTTGAAAATTTCGAAAAATGCGCCCAGAATTCCGAGAAGGCTAACCCCTTTGAAAATTTCGAAAAATGCGCGCAGAATTCCGAGAAGGCTAACCCCTTTGAAAATTTCGAAAAATGCGCCGTAATTCCGAGAAGGCTAACCACTTTGAAAATTTCGAAAAATGCGCCCAGATTTCCGAAAAGGCTAACCCCTTTAAAAATTTCGAAAAATGCGCCCAGAATTCCAGGAAGTCTAACCCCTTTGAAAATTTCGAAAAATGCGCCCAGAATTCCGAGAAGGCTAACCCTTTTTAAAATTTCGAAAAATTCGCCCAGAATTCCGAGAAGACTAACCCCATTGAAATTTTCAAAAAATGCGCCCAGAATTCCGAGAAGGCTAACCCCAATGAAAATTTCGAAAAATGCGCCCAGAATTCCGAGAAAGCTAACCCCTTTGAAAATTTCGGAAAATGCGCCCAGAATTCCGAGAAGGGTAACCCCTTTGAAAATTTCGAAAAATGCGCCCAGAATTCCGAGAAGGCTAATACCTTTGAAAATTTCGAAAAATGCGCGCAGAATTCCGAGAAGGCTAACCCCTTTGAAAATTTCGAAAAATGCGCCGTAATTCCGAGAAGGCTAACCACTTTGAAATTTTCGAAAAATTCGCCCAGAATTCCGAAAAGGCTAACCCCTTTAAAAATATCGAAAAATGCGCATAGAATTCCGAGAAGGCTAACCCCTTTGAAAATTTCGAAAAATCGCCCAGAATTCCGAGAAGGCTAACCCCTTTGAAAATTTCGAAAAATGCGCCGTAATTCCGAGAAGGCTAACCACTTTGAAAATTTCGAAAAATGCGCCCAGAATTTCGAGAAGGCTAACCCATTTGAATATTTCGAAAAATACGCCCACAATTCCGAGAAGGCTAACCCCTTTGAAAATTTCTAAAAATGCGCCTAGAATTCCGAGAAGGCTAAGTTACCCTTTGAAAATTTCGAAAAATGCGCCCAGATTTCCGAGAAGGCTAACCCCTTTGAAAATTTCGAAAAATGCGCCCAGAATTCCGTGAAGGCTAACCCCATAGAAAATTTCGAAAAATGCGCCCTGAATTCCGAGAAGGCTAACCCCTTTGAAAATTTCGAAAAATGCGCCCAGAATTCCGAGAAGGCTAACCACTTTGAAAATTTCGAAAAAAGCGCCCAGAATTCCGAGAAGGCTAACCCCTTTGGAAATTTCGAAAAATGCGCCCAGAATTCCGAGAAGGCTTACCCCTTTGAAAATTTCGAAAAATGCGCCCAGTATTCCGAGAAGGCTAACCCCTTTGAAATTTTCGAAAATGCGCCCCTAATTCCGAGAACGCAAACCCCTTTGAAAATTTCGAAAAATGGGCCCAGAAATTCCGAGAAGGCTAACCTCTTTGAAAATTTCGAAAAATACGCCCAGAATTCCGAGAAGGCTAACCCCTTTGAAAATTTCGAAAAATGCGCCCAGAATTCCGAGAAGACTAACCCCATTTAAATTTTCGAAAAATGCGCCCAGAATTCCGAGAAGGCTAACCCCAATGAAAATTTCGAAAAATGCGCCCAGAATTCCGAGAAAGCTAACCCCTTTGAAAATTTCCAAAAATGCGCCCAGAATTCCGAGAAGGCTAACCCCTTTGAAAATTTCTATAAATGCGCCCAGAATTCCGAGAAGGCTAACCCCTTTGAAAATTTCGAAAAATGCGCCCAGAATTCCGAGAAGGCTAACCCCTTTGAAAATTTCGAAAAATGCGCGCAGAATTCCGAGAAGGCTAACCCCTTTGAAAATTTCGAAAAATGCGCCGTAATTCCGAGAAGGCTAACCACTTTGAAAATTTCGAAAAATGCGCCCAGATTTCCGAAAAGGCTAACCCCTTTAAAAATTTCGAAAAATGCGCCCAGAATTCCAGGAAGTCTAACCCCTTTGAAAATTTCGAAAAATGCGCCCAGAATTCCGAGAAGGCTAACCCTTTTTAAAATTTCGAAAAATTCGCCCAGAATTCCGACAAGGCTAACCCCTTTGAAAATTTCGAAAAATGAGCCCAGAATTCCGAGAAAGCTAACCCCTTTGAAAATTTCGAAAAATGCGCCCAGAATTCCGAGAAGGCTAACCCCTTTGAAAATTTCGAAAAATGCGCCCAGAATTCCGAAATGGTTAACCCCTTTAAAAATTTCGAAAAATGGTCCCAGAATTCCAGGAAGTCTAACCCCTTTGAAAATTTCGAAAAATGCGCCCAGAATTCCGAGATGGCTAACCCCTATGAAAATTTCGATAAATGTGCCCAGAATTCCGAGAAGGCTAACCTCTTTGAAAATTTCGAAAAATGCGCCCAGAATTCCGAGAAGGCTAACCCCTTTGAAAATTTCGAAAAATGCGCCGTAATTCCGAGAAGGCAAACCACTTTGAAAATTTCGAAAAATGCGCCCAGAATTCCGAAAAGGCTAACCCCTTTAAAAATTTCGAAAAATGCGCCCAGAATTCCGAGAAGGCTAACCCCTTTGAAAATTTCGAAAAATGCGCCCAGAATTCCGAGAAGGCTAACCCCTTTGAAAATTTCGAAAAATGCGCCGTAATTCCGAGAAGGCTAACCACTTTGAAAATTTCGAAAAATGCGCCCAGAATTCCGAGAAGGCTAACCACTTTGAATATTTCGAAAAATGCGCCCAGAATTCCGAGAAGGCTAACCCATTTGAAAATTTCTAAAAATGCGCCCAGAATTCCGAAAAGGCTAAGTTACCCTTTGAAAATATCGAAAAATGCGCCCAGATTTCCGAGAAGGCTAATCCCTTTGAAAATATCGAAAAATGCGCCCAGAATTCCGTGAAGCCTAACCCCATAGAAAATTTCGAAAAATGCGCCCAGAATTCCGAGAAGGCTAACCCCTTTGAAAATTTCAAAAAAAGCGCCTAGAATTCCGAGAAGGCTAACCCCTTTGGAAATTTCGAAAAATGCACTCAGAATTCCGAGAAGGCTTACCCCTTTGAAAATTTCGAAAAATGCGCCCAGTATTCCGAGAAGGCTAACCCCTTTGAAATTTTCGAAAATGCGCCCAGAATTCCGAGAACGCAAACCCCTTTGAAAATATTGAATAATGCGCCCAGAAATCCCAGAAGGCTAACCCCAATGAAAATTTCGAAAAATGCGCCCAGAATTCCGAGAAAGCTAACCCCTTTGAAAATTTCGGAAAATGCGCCCAGAATTCCGAGAAGGCTAACCACTTTGAAAATTTCGAAAAATGCGCGCAGAATTCCAAGAAGACTAAACCCCTTTGAAAATTTCGAAAAATGCGCCCAGAATTCCGAGAAGGCTAACCCCTTTGAAAAAATCGATAAATGCGCCCAGAATTCCGAGAAGGCTAACCCCTTTGAAAATTTCGAAAAATGCTCCCAGAATTCCGAGAAGGCTAACCACTTTGAAAATTTCGAAAAATGCGCCCAGAATTTCGAAAAGGCTAACCCCTTTAAAAATTTCGAAAAATGCGCCCAGAATTCCAGGAAGTCTAACCCCTTTGAATATTTCGAAAAATGCGCCCAGAATTCCGAGAAGGCTAATCCTTTTTAAAATTTCGAAAAATTCGCCCAGAATTCCTAGAATTTCGAAAAATGCGCCCAGAATTCCGAGAAGGCTAACCCCTTTGAAAATTTCGAAAAATGCGCCCAGAATTCCCAGAAGGCTAACCCCTTTGAAAATTTCGAAAAATGCGCGCAGAATTCCGAAAAGGCTAACCCCTTTGAAAATTTCGAAAAATGCGCCGTAATTCCGAGAAGGCTAACCCCTTTGAAAATTTCTAAAAATGCGCCCAGAATTCCGAAAAGGCTAACCCCTTTAAAAATTTCAAAAAATGCGCCCAGAATTCCAGGAAGGCTAACCCCTTTGAAAATTTCGAAAAATGCGCCCAGAATTCGGAGAAGGCTAACCCCTTTGAAAATTTCGAAAAATGCGCCCAGAATTTCGAGAAGGCTAACCCCTTTGAAAATTTCGAAAAATGCGCACAGAATTCCGAGAAGGCTAACCCCTTTGAAAATTTCGAAAATTGAGCCCAGAATTCCGAGAAGGCTAACCCCATAGAAAATTTCGAAAATTGCGCCCAGAATTCCGAGAAGGCTAACCCCATTGAAATTTTCAAAAAATGCGCCCAGAATTCCGAGAAGGCTAACCCCAATGAAAATTTCGAAAAATGCGCCCAGAATTCCGAGAAAGCTAACCCCTTTGAAAATTTCGGAAAATGCGCCCAGAATTCCGAGAAGGCTAAACCCCTTTGAAAATTTCGAAAAATGCGCGCAGAATTCCGAGAAGACTAAACCCCTTTGGAAATTTCGAAAAATGCGCCCAGAATTCCGAGAAGGCTAACCCATTTGAAAATTTCGAAAAATGCGCGCAGAATTCCGAGAAGGCTAACCCCTTTGAAAATTTCGAAAAATGCGCCGTAATTCCGAGAAGGCTAACCACTTTGAAAATTTCGAAAAATTCGCCCAGAAATCCGAAAAGGCTAACCCCTTTAAAAATTTCGAAAAATGCGCATAGAATTCCGAGAAGGCTAACCCCTTTGAAAATTTCGAAAAATCGCCCAGAATTCCGAGAAGGCTAACCCCTTTGAAAATTTCGAAAAATGCGCCCAGAATTCCGAGAAGGCTAACCCCTTTGAAAATTTCGAAAAATGCGCGCAAAATTCCGAGAAGGCTAACACCTTTGAAAATTTCGAAAAATGTGCCGTAATTCCGAGAAGGCTAACCACTTTGAAAATTTCGAAAAATGCGCCCAGAATTCCGAGAAGGCTAACCACTTTGAATATTTCGAAAAATGCGCCCAGAATTCCGAGAAGGCTAACCCATTTGAAAATTTCTAAAAATGCGCCCAGAATTCCGAAAAGGCTAAGTTACCCTTTGAAAATATCGAAAAATGCGCCCAGATTTCCGAGAAGGCTAATCCCTTTGAAAATATCGAAAAATGCGCCCAGAATTCCGTGAAGGCTAACCCCATAGAAAATTTCGAAAAATGCGCCCAGAATTCCGAGAAGGCTAACCCCTTTGAAAATTTCAAAAAAAGCGCCTAGAATTCCGAGAAGGCTAACCCCTTTGGAAATTTCGAAAAATGCACTCAGAATTCCGAGAAGGCTTACCCCTTTGAAAATTTCCAAAAATGCGCCCAGAAATCCGAGAAGGCTAACCCCTTTGAAAATTTGGAAAAATGCGCCCAGAATTCCGAGAAGGCTAACCCCTTTGAAAATATCGAAAAATGCGCCCAGAATTCCGAGAAGACTAACCGATTGAAATTTTCGAAAAATGCGCCCAGAATTCCGAGAAGGCTAACCCCAATGAAAATTTCGAAAAATGCGCCCAGAATTCCGAGAAAGCTAACCCCTTTGAAAATTTCGGAAAATGTGCCCAGAATTCCGAGAAGGCTAACCACTTTGAAAATTTCGAAAAATGCGCGCAGAATTCCAAGAAGACTAAACCCCTTTGAAAATTTCGAAAAATGCGCCCAGAATTCCGAGAAGACTAAACCCCTTTGAAAATTTCGAAAAATGCGCCGTAATTCCGAGAAGGCTAACCACTTTGAAAATTTCGAAAAATGCGCCCAGAATTCCGAAAAGGCTAACCCCTTTAAAAATTCCGAAAAATGCGCCCAGAATTCCGAGAAGGCTAACCCTTTTTAAAATTTCGAAAAATACGCCCAGAATTCCGAAAATTTCGAAAAATGCGCCCAGAATTCCGAGAAGGCTAACCCATTTGAAAATTTCGAAAAATGCGTCCAGAATTCCGAGAAGGCTAACCCCTTTGAAAATTTCGAAAAATGCGCGCAGAATTCCGAAAAGGCTAACCCCTTTGAAAATTTCGAAAATTGCGCCGTAATTCCGAGAAGGCTAACCCCTTTGAAATTTTCGAAAATGCGCCCAGAATTCCGAGAAGGCTAACCCATTTGAAAATTTCTAAAAATGCGCCCAGAATTCCGAAAAGGCTAAGTTACCCTTTGAAAATTTCGAAAAATGCGCCCAGATTTCCGAGAAGGCTAATCCCTTTGAAAATATCGAAAAATGCGCCCAGAATTCCGTGAAGGCTAACCCCATAGAAAATTTCGAAAAATGCGCCCAGAATTCCGAGAAGGCTAACCCCTTTGAAAATTTCAAAAAAAGCGCCCAGATTTCCGAGAAGGCTAACCCCTTTGGAAATTTCGAAAAATGCACCCAGAATTCCGAGAAGGCTTACCCGTTTGAAAATTTCGAAAAATGCGCCCAGTATTCCGAGAAGGCTAACCCCTTTGAAATTTTCGAAAATGCGCCCAGAATTCCGAGAACGCAAACCCCTTTGAAAATTTCGAAAAATGCGCCCAGAATTCCGAGAAGGCTAACCACTTTGAAAATTTCGAAAAATGCGCGCAGAATTCCAAGAAGACTAAACCCCTTTGAAAATTTCGAAAAATGCGCCCAGAATTCCGAGAAGGCTAACCCCTTTGAAAAAATCGATAAATGCGCCCAGAATTCCGAGAAGGCTAACCCCTTTGAAAATTTCGAAAAATGCTCCCAGAATTCCGAGAAGGCTAACCACTTTGAAAATTTCGAAAAATGCGCCCAGAATTTCGAAAAGGCTAACCCCTTTAAAAATTTCGAAAAATGCGCCCAGAATTCCAGGAAGTCTAACCCCTTTGAATATTTCGAAAAATGCGCCCAGAATTCCGAGAAGGCTAATCCTTTTTAAAATTTCGAAAAATTCGCCCAGAATTCCTACAATTTCGAAAAATGCGCCCAGAATTCCGAGAAGGCTAACCCCTTTGAAAATTTCGAAAAATGCGCCCAGAATTCCCAGAAGGCTAACCCCTTTGAAAATTTCGAAAAATGCGCGCAGAATTCCGAAAAGGCTAACCCCTTTGAAAATTTCGAAAAATGCGCCCAGAATTCCGAAAAGGCTAACCCCTTTAAAAATTTCAAAAAATGCGCCCAGAATTCCAGGAAGGCTAACCCCTTTGAAAATTTCGAAAAATGCGCCCAGAATTCGGAGAAGGCTAACCCCTTTGAAAATTTCGAAAAATGCGCCCAGAATTTCGAGAAGGCTAACCCCTTTGAAAATTTCGAAAAATGCGCACAGAATTCCGAGAAGGCTAACCCCTTTGAAAATTTCGAAAATTGAGCCCAGAATTCCGAGAAGGCTAACCCCTTTAAAAACTTCGAAAAAAGCGCCCAGAATTCCGAGAAGGCTAACCCCTTTGGAAATTTCGAAAAATGCGCCCAGAATTCCGAGAAGACTAACCCCATTGAAATTTTCAAAAAATGCGCCCAGAATTCCGAGAAGACTAACCCCATTGAAATTTTCAAAAAATGCGCCCAGAATTCCGAGAAGGCTAACCCCAATGAAAATTTCGAAAAATGCGCCCAGAATTCCGAGAAAGCTAACCCCTTTGAAAATTTCGGAAAATGCGCCCAGAATTCCGAGAAGGCTAAACCCCTTTGAAAATTTCGAAAAATGCGCGCAGAATTCCGAGAAGACTAAACCCCTTTGGAAATTTCGAAAAATGCGCCCAGAATTCCGAGAAGGCTAACCCATTTGAAAATTTCGAAAAATGCGCGCAGAATTCCGAGAAGGCTAACCCCTTTGAAAATTTCGAAAAATGCGCCGTAATTCCGAGAAGGCTAACCACTTTGAAAATTTCGAAAAATTCGCCCAGAATTCCGAATAGGCTAACCCCTTTAAAAATTTCGAAAAATGCGCATAGAATTCCGAGAAGGCTAACCCCTTTGAAAATTTCGAAAAATCGCCCAGAATTCCGAGAAGGCTAACCCCTTTGAAAATTTCGAAAAATGCGCCCAGAATTCCGAGAAGGCTAACCCCTTTGAAAATTTCGAAAAATGCGCGCAAAATTCCGAGAAGGCTAACACCTTTGAAAATTTCGAAAAATGCGCCGTAATTCCGAGAAGGCTAACCACTTTGAAAATTTCGAAAAATGCGCCCAGATTTCCGAAAAGGCTAACCCCTTTAAGAATTTCTAAAAATGCGCCCAGAATTCCGAGAAGGCTAACCCTTTTTAAAATTTCGAAAAATTCGCCCAGAATTCCGACAAGGCTAACCCCTTTGAAAATTTCGAAAAATGAGCCCAGAATTCCGAGAAAGCTAACCCCTTTGAAAATTTCGAAAAATGCGCCCAGAATTCCGAGAAGGCTAACCCCTTTGAAAATTTCGAAAAATGCGCCCAGAATTCCGAAAAGGTTAACCCCTTTAAAAATTTCGAAAAATGGTCCCAGAATTCCAGGAAGTCTAACCCCTTTAAAAATTTCGAAAAATTCGCCCAGAATTCCGAGAAGGCTATCCCCTTTGAAAATTTCGAAAAATGAGCCCAGAATTCCGAGAAGGCTAACCCCTTTGAAAATTTCGAAAAATGCGCCCAGAATTCCGAGAAGGCTAACCCCTTTGAAAATTTCGAAAAATGAGCCCAGAATTCCGAGAAGGCTAACCCCTTTGAAAATTTCGAAAAATGAGCCCAGAATTCCGAGAAGGCTAACCCCATAGAAAATTTCGAAAATTGCGCCCAGAATTCCGAGAAGGCTAACCCCTTTAAAAATTTCGAAAAATGCGCCCAGAATTCCGAGAAGGCTTACCCCTTTGAAAATTTCGAAAAACTCGCCCAGAATTCCGAGAAGGCTAACCCCTTTGAAATTTTCGAAAAATGCGCCCAGAATTCCGAGAAGGCAAACCCCTTTGAAAATTTCGAAAAATGCGCCCAGAATTCCGAGAAGGCTAACCCCTTTGAAAATTTCGAAAAATGCGCCCAGAATTCCGAGAAGGCTAACCCCTTAAAATTTCGAAAAATGCGCGCAGAATTCCGAGAAGGCTAACCCCTTTGAAAATTTCGAAAAATGCGCCGTAATTCCGAGAAGGCTAACCCCTTTGAAAATTTCGAAAAATGCGCCCAGAATTCCGAAATGGCTAACCCCTTTAAAAATTTCGAAAAATGCGCCCAGAATTCCAGGAAGTCTAACCCCTTTGAAAATTACGAAAAATGCGCCCAGAATTCCGAGAAGGCTAACCCCTTTGAAAATTTCGATAAATGCCCCCAGGATTCCGTGAAGGCTAACCACTTTGAAAATTTCGAAAAATGCGCCCAGAATTCCGAGAATTCCCCTTTGAAAATTTCGAAAAATGCGCCCAGAATTCCGACAAGGCTAACCCCTTTGAAAATTTCGAAAAATGCTCCCAGAATTCCGAGAAGGCTAACAACCCCTTTGAAAATTTCGAAAAATGCGCCCAGAATTCCGAAAAGGCTAACCCCTTTAAAAATTTCGAAAAATGCGCCCAGAATTCCAGGAAGTCTAACACCTTTGAAAATTACGAAAAATGCGCCCAGAATTCCGAGAAGGCTAACCCCTTTGAAAATTTCGAAAAATGCGCCCAGAATTCCGAGAAGGCTAACCCCTTTGAAAATTTCAAAAAATGCGCCCAGAATTCCGAGAAGGCTAAACCCTTTGAAAATTTCGAAAAATGCGCCTAGATTTCCGAGAAGGCTAACTCCTTTGAAAATTTCGAAAAATGCGCCCAGAATTCCGAGAAGGCTAACCCCTTTGAAAATTTCGAAAAATGCGCCCAGAATTCCGAGAAGGCTAACCCCTTTGAAAATTTCGATAAATGCGCCAAGAATTCCGAGAAGGCTAACCCCTTTGAAAATTTCGAATCATGAGCCCAGAATTCCGAGAAGGCTAACCCCTTTGAAAATTTCGATAAATGCGCCAAGAATTCCGAGAAGGCTAACCCCTTTGAAAATTTCGAAAAATGCGCGCAGAATTCCGAGAAGGCTAACCCCTTTGAAAATTTCGAAAAATGCGCCGTAATTCCGAGAAGGCTAACCCCTTTGAAAATTTCGGAAAATGCGCCCAGAATTCCGAGAAGGCTAACCACTTTGAAAATTTCGAAAAATGCGCGCAGAATTCCGAGAAGGCTAACACCTTTGAAAATTTCGAAAAATGCGCCGTAATTCCGAGAAGGCTAACCCCTTTGAAAATTTCGGAAAATGCGCCCAGAATTCCGAGAAGGCTAACCACTTTGAAAATTTCGAAAAATGCGCGCAGAATTCCAAGAAGACTAAACCCCTTTGAAAATTTCGAAAAATGCGCCCAGAATTCCGAGAGGCTAACCCCTTTGAAAATTTCGAAAAATGCGCCCAGAATTCCGAGAAGGCTAACCCCTTTGAAAATTTCGAAAAATGCGCCCAGAATTCCGAGAAGACTAACCCCATTGAAATTTTCGAAAAATGCGCCCAGAATTCCGAGAAGGCTAACCCCAATGAAAATTTCGAAAAATGCGCCCAGAATTCCGAGAAAGCTAACCCGTTTGAAAATTTCGGAAAAAGCGCCCAGAATTCCGAGAAGGCTAACCCCTTTGAAAATTTCGAAAAATGCTCCCAGAATTCCGAGAAGGCTAACCCCTTTGAAAATTTCGAAAAATGCGCGCAGAATTCCGAGAAGGCTAACCCCTTTGAAAATTTCGAAAAATGCGCCGTAATTCCGAGAAGGCTAACCCCTTTGAAAATTTCGAAAAATGCGCCCGGAATTCCGAAATGGCTAACCCCTTTAAAAATTTCGAAAAATGCGCCCAGAATTCCAGGAAGTCTAACCCCTTTGAAAATTACGAAAAATGCGCCCAGAATTCCGAGAAGGCTAACCCCTTTGAAAATTTCGATAAATGCCCCCAGGATTCCGTGAAGGCTAACCACTTTGAAAATTTCGAAAAATGCGCCCAGAATTCCGAGAATTCCCCTTTGAAAATTTCGAAAAATGCGCCCAGAATTCCGACAAGGCTAACCCCTTTGAAAATTTCGAAAAATGCTCCCAGAATTCCGAGAAGGCTAACAACCCCTTTGAAAATTTCGAAAAATGCGCCCAGAATTCCGAAAAGGCTAACCCCTTCAAAAATTTCGAAAAATGCGCCCAGAATTCCAGGAAGTCTAACACCTTTGAAAATTACGAAAAATGCGCCCAGAATTCCGAGAAGGCTAACCCCTTTGAAAATTTCGAAAAATGCGCCCAGAATTCCGAGAAGGCTAACCCCTTTGAAAATTTCAAAAAATGCGCCCAGAATTCCGAGAAGGCTAAACCCTTTGAAAATTTCGAAAAATGCGCCTAGATTTCCGAGAAGGCTAACTCCTTTGAAAATTTCGAAAAATGCGCCCAGAATTCCGAGAAGGCTAACCCCTTTGAAAATTTCGAAAAATGCGCCCAGAATTCCGAGAAGGCTAACCCCTTTGAAAATTTCGATAAATGCGCCAAGAATTCCGAGAAGGCTAACCCCTTTGAAAATTTCGAATCATGAGCCCAGAATTCCGAGAAGGCTAACCCCTTTGAAAATTTCGATAAATGCGCCAAGAATTCCGAGAAGGCTAACCCCTTTGAAAATTTCGAAAAATGCGCGCAGAATTCCGAGAAGGCTAACCCCTTTGAAAATTTCGAAAAATGCGGCGCAATTCCGAGAAGGCTAACCCCTTTGAAAATTTCGGAAAATGCGCCCAGAATTCCGAGAAGGCTAACCACTTTGAAAATTTCGAAAAATGCGCGCAGAATTCCGAGAAGGCTAACCCCTTTGAAAATTTCGAAAAATGCGCCGTAATTCCGAGAAGGCTAACCCCTTTGAAAATTTCGGAAAATGCGCCCAGAATTCCGAGAAGGCTAACCACTTTGAAAATTTCGAAAAATGCGCGCAGAATTCCAAGAAGACTAAACCCCTTTGAAAATTTCGAAAAATGCGCCCAGAATTCCGAGAGGCTAACCCCTTTGAAAATTTCGAAAAATGCGCCCAGAATTCCGAGAAGGCTAACCCCTTTGAAAATTTCGAAAAATGCGCCCAGAATTCCGAGAAGACTAACCCCATTGAAATTTTCGAAAAATGCGCCCAGAATTCCGAGAAGGCTAACCCCAATGAAAATTTCGAAAAATGCGCCCAGAATTCCGAGAAAGCTAACCCGTTTGAAAATTTCGGAAAAAGCGCCCAGAATTCCGAGAAGGCTAACCACTTTGAAAATTTCGAAAAATGCGCGCAGAATTCCAAGAAGACTAAACCCCTTTGAAAATTTCGAAAAATGCGCCCAGAATTCCGAGAATGCTAACCCCTTTGAAAAAATCGATAAATGCGCCCAGAATTCCGAGAAGGCTAACCCCTTTGAAAATTTCGAAAAATGCGCCCAGAATTCCGAGAAGGCTAACCCCTTTGAAAATTTCGAAAAATGCGCGCAGAATTCCGAGAAGGCTGACCACTTTGAAAATTTCGAAAAATGCGCCGTAATTCCGAGAAGGCTAACCACTTTGAAAATTTCGAAAAATGCGCCCAGAATTCCGAAAAGGCTAACCCCTTTAAAAATTTCGATAAATGCGCCCAGAATTCCAGGAAGTCTAACCCCTTTGAAAATTTAGAAAAATGCGCCCAGAATTCCGAGAAGGCTAACCCTTTTTAAAATTTCGAAAAATTCGCCCAGAATTCATAAAATTTCGAAAAATGCGCCCAGAATTCCGAGAAGGCTAACCCCTTTGAAAATTTCGAAAAATGCGCCCAGAATTCCGAGAAGGCTAACCACTTTGAAAATTTCGAAAAATGCGCGCAGAATTCCAAGAAGACTAAACCCCTTTGAAAATTTCTAAAAATGCTCCCAGAATTCCGAGAAGGCTAACAACCCCTTTGAAAATTTCGAAAAATGCGCCCAGAATTCCGAAAAGGCTAACCCCTTTAAAAATTTCGAAAAATGCGCCTTGAATTCCAGGAAGTCTAACCCCTTTGAAAATAACGAAAAATGCGCCCAGAATTCCGAGAAGGCTAACCCCTTTGAAAATTTCGAAAAATGCGCCCAGAATTCCGAGAAGGCTAACCCTTTTTAAAATTTCGAAAAATGCGCCCAGAATTCCGAGAAGGCTAACCCCTTTGGAAATTTCGAAAAATGCACCCAGAATTCCGAGAAGGCTTACCCCTTTGAAAATTTCGAAAAATGCTCCCAGTATTCCGAGAAGACTAACCCCATTGAAATTTTCGAAATTGCGCCCAGAATTCCGAGAAGGCTAACCCCAATGAAAATTTCGAAAAATGCGCCCAGAATTCCGAGAAAGCTAACCCCTTTGAAAATTTCCAAAAATGCGCCCAGAATTCCGAGAAGGCTAACCCCTTTGAAAATTTCTATAAATGCGCCCAGAATTCCGAGAAGGCTAACCCCTTTGAAAATTTCGAAAAATGCGCCCAGAATTCCGAGAAGGCTAACCCCTTTGAAAATTTCGAAAAATGCGCGCAGAATTCCGAGAAGGCTAACCCCTTTGAAAATTTCGAAAAATGCGCCGTAATTCCGAGAAGGCTAACCACTTTGAAAATTTCGAAAAATGCGCCCAGATTTCCGAAAAGGCTAACCCCTTTAAAAATTTCGAAAAATGCGCCCAGAATTCCAGGAAGTCTAACCCCTTTGAAAATTTCGAAAAATGCGCCCAGAATTCCGAGAAGGCTAACCCTTTTTAAAATTTCGAAAAATTCGCCCAGAATTCCGAGAAGACTAACCCCATTGAAATTTTCAAAAAATGCGCCCAGAATTCCGAGAAGGCTAACCCCAATGAAAATTTCGAAAAATGCGCCCAGAATTCCGAGAAAGCTAACCCCTTTGAAAATTTCGGAAAATGCGCCCAGAATTCCGAGAAGGGTAACCCCTTTGAAAATTTCGAAAAATGCGCCCAGAATTCCGAGAAGGCTAATACCTTTGAAAAATTCGAAAAATGCGCGCAGAATTCCGAGAAGGCTAACCCCTTTGAAAATTTCGAAAAATGCGCCGTAATTCCAAGAAGGCTAACCACTTTGAAAATTTCGAAAAATTCGCCCAGAATTCCGAAAAGGCTAACCCCTTTAAAAATATCGAAAAATGCGCATAGAATTCCGAGAAGGCTAACCCCTTTGAAAATTTCGAAAAATCGCCCAGAATTCCGAGAAGGCTAACCCCTTTGAAAATTTCGAAAAATGCGCCGTAATTCCGAGAAGGCTAACCACTTTGAAAATTTCGAAAAATGCGCCCAGAATTTCGAGAAGGCTAACCCATTTGAATATTTCGAAAAATACGCCCACAATTCCGAGAAGGCTAACCCCTTTGAAAATTTCTAAAAATGCGCCTAGAATTCCGAGAAGGCTAAGTTACCCTTTGAAAATTTCGAAAAATGCGCCCAGATTTCCGAGAAGGCTAACCCCTTTGAAAATTTCGAAAAATGCGCCCAGAATTCCGTGAAGGCTAACCCCATAGAAAATTTCGAAAAATGCGCCCTGAATTCCGAGAAGGCTAACCCCTTTGAAAATTTCGAAAAATGCGCCCAGAATTCCGAGAAGGCTAACCCCTTTGAAAATTTCGAAAAAAGCGCCCAGAATTCCGAGAAGGCTAACCCCTTTGGAAATTTCGAAAAATGCGCCCAGAATTCCGAGAAGGCTTACCCCTTTGAAAATTTCGAAAAATGCGCCCAATATTCCGAGAAGGCTAACCCCTTTGAAATTTTCGAAAATGCGCCCCTAATTCCGAGAACGCAAACCCCTTTGAAAATTTCGAAAAATGGGCCCAGAAATTCCGAGAAGGCTAACCTCTTTGAAAATTTCGAAAAATACGCCCAGAATTCCGAGAAGGCTAACCCCTTTGAAAATTTCGAAAAATGCGCCCAGAATTCCGAGAAGACTAACCCCATTTAAATTTTCGAAAAATGCGCCCAGAATTCCGAGAAGGCTAACCCCAATGAAAATTTCGAAAAATGCGCCCAGAATTCCGAGAAAGCTAACCCCTTTGAAAATTTCCAAAAATGCGCCCAGAATTCCGAGAAGGCTAACCCCTTTGAAAATTTCTATAAATGCGCCCAGAATTCCGAGAAGGCTAACCCCTTTGAAAATTTCGAAAAATGCGCCCAGAATTCCGAGAAGGCTAACCCCTTTGAAAATTTCGAAAAATGCGCGCAGAATTCCGAGAAGGCTAACCCCTTTGAAAATTTCGAAAAATGCGCCGTAATTCCGAGAAGGCTAACCACTTTGAAAATTTCGAAAAATGCGCCCGGATTTCCGAAAAGGCTAACCCCTTTAAAAATTTCGAAAAATGCGCCCAGAATTCCAGGAAGTCTAACCCCTTTGAAAATTTCGAAAAATGCGCCCAGAATTCCGAGAAGGCTAACCCTTTTTAAAATTTCGAAAAATTCGCCCAGAATTCCGACAAGGCTAACCCCTTTGAAAATTTCGAAAAATGAGCCCAGAATTCCGAGAAAGCTAACCCCTTTGAAAATTTCGAAAAATGCGCCCAGAATTCCGAGAAGGCTAACCCCTTTGAAAATTTCGAAAAATGCGCCCAGAATTCCGAAATGGTTAACCCCTTTAAAAATTTCGAAAAATGGTCCCAGAATTCCAGGAAGTCTAACCCCTTTGAAAATTTCGAAAAATGCGCCCAGAATTCCGAGATGGCTAACCCCTATGAAAATTTCGATAAATGTGCCCAGAATTCCGAGAAGGCTAACCTCTTTGAAAATTTCGAAAAATGAGCCCAGAATTCCGAGAAGGCTAACCCGTTTGAAAATTTCGAAAAATGCGCCCAGAATTCCGAGAAGGCTAACCCCTTTGAAAATTTCGAAAAATGCGCCGTAATTCCGAGAAGGCAAACCACTTTGAAAATTTCGAAAAATGCGCCCAGAATTCCGAAAAGGCTAACCCCTTTAAAAATTTCGAAAAATGCGCCCAGAATTCCGAGAAGGCTAACCCCTTTGAAAATTTCGAAAAATGCGCCCAGAATTCCGAGAAGGCTAACCCCTTTGAAAATTTCGAAAAATGCGCCGTAATTCCGAGAAGGCTAACCACTTTGAAAATTTCGAAAAATGCGCCCAGAATTCCGAGAAGGCTAACCACTTTGAATATTTCGAAAAATGCGCCCAGAATTCCGAGAAGGCTAACCCATTTGAAAATTTCTAAAAATGCGCCCAGAATTCCGAAAAGGCTAAGTTACCCTTTGAAAATATCGAAAAATGCGCCCAGATTTCCGAGAAGGCTAATCCCTTTGAAAATATCGAAAAATGCGCCCAGAATTCCGTGAAGGCTAACCCCATAGAAAATTTCGAAAAATGCGCCCAGAATTCCGAGAAGGGTAACCCCTTTGAAAATTTCAAAAAAAGCGCCTAGAATTCCGAGAAGGCTAACCCCTTTGAAAATTTCGAAAAATGCGCCCAGTATTCCGAGAAGGCTAACCCCTTTGAAATTTTCGAAAATGCGCCCAGAATTCCGAGAACGCAAACCCCTTTGAAAATTTTGAATAATGCGCCCAGAAATCCCAGAAGGCTAACCCCAATGAAAATTTCGAAAAATGCGCCCAGAATTCCGAGAAAGCTAACCACTTTGAAAATTTCGAAAAATGCGCGCAGAATTCCAAGAAGACTAAACCCCTTTGAAAATTTCGAAAAATGCGCCCAGAATTCCGAGAAGGCTAACCCCTTTGAAAAAATCGATAAATGCGCCCAGAATTCCGAGAAGGCTAACCCCTTTGAAAATTTCGAAAAATGCTCCCAGAATTCCGAGAAGGCTAACCACTTTGAAAATTTCGAAAAATGCGCCCAGAATTTCGAAAAGGCTAACCCCTTTAAAAATTTCGAAAAATGCGCCCAGAATTCCAGGAAGTCTAACCCGTTTGAATATTTCGAAAAATGCGCCCAGAATTCCGAGAAGGCTAATCCTTTTTAAAATTTCGAAAAATTCGCCCAGAATTCCTAAAATTTCGAAAAATGCGCCCAGAATTCCGAGAAGGCTAACCCCTTTGAAAATTTCGAAAAATGCGCCCAGAATTCCCAGAAGGCTAACCCCTTTGAAAATTTCGAAAAATGCGCGCAGAATTCCGAAAAGGCTAACCCCTTTGAAAATTTCGAAAAATGCGCCGTAATTCCGAGAAGGCTAACCCCTTTGAAAATTTCTAAAAATGCGCCCAGAATTCCGAAAAGGCTAACCCCTTTAAAAATTTCAAAAAATGCGCCCAGAATTCCAGGAAGGCTAACCCCTTTGAAAATTTCGAAAAATGCGCCCAGAATTCCGAGAAGGCTAACCCCATAGAAAATTTCGAAAATTGCGCCCAGAATTCCGAGAAGGCTAACCCCATTGAAATTTTCAAAAAATGCGCCCAGAATTCCGAGAAGGCTAACCCCAATGGAAATTTCGAAAAATGCGCCCAGAATTCCGAGAAAGCTAACCCCTTTGAAAATTTCGGAAAATGCGCCCAGAATTCCGAGAAGGCTAAACCCCTTTGAAAATTTCGAAAAATGCGCGCAGAATTCCGAGAAGACTAAACCCCTTTGGAAATTTCGAAAAATGCGCCCAGAATTCCGAGAAGGCTAACCCATTTGAAAATTTCGAAAAATGCGCGCAGAATTCCGAGAAGGCTAACCCCTTTGAAATTTTCGAAAATGCGCCCCTAATTCCGAGAACGCAAACCCCTTTGAAAATTTCGAAAAATGGGCCCAGAAATTCCGAGAAGGCTAACCTCTTTGAAAATTTCGAAAAATACGCCCAGAATTCCGAGAAGGCTAACCCCTTTGAAAATTTCGAAAAATGCGCCCAGAATTCCGAGAAGACTAACCCCATTTAAATTTTCGAAAAATGCGCCCAGAATTCCGAGAAGGCTAACCCCAATGAAAATTTCGAAAAATGCGCCCAGAATTCCGAGAAAGCTAACCCCTTTGAAAATTTCCAAAAATGCGCCCAGAATTCCGAGAAGGCTAACCCCTTTGAAAATTTCTATAAATGCGCCCAGAATTCCGAGAAGGCTAACCCCTTTGAAAATTTCGAAAAATGCGCCCAGAATTCCGAGAAGGCTAACCCCTTTGAAAATTTCGAAAAATGCGCGCAGAATTCCGAGAAGGCTAACCCCTTTGAAAATTTCGAAAAATGCGCCGTAATTCCGAGAAGGCTAACCACTTTGAAAATTTCGAAAAATGCGCCCAGATTTCCGAAAAGGCTAACCCCTTTAAAAATTTCGAAAAATGCGCCCAGAATTCCAGGAAGTCTAACCCCTTTGAAAATTTCGAAAAATGCGCCCAGAATTCCGAGAAGGCTAACCCTTTTTAAAATTTCGAAAAATTCGCCCAGAATTCCGACAAGGCTAACCCCTTTGAAAATTTCGAAAAATGAGCCCAGAATTCCGAGAAAGCTAACCCCTTTGAAAATTTCGAAAAATGCGCCCAGAATTCCGAGAAGGCTAACCCCTTTGAAAATTTCGAAAAATGCGCGCAGAATTCCGAGAAGGCTAACCCCTTTGAAAATTTCGAAAAATGCGCCGTAATTCCGAGAAGGCTAACCACTTTGAAAATTTCGAAAAATGCGCCCAGATTTCCGAAAAGGCTAACCCCTTTAAAAATTTCGAAAAATGGTCCCAGAATTCCAGGAAGTCTAACCCCTTTGAAAATTTCGAAAAATGCGCCCAGAATTCCGAGATGGCTAACCCCTATGAAAATTTCGATAAATGTGCCCAGAATTCCGAGAAGGCTAACCTCTTTGAAAATTTCGAAAAATGAGCCCAGAATTCCGAGAAGGCTAACCCGTTTGAAAATTTCGAAAAATGCGCCCAGAATTCCGAGAAGGCTAACCCCTTTGAAAATTTCGAAAAATGCGCCGTAATTCCGAGAAGGCAAACCACTTTGAAAATTTCGAAAAATGCGCCCAGAATTCCGAAAAGGCTAACCCCTTTAAAAATTTCGAAAAATGCGCCCAGAATTCCGAGAAGGCTAACCCCTTTGAAAATTTCGAAAAATGCGCCCAGAATTCCGAGAAGGCTAACCCCTTTGAAAATTTCGAAAAATGCGCCGTAATTCCGAGAAGGCTAACCACTTTGAAAATTTCGAAAAATGCGCCCAGAATTCCGAGAAGGCTAACCACTTTGAATATTTCGAAAAATGCGCCCAGAATTCCGAGAAGGCTAACCCATTTGAAAATTTCTAAAAATGCGCCCAGAATTCCGAAAAGGCTAAGTTACCCTTTGAAAATATCGAAAAATGCGCCCAGATTTCCGAGAAGGCTAATCCCTTTGAAAATATCGAAAAATGCGCCCAGAATTCCGTGAAGGCTAACCCCATAGAAAATTTCGAAAAATGCGCCCAGAATTCCGAGAAGGGTAACCCCTTTGAAAATTTCAAAAAAAGCGCCTAGAATTCCGAGAAGGCTAACCCCTTTGAAAATTTCGAAAAATGCGCCCAGTATTCCGAGAAGGCTAACCCCTTTGAAATTTTCGAAAATGCGCCCAGAATTCCGAGAACGCAAACCCCTTTGAAAATTTTGAATAATGCGCCCAGAAATCCCAGAAGGCTAACCCCAATGAAAATTTCGAAAAATGCGCCCAGAATTCCGAGAAAGCTAACCCCTTTGAAAATTTCGGAAAATGCGCCCAGAATTCCGAGAAGGCTAACCACTTTGAAAATTTCGAAAAATGCGCGCAGAATTCCAAGAAGACTAAACCCCTTTGAAAATTTCGAAAAATGCGCCCAGAATTCCGAGAAGGCTAACCCCTTTGAAAAAATCGATAAATGCGCCCAGAATTCCGAGAAGGCTAACCCCTTTGAAAATTTCGAAAAATGCTCCCAGAATTCCGAGAAGGCTAACCACTTTGAAAATTTCGAAAAATGCGCCCAGAATTTCGAAAAGGCTAACCCCTTTAAAAATTTCGAAAAATGCGCCCAGAATTCCAGGAAGTCTAACCCCTTTGAATATTTCGAAAAATGCGCCCAGAATTCCGAGAAGGCTAATCCTTTTTAAAATTTCGAAAAATTCGCCCAGAATTCCTAAAATTTCGAAAAATGCGCCCAGAATTCCGAGAAGGCTAACCCCTTTGAAAATTTCGAAAAATGCGCCCAGAATTCCCAGAAGGCTAACCCCTTTGAAAATTTCGAAAAATGCGCGCAGAATTCCGAAAAGGCTAACCCCTTTGAAAATTTCGAAAAATGCGCCGTAATTCCGAGAAGGCTAACCCCTTTGAAAATTTCTAAAAATGCGCCCAGAATTCCGAAAAGGCTAACCCCTTTAAAAATTTCAAAAAATGCGCCCAGAATTCCAGGAAGGCTAACCCCTTTGAAAATTTCGAAAAATGCGCCCAGAATTCGGAGAAGGCTAACCCCTTTGAAAATTTCGAAAAATGCGCCCAGAATTTAGAGAAGGCTAACCCCTTTGAAAATTTCGAAAAATGCGCACAGAATTCCGAGAAGGCTAACCCCTTTGAAAATTTCGAAAATTGAGCCCAGAATTCCGAGAAGGCTAACCCCATAGAAAATTTCGAAAATTGCGCCCAGAATTCCGAGAAGGCTAACCCCATTGAAATTT
Source organism: Ectobius pallidus (assembly GCA_964059195.1). Taxonomy (NCBI): domain Eukaryota; kingdom Metazoa; phylum Arthropoda; class Insecta; order Blattodea; family Ectobiidae; genus Ectobius; species Ectobius pallidus. The sequence goes on along the minus strand of CAXKWD010000378.1, from coordinate 535,821 downwards.
TCAAAAAATGCGCCCAGAATTCCGAGAAGGCTAACCCCAATGGAAATTTCGGAAAATGCGCCCAGAATTCCGAGAAAGCTAACCCCTTTGAAAATTTCGGAAAATGCGCCCAGAATTCCGAGAAGGCTAAACCCCTTTGAAAATTTCGAAAAATGCGCGCAGAATTCCGAGAAGACTAAACCCCTTTGGAAATTTCGAAAAATGCGCCCAGAATTCCGAGAAGGCTAACCCATTTGAAAATTTCGAAAAATGCGCGCAGAATTCCGAGAAGGCTAACCCCTTTGAAAATTTCGAAAAATGCGCCGTAATTCCGAGAAGGCTAACCACTTTGAAAATTTCGAAAAATTCGCCCAGAATTCCGAAAAGGCTAACCCCTTTAAAAATTTCGAAAAATGCGCATAGAATTCCGAGAAGGCTAACCCCTTTGAAAATTTCGAAAAATCGCCCAGAATTCCGAGAAGTCTAACCCCTTTGAAAATTTCGAAAAATGCGCCCAGAATTCCGAGAAGGCTAACCCCTTTGAAAATTTCGAAAAATGCGCGCAAAATTCCGAGAAGGCTAACACCTTTGAAAATTTCGAAAAATGTGCCGTAATTCCGAGAAGGCTAACCACTTTGAAAATTTCGAAAAATGCGCCCAGATTTCCGAAAAGGCTAACCCCTTTAAAAATTTCTAAAAATGCGCCCAGAATTCCAGGAAGTCTAACCCCTTTGAAAATTTCGAAAAATGCGCCCAGAATTCCGAGAAGGCTAACCCTTTTTAAAATTTCGAAAAATTCGCCCAGAATTCCGACAAGGCTAACCCCTTTGAAAATTTCGAAAAATGAGCCCAGAATTCCGAGAAAGCTAACCCCTTTGAAAATTTCGAAAAATGCGCCCAGAATTCCGAGAAGGCTAACCCCTTTGAAAATTTCGAAAAATGCGCCCAGAATTCCGAAAAGGTTAACCCCTTTAAAAATTTCGAAAAATGGTCCCAGAATTCCAGGAAGTCTAACCCCTTTAAAAATTTCGAAAAATTCGCCCAGAATTCCGACAAGGCTAACCCCTTTGAAAATTTCGAAAAATGAGCCCAGAATTCCGAGAAAGCTAACCCCTTTGAAAATTTCGAAAAATGCGCCCAGAATTCCGAGAAGGCTAACCCCTTTGAAAATTTCGAAAAATGCGCCCAGAATTCCGAAATGGTTAACCCCTTTAAAAATTTCGAAAAATGGTCCCAGAATTCCAGGAATTCTAACCCCTTTGAAAATTTCGAAAAATGCGCCCAGAATTCCGAGATGGCTAACCCCTATGAAAATTTCGATAAATGTGCCCAGAATTCCGAGAAGGCTAACCTCTTTGAAAATTTCGAAAAATGAGCCCAGAATTCCGAGAAGGCTAACCGCTTTAAAAATTTCAAAAAATGCGCCCAGAATTCCAGGAAGGCTAACCCCTTTGAAAATTTCGAAAAATGCGCCCAGAATTCCGAGAAGGCTAACCCGTTTGAAAATTTCGAAAAATGCGCCCAGAATTCCGAGAAGGCTAACCCCTTTGAAAATTTCGAAAAATGAGCCGTAATTCCGAGAAGGCAAACCACTTTGAAAATTTCGAAAAATGCGCCCAGAATTCCGAAAAGGCTAACCCCTTTAAAAATTTCGAAAAATGCGCCCAGAATTCCGAGAAGGCTAACCCCTTTGAAAATTTCGAAAAATGCGCCCAGAATTCCGAGAAGGCTAACCCATTTGAAAATTTCTAAAAATGCGCCCAGAATTCCGAAAAGGCTAAGTTACCCTTTGAAAATATCGAAAAATGCGCCCAGATTTCCGAGAAGGCTAATCCCTTTGAAAATATCGAAAAATGCGCCCAGAATTCCGTGAAGGCTAACCCCATAGAAAATTTCGAAAAATGCGCCCAGAATTCCGAGAAGGCTAACCCCTTTGAAAATTTCAAAAAAAGCGCCTAGAATTCCAAAAAGGCTAACCCCTTTGGAAATTTCGAAAAATGCACTCAGAATTCCGAGAAGGCTTACCCCTTTGAAAATTTCGAAAAATGCGCCCAGTATTCCGAGAAGGCCCTTTGAAATTTTCGAAAATGCGCCCAGAATTCCGAGAACGCAAACCCCTTTGAAAATTTTGAATAATGCGCCCAGAAATCCGAGAAGGCTAACCCCTTTGAAAATTTCGAAAAATGCGCCCAGAATTCCGAGAAGGCTAACCCCTTTGAAAATTTCGAAAAATGCGCCCAGAATTCCGAGAAGACTAACCCCATTGAAATTTTCGAAAAATGCGCCCAGAATTCCGAGAAGGCTAACCCCAATGAAAATTTCGAAAAATGCGCCCAGAATTCCGAGAAAGCTAACCCCTTTGAAAATTTCGGAAAATGTGCCCAGAATTCCGAGAAGGCTAACCACTTTGAAAATTTCGAAAAATGCGCGCAGAATTCCAAGAAGACTAAACCCCTTTGAAAATTTCGAAAAATGCGCCCAGAATTCCGAGAAGACTAAACCCCTTTGAAAATTTCGAAAAATGCGCCGTAATTCCGAGAAGGCTAACCACTTTGAAAATTTCGAAAAATGCGCCCAGAATTCCGAAAAGGCTAACCCCTTTAAAAATTCCGAAAAATGCGCCCAGAATTCCGAGAAGGCTAACCTTTTTTAAAATTTCGAAAAATACGCCTAGAATTCCGAAAATTTCGAAAAATGCGCCCAGAATTCCGAGAAGGCTAACCCATTTGAAAATTTCGAAAAATGCGTCCAGAATTCCGAGAAGGCTAACCCCTTTGAAAATTTCGAAAAATGCGCGCAGAATTCCGAAAAGGCTAACCCCTTTGAAAATTTCGAAAATTGCGCCGTAATTCCGAGAAGGCTAACCCCTTTGAAATTTTCGAAAATGCGCCCAGAATTCCGAGAAGGCAACCCATTTGAAAATTTCTAAAAATGCGCCCAGAATTCCGAAAAGGCTAAGTTACCCTTTGAAAATTTCGAAAAATGCGCCCAGATTTCCGAGAAGGCTAATCCCTTTGAAAATATCGAAAAATGCGCCCAGAATTCCGTGAAGGCTAACCCCATAGAAAATTTCGAAAAATGCGCCAAGAATTCCGAGAAGGCTAACCCCTTTGAAAATTTCAAAAAAAGCGCCCAGATTTCCGAGAAGGCTAACCCCTTTGGAAATTTCGAAAAATGCACCCAGAATTCCGAGAAGGCTTACCCGTTTGAAAATTTCGAAAAATGCGCCCAGTATTCCGAGAAGGCTAACCCCTTTGAAATTTTCGAAAATGCGCCCAGAATTCCGAGAACGCAAACCCCTTTGAAAATTTCGAAAAATGCGCCCAGAATTCCGAGAAGGCTAACCCCTTTGAAAATTTCGAAAAATGCGCCCAGAATTCCGAGAAGGCTAACCCCTTTGAAAATTTCGAAAAATGCGCACAGAATTCCGAGAAGGCTAACCACTTTGAAAATTTCGAAAAATGCGCGCAGAATTCCAAGAAGACTAAACCCCTTTGAAAATTTCGAAAAATGCGCCCAGAATTCCGAGAAGGCTAACCACTTTGAAAAAATCGATAAATGCGCCCAGAATTCCGAGAAGGCTAACCCCTTTGAAAATTTCGAAAAATGCTCCCAGAATTCCGAGAAGGCTAACCACTTTGAAAATTTCGAAAAATGCGCCCAGAATTTCGAAAAGGCTAACCCCTTAAAAAATTTCGAAAAATGCGCCCAGAATTCCAGGAAGTCTAACCCCTTTGAATATTTCGAAAAATGCGCCCAGAATTCCGAGAAGGCTAATCCTTTTTAAAATTTCGAAAAATTCGCCCAGAATTCCTACAATTTCGAAAAATGCGCCCAGAATTCCGAGAAGGCTAACCCCTTTGAAAATTTCGAAAAATGCGCGCAGAATTCCGAAAAGGCTAACCCCTTTGAAAATTTCGAAAAATGCGCCGTAATTCCGAGAAGGCTAACCCCTTTGAAAATTTCTAAAAATGCGCCCAGAATTCCGAAAAGGCTAACCCCTTTAAAAATTTCAAAAAATGCGCCCAGAATTCCAGGGAGGCTAACCCCTTTGAAAATTTCGAAAAATGCGCCCAGAATTCGGAGAAGGCTAACCCCTTTGAAAATTTCGAAAAATGCGCCCAGAATTTCGAGAAGGCTAACCCCTTTGAAAATTTCGAAAAATGCGCACAGAATTCCGAGAAGGCTAACCCCTTTGAAAATTTCGAAAATTGAGCCCAGAATTCCGAGAAGGCTAACCCCATAGAAAATTTCGAAAATTGCGCCCATAATTCCGAGAAGGCTAACCCCTTTAAAAACTTCGAAAAAAGCGCCCAGAATTCCGAGAAGGCTAACCCCTTTGGAAATTTCGAAAAATGCGCCCAGAATTCCGAGAAGACTAACCCCATTGAAATTTTCAAAAAATGCGCCCAGAATTCCGAGAAGGCTAACCCCAATGAAAATTTCGAAAAATGCGCCCAGAATTCCGAGAAAGCTAACCCCTTTGAAAATTTCGGAAAATGCGCCCAGAATTCCGAGAAGGCTAAACCCCTTTGAAAATTTCGAAAAATGCGCGCAGAATTCCGAGAAGACTAAACCCCTTTGGAAATTTCGAAAAATGCGCCCAGAATTCCGAGAAGGCTAACCCATTTGAAAATTTCGAAAAATGCGCGCAGAATTCCGAGAAGGCTAACCCCTTTGAAAATTTCGAAAAATGCGCCGTAATTCCGAGAAGGCTAACCACTTTGAAAATTTCGAAAAATTCGCCCAGAATTCCGAAAAGGCTAACCCCTTTAAAAATTTCGAAAAATGCGCATAGAATTCCGAGAAGGCTAACCCCTTTGAAAATTTCGAAAAATCGCCCAGAATTCCGAGAAGGCTAACCCCTTTGAAAATTTCGAAAAATGCGCCCAGAATTCCGAGAAGGCTAACCCCTTTGAAAATTTCGAAAAATGCGCGCAAAATTCCGAGAAGGCTAACACCTTTGAAAATTTCGAAAAATGCGCCGTAATTCCGAGAAGGCTAACCACTTTGAAAATTTCGAAAAATGCGCCCAGATTTCCGAAAAGGCTAACCCCTTTAAAAATTTCTAAAAATGCGCCCAGAATTCCGAGAAGGCTAACCCTTTTTAAAATTTCGAAAAATTCGCCCAGAATTCCGACAAGGCTAACCCCTTTGAAAATTTCGAAAAATGAGCCCAGAATTCCGAGAAAGCTAACCCCTTTGAAAATTTCGAAAAATGCGCCCAGAATTCCGAGAAGGCTAACCCCTTTGAAAATTTCGAAAAATGCGCCCAGAATTCCGAAAAGGTTAACCCCTTTAAAAATTTCGAAAAATGGTCCCAGAATTCCAGGAAGTCTAACCCCTTTAAAAATTTCGAAAAATTCGCCCAGAATTCCGAGAAGGCTAACCCCTTTGAAAATTTCGAAAAATGAGCCCAGAATTCCGAGAAGGCTAACCCCTTTGAAAATTTCGAAAAATGCGCCCAGAATTCCGAGAAGGCTAACCCCTTTGAAAATTTCGAAAAATGAGCCCAGAATTCCAAGAAGACTAAACCCCTTTGAAAATTTCGAAAAATGCGCCCAGAATTCCGAGAATGCTAACCCCTTTGAAAAAATCGATAAATGCGCCCAGAATTCCGAGAAGGCTAACCCCTTTGAAAATTTCGAAAAATGCGCCCAGAATTCCGAGAAGGCTAACCCCTTTGAAAATTTCGAAAAATGCGCGCAGAATTCCGAGAAGGCTAACCACTTTGAAAATTTCGAAAAATGCGCCGTAATTCCGAGAAGGCTAACCACTTTGAAAATTTCGAAAAATGCGCCCAGAATTCCGAAAAGGCTAACCCCTTTAAAAATTTCGAAAAATGCGCCCAGAATTCTAGGAAGTCTAACCCCTTTGAAAATTTCGAAAAATGCGCCCAGAATTCCGAGAAGGCTAACCCATTTTAAAATTTCGAAAAATTCGCCCAGAATTCCTAAAATTTCGAAAAATGCGCCCAGAATTCCGAGAAGGCTAACCCCTTTGAAAATTTCGAAAAATGCGCCCAGAATTCCGAGAAGGCTAACCCCTTTGAAAATTTCGAAAAATGCGCGCAGAATTCCGAAAAGGCTAACCCCTTTGAAAATTTCGAAAAATGCGCCGTAATTCCGAGAAGGCTAACCCCTTTGAAAATTTCTAAAAATGCGCCCAGAATTCCAAAAAAGCTAACCCCTTTAAAAATTTCAAAAAATGCGCCCAGAATTCCAGGAAGGCTAACCCCTTTGAAAATTTCGAAAAATGCGCCCAGAATTCGGAGAAGGCTAACCCATTTGAAAATTTCGAAAAATGCGCCCTAATTCCGAGAAGGCTAACCCCTTTGAAAATTTCAAAAAATGCGCCGAGAATTCCAGGAAGGCTAACCCCTTTGAAAATTTCGAAAAATGCGCCCAGATTTCGGAGAAGGCTAACCCATTTGAAAATTTCGAAAAATGCGCCCAGAATTCCGAGAAGGCTAACCCCTTTGAAAATTTCGAAAAATGCGCACAGAATTCCGAGAAGGCTAACCCCTTTGAAAATTTCGAAAATTGAGCCCAGAATTCCGAGAAGGCTAACCCCATAGAAAATTTCGAAAATTGCGCCCAGAATTCCGAGAAGGCTAACCCCTTTAAAAATTTCGAAAAAAGCGCCCAGAATTCCGAGAAGGCTAACCCCTTTGGAAATTTCGAAAAATGCGCCCAGAATTCCGAGAAGACTAACCCCATTGAAATTTTCAAAAAATGCGCCCAGAATTCCGAGAAGGCTAACCCCAATGAAAATTTCGAAAAATGCGCCCAGAATTCCGAGAAAGCTAACCCCTTTGAAAATTTCGAAAAATGCGCCCAGAATTCGGAGAAGGCTAACCCATTTGAAAATTTCGAAAAATGCGCCCTAATTCCGAGAAGGCTAACCACTTTGAAAATTTCGAAAAATTCGCCCAGAATTCCGAAAAGGCTAACCCCTTTAAAAATTTCGAAAAATGCGCATAGAATTCCGAGAAGGCTAACCCCTTTGAAAATTTCGAAAAATCGCCCAGAATTCCGAGAAGGCTAACCCCTTTGAAAATTTCTAAAAATGCGCCTAGAATTCCGAGAAGGCTAAGTTACCCTTTGAAAATTTCGAAAAATGCGCCCAGATTTCCGAGAAGGCTAACCCCTTTGAAAATTTCGAAAAATGCGCCCAGAATTCCGTGAAGGCTAACCCCATAGAAAATTTCGAAAAATGCGCCCTGAATTCCGAGAAGGCTAACCCCTTTGAAAATTTCGAAAAATGCGCCCAGAATTCCGAGAAGGCTAACCCCTTTGAAAATTTCGAAAAATGCGCCCAGAATTCCGAGAAGGCTAACCCCTTTGGAAATTTCGAAAAATGCGCCCAGAATTCCGAGAAGGCTTACCCCTTTGAAAATTTCGAAAAATGCGCCCAGTATTCCGAGAAGGCTAACCCCTTTGAAATTTTCGAAAATGCGCCCCTAATTCCGAGAACGCAAACCCCTTTGAAAACTTCGAAAAATGGGCCCAGAAATTCCGAGAAGGCTAACCTCTTTGAAAATTTCGAAAAATACGCCCAGAATTCCGAGAAGGCTAACCCCTTTGAAAATTTCGAAAAATGCGCCCAGAATTCCGAGAAGACTAACCCCATTTAAATTTTCGAAAAATGCGCCCAGAATTCCGAGAAGGCTAACCCCAATGAAAATTTCGAAAAATGCGCCCAGAATTCCGAGAAAGCTAACAACTTTGAAAATTTCCAAAAATGCGCCCAGAATTCCGAGAAGGCTAACCCCTTTGAAAATTTCTATAAATGCGCCCAGTATTCCGAGAAGGCTAACCCCTTTGAAATTTTCGAAAATGCGCCCCTAATTCCGAGAACGCAAACCCCTTTGAAAATTTCGAAAAATGGGCCCAGAAATTCCGAGAAGGCTAACCTCTTTGAAAATTTCGAAAAATACGCCCAGAATTCCGAGAAGGCTAACCCCTTTGAAAATTTCGAAAAATCGCCCAGAATTCCGAGAAGGCTAACCCCTTTGAAAATTTCGAAAAATGCGCCGTAATTCCGAGAAGGCTAACCACTTTGAAAATTTCGAAAAATGCGCCCAGATTTCCGAAAAGGCTAACCCCTTTAAAAATTTCGAAAAATGCGCCCAGAATTCCAGGAAGTCTAACCCCTTTGAAAATTTCGAAAAATGCGCCCAGAATTCCGAGAAGGCTAACCCTTTTTAAAATTTCGAAAAATTCGCCCAGAATTCCGACAAGGCTAACCCCTTTGAAAATTTCGAAAAATGAGCCCAGAATTCCGAGAAAGCTAACCCCTTTGAAAATTTCGAAAAATGCACCCAGAATTCCGAGAAGGCTAACCCCTTTGAAAATTTCGAAAAATGCGCCCAGAATTCCGAAATGGTTAACCCCTTTAAAAATTTCGAAAAATGGTCCCAGAATTCCAGGAAGTCTAACCCCTTTGAAAATTTCGAAAAATGCGCCCAGAATTCCGAGATGGCTAACCCCTATGAAAATTTCGATAAATGTGCCCAGAATTCCGAGAAGGCTAACCTCTTTGAAAATTTCGAAAAATGAGCCCAGAATTCCGAGAAGGCTAACCCCTTTAAAAATTTCAAAAAATGCGCCCAGAATTCCAGGAAGGCTAACCCCTTTGAAAATTTCGAAAAATGCGCCCAGAATTCCGAGAAGGCTAACCCGTTTGAAAATTTGGAAAAATGCGCCCAGAATTCCGAGAAGGCTAACCCATTTGAAAATTTCTAAAAATGCGCCCAGAATTCCGAAAAGGCTAAGTTACCCTTTGAAAATATCGAAAAATGCGCCCAGATTTCCGAGAAGGCTAATCCCTTTGAAAATATCGAAAAATGCGCTCAGAATTCCGTGAAGGCTAACCCCATAGAAAATTTCGAAAAATGCGCCCAGAATTCCGAGAAGGCTAACCCCTTTGAAAATTTCAAAAAAAGCGCCTAGAATTCCGAGAAGGCTAACCCCTTTGGAAATTTCGAAAAATGCACTCAGAATTCCGAGAAGGCTTACCCCTTTGAAAATTTCGAAAAATGCGCCCAGAATTCCGAGAAGGCTAACCCCTTTGAAAATTTCGAAAAATGCGCCCAGAATTCCGAGAAGACTAACCCCATTGAAATTTTCGAAAAATGCGCCCAGAATTCCGAGAAAGCTAACCCCTTTGAAAATTTCGGAAAATGTGCCCAGAATTCCGAGAAGGCTAACCACTTTGAAAATTTCGAAAAATGCGCGCAGAATTCCAAGAAGACTAAACCCCTTTGAAAATTTCGAAAAATGCGCCCAGAATTCCGAGAAGGCTAACCCCTTTGAAAAAATCGATAAATGCGCCCAGAATTCCGAGAAGGCTAACCCCTTTGAAAGTTTCGAAAAATGCGCCCAGAATTCCGAGAAGGATAACCCCTTTGAAAATTTCGAAAAATGCGCGCAGAATTCCGAGAAGGCTAACCACTTTGAAAATTTCGAAAAATGCGCCCAGAATTCCGAAAAGGCTAACCCCTTTAAAAATTTCGAAAAATACGCCCAGAATTCCAGGAAGTCTAACCCCTTTGAAAATTTCGAAAAATGCGCCCAGAATTCCGAGAAGGCTAACCCTTTTTAAAATTTCGAAAAATTCGCCCAGAATTCCGAAAATTTCGAAAAATGCGCCCAGAATTCCGAGAAGGCTAACCCCTTTGAAAATTTCGAAAAATGCGCGCAGAATTCCGAGAATGCTAACCCCTTTGAAAATTTCGAAAAATGCGCCGTAATTCCGAGAAGGCAAACCACTTTGAAAATTTCGAAAAATGCGCCCAGAATTCCGAAAAGGCTAACCCCTTTAAAAATTTCGAAAAATGCGTCCAGAATTCCGAGAAGGCTAACCCCTTTGAAAATTTCGAAAAATGCGCCCACAATTCCGAGAAGGCTATCCCCTTTGAAATTTCAAAAAATGCGCGCAGAATTCCGAGAAGGCTAACCCCTTTGAAAATTTCGAAAAATGCGCCGTAATTCCGAGAAGGCAAACCACTTTGAAAATTTCGAAAAATGCGCCCAGAATTCCGAGAAGGATAACCCCTTTGAAAATTTCGAAAAATGCGCGCAGAATTCCGAGAAGGCTAACCACTTTGAAAATTTCGAAAAATGCGCCCAGAATTCCGAAAAGGCTAACCCCTTTAAAAATTTCGAAAAATGCGCCCAGAATTCCAGGAAGTCTAACCCCTTTGGAAATTTCGATAAATGCGCCCAGAATTCCGAGAAGGCTAACCCTTTTTAAAATCTCGAAAAATTCGCCCAGAATTCCGAAAATTTCGAAAAATGCGCCCAGAATTCCTAGAAGGCTAACCCCTTTGAAAATTTCGAAAAATGCGCGCAGAATTCCGAGAATGCTAACCCCTTTGAAAATTTCGAAAAATGCGCCGTAATTCCGAGAAGGCAAACCACTTTGAAAATTTCGAAAAATGCGCCCAGAATTCCGAAAAGGCTAACCCCTTTAAAAATTTCGAAAAATGCGCCCAGAATTCCGAGAAGGCTATCCCCTTTGAAATTTCAAAAAATGCGCGCAGAATTCCGAGAAGGCTAACCCCTTTGAAAATTTCGAAAAATGCGCCGTAATTCCGAGAAGGCAAACCACTTTGAAAATTTCGAAAAATGCGCCCAGAATTCCGAAAAGGCTAACCCCTTTGGAAATTTCGAAAAATGCACCCAGAATTCCGATAAGGCTTACCCCTTTGAAAATTTCGAAAAATGCTCCCAGTATTCCGAAAAGGCTAACCCCTTTGAAATTTTCGAAAATACGCCCAGAATTCCGAGAACGCAAACCCCTTTGAAAATTTAGAAAAATTCGCCCAGAATTCCGAGAGGCTAACCCCTTTGAAAATTTCGAAAAACGCGCCCAGAATTCCGAGAAGGCTAACCCCAATGAAAATTTCGAAAAATGCGCCCAGAATTCCGAGAAAGCTAACCCCTTTGAAAATTTCGGAAAATGCGCCCAGAATTCCGAGAAGGCTAACCACTTTGAAAATTTCGAAAAATGCGCGCAGAATTCCAAGAAGACTAAACCCCTTTGAAAATTTCAAAAAATGCGCCCAGAATTCCGAGAAGGCTAACCCCTTTGAAAAAATCGATAAATGCGCCCAGAATTCCGAGAAGGCTAACCCCTTTGAAAATTTCGAAAAATGCTCCCAGATTCCGAGAAGGCTAACCACTTTGAAAATTTCGAAAAATGCGCCCAGAATTTCGAAAAGGCTAACCCCTTTAAAAATTTCGAAAAATGCGCCCAGAATTCCAGGAAGTCTAACCCCTTTGAATATTTCGAAAAATGCGCCCAGAATTCCGAGAAGGCTAACCCTTTTAAAAATTACGAAAAATTCGCCCAGAATTCCTAAAATTTCGAAAAATGCGCCCAGAATTCCGAGAAGGCTAACCCCTTTGAAAATTTCGAAAAATGCTCCCAGAATTCCGAGAAGGGTTACCACTTTGAAAATTTCGAAAAATGCGCCCAGAATTTCGAAAAGGCTAACCCCTTTAAAAATTTCGAAAAATGCGCCCAGAATTCCAGGAAGTCTAACCCCTTTGAATATTTCGAAAAATGCGCCCAGAATTCCGAGAAGGCTAATCCTTTTTAAAATTTCGAAAAATTCGCCCAGAATTCCTAAAATTTCGAAAAATGCGCCCAGAATTCCGAGAAGGCTAACCCCTTTGAAAATTTCGAAAAATGCGCCCAGAATTCCCAGAAGGCTAACCCCTTTGAAAATTTCGAAAAATGCGCGCAGAATTCCGAAAAGGCTAACCCCTTTGAAAATTTCGAAAAATGCGCCGTAATTCCGAGAAGGCTAACCCCTTTGAAAATTTCTAAAAATGCGCCCAGAATTCCGAAAAGGCTAACCCCTTTAAAAATTTCAAAAAATGCGCCCAGAATTCCAGGAAGGCTAACCCCTTTGAAAATTTCGAAAAATGCGCCCAGAATTCGGAGAAGGCTAACCCCTTTGAAAATTTCGAAAAATGCGCCCAGAATTTCGAGAAGGCTAACCCCTTTGAAAATTTCGAAAAATGCGCACAGAATTCCGAGAAGGCTAACCCCTTTGAAAATTTCGAAAATTGAGCCCAGAATTCCGAGAAGGCTAACCCCATAGAAAATTTCGAAAATTGCGCCCAGAATTCCGAGAAGGCTAACCCCATTGAAATTTTCAAAAAATGCGCCCAGAATTCCGAGAAGGCTAACCCCAATGAAAATTTCGAAAAATGCGCCGTAATTCCGAGAAGGCTAACCCCTTTGAAAATTTCGAAAAATGCGCGCAGAATTCCGAGAAGGCTAACCCCTTTGAAAATTTCGAAAAATGCGCCGTAATTCCGAGAAGGCTAACCACTTTGAAAATTTCGAAAAATTCGCCCAGAATTCCGAAAAGGCTAACCCCTTTAAAAATTTCGAAAAATGCGCATAGAATTCCGAGAAGGCTAACCCCTTTGAAAATTTCGAAAAATCGCCCAGAATTCCGAGAAGGCTAACCCCTTTGAAAATTTCGAAAAATGCGCCCAGAATTCCGAGAAGGCTAACCCCTTTGAAAATTTCGAAAAATGCGCGCAAAATTCCGAGAAGGCTAACACCTTTGAAAATTTCGAAAAATGCGCCGTAATTCCGAGAAGGCTAACCACTTTGAAAATTTCGAAAAATGCGCCCAGATTTCCGAAAAGGCTAACCCCTTTAAAAATTTCTAAAAATGCGCCCAGAATTCCGAGAAGGCTAACCCTTTTTAAAATTTCGAAAAATTCGCCCAGAATTCCGACAAGGCTAACCCCTTTGAAAATTTCGAAAAATGAGCCCAGAATTCCGAGAAAGCTAACCCCTTTGAAAATTTCGAAAAATGCGCCCAGAATTCCGAGAAGGCTAACCCCTTTGAAAATTTCGAAAAATGCGCCCAGAATTCCGAAAAGGTTAACCCCTTTAAAAATTTCGAAAAATGGTCCCAGAATTCCAGGAAGTCTAACCCCTTTAAAAATTTCGAAAAATTCGCCCAGAATTCCGAGAAGGCTAACCCCTTTGAAAATTTCGAAAAATGAGCCCAGAATTCCGAGAAGGCTAACCCCTTTGAAAATTTCGAAAAATGCGCCCAGAATTCCGAGAAGGCTAACCCCTTTGAAAATTTCGAAAAATGAGCCCAGAATTCCAAGAAGACTAAACCCCTTTGAAAATTTCGAAAAATGCGCCCAGAATTCCGAGAATGCTAACCCCTTTGAAAAAATCGATAAATGCGCCCAGAATTCCGAGAAGGCTAACCCCTTTGAAAATTTCGAAAAATGCGCCCAGAATTCCGAGAAGGCTAACCCCTTTGAAAATTTCGAAAAATGCGCGCAGAATTCCGAGAAGGCTAACCACTTTGAAAATTTCGAAAAATGCGCCGTAATTCCGAGAAGGCTAACCACTTTGAAAATTTCGAAAAATGCGCCCAGAATTCCGAAAAGGCTAACCCCTTTAAAAATTTCGAAAAATGCGCCCAGAATTCTAGGAAGTCTAACCCCTTTGAAAATTTCGAAAAATGCGCCCAGAATTCCGAGAAGGCTAACCCATTTTAAAATTTCGAAAAATTCGCCCAGAATTCCTAAAATTTCGAAAAATGCGCCCAGAATTCCGAGAAGGCTAACCCCTTTGAAAATTTCGAAAAATGCGCCCAGAATTCCGAGAAGGCTAACCCCTTTGAAAATTTCGAAAAATGCGCGCAGAATTCCGAAAAGGCTAACCCCTTTGAAAATTTCGAAAAATGCGCCGTAATTCCGAGAAGGCTAACCCCTTTGAAAATTTCTAAAAATGCGCCCAGAATTCCAAAAAAGCTAACCCCTTTAAAAATTTCAAAAAATGCGCCCAGAATTCCAGGAAGGCTAACCCCTTTGAAAATTTCGAAAAATGCGCCCAGAATTCGGAGAAGGCTAACCCATTTGAAAATTTCGAAAAATGCGCCCTAATTCCGAGAAGGCTAACCCCTTTGAAAATTTCAAAAAATGCGCCGAGAATTCCAGGAAGGCTAACCCCTTTGAAAATTTCGAAAAATGCGCCCAGATTTCGGAGAAGGCTAACCCATTTGAAAATTTCGAAAAATGCGCCCAGAATTCCGAGAAGGCTAACCCCTTTGAAAATTTCGAAAAATGCGCACAGAATTCCGAGAAGGCTAACCCCTTTGAAAATTTCGAAAATTGAGCCCAGAATTCCGAGAAGGCTAACCCCATAGAAAATTTCGAAAATTGCGCCCAGAATTCCGAGAAGGCTAACCCCTTTAAAAATTTCGAAAAAAGCGCCCAGAATTCCGAGAAGGCTAACCCCTTTGGAAATTTCGAAAAATGCGCCCAGAATTCCGAGAAGACTAACCCCATTGAAATTTTCAAAAAATGCGCCCAGAATTCCGAGAAGGCTAACCCCAATGAAAATTTCGAAAAATGCGCCCAGAATTCCGAGAAAGCTAACCCCTTTGAAAATTTCGAAAAATGCGCCCAGAATTCGGAGAAGGCTAACCCATTTGAAAATTTCGAAAAATGCGCCCTAATTCCGAGAAGGCTAACCACTTTGAAAATTTCGAAAAATTCGCCCAGAATTCCGAAAAGGCTAACCCCTTTAAAAATTTCGAAAAATGCGCATAGAATTCCGAGAAGGCTAACCCCTTTGAAAATTTCGAAAAATCGCCCAGAATTCCGAGAAGGCTAACCCCTTTGAAAATTTCTAAAAATGCGCCTAGAATTCCGAGAAGGCTAAGTTACCCTTTGAAAATTTCGAAAAATGCGCCCAGATTTCCGAGAAGGCTAACCCCTTTGAAAATTTCGAAAAATGCGCCCAGAATTCCGTGAAGGCTAACCCCATAGAAAATTTCGAAAAATGCGCCCTGAATTCCGAGAAGGCTAACCCCTTTGAAAATTTCGAAAAATGCGCCCAGAATTCCGAGAAGGCTAACCCCTTTGAAAATTTCGAAAAAAGCGCCCAGAATTCCGAGAAGGCTAACCCCTTTGGAAATTTCGAAAAATGCGCCCAGAATTCCGAGAAGGCTTACCCCTTTGAAAATTTCGAAAAATGCGCCCAGTATTCCGAGAAGGCTAACCCCTTTGAAATTTTCGAAAATGCGCCCCTAATTCCGAGAACGCAAACCCCTTTGAAAACTTCGAAAAATGGGCCCAGAAATTCCGAGAAGGCTAACCTCTTTGAAAATTTCGAAAAATACGCCCAGAATTCCGAGAAGGCTAACCCCTTTGAAAATTTCGAAAAATGCGCCCAGAATTCCGAGAAGACTAACCCCATTTAAATTTTCGAAAAATGCGCCCAGAATTCCGAGAAGGCTAACCCCAATGAAAATTTCGAAAAATGCGCCCAGAATTCCGAGAAAGCTAACCCCTTTGAAAATTTCCAAAAATGCGCCCAGAATTCCGAGAAGGCTAACCCCTTTGAAAATTTCTATAAATGCGCCCAGTATTCCGAGAAGGCTAACCCCTTTGAAATTTTCGAAAATGCGCCCCTAATTCCGAGAACGCAAACCCCTTTGAAAATTTCGAAAAATGGGCCCAGAAATTCCGAGAAGGCTAACCTCTTTGAAAATTTCGAAAAATACGCCCAGAATTCCGAGAAGGCTAACCCCTTTGAAAATTTCGAAAAATCGCCCAGAATTCCGAGAAGGCTAACCCCTTTGAAAATTTCGAAAAATGCGCCGTAATTCCGAGAAGGCTAACCACTTTGAAAATTTCGAAAAATGCGCCCAGATTTCCGAAAAGGCTAACCCCTTTAAAAATTTCGAAAAATGCGCCCAGAATTCCAGGAAGTCTAACCCCTTTGAAAATTTCGAAAAATGCGCCCAGAATTCCGAGAAGGCTAACCCTTTTTAAAATTTCGAAAAATTCGCCCAGAATTCCGACAAGGCTAACCCCTTTGAAAATTTCGAAAAATGAGCCCAGAATTCCGAGAAAGCTAACCCCTTTGAAAATTTCGAAAAATGCACCCAGAATTCCGAGAAGGCTAACCCCTTTGAAAATTTCGAAAAATGCGCCCAGAATTCCGAAATGGTTAACCCCTTTAAAAATTTCGAAAAATGGTCCCAGAATTCCAGGAAGTCTAACCCCTTTGAAAATTTCGAAAAATGCGCCCAGAATTCCGAGATGGCTAACCCCTATGAAAATTTCGATAAATGTGCCCAGAATTCCGAGAAGGCTAACCTCTTTGAAAATTTCGAAAAATGAGCCCAGAATTCCGAGAAGGCTAACCCCTTTAAAAATTTCAAAAAATGCGCCCAGAATTCCAGGAAGGCTAACCCCTTTGAAAATTTCGAAAAATGCGCCCAGAATTCCGAGAAGGCTAACCCGTTTGAAAATTTGGAAAAATGCGCCCAGAATTCCGAGAAGGCTAACCCATTTGAAAATTTCTAAAAATGCGCCCAGAATTCCGAAAAGGCTAAGTTACCCTTTGAAAATATCGAAAAATGCGCCCAGATTTCCGAGAAGGCTAATCCCTTTGAAAATATCGAAAAATGCGCTCAGAATTCCGTGAAGGCTAACCCCATAGAAAATTTCGAAAAATGCGCCCAGAATTCCGAGAAGGCTAACCCCTTTGAAAATTTCAAAAAAAGCGCCTAGAATTCCGAGAAGGCTAACCCCTTTGGAAATTTCGAAAAATGCACTCAGAATTCCGAGAAGGCTTACCCCTTTGAAAATTTCGAAAAATGCGCCCAGAATTCCGAGAAGGCTAACCCCTTTGAAAATTTCGAAAAATGCGCCCAGAATTCCGAGAAGACTAACCCCATTGAAATTTTCGAAAAATGCGCCCAGAATTCCGAGAAAGCTAACCCCTTTGAAAATTTCGGAAAATGTGCCCAGAATTCCGAGAAGGCTAACCACTTTGAAAATTTCGAAAAATGCGCGCAGAATTCCAAGAAGACTAAACCCCTTTGAAAATTTCGAAAAATGCGCCCAGAATTCCGAGAAGGCTAACCCCTTTGAAAAAATCGATAAATGCGCCCAGAATTCCGAGAAGGCTAACCCCTTTGAAAGTTTCGAAAAATGCGCCCAGAATTCCGAGAAGGATAACCCCTTTGAAAATTTCGAAAAATGCGCGCAGAATTCCGAGAAGGCTAACCACTTTGAAAATTTCGAAAAATGCGCCCAGAATTCCGAAAAGGCTAACCCCTTTAAAAATTTCGAAAAATACGCCCAGAATTCCAGGAAGTCTAACCCCTTTGAAAATTTCGAAAAATGCGCCCAGAATTCCGAGAAGGCTAACCCTTTTTAAAATTTCGAAAAATTCGCCCAGAATTCCGAAAATTTCGAAAAATGCGCCCAGAATTCCGAGAAGGCTAACCCCTTTGAAAATTTCGAAAAATGCGCGCAGAATTCCGAGAATGCTAACCCCTTTGAAAATTTCGAAAAATGCGCCGTAATTCCGAGAAGGCAAACCACTTTGAAAATTTCGAAAAATGCGCCCAGAATTCCGAAAAGGCTAACCCCTTTAAAAATTTCGAAAAATGCGTCCAGAATTCCGAGAAGGCTAACCCCTTTGAAAATTTCGAAAAATGCGCCCACAATTCCGAGAAGGCTATCCCCTTTGAAATTTCAAAAAATGCGCGCAGAATTCCGAGAAGGCTAACCCCTTTGAAAATTTCGAAAAATGCGCCGTAATTCCGAGAAGGCAAACCACTTTGAAAATTTCGAAAAATGCGCCCAGAATTCCGAGAAGGATAACCCCTTTGAAAATTTCGAAAAATGCGCGCAGAATTCCGAGAAGGCTAACCACTTTGAAAATTTCGAAAAATGCGCCCAGAATTCCGAAAAGGCTAACCCCTTTAAAAATTTCGAAAAATGCGCCCAGAATTCCAGGAAGTCTAACCCCTTTGGAAATTTCGATAAATGCGCCCAGAATTCCGAGAAGGCTAACCCTTTTTAAAATCTCGAAAAATTCGCCCAGAATTCCGAAAATTTCGAAAAATGCGCCCAGAATTCCTAGAAGGCTAACCCCTTTGAAAATTTCGAAAAATGCGCGCAGAATTCCGAGAATGCTAACCCCTTTGAAAATTTCGAAAAATGCGCCGTAATTCCGAGAAGGCAAACCACTTTGAAAATTTCGAAAAATGCGCCCAGAATTCCGAAAAGGCTAACCCCTTTAAAAATTTCGAAAAATGCGCCCAGAATTCCGAGAAGGCTATCCCCTTTGAAATTTCAAAAAATGCGCGCAGAATTCCGAGAAGGCTAACCCCTTTGAAAATTTCGAAAAATGCGCCGTAATTCCGAGAAGGCAAACCACTTTGAAAATTTCGAAAAATGCGCCCAGAATTCCGAAAAGGCTAACCCCTTTGGAAATTTCGAAAAATGCACCCAGAATTCCGATAAGGCTTACCCCTTTGAAAATTTCGAAAAATGCTCCCAGTATTCCGAAAAGGCTAACCCCTTTGAAATTTTCGAAAATACGCCCAGAATTCCGAGAACGCAAACCCCTTTGAAAATTTAGAAAAATTCGCCCAGAATTCCGAGAGGCTAACCCCTTTGAAAATTTCGAAAAACGCGCCCAGAATTCCGAGAAGGCTAACCCCAATGAAAATTTCGAAAAATGCGCCCAGAATTCCGAGAAAGCTAACCCCTTTGAAAATTTCGGAAAATGCGCCCAGAATTCCGAGAAGGCTAACCACTTTGAAAATTTCGAAAAATGCGCGCAGAATTCCAAGAAGACTAAACCCCTTTGAAAATTTCAAAAAATGCGCCCAGAATTCCGAGAAGGCTAACCCCTTTGAAAAAATCGATAAATGCGCCCAGAATTCCGAGAAGGCTAACCCCTTTGAAAATTTCGAAAAATGCTCCCAGATTCCGAGAAGGCTAACCACTTTGAAAATTTCGAAAAATGCGCCCAGAATTTCGAAAAGGCTAACCCCTTTAAAAATTTCGAAAAATGCGCCCAGAATTCCAGGAAGTCTAACCCCTTTGAATATTTCGAAAAATGCGCCCAGAATTCCGAGAAGGCTAACCCTTTTAAAAATTACGAAAAATTCGCCCAGAATTCCTAAAATTTCGAAAAATGCGCCCAGAATTCCGAGAAGGCTAACCCCTTTGAAAATTTCGAAAAATGCTCCCAGAATTCCGAGAAGGGTTACCACTTTGAAAATTTCGAAAAATGCGCCCAGAATTTCGAAAAGGCTAACCCCTTTAAAAATTTCGAAAAATGCGCCCAGAATTCCAGGAAGTCTAACCCCTTTGAATATTTCGAAAAATGCGCCCAGAATTCCGAGAAGGCTAATCCTTTTTAAAATTTCGAAAAATTCGCCCAGAATTCCTAAAATTTCGAAAAATGCGCCCAGAATTCCGAGAAGGCTAACCCCTTTGAAAATTTCGAAAAATGCGCCCAGAATTCCCAGAAGGCTAACCCCTTTGAAAATTTCGAAAAATGCGCGCAGAATTCCGAAAAGGCTAACCCCTTTGAAAATTTCGAAAAATGCGCCGTAATTCCGAGAAGGCTAACCCCTTTGAAAATTTCTAAAAATGCGCCCAGAATTCCGAAAAGGCTAACCCCTTTAAAAATTTCAAAAAATGCGCCCAGAATTCCAGGAAGGCTAACCCCTTTGAAAATTTCGAAAAATGCGCCCAGAATTCGGAGAAGGCTAACCCCTTTGAAAATTTCGAAAAATGCGCCCAGAATTTCGAGAAGGCTAACCCCTTTGAAAATTTCGAAAAATGCGCACAGAATTCCGAGAAGGCTAACCCCTTTGAAAATTTCGAAAATTGAGCCCAGAATTCCGAGAAGGCTAACCCCATAGAAAATTTCGAAAATTGCGCCCAGAATTCCGAGAAGGCTAACCCCATTGAAATTTTCAAAAAATGCGCCCAGAATTCCGAGAAGGCTAACCCCAATGAAAATTTCGAAAAATGCGCCGTAATTCCGAGAAGGCTAACCCCTTTGAAAATTTCGAAAAATGCGCGCAGAATTCCGAGAAGGCTAACCCCTTTGAAAATTTCGAAAAATGCGCCGTAATTCCGAGAAGGCTAACCACTTTGAAAATTTCGAAAAATTCGCCCAGAATTCCGAAAAGGCTAACCCCTTTAAAAATTTCGAAAAATGCGCATAGAATTCCGAGAAGGCTAACCCCTTTGAAAATTTCGAAAAATCGCCCAGAATTCCGAGAAGTCTAACCCCTTTGAAAATTTCGAAAAATGCGCCCAGAATTCCGAGAAGGCTAACCCCTTTGAAAATTTCGAAAAATGCGCGCAAAATTCCGAGAAGGCTAACACCTTTGAAAATTTCGAAAAATGTGTCGTAATTCCGAGAAGGCTAACCACTTTGAAAATTTCGAAAAATGCGCCCAGATTTCCGAAAAGGCTAACCCCTTTAAAAATTTCTAAAAATGCGCCCAGAATTCCAGGAAGTCTAACCCCTTTGAAAATTTCGAAAAATGCGCCCAGAATTCCGAGAAGGCTAACCCTTTTTAAAATTTCGAAAAATTCGCCCAGAATTCCGACAAGGCTAACCCCTTTGAAAATTTCGAAAAATGAGCCCAGAATTCCGAGAAAGCTAACCCCTTTGAAAATTTCGAAAAATGCGCCCAGAATTCCGAGAAGGCTAACCCCTTTGAAAATTTCGAAAAATGCGCCCAGAATTCCGAAAAGGTTAACCCCTTTAAAAATTTCGAAAAATGGTCCCAGAATTCCAGGAAGTCTAACCCCTTTAAAAATTTCGAAAAATTCGCCCAGAATTCCGACAAGGCTAACCCCTTTGAAAATTTCGAAAAATGAGCCCAGAATTCCGAGAAAGCTAACCCCTTTGAAAATTTCGAAAAATGCGCCCAGAATTCCGAGAAGGCTAACCCCTTTGAAAATTTCGAAAAATGCGCCCAGAATTCCGAAATGGTTAACCCCTTTAAAAATTTCGAAAAATGGTCCCAGAATTCCAGGAATTCTAACCCCTTTGAAAATTTCGAAAAATGCGCCCAGAATTCCGAGATGGCTAACCCCTATGAAAATTTCGATAAATGTGCCCAGAATTCCGAGAAGGCTAACCTCTTTGAAAATTTCGAAAAATGAGCCCAGAATTCCGAGAAGGCTAACCGCTTTAAAAATTTCAAAAAATGCGCCCAGAATTCCAGGAAGGCTAACCCCTTTGAAAATTTCGAAAAATGCGCCCAGAATTCCGAGAAGGCTAACCCGTTTGAAAATTTCGAAAAATGCGCCCAGAATTCCGAGAAGGCTAACCCCTTTGAAAATTTCGAAAAATGAGCCGTAATTCCGAGAAGGCAAACCACTTTGAAAATTTCGAAAAATGCGCCCAGAATTCCGAAAAGGCTAACCCCTTTAAAAATTTCGAAAAATGCGCCCAGAATTCCGAGAAGGCTAACCCCTTTGAAAATTTCGAAAAATGCGCCCAGAATTCCGAGAAGGCTAACCCCTTTGAAAATTTCGAAAAATGCGCCGTAATTCCGAGAAGGCTAACCACTTTGAAAATTTCGAAAAATGCGCCCAGAATTCCGAGAAGGCTAACCACTTTGAATATTTCGAAAAATGCGCCCAGAATTCCGAGAAGGCTAACCCATTTGAAAATTTCTAAAAATGCGCCCAGAATTCCGAAAAGGCTAAGTTACCCTTTGAAAATATCGAAAAATGCGCCCAGATTTCCGAGAAGGCTAATCCCTTTGAAAATATCGAAAAATGCGCCCAGAATTCCGTGAAGGCTAACCCCATAGAAAATTTCGAAAAATGCGCCCAGAATTCCGAGAAGGCTAACCCCTTTGAAAATTTCAAAAAAAGCGCCTAGAATTCCAAAAAGGCTAACCCCTTTGGAAATTTCGAAAAATGCACTCAGAATTCCGAGAAGGCTTACCCCTTTGAAAATTTCGAAAAATGCGCCCAGTATTCCGAGAAGGCCCTTTGAAATTTTCGAAAATGCGCCCAGAATTCCGAGAACGCAAACCCCTTTGAAAATTTTGAATAATGCGCCCAGAAATCCGAGAAGGCTAACCCCTTTGAAAATTTCGAAAAATGCGCCCAGAATTCCGAGAAGGCTAACCCCTTTGAAAATTTCGAAAAATGCGCCCAGAATTCCGAGAAGACTAACCCCATTGAAATTTTCGAAAAATGCGCCCAGAATTCCGAGAAGGCTAACCCCAATGAAAATTTCGAAAAATGCGCCCAGAATTCCGAGAAAGCTAACCCCTTTGAAAATTTCGGAAAATGTGCCCAGAATTCCGAGAAGGCTAACCACTTTGAAAATTTCGAAAAATGCGCGCAGAATTCCAAGAAGACTAAACCCCTTTGAAAATTTCGAAAAATGCGCCCAGAATTCCGAGAAGACTAAACCCCTTTGAAAATTTCGAAAAATAAGCCGTAATTCCGAGAAGGCTAACCACTTTGAAAATTTCGAAAAATGCGCCCAGAATTCCGAAAAGGCTAACCCCTTTAAAAATTCCGAAAAATGCGCCCAGAATTCCGAGAAGGCTAACCCTTTTTAAAATTTCGAAAAATACGCCTAGAATTCCGAAAATTTCGAAAAATGCGCCCAGAATTCCGAGAAGGCTAACCCATTTGAAAATTTCGAAAAATGCGTCCAGAATTCCGAGAAGGCTAACCCCTTTGAAAATTTCGAAAAATGCGCGCAGAATTCCGAAAAGGCTAACCCCTTTGAAAATTTCGAAAATTGCGCCGTAATTCCGAGAAGGCTAACCCCTTTGAAATTTTCGAAAATGCGCCCAGAATTCCGAGAAGGCAACCCATTTGAAAATTTCTAAAAATGCGCCCAGAATTCCGAAAAGGCTAAGTTACCCTTTGAAAATTTCGAAAAATGCGCCCAGATTTCCGTGAAGGCTAACCCCATAGAAAATTTCGAAAAATGCGCCAAGAATTCCGAGAAGGCTAACCCCTTTGAAAATTTCAAAAAAAGCGCCCAGATTTCCGAGAAGGCTAACCCCTTTGGAAATTTCGAAAAATGCACCCAGAATTCCGAGAAGGCTTACCCGTTTGAAAATTTCGAAAAATGCGCCCAGTATTCCGAGAAGGCTAACCCCTTTGAAATTTTCGAAAATGCGCCCAGAATTCCGAGAACGCAAACCCCTTTGAAAATTTCGAAAAATGCGCCCAGAATTCCGAGAAGGCTAACCCCTTTGAAAATTTCGAAAAATGCGCCCAGAATTCCGAGAAGGCTAACCCCTTTGAAAATTTCGAAAAATGCGCCCAGAATTCCGAGAAGGCTAACCACTTTGAAAATTTCGAAAAATGCGCGCAGAATTCCAAGAAGACTAAACCCCTTTGAAAATTTCGAAAAATGCGCCCAGAATTCCGAGAAGGCTAACCCCTTTGAAAAAATCGATAAATGCGCCCAGAATTCCGAGAAGGCTAACCCCTTTGAAAATTTCGAAAAATGCTCCCAGAATTCCGAGAAGGCTAACCACTTTGAAAATTTCGAAAAATGCGCCCAGAATTTCGAAAAGGCTAACCCCTTAAAAAATTTCGAAAAATGCGCCCAGAATTCCGAGAAGGCTAACCCCTTTGAAAATTTCGAAAAATGCGCGCAGAATTCCGAAAAGGCTAACCCCTTTGAAAATTTCGAAAAATGCGCCGTAATTCCGAGAAGGCTAACCCCTTTGAAAATTTCTAAAAATGCGCCCAGAATTCCGAAAAGGCTAACCCCTTTAAAAATTTCAAAAAATGCGCCCAGAATTCCAGGGAGGCTAACCCCTTTGAAAATTTCGAAAAATGCGCCCAGAATTCGGAGAAGGCTAACCCCTTTGAAAATTTCGAAAAATGCGCCCAGAATTTCGAGAAGGCTAACCCCTTTGAAAATTTCGAAAAATGCGCACAGAATTCCGAGAAGGCTAACCCCTTTGAAAATTACGAAAATTGAGCCCAGAATTCCGAGAAGGCTAACCCCATAGAAAATTTCGAAAATTGCGCCCATAATTCCGAGAAGGCTAACCCCTTTAAAAACTTCGAAAAAAGCGCCCAGAATTCCGAGAAGGCTAACCCCTTTGGAAATTTCGAAAAATGCGCCCAGAATTCCGAGAAGACTAACCCCATTGAAATTTTCAAAAAATGCGCCCAGAATTCCGAGAAGGCTAACCCCAATGAAAATTTCGAAAAATGCGCCCAGAATTCCGAGAAAGCTAACCCCTTTGAAAATTTCGGAAAATGCGCCCAGAATTCCGAGAAGGCTAAACCCCTTTGAAAATTTCGAAAAATGCGCGCAGAATTCCGAGAAGACTAAACCCCTTTGGAAATTTCGAAAAATGGGCCCAGAATTCCGAGAAGGCTAACCCATTTGAAAATTTCGAAAAATGCGCGCAGAATTCCGAGAAGGCTAACCCCTTTGAAAATTTCGAAAAATGCGCCGTAATTCCGAGAAGGCTAACCACTTTGAAAATTTCGAAAAATTCGCCCAGAATTCCGAAAAGGCTAACCCCTTTAAAAATTTCGAAAAATGCGCATAGAATTCCGAGAAGGCTAACCCCTTTGAAAATTTCGAAAAATCGCCCAGAATTCCGAGAAGGCTAACCCCTTTGAAAATTTCGAAAAATGCGCCCAGAATTCCGAGAAGGCTAACCCCTTTGAAAATTTCGAAAAATGCGCGCAAAATTCCGAGAAGGCTAACACCTTTGAAAATTTCGAAAAATGCGCCGTAATTCCGAGAAGGCTAACCACTTTGAAAATTTCGAAAAATGCGCCCAGATTTCCGAAAAGGCTAACCCCTTTAAAAATTTCTAAAAATGCGCCCAGAATTCCGAGAAGGCTAACCCTTTTTAAAATTTCGAAAAATTCGCCCAGAATTCCGACAAGGCTAACCCCTTTGAAAATTTCGAAAAATGAGCCCAGAATTCCGAGAAAGCTAACCCCTTTGAAAATTTCGAAAAATGCGCCCAGAATTCCGAGAAGGCTAACCCCTTTGAAAATTTCGAAAAATGCGCCCAGAATTCCGAAAAGGTTAACCCCTTTAAAAATTTCGAAAAATGGTCCCAGAATTCCAGGAAGTCTAACCCCTTTAAAAATTTCGAAAAATTCGCCCAGAATTCCGAGAAGGCTAACCCCTTTGAAAATTTAGAAAAATGAGCCCAGAATTCCGAGAAGGCTAACCCCTTTGAAAATTTCGAAAAATGCGCCCAGAATTCCGAGAAGGCTAACCCCTTTGAAAATTTCGAAAAATGAGCCCAGAATTCCAAGAAGACTAAACCCCTTTGAAAATTTCGAAAAATGCGCCCAGAATTCCGAGAATGCTAACCCCTTTGAAAAAATCGATAAATGCGCCCAGAATTCCGAGAAGGCTAACCCCTTTGAAAATTTCGAAAAATGCGCCCAGAATTCCGAGAAGGCTAACCCCTTTGAAAATTTCGAAAAATGCGCGCAGAATTCCGAGAAGGCTAACCACTTTGAAAATTTCGAAAAATGCGCCGTAATTCCGAGAAGGCTAACCACTTTGAAAATTTCGAAAAATGCGCCCAGAATTCCGAAAAGGCTAACCCCTTTAAAAATTTCGAAAAATGCGCCCAGAATTCCAGGAAGTCTAACCCCTTTGAAAATTTCGAAAAATGCGCCCAGAATTCCGAGAAGGCTAACCCATTTTAAAATTTCGAAAAATTCGCCCAGAATTCCTAAAATTTCGAAAAATGCGCCCAGAATTCCGAGAAGGCTAACCCCTTTGAAAATTTCGAAAAATGCGCCCAGAATTCCGAGAAGGCTAACCCCTTTGAAAATTTCGAAAAATGCGCGCAGAATTCCGAAAAGGCTAACCCCTTTGAAAATTTCGAAAAATGCGCCGTAATTCCGAGAAGGCTAACCCCTTTGAAAATTTCTAAAAATGCGCCCAGAATTCCAAAAAAGCTAACCCCTTTAAAAATTTCAAAAAATGCGCCCAGAATTCCAGGAAGGCTAACCCCTTTGAAAATTTCGAAAAATGCGCCCAGAATTCGGAGAAGGCTAACCCATTTGAAAATTTCGAAAAATGCGCCCTAATTCCGAGAAGGCTAACCCCTTTGAAAATTTCAAAAAATGCGCCCAGAATTCCAGGAAGGCTAACCCCTTTGAAAATTTCGAAAAATGCGCCCAGATTTCGGAGAAGGCTAACCCATTTGAAAATTTCGAAAAATGCGCCCAGAATTCCGAGAAGGCTAACCCCTTTGAAAATTTCGAAAAATGCGCACAGAATTCCGAGAAGGCTAACCCCTTTGAAAATTTCGAAAATTGAGCCCAGAATTCCGAGAAGGCTAACCCCATAGAAAATTTCGAAAATTGCGCCCAGAATTCCGAGAAGGCTAACCCCTTTAAAAATTTCGAAAAAAGCGCCCAGAATTCCGAGAAGGCTAACCCCTTTGGAAATTTCGAAAAATGCGCCCAGAATTCCGAGAAGACTAACCCCATTGAAATTTTCAAAAAATGCGCCCAGAATTCCGAGAAGGCTAACCCCAATGAAAATTTCGAAAAATGCGCCCAGAATTCCGAGAAAGCTAACCCCTTTGAAAATTTCGAAAAATGCGCCCAGAATTCGGAGAAGGCTAACCCATTTGAAAATTTCGAAAAATGCGCCCTAATTCCGAGAAGGCTAACCACTTTGAAAATTTCGAAAAATTCGCCCAGAATTCCGAAAAGGCTAACCCCTTTAAAAATTTCGAAAAATGCGCATAGAATTCCGAGAAGGCTAACCCCTTTGAAAATTTCGAAAAATCGCCCAGAATTCCGAGAAGGCTAACCCCTTTGAAAATTTCGAAAAATGCGCCGTAATTCCGAGAAGGCTAACCACTTTGAAAATTTCGAAAAATGCGCCCAGAATTTCGAGAAGGCTAACCCATTTGAATATTTCGAAAAATACGCCCACAATTCCGAGAAGGCTAACCCCTTTGAAAATTTCTAAAAATGCGCCTAGAATTCCGAGAAGGCTAAGTTACCCTTTGAAAATTTCGAAAAATGCGCCCAGATTTCCGAGAAGGCTAACCCCTTTGAAAATTTCGAAAAATGCGCCCAGAATTCCGTGAAGGCTAACCCCATAGAAAATTTCGAAAAATGCGCCCTGAATTCCGAGAAGGCTAACCCCTTTGAAAATTTCGAAAAATGCGCCCAGAATTCCGAGAAGGCTAACCCCTTTGAAAATTTCGAAAAAAGCGCCCAGAATTCCGAGAAGGCTAACCCCTTTGGAAATTTCGAAAAATGCGCCCAGAATTCCGAGAAGGCTTACCCCTTTGAAAATTTCGAAAAATGCGCCCAGTATTCCGAGAAGGCTAACCCCTTTGAAATTTTCGAAAATGCGCCCCTAATTCCGAGAACGCAAACCCCTTTGAAAACTTCGAAAAATGGGCCCAGAAATTCCGAGAAGGCTAACCTCTTTGAAAATTTCGAAAAATACGCCCAGAATTCCGAGAAGGCTAACCCCTTTGAAAATTTCGAAAAATGCGCCCAGAATTCC
This sequence comes from Ectobius pallidus, assembly GCA_964059195.1. Classification (NCBI taxonomy): domain Eukaryota; kingdom Metazoa; phylum Arthropoda; class Insecta; order Blattodea; family Ectobiidae; genus Ectobius; species Ectobius pallidus. The sequence goes on along the minus strand of CAXKWD010000378.1, from coordinate 508,488 downwards.
GAGAAGACTAACCCCATTTAAATTTTCGAAAAATGCGCCCAGAATTCCGAGAAGGCTAACCCCAATGAAAATTTCGAAAAATGCGCCCAGAATTCCGAGAAAGCTAACCCCTTTGAAAATTTCAAAAAATGCGCCCAGAATTCCGAGAAGGCTAACCCCTTTGAAAATTTCTATAAATGCGCCCAGTATTCCGAGAAGGCTAACCCCTTTGAAATTTTCGAAAATGCGCCCCTAATTCCGAGAACGCAAACCCCTTTGAAAATTTCGAAAAATGGGCCCAGAAATTCCGAGAAGGCTAACCTCTTTGAAAATTTCGAAAAATACGCCCAGAATTCCGAGAAGGCTAACCCCTTTGAAAATTTCGAAAAATCGCCCAGAATTCCGAGAAGGCTAACCCCTTTGAAAATTTCGAAAAATGCGCCGTAATTCCGAGAAGGCTAACCACTTTGAAAATTTCGAAAAATGCGCCCAGATTTCCGAAAAGGCTAACCCCTTTAAAAATTTCGAAAAATGCGCCCAGAATTCCAGGAAGTCTAACCCCTTTGAAAATTTCGAAAAATGCGCCCAGAATTCCGAGAAGGCTAACCCTTTTTAAAATTTCGAAAAATTCGCCCAGAATTCCGACAAGGCTAACCCCTTTGAAAATTTCGAAAAATGAGCCCAGAATTCCGAGAAAGCTAACCCCTTTGAAAATTTCGAAAAATGCACCCAGAATTCCGAGAAGGCTAACCCCTTTGAAAATTTCGAAAAATGCGCCCAGAATTCCGAAATGGTTAACCCCTTTAAAAATTTCGAAAAATGGTCCCAGAATTCCAGGAAGTCTAACCCCTTTGAAAATTTCGAAAAATGCGCCCAGAATTCCGAGATGGCTAACCCCTATGAAAATTTCGATAAATGTGCCCAGAATTCCGAGAAGGCTAACCTCTTTGAAAATTTCGAAAAATGAGCCCAGAATTCCGAGAAGGCTAACCCCTTTAAAAATTTCAAAAAATGCGCCCAGAATTCCAGGAAGGCTAACCCCTTTGAAAATTTCGAAAAATGCGCCCAGAATTCCGAGAAGGCTAACCCGTTTGAAAATTTGGAAAAATGCGCCCAGAATTCCGAGAAGGCTAACCCATTTGAAAATTTCTAAAAATGCGCCCAGAATTCCGAAAAGGCTAAGTTACCCTTTGAAAATATCGAAAAATGCGCCCAGATTTCCGAGAAGGCTAATCCCTTTGAAAATATCGAAAAATGCGCTCAGAATTCCGTGAAGGCTAACCCCATAGAAAATTTCGAAAAATGCGCCCAGAATTCCGAGAAGGCTAACCCCTTTGAAAATTTCAAAAAAAGCGCCTAGAATTCCGAGAAGGCTAACCCCTTTGGAAATTTCGAAAAATGCACTCAGAATTCCGAGAAGGCTTACCCCTTTGAAAATTTCGAAAAATGCGCCCAGAATTCCGAGAAGGCTAACCCCTTTGAAAATTTCGAAAAATGCGCCCAGAATTCCGAGAAGACTAACCCCATTGAAATTTTCGAAAAATGCGCCCAGAATTCCGAGAAAGCTAACCCCTTTGAAAATTTCGGAAAATGTGCCCAGAATTCCGAGAAGGCTAACCACTTTGAAAATTTCGAAAAATGCGCGCAGAATTCCAAGAAGACTAAACCCCTTTGAAAATTTCGAAAAATGCGCCCAGAATTCCGAGAAGGCTAACCCCTTTGAAAAAATCGATAAATGCGCCCAGAATTCCGAGAAGGCTAACCCCTTTGAAAGTTTCGAAAAATGCGCCCAGAATTCCGAAAAGGCTAACCCCTTTAAAAATTTCGAAAAATACGCCCAGAATTCCAGGAAGTCTAACCCCTTTGAAAATTTCGAAAAATGCGCCCAGAATTCCGAGAAGGCTAACCCTTTTTAAAATTTCGAAAAATTCGCCCAGAATTCCGAAAATTTCGAAAAATGCGCCCAGAATTCCGAGAAGGCTAACCCCTTTGAAAATTTCGAAAAATGCGCGCAGAATTCCGAGAATGCTAACCCCTTTGAAAATTTCGAAAAATGCGCCGTAATTCCGAGAAGGCAAACCACTTTGAAAATTTCGAAAAATGCGCCCAGAATTCCGAAAAGGCTAACCCCTTTAAAAATTTCGAAAAATGCGTCCAGAATTCCGAGAAGGCTAACCCCTTTGAAAATTTCGAAAAATGCGCCCACAATTCCGAGAAGGCTATCCCCTTTGAAATTTCAAAAAATGCGCGCAGAATTCCGAGAAGGCTAACCCCTTTGAAAATTTCGAAAAATGCGCCGTAATTCCGAGAAGGCAAACCACTTTGAAAATTTCGAAAAATGCGCCCAGAATTCCGAGAAGGATAACCCCTTTGAAAATTTCGAAAAATGCGCGCAGAATTCCGAGAAGGCTAACCACTTTGAAAATTTCGAAAAATGCGCCCAGAATTCCGAAAAGGCTAACCCCTTTAAAAATTTCGAAAAATGCGCCCAGAATTCCAGGAAGTCTAACCCCTTTGAAAATTTCGATAAATGCGCCCAGAATTCCGAGAAGGCTAACCCTTTTTAAAATCTCGAAAAATTCGCCCAGAATTCCGAAAATTTCGAAAAATGCGCCCAGAATTCCTAGAAGGCTAACCCCTTTGAAAATTTCGAAAAATGCGCGCAGAATTCCGAGAATGCTAACCCCTTTGAAAATTTCGAAAAATGCGCCGTAATTCCGAGAAGGCAAACCACTTTGAAAATTTCGAAAAATGCGCCCAGAATTCCGAAAAGGCTAACCCCTTTAAAAATTTCGAAAAATGCGCCCAGAATTCCGAGAAGGCTATCCCCTTTGAAATTTCAAAAAATGCGCGCAGAATTCCGAGAAGGCTAACCCCTTTGAAAATTTCGAAAAATGCGCCGTAATTCCGAGAAGGCAAACCACTTTGAAAATTTCGAAAAATGCGCCCAGAATTCCGAAAAGGCTAACCCCTTTGGAAATTTCGAAAAATGCACCCAGAATTCCGATAAGGCTTACCCCTTTGAAAATTTCGAAAAATGCTCCCAGTATTCCGAAAAGGCTAACCCCTTTGAAATTTTCGAAAATACGCCCAGAATTCCGAGAACGCAAACCCCTTTGAAAATTTAGAAAAATTCGCCCAGAATTCCGAGAGGCTAACCCCTTTGAAAATTTCGAAAAACGCGCCCAGAATTCCGAGAAGGCTAACCCCAATGAAAATTTCGAAAAATGCGCCCAGAATTCCGAGAAAGCTAACCCCTTTGAAAATTTCGGAAAATGCGCCCAGAATTCCGAGAAGGCTAACCACTTTGAAAATTTCGAAAAATGCGCGCAGAATTCCAAGAAGACTAAACCCCTTTGAAAATTTCAAAAAATGCGCCCAGAATTCCGAGAAGGCTAACCCCTTTGAAAAAATCGATAAATGCGCCCAGAATTCCGAGAAGGCTAACCCCTTTGAAAATTTCGAAAAATGCTCCCAGATTCCGAGAAGGCTAACCACTTTGAAAATTTCGAAAAATGCGCCCAGAATTTCGAAAAGGCTAACCCCTTTAAAAATTTCGAAAAATGCGCCCAGAATTCCAGGAAGTCTAACCCCTTTGAATATTTCGAAAAATGCGCCCAGAATTCCGAGAAGGCTAACCCTTTTTAAAATTACGAAAAATTCGCCCAGAATTCCTAAAATTTCGAAAAATGCGCCCAGAATTCCGAGAAGGCTAACCCCTTTGAAAATTTCGAAAAATGCGCCCAGAATTCCGAGAAGGCTAACCCCTTTGAAAATTTCGAAAAATGCGCGCAGAATTCCGAAAAGGCTAACCCCTTTAAAAATTTCGAAAAATGCGCCGTAATTCCGAGAAGGCTAACCCCTTTGAAAATTTCTAAAAATGCTCCCAGAATTCCGAGAAGGCTAACAACCCCTTTGAAAATTTCGAAAAATGCGCCCAGAATTCCGAAAAGGCTAACCCCTTTAAAAATTTCGAAAAATGCGCCTTGAATTCCAGGAAGTCTAACCCCTTTGAAAATAACGAAAAATGCGCCCAGAATTCCGAGAAGGCTAACCCCTTTGAAAATTTCGAAAAATGCGCCCAGAATTCCGAGAAGGCTAACCCTTTTTAAAATTTCGAAAAATGCGCCCAGAATTCCGAGAAGGCTAACCCCTTTGGAAATTTCGAAAAATGCACCCAGAATTCCGAGAAGGCTTACCCCTTTGAAAATTTCGAAAAATGCTCCCAGTATTCCGAAAAGGCTAACCCCTTTGAAATTTTCGAAAATACGCCCAGAATTCCGAGAACGCAAACCCCTTTGAAAATTTAGAAAAATTCGCCCAGAATTCCGAGAGGCTAACCCCTTTGAAAATTTCGAAAAACGCGCCCAGAATTCCGAGAAGGCTAACCCCTTTGAAAATTAAGAAAAATGCGCCCAGAATTCCGAGAAGACTAACCCCATTGAAATTTTCGAAAAATGCGCCCAGAATTCCGAGAAGGCTAACCCCAATGAAAATTTCGAAAAATGCGCCCAGAATTCCGAGAAAGCTAACCCCTTTGAAAAAATCGATAAATGCGCCCAGAATTCCGAGAAGGCTAACCCCTTTGAAAATTTCGAAAAATGCGCCCAGAATTCCGAGAAGGCTAACCCATTTGAAAATTTCGAAAAATGAGTGCAGAATTCCGAGAAGGCTATCCACTTTGAAAATTTCGAAAAATGCGCCGTAATTCCGAGAAGGCTAACCACTTTGAAAATTTCGAAAAATGCGCCCAGAATTCCGAAAAGGCTAACCCCTTTAAAAATTTCGAAAAATGCGCCCAGAATTCAGGAAGTCTAACCCCTTTGAAAATTTCGAAAAATGCGCCCAGAATTCCGAGAAGGCTAACCCATTTTAAAATTGCGAAAAATTCGCCCAGAATTCCTAAAATTTCGAAAAATGCGCCCAGAATTCCGAGAAGGCTAACCCCTTTGAAAATTTCGAAAAATGCGCCCAGAATTCCGAGAAGGCTAACCCCTTTAAAATTTCGAAAAATGCGCGCAGAATTCCGAAAAGGCTAACCCCTTTGAAAATTTCGAAAAATGCGCCGTAATTCCGAGAAGGCTAACCCCTTTGAAAATTTCTAAAAATGCGCCCAGAATTCCGAAAAAGCTAACCCCTTTAAAAATTTCAAAAAATGCGCCCAGAATTCGGAGAAGGCTAACCCATTTGAAAATTTCGAAAAATGCGCCCTAATTCCGAGAAGGCTAACCCCTTTGAAAATTTCAAAAAATGCGCCCAGAATTCCAGGAAGGCTAACCCCTTTGAAAATTTCGAAAAATGCGCCCAGAATTCGGAGAAGGCTAACCCATTTGAAAATTTCGAAAAATGCGCCCAGAATTCCGAGAAGGCTAACCCCTTTGAAAATTTCGAAAAATGCGCACAGAATTCCGAGAAGGCTAACCCCTTTGAAAATTTCGAAAATTGAGCCCAGAATTCCGAGAAGGCTAACCCCATAGAAAATTTCGAAAATTGCGCCCAGAATTCCGAGAAGGCTAACCCCTTTAAAAATTTCGAAAAAAGCGCCCAGAATTCCGAGAAGGCTAACCCCTTTGGAAATTTCGAAAAATGCGCCCAGAATTCCGAGAAGACTAACCCCATTGAAATTTTCAAAAAATGCGCCCAGAATTCCGAGAAGGCTAACCCCAATGAAAATTTCGAAAAATGCGCCCAGAATTCCGAGAAGGCTAAGTTACCCTTTGAAAGTTTCGAAAAATGCGCCCAGATTTCCGAGAAGGCTAACCCCTTTGAAAATTTCGAAAAATGCGCCCAGAATTCCGTGAAGGCTAACCCCATAGAAAATTTCGAAAAATGCGCCCTGAATTCCGAGAAGGCTAACCACTTTGAAAATTTCGAAAAATTCGCCCAGAATTCCGAAAAGGCTAACCCCTTTAAAAATTTCGAAAAATGCGCATAGAATTCCGAGAAGGCTAACCCCTTTGAAAATTTCGAAAAATCGCCCAGAATTCCGAGAAGGCTAACCCCTTTGAAAATTTCGAAAAATGCGCCGTAATTCCGAGAAGGCTAACCACTTTGAAAATTTCGAAAAATGCGCCCAGAATTTCGAGAAGGCTAACCCATTTGAATATTTCGAAAAATACGCCCACAATTCCGAGAAGGCTAACCCCTTTGAAAATTTCTAAAAATGCGCCTAGAATTCCGAGAAGGCTAAGTTACCCTTTGAAAGTTTCGAAAAATGCGCCCAGATTTCCGAGAAGGCTAACCCCTTTGAAAATTTCGAAAAATGCGCCCAGAATTCCGTGAAGGCTAACCCCATAGAAAATTTCGAAAAATGCGCCCTGAATTCCGAGAAGGCTAACCCCTTTGAAAATTTCGAAAAATGCGCCCAGAATTCCGAGAAGGCTAACCCCTTTGAAAATTTCGAAAAAAGCGCCCAGAATTCCGAGAAGGCTAACCCCTTTGGAAATTTCGAAAAATGCGCCCAGAATTCCGAGAAGGCTTACCCCTTTGAAAATTTCGAAAAATGCGCCCAGTATTCCGAGAAGGCTAACCCCTTTGAAATTTTCGAAAATGCGCCCCTAATTCCGAAAACGCAAACCCCTTTGAAAATTTCGAAAAATGGGCTCAGAAATTCCGAGAAGGCTAACCTCTTTGAAAATTTCGAAAAATACGCCCAGAATTCCGAGAAGGCTAACCCCTTTGAAAATTTCGAAAAATGCGCCCAGAATTCCGAGAAGACTAACCCCATTTAAATTTTCGAAAAATGCGCCCAGAATTCCGAGAAGGCTAACCCCAATGAAAATTTCGAAAAATGCGCCCAGAATTCCGAGAAAGCTAACCCCTTTGAAAATTTCCAAAAATGCGCCCAGAATTCCGAGAAGGCTAACCCCTTTGAAAATTTCTATAAATGCGCCCAGAATTCCGAGAAGGCTAACCCCTTTGAAAATTTCGAAAAATGAACCCAGAATTCCGAGAAGGCTAACCCCTTTGAAAATTTCGAAAAATGCGCGCAGAATTCCGAGAAGGCTAACCCCTTTGAAAATTTCGAAAAATGCGCCGTAATTCCGAGAAGGCTAACCACTTTGAAAATTTCGAAAAATGCGCCCAGATTTCCGAAAAGGCTAACCCCTTTAAAAATTTCGAAAAATGCGCCCAGAATTCCAGGAAGTCTAACCCCTTTGAAAATTTCGAAAAATGCGCCCAGAATTCCGAGAAGGCTAACCCTTTTTAAAATTTCGAAAAATTCGCCCAGAATTCCGACAAGGCTAACCCCTTTGAAAATTTCGAAAAATGAGCCCAGAATTCCGAGAAAGCTAACCCCTTTGAAAATTTCGAAAAATGCGCCCAGAATTCCGAGAAGGCTAACCCCTTTGAAAATTTCGAAAAATGCGCCCAGAATTCCGAAAAGGTTAACCCCTTTAAAAATTTCGAAAAATGGTCCCAGAATTCCAGGAAGTCTAACCCCTTTGAAAATTTCGAAAAATGCGCCCAGAATTCCGAGATGGCTAACCCCTATGAAAATTTCGATAAATGTGCCCAGAATTCCGAGAAGGCTAACCTCTTTGAAAATTTCAAAAAATGAGCCCAGAATTCCGAGAAGGCTAACCCCTTTAAAAATTTAAAAAAATGCGCCCAGAATTCCAGGAAGGCTAACCCCTTTGAAAATTTCGAAAAATGCGCCCAGAATTCCGAGAAGGCTAACCCGTTTGAAAATTTCGAAAAATGCGCCCAGAATTCCGAGAAGGCTAACCCCTTTGAAAATTTCGAAAAAAAAGCCCAGAATTCCGAGAAGGCTAACCCTTTGGAAATTTCGAAAAATGAGCCCAGAATTCCGAGAAGGCTAACCCCATTGAAAATTTGGAAAATTGCGCCCAGAATTCCGAGAAGGCTAACCCCTTTAAAAATTTCGAAAAATGCGCCCAGAATTCCGAGAAGGCTTACCCCTTTTGATAATTTCGAGAAACTCACCCAGAATTCCGAGAAGGCTAACTCCTTTGAAATTTTCGAAAAATGCGCCCAGAATTCCGAGAAGGCAAACCCCTTTGAAAATTTCGAAAAATGCGCCCAGAATTCCGAGAAGGCTAATCCCTTTGAAAATTTCGAAAAATTCGCCCATAATTCCGAGAAGGCTAACCCCTTTGAAAATTTCGAAAAATGCGCGCAGAATTCCGAGAAGGCTAACCCCTTTGAAAATTTCGAAAAATGCGCCGTAATTCCGAGAAGGCTAACCCCTTTGAAAATTTCGAAAAATGCGCCCAGAATTCCGAAATGGCTAACCCCTTTAAAAATTTCGAAAAATGCGCCCAGAATTCCAGGAAGTCTAACCCCTTTGAAAATTACGAAAAATGCGCCCAGAATTCCGAGAAGGCTAACCCCTTTGAAAATTTCGATAAATGCCCCCAGGATTCCGAGAAGGCTAACCACTTTGAAAATTTCGAAAAATGCGCCCAGGATTCTGAGAATTCCCCTTTGAAAATTTCGAAAAATGCTCCCAGAATTCCGAGAAGGCTAACCCCTTTGAAAATTTCTAAAAATGCGCCCAGTATTCCGAGAAGGCAAACCCCTTTGAAAATTTCGAAAAATGCGCCCAGAATTCCGAGAAGGCTAATCCCTTTGAAAATTTCGAAAAATTCGCCCAGAATTCCGAAAAGGCTAACCCCTTTAAAAATTTCGAAAAATGCGCTCAGAATTCCAGGAAGTCTAACCCCTTTGAAAATTACGAAAAATGCGCCCAGAATTCCGAGAAGGCTAACCCCTTGGAAAATTTCGAAAAATGCGCCCAGAATTCCGAGAAGCTAACCCTTTTTAAAATTTCGAAAAATGCGCCCAGAATTCCGAGAAGGCTAACCCCTTTGGAAATTTCGAAAAATGCACCCAGAATTCCGAGAAGGCTTACCCCTTTGAAAATTTCGAAAAATGCGCCCAGTATTCCGAGAAGGCTAACCCCTTTGAAATTTTCGAAAATGCGCCCAGAATTCCGAGAACGCAAACCCCTTTGAAAATTTCGAAAAATGCGCCCAGAATTCCGAGAAGGCTAACCCCTTTGAAAATTTCGAAAAATGCGCCCAGAATTCCGAGAAGGCTAACCCCTTTGAAAATTTCGAAAAATGCGCCCAGAATTCCGAGAAGACTAACCCCATTGAAATTTTCGAAATTGCGCCCAGAATTCCGAGAAGGCTAACCCCTTTGAAAATTTCGAAAAATGCGCCCAGAATTCCGAGAAAGCTAACCCCTTTGAAAATTTCGGAAAATGCGCCCAGAATTCCGAGAAGGCTAACCACTTTGAAAATTTCGAAAAATGCGCGCAGAATTCCAAGAAGACTAAACCCCTTTGAAAATTTCAAAAAATGCGCCCAGAATTCCGAGAAGGCTAACCCCTTTGAAAAAATCGATAAATGCGCCCAGAATTCCGAGAAGGCTAACCCCTTTGAAAATTTCGAAAAATGCTCCCAGATTCCGAGAAGGCTAACCACTTTGAAAATTTCGAAAAATGCGCCCAGAATTTCGAAAAGGCTAACCCCTTTAAAAATTTCGAAAAATGCGCCCAGAATTCCTGGAAGTCTAACCCCTTTGAATATTTCGAAAAATGCGCCCAGAATTCCGAGAAGGCTAACCCTTTTTAAAATTACGAAAAATTCGCCCAGAATTCCTAAAATTTCGAAAAATGCGCCCAGAATTCCGAGAAGGCTAACCCCTTTGAAAATTTCGAAAAATGCGCCCAGAATTCCGAGAAGGCTAACCCCTTTGAAAATTTCGAAAAATGCGCGCAGAATTCCGAAAAGGCTAACCCCTTTAAAAATTTCGAAAAATGCGCCGTAATTCCGAGAAGGCTAACCCCTTTGAAAATTTCTAAAAATGCTCCCAGAATTCCGAGAAGGCTAACAACCCCTTTGAAAATTTCGAAAAATGCGCCCAGAATTCCGAAAAGGCTAACCCCTTTAAAAATTTCGAAAAATGCGCCTTGAATTCCAGGAAGTCTAACCCCTTTGAAAATTACGAAAAATGCGCCCAGAATTCCGAGAAGGCTAACCCCTTTGAAAATTTCGAAAAATGCGCCCAGAATTCCGAGAAGGCTAACCCTTTTTAAAATTTCGAAAAATGCGCCCAGAATTCCGAGAAGGCTAACCCCTTTGGAAATTTCGAAAAATGCACCCAGAATTCCGAGAAGGCTTACCCCTTTGAAAATTTCGAAAAATGCTCCCAGTATTCCGAAAAGGCTAACCCCTTTGAAATTTTCGAAAATACGCCCAGAATTCCGAGAACGCAAACCCCTTTGAAAATTTCGAAAAATGCGCCCAGAATTCCGAGAGGCTAACCCCTTTGAAAATTTCGAAAAACGCGCCCAGAATTCCGAGAAGGCTAACCCCTTTGAAAATTTCGAAAAATGCGCCCAGAATTCCGAGAAGACTAACCCCATTGAAATTTTCGAAAAATGCGCCCAGAATTCCGAGAAGGCTAACCCCAATGAAAATTTCGAAAAATGCGCCCAGAATTCCGAGAAAGCTAACCCCTTTGAAAATTTCGGAAAATGCGCCCAGAATTCCGAGAAGGGTAACCACTTTGAAAATTTCGAAAAATGCGCGCAGAATTCCAAGAAGGCTAAACCCCTTTGAAAATTTCGAAAAATGCGCCCAGAATTCCGCGAATGCTAACCCCTTTGAAAAAATCGATAAATGCGCCCAGAATTCCGAGAAGGCTAACCCCTTTGAAAATTTCGAAAAATGCGCCCAGAATTCCGAGAAGGCTAACCCCTTTGAAAATTTCGAAAAATGCGCGCAGAATTCCGAGAAGGCTAACCACTTTGAAAATTTCGAAAAATGCGCCGTAATTCCGAGAAGGCTAACCACTTTGAAAATTTCGAAAAATGCGCCCAGAATTCCGAAAAATCTAACCCCTTTAAAAATTTCGAAAAATGCGCCCAGAATTCCAGGAAGTCTAACCCCTTTGAAAATTTCGAAAAATGCGCCCAGAATTCCGAGAAGGCTAACCCATTTTAAAATTTCGAAAAATTCGCCCAGAATTCCTAAAATTTCGAAAAATGCGCCCAGAATTCCGAGAAGGCTAACCCCTTTGAAAATTTCGAAAAATGCGCCCAGAATTCCGAGAAGGCTAACCCCTTTGAAAATTTCGAAAAATGCGCACAGAATTCCGAGAAGGCTAACCCCTTTGAAAATTTCGAAAAATGCGCCGTAATTCCGAGAAGGCTAACCCCTTTGAAAATTTCTAAAAATTCGCCCAGAATTCCAGGAAGGCTAACCCCTTTGAAAATTTCGAAAAATGCGCCCAGAATTCGGAGAAGGCTAACCCATTTGAAAATTTCGAAAAATGCGCCCTAATTCCGAGAAGGCTAACCCCTTTGAAAATTTCAAAAAATGCGCCCAGAATTCCAGGAAGGCTAACCCCTTTGAAAATTTCGAAAAATGCGCCCAGAATTCGGAGAAGGCTAACCCATTTGAAAATTTCGAAAAATGCGCCCAGAATTCCGAGAAGGCTAACCCCTTTGAAAATTTCGAAAAATGCGCACAGAATTCCGAGAAGGCTAACCCCTTTGAAAATTTCGAAAATTGAGCCCAGAATTCCGAGAAGGCTAACCCCATAGAAAATTTCGAAAATTGCGCCCAGAATTCCGAGAAGGCTAACCCCTTTAAAAATTTCGAAAAAAGCGCCCAGAATTCCGAGAAGGCTAACCCCTTTGGAAATTTCGAAAAATGCGCCCAGAATTCCGAGAAGACTAACCCCATTGAAATTTTCAAAAAATGCGCCCAGAATTCCGAGAAGGATAACCCCAATGAAAATTTCGAAAAATGCTCCCAGAATTCCGAGAAAGCTAACCCCTTTGAAAATTTCGAAAAATCGCCCAGAATTCCGAGAAGGCTAACCCCTTTGAAAATTTCGAAAAATGCGCCCAGAATTCCGAGAAGGCTAACCCTTTTTAAAATTTCGAAAAATTCGCCCAGAATTCCGACAAGGCTAACCCCTTTGAAAATTTCGAAAAATGAGCCCAGAATTCCGAGAAAGCTAACCCCTTTGAAAATTTCGATAAATGCGCCCAGAATTCCGAGAAGGCTAACCCCTTTGAAAATTTCGAAAAATGCGCCCAGAATTCCGAAAAGGTTAACCCCTTTAAAAATTTCGAAAAATGGTCCCAGAATTCCAGGAAGTCTAACCCCTTTGAAAATTTCGAAAAATGCGCCCAGAATTCCGAGATGGCTAACCCCTATGAAAATTTCGAAAAATGAGCCCAGAATTCCGAGAAGGCTAACCCCTTTAAAAATTTCAAAAAATGCGCCCAGAATTCCAGGAAGGCTAACCCCTTTGAAAATTTCGAAAAATGCGCCCAGAATTCCGAGAAGGCTAACCCGTTTGAAAATTTCGAAAAATGCGCCCAGAATTCCGAGAAGGCTAACCCCTTTGAAAATTTCGAAAAAAAGCCCAGAATTCCGAGAAGGCTAACCCCTTTGGAAATTTCGAAAAATGAGCCCAGAATTCCGAGAAGGCTAACCCCATAGAAAATTTGGAAAATTGCGCCCAGAATTCCGAGAAGGCTAACCCCTTTAAAAATTTCGAAAAATGCGCCCAGAATTCCGAGAAGGCTCACCCCTTTTGATAATTTCGAAAAACTCACCCAGAATTCCGAGAAGGCTAACTCCTTTGAAATTTTCGAAAAATGCGCCCAGAATTCCGAGAAGGCTAACCCCTTTGAAAATTTCGAAAAATGCGCCCAGAATTCCGAAATGGCTAACCCCTTTGAAAATTTCGAAAAATGCGCCCAGAATTCCGAGAAGGCTAACCCCTTTGAAAATTTCGAAAAATTCGCCCAGAATTCCGAGAATTCCAGGAAAATTTGAAAATTTCGAAAAATGCGCGCAGAATTCCGAGAAGGCTAACCCCTTTGAAAATTTCGAAAAATGCGCCGTAATTCCGAGAAGGCTAACCCCTTTGAAAATTTCGAAAAATGCGCCCAGAATTCCGAAATGGCTAACCCCTTTAAAAATTTCGAAAAATGCGCCCAGAATTCCAGGAAGTCTAACCCCTTTGAAAATTACGAAAAATGCGCCCAGAATTCCGAGAAGGCTAACCCCTTTGAAAATTTCGATAAATGCCCCCAGGATTCCGAGAAGGCTAACCACTTTGAAAATTTCGAAAAATGCGCCCAGAATTCTGAGAATTCCCCTTTGAAAATTTCGAAAAATGCTCCCAGAATTCCGAGAAGGCTAACCCCTTTGAAAATTTCGAAAAATGCGCCCAGAATTCCGAAAAGGCTAACCCCTTTAAAAATTTCGAAAAATGCGCCCAGAATTCCAGGAAGTCTAACCCCTTTGAAAATTACGAAAAATGCGCCCAGAATTCCGAGAAGGCTAACCCCTTTGTAAATTTCGAAAAATGCGCCCAGAATTCCGAGAAGCTAACCCTTTTTAAAATTTCGAAAAATGCGCCCAGAATTCCGAGAAGGCTAACCCCTTTGGAAATTTCGAAAAATGCACCCAGAATTCCGAGAAGGCTTACCCCTTTGAAAATTTCGAAAAATGCGCCCAGTATTCCGAGAAGGCTAACCCCTTTGAAATTTTCGAAAATGCGCCCAGAACTCCGAGAACGCAAACCCCTTTGAAAATTTCGAAAAATGCGCCCAGAATTCCGAGAAGGCTAACCCCTTTGAAAATTTCGAAAAAAGCGCCCAGAATTCCGAGAAAGCTAACCCCTTTGAAAATTTCGAAAAATGCGCCCAGAATTCCGAGAAGACTAACCCCATTGAAATTTTCGAAAAATGCGCCCTGAATTCCGAGAAGGCTAACCCCAAAGAAAATTTCGAAAAATGCGCCCAGAATTCCGAGAAAGCTAACCCCTTTGAAAATTTCGGAAAATGCGCCCAGAATTCCGAGAAGGCTAACCACTTTGAAAATTTCGAAAAATGCGCGCTGAATTCCAAGAAGACTAAAACCCTTTGAAAATTTCGTAAAATGCGCCCAGAATTCCGAGAAGGCTAACCCCTTTGAAAAAATCGATAAATGCGCCCAGAATTCCGAGAAGGCTAACCCCTTTGAAAATTTCGAAAAATGCGCGCAGAATTCCGAGAAGGCTAACCACTTTGAAAATTTCAAAAAATGCGCCGTAATTCCGAGAAGGCTAACCACTTTGAAAATTTCGAAAAATGCGCCCAGAATTCCGAAAAGGCTAACCCCTTTAAAAATTTCGAAAAATGCGCCCAGAATTCCAGGAAGTCTAACCCCTTTGAAAATTTCGGAAAATGCGCCCAGAATTCCGAAAAGGCTAACCCTTTTTAAAATTTCGAAAAATTTGCCCAGAATTCCTAAAATTTCGAAAAATGCGCCCAGAATTCCGAGAAGGCTAACCCCTCTGAAAATTTCGAAAAATGCGCCCAGAATTCCGAGAAGGCTAACCCCTTTGAAAATTTCGAAAAATGCGCGCAGAATTCCGAGAAGGCTAACCCCTTTGAAAATTTCGAAAAATGCGCCGTAATTCCGAGAAGGCTAACCCCTTTGAAAATTTCGAAAAATGCGCCCAGAATTCCGAAATGGCTAACCCCTTTAAAAATTTCGAAAAATGCGCCCAGAATTCCAGGAAGTCTAACCCCTTTGAAAATTACGAAAAATGCGCCCAGAATTCCGAGAAGGCTAACCCCTTTGAAAATTTCGATAAATGCCCCCAGGATTCCGAGAAGGCTAACCACTTTGAAAATTTCGAAAAATGCGCCCAGAATTCCGAGAATTTCCCTTTGAAAATTTTGAAAAATGCGCCCAGAATTCCGACAAGGCTAACCCCTTTGAAAATCTCGAAAAATGCTCCCAGAATTCCGAGAAGGCTAACCCCTTTAAAAATTTCGAAAAATGCGCCCAGAATTCCGAAAAGGCTAACCCCTTTAAAAATTTCGAAAAATGCGCCCAGAATTCCAGGAAGTCTAACCCCTTTGAAAATTACGAAAAATGCGCCCAGAATTCCGAGAAGGCTAACCCCTTTGAAAATTTCGAAAAATGCGCCCAGAATTCCGAGAATTCACCTTTGAAAATTTCGAAAAATGCGCGCAGAATTCCGAGAAGGCTAACCCCTTTGAAAATTTCGAAAAATGCACCGTAATTCCGAGAAAGCTAACCCCTTTGAAAATTTCGAAAAATGCGCCGTAATTCCGAGAAGGCTAACCCCTTTGAAAATTTCGAAAAATGCGCGCAGAATTCCGTAAAGGCTAACCCTTTCTAAAAATGCGCCCAGAATTCCGAAAAGGCTAACCCCTTTAAAAATTTCGAAAAATGCGCCCAGAATTCCAGGAAGTCTAACCCCTTTGAAAATTACGAAAAATGCGCCCAGAATTCCGAGAAGGCTAACCCCTTTGAAAATTTCGATAAATGCCCCCAGGATTCCGAGAAGGCTAACCACTTTGAAAATTTCGAAAAATGCGCCCAGAATTCTGAGAATTCCCCTTTGAAAATTTCGAAAAATGCTCCCAGAATTCCGAGAAGGCTAACCCCTTTGAAAATTTCGAAAAATGCGCCCAGAATTCCGAAAAGGCTAACCCCTTTAAAAATTTCGAAAAATGCGCCCAGAATTCCAGGAAGTCTAACCCCTTTGAAAATTACGAAAAATGCGCCCAGAATTCCGAGAAGGCTAACCCCTTTGTAAATTTCGAAAAATGCGCCCAGAATTCCGAGAAGCTAACCCTTTTTAAAATTTCGAAAAATGCGCCCAGAATTCCGAGAAGGCTAACCCCTTTGGAAATTTCGAAAAATGCACCCAGAATTCCGAGAAGGCTTACCCCTTTGAAAATTTCGAAAAATGCGCCCAGTATTCCGAGAAGGCTAACCCCTTTGAAATTTTCGAAAATGCGCCCAGAACTCCGAGAACGCAAACCCCTTTGAAAATTTCGAAAAATGCGCCCAGAATTCCGAGAAGGCTAACCCCTTTGAAAATTTCGAAAAAAGCGCCCAGAATTCCGAGAAAGCTAACCCCTTTGAAAATTTCGAAAAATGCGCCCAGAATTCCGAGAAGACTAACCCCATTGAAATTTTCGAAAAATGCGCCCTGAATTCCGAGAAGGCTAACCCCAAAGAAAATTTCGAAAAATGCGCCCAGAATTCCGAGAAAGCTAACCCCTTTGAAAATTTCGGAAAATGCGCCCAGAATTCCGAGAAGGCTAACCACTTTGAAAATTTCGAAAAATGCGCGCTGAATTCCAAGAAGACTAAAACCCTTTGAAAATTTCGTAAAATGCGCCCAGAATTCCGAGAAGGCTAACCCCTTTGAAAAAATCGATAAATGCGCCCAGAATTCCGAGAAGGCTAACCCCTTTGAAAATTTCGAAAAATGCGCGCAGAATTCCGAGAAGGCTAACCACTTTGAAAATTTCAAAAAATGCGCCGTAATTCCGAGAAGGCTAACCACTTTGAAAATTTCGAAAAATGCGCCCAGAATTCCGAAAAGGCTAACCCCTTTAAAAATTTCGAAAAATGCGCCCAGAATTCCAGGAAGTCTAACCCCTTTGAAAATTTCGGAAAATGCGCCCAGAATTCCGAAAAGGCTAACCCTTTTTAAAATTTCGAAAAATTTGCCCAGAATTCCTAAAATTTCGAAAAATGCGCCCAGAATTCCGAGAAGGCTAACCCCTCTGAAAATTTCGAAAAATGCGCCCAGAATTCCGAGAAGGCTAACCCCTTTGAAAATTTCGAAAAATGCGCGCAGAATTCCGAGAAGGCTAACCCCTTTGAAAATTTCGAAAAATGCGCCGTAATTCCGAGAAGGCTAACCCCTTTGAAAATTTCGAAAAATGCGCCCAGAATTCCGAAATGGCTAACCCCTTTAAAAATTTCGAAAAATGCGCCCAGAATTCCAGGAAGTCTAACCCCTTTGAAAATTACGAAAAATGCGCCCAGAATTCCGAGAAGGCTAACCCCTTTGAAAATTTCGATAAATGCCCCCAGGATTCCGAGAAGGCTAACCACTTTGAAAATTTCGAAAAATGCGCCCAGAATTCCGAGAATTTCCCTTTGAAAATTTTGAAAAATGCGCCCAGAATTCCGACAAGGCTAACCCCTTTGAAAATCTCGAAAAATGCTCCCAGAATTCCGAGAAGGCTAACCCCTTTAAAAATTTCGAAAAATGCGCCCAGAATTCCGAAAAGGCTAACCCCTTTAAAAATTTCGAAAAATGCGCCCAGAATTCCAGGAAGTCTAACCCCTTTGAAAATTACGAAAAATGCGCCCAGAATTCCGAGAAGGCTAACCCCTTTGAAAATTTCGAAAAATGCGCCCAGAATTCCGAGAATTCACCTTTGAAAATTTCGAAAAATGCGCGCAGAATTCCGAGAAGGCTAACCCCTTTGAAAATTTCGAAAAATGCACCGTAATTCCGAGAAAGCTAACCCCTTTGAAAATTTCGAAAAATGCGCCGTAATTCCGAGAAGGCTAACCCCTTTGAAAATTTCGAAAAATGCGCGCAGAATTCCGTAAAGGCTAACCCTTTCTAAAAATGCGCCCAGAATTCCGAAAAGGCTAACCCCTTTAAAAATTTCAAAAAATGCGCCCAGAATTCCAGGAAGGCTAACCCCTTTGAAAATTTCGAAAAATGCGCCCAGAATTCCGAGAAGGCTAACCCCTTTGAAAATTTCGAAAAATGAGCCCAGAATTCCGAGAAGGCTAACCCCATAGAAAATTTCGAAAATTGCGCCCAGAATTCCGAGAAGGCTAACCCCTTTAAAAATTTCGAAAAATGCGCGCAGAATTCCGAGAAGGCTAACCCCTTTGAAAATTTCGAAAAATGCGCCGTAATTCCGAGAAGGCTAACCCCTTTGAAAATTTCGAAAAATGCGCCCAGAATTCCGAAATGGCTAACCCCTTTAAAAATTTCGAAAAATGCGCCCAGAATTCCAGGAAGTCTAACCCCTTTGAAAATTACGAAAAATGCGCCCAGAATTCCGAGAAGGCTAACCCCTTTGAAAATTTCGATAAATGCCCCCAGGATTCCGAGAAGGCTAACCCCTTTGAAAATTTCGAAAAATGCGCGCAGAATTCCGAGAATTCACCTTTGAAAATTTCGAAAAATGCGCGCAGAATTCCCAGAAGGCTAACCCCTTTGAAAATTTCGAAAAATGCGCCGTAATTCCGAGAAGGCTAACC
Source organism: Ectobius pallidus (assembly GCA_964059195.1). Lineage (NCBI taxonomy): Eukaryota > Metazoa > Arthropoda > Insecta > Blattodea > Ectobiidae > Ectobius > Ectobius pallidus. The sequence goes on along the minus strand of CAXKWD010000378.1, from coordinate 490,408 downwards.
CCTTTGAAAATTTCGAAAAATGCGCCCAGAATTCCGAGAAAGCTAACCCCTTTGAAAATTTCGGAAAATGCGCCCAGAATTCCGAGAAGGCTAACCACTTTGAAAATTTCGAAAAATGCGCGCAGAATTCCAAGAAGACTAAACCCCTTTGAAAATTTCAATAAATGCGCCCAGAATTCCGAGAAGGCTAACCCCTTTGAAAATTTCGAAAAATGCTCCCAGATTCCGAGAAGGCTAACCACTTTGAAAATTTCGAAAAATGCGCCCAGAATTTCGAAAACGCTAACCCCTTTAAAAATTTCGAAAAATGCGCCCAGAATTCCAGGAAGTCTAACCCCTTTGAATATTTCGAAAAATGCGCCCAGAATTCCGAGAAGGCTAACCCTTTTTAAAATTACGAAAAATTCGCCCAGAATTCATAAAATTTCGAAAAATGCGCCCAGAATTCCGAGAAGGCTAACCCCTTTGAAAATTTCGAAAAATGCGCCCAGAATTCCGAGAAGGCTAACCCCTTTGAAAATTTCGAAAAATGCGCGCAGAATTCCGAAAAGGCTAACCCCTTTAAAAATTTCGAAAAATGCGCCGTAATTCCGAGAAGGCTAACCCCTTTGAAAATTTCTAAAAATGCTCCCAGAATTCCGAGAAGGCTATCAACCCCTTTGAAAATTTCGAAAAATGCGCCCAGAATTCCGAAAAGGCTAACCCCTTTAAAAATTTCGAAAAATGCGCCTTGAATTCCAGGAAGTCTAACCCCTTTGAAAATTACGAAAAATGCGCCCAGAATTCCGAGAAGGCTAACCCCTTTGAAAATTTCGAAAAATGCGCCCAGAATTCCGAGAAGGCTAACCCTTTTTAAAATATCGAAAAATGCGCCCAGAATTCCGAGAAGGCTAACCCCTTAACCCCTTTGAAAATTTCTAAAAATGCGCCCAGAATTCCGAGAAGGCTAATCCCTTTGAAAATTTCGAAAAATGCGCCAAAAATACCGAAAAGGGTAACCCCTTTGAAAATTTCGAAAAATGCGCCCAGAATTCCGAGAAGGCTAACCCTTTTTAAAATTTCGAAAAATGCGCCCATAATTCCGACAAGGCTAAATTTCGATAAATGCTCCCAGAATTCCAAGAAGGCTAACCCCTTTGAAAATTTCGAAAAATGCGCGCAGAATTTCGAGAAGGCTAACCCCTTTGAAAATTTCGAAAAATGCGCCGTAATTCCGAGAAGGCTAACCCCTTTGAAAATTTCGAAAAATGAGCCCAGAATTCCAGGAAGGCTAACCCCTTTGATAATTTCGAAAAATACGCCCAGAATTCCGAGAAGGCTAACCCCTTTAAAAATTTCGAAAAATGCGCCCAGAATTCCGAGAAGGCTAACCCCTTTGAAAATTTCGAAAAATGAGCCCAGAATTCCGAGAAGGCTAACCCCTTTGAAAATTTCGAAAAATGCGCCCAGAATTCCGACAATGGTAACCCATTTGAAAATTTCGAAAAATGCGCCCAGAATTCCGAGAAGACTAACCCCTTTGAAAATTTCGAAATATGCGCCCAGAATTCCGAGAAGGCTAACCCCTTTGAAAATTTCGAAAAATGCGCCCATAATTCCGAGAAGGCTAACCCCTATGAAAATTTCGATAAATGTGCCCAGAATTCCAAGAAGGCTAACCCCTTTGAAAATTTCGAAAAATGCGCCCAGAATTCCGAGAATTGCCCTTTGAAAATTTCGAAAAATGCGCGCAGAATTCCCAGAAGGCTAACCCCTTTGAAAATTTCGAAAAATGCGCCGTAATTCCGAGAAGGCTAACCCCTTTGAAAATTTCGAAAAATGCGCCCAGAATTCCGAAAAGGCTAACCCCTTTAAAAATTTCGAAAAATGCGCCCAGAATTCCAGGAAGTCTAACCCCTTTGAAAATTACGAAAAATGCGCCCACAATTCCGAGAAGGCTAACCCCTTTGAAAATTTCGAAAAATGCGCCCAGAATTCCGAAAAGGCTAACCCCTTTAAAAATTTCGAAAAATGCGCCCAGAATTCCAAAATTCTAACTCCTTTGAAAATTACGAAAAATGCGCCCAGAATTCCGAGAAGGCTAACCCCTTTGAAAATTTCGAAAAATGCGCCCAGAATTCCGAGAAGGCTAACCCCTTTGAAAATTTCGAAAAATGAGCCCAGAATTCCGAAAAGGCTAACCCCATTGAAAATTTCGAAAAATGCTCCCAGAATTCCGAGAAGGCTAACCCCTTTGAAAATTTCGAAAAATGCGCCCAGAATTCCGAGAAGGCTAACCCATTTAAAAAATTCGAAAAATACGCCCAGAATTCCGAGAAGGCTAACCCCTTTGAAAATTTCGAAAAATGAGCCCAGAATTCCGAAAAGGCTAACCCCTTTGAAAATTTCGAAAAATGCGCCCAGAATTCCGACAATGGTAACCCCTTTGAAAATTTCGAAAAATGCGCCCAGAATTCCGAGAAGACTAACCCCTTTGAAAATTTCGAAAAATGCGCCCAGAATTCCGAGAAGGCTAACCCCTTTGAAAATTTCGAAAAATGCGCCCAGAATTCCGAGAAGGCTAACCCTTTTTAAAATTTCGAAAAATGCGCCCATAATTCCGACAAGGCTAACCCCTTTGAAAATTTCGAAAAATGCGCCCAGAATTCCGAGAAGGCTAACCCCTTTGAAAATTTCTAAAAATGCGCCCAGAATTCCAAGAAGGCAAACCCCTTTGAAAATTTCGAAAAATGCGCCCAGAATTCCGAGAAGGCTAACCCCTTTGAAAATTTCGAAAAATGCGCCCAGAATTCCGAGAAGGCTAACCCCTTTGAAAATTTCGAAAAGTGCGCCATAATTCCGAAAAGGCTAACCCCTTTGAAATTTTCGAAAAATGCGCCCAGAATTCCGAGAAGGCCAAACCCTTTGAAAATTTCGAAAAATGCGCCACAATTCCGAGAAGGCTAACCCCTTTGAAAATTTCTAAAAATGCGCCCAGAATTCCGAGAAGGCTAATCCCTTTGAAAATTTCGAAAAATGCGCCAAAAATACCGAAAAGGGTAACCCCTTTGAAAATTTCGAAAAATGCGCCCAGAATTCCGAGAAGGCTAACCCTTTTTAAAATTTCGAAAAATGCGCCCATAATTCCGACAAGGCTAAATTTCGATAAATGCTCCCAGAATTCCAAGAAGGCTAACCCCTTTGAAAATTTCGAAAAATGCGCCGTAATTCCGAGAAGGCTAACCCCTTTGAAAATTTCGAAAAATGAGCCCAGAATTCCAGGAAGGCTAACCCCTTTGATAATTTCGAAAAATACGCCCAGAATTCCGAGAAGGCTAACCCCTTTAAAAATTTCGAAAAATGCGCCCAGAATTCCGAGAAGGCTAACCCCTTTGAAAATTTCGAAAAATGAGCCCAGAATTCCGAGAAGGCTAACCCCTTTGAAAATTTCGAAAAATGCGCCCAGAATTCCGACAATGGTAACCCATTTGAAAATTTCGAAAAATGCGCCCAGAATTCCGAGAAGACTAACCCCTTTGAAAATTTCGAAAAATGCGCCCAGAATTCCGAGAAGGCTAACCCCTTTGAAAATTTCGAAAAATGCGCGCAGAATTCCGAGAAGGCTAACCCCTTTGAAAATTTCGAAAAATGCGCCGTATTTCCGAGAAGGCTAACCCCTTTGAAAATTTCTAAAAATGCACCCAGAATTCCGAAAAGGCTAACCCCTTTAAAAATTTCAAAAAATGCGCCCAGAATTCCAGGAAGGCTAACCCCTTTGAAAATTTCGAAAAATGCGCCCAGAATTCCGAGAAGGCTAACCCCTTTGAAAATTTCGAAAAATGCGCCCAGAATTCCGAGAAGGCTAACCCCTTTGAAAATTTCGAAAAATGAGCCCAGAATTCCGAGAAGGCTAACCCCTTTGAAAATTTCGATAAATGCTCCCAGAATTCCAAGAAGGCTAACCCCTTTGAAAATTTCGAAAAATGCGCGCAGAATTTCGAGAAGGCTAACCCCTTTGAAAATTTCGAAAAATGCGCCGTAATTCCGAGAAGGCTAACCCCTTTGAAAATTTCGATAAATGCTCCCAGAATTACAAGAAGGCTAAACCCTTTGAAAATTTCGAAAAATGCGCGCAGAATTTCGAGAACTTTTTGAAAATTTCGAAAAATGCGCCGTAATTCCGAGAAGGCTAACCCCTTTGAAAATTTCGAAAAATGCGCCCAGAATTCCGAAAAGGCTAACCCCTTTAAAAATTTCGAAAAATGCGCCCAGAATTCCAGGAAGGCTAACCCCTTTGAAAATTTCGAAAAATGCGCCCAGAATTCCGAGAAGGCTAACCCATTTAAAAAATTCGAAAAATACGCCCAGAATTCCGAGAAGGCTAACCCCTTTGAAAATTTCGAAAAATGAGCCCAGAATTCCGAAAAGGCTAACCCCTTTGAAAATTTCGAAAAATGCGCGCAGAATTCCGACAATGGTAACCCCTTTGAAAATTTCGAAAAATGCGCCCAGAATTCCGAGAAGACTAACCCCTTTGAAAATTTCGAAAAATGCGCCCAGAATTCCGAGAAGGCTAACCCCTTTGAAAATTTCGAAAAATGCGCCCAGAATTCCGAGAAGGCTAACCCTTTTTAAAATTTCGAAAAATGCGCCCATAATTCCGACAAGGCTAACCCCTTTGAAAATTTCGAAAAATGCGCGCAGAATTTCGAGAAGGCTAACCCCTTTGAAAATTTCGAAAAATGCGCCGTAATTCCGAGAAGGCTAACCCCTTTGAAAATTTCGAAAAATGCGCCCAGAATTCCAGGAAGGCTAACCCCTTTGATAATTTCGAAAAATACGCACAGAATTCCGAGAAGGCTAACCCCTTAAAAAATTTCGAAAAATGCGCCCAGAATTCCGAGAAGGCTAACCCCTTTGAAAATTTCGAAAAATGAGCCCAGAATTCCGAGAAGGCTAACCCCTTTGAAAATTTCGAAAAATGCGCCCAGAATTCCGACAATGGTAACCCCTTTGAAAATTTCGAAAAATGCGCCCAGAATTCCGAGAAGACTAACCCCTTTGAAAATTTCGAAAAATGCGCCGAGAATTCCGAGAAGGCTAACCCCTTTGAAAATTTCGAAAAATGCGCCCAGAATTCCGAAAAGGTTAACCCCTTTAAAAATTTCGATAAATGGTCCCAGAATTCCAGGAAGTCTAACCCCTTTGAAAATTTCGAAAAATGCGCCCAGAATTCCGAGAAGGCTAACCCTTTTTAAAATTTCGAAAAATTCGCCCAGAATTCCGACAAGGCAAACCCCTTTGAAAATTTCGAAAAATGAGCCCAGAATTCCGAGAAAGCTAACCCCTTTGAAAATTTCGAAAAATGCGCCCAGAATTCCGAGAAGGCTAACCCCTTTGAAAATTTCGAAAAATGCGCCGTAATTCCGAAAAGGCTAACCCCTTTGAAATTTTCGAAAAATGCGCCCAGAATTCCGAAAAGGCTAACCTCTTTAAAAATTTCGAAAAACGCGCCCAGAATTCCAGGAAGGCTAACCCCTTTGAAAATTTCGAAAAATGCGCCCAGAATTCCGAGAAGGCTAACCCCTTTGAAAATTTCGAAAAATGCGCCCAGAATTCCTAGAAAGCTAACACCTTTGAAAATTTCGAAAAATGAGCCCAGAATTCCGAGAAGGCTAACCCCTTTGAAAATTTCGAAAAAATGCGCCCAGAATTCCGACAAGGCTAACCCCTTTGAAACTTTCGAAAAATGCTCCCAGAATTCCGAGAAGACTAACTCCTTTGAAAATTTCGAAAAATGCGCCCAGAATTCCGAGAAGGCTAACCCCTTTGAAAATTTCGAAAAATGCGCCCAGAATTCCGAGAAGGCTAACCCCTATGAAAATTTCGAAAAATGCGCCCAGAATTCCGAGAAGGCTAACCCCTATGAAAATTTCGAAAAATGCGCCCTGAATTCCGAGAAGGCTAAACCTTTTTAATATTTCGAAAAATGCGCCCAGAATTCCGACAAGGCTAACCCCTTTGAAAATTACGAAAAATGCGCCCAGAATTCCGAGAAGGCTAACCACTTTGAAAATTTCGAAAAATGCGCCCAGAATTCCGAGAAGGCTAACCCCTTTGAAAATTTCGAAAAGTGCGCCATAATTCCGAAAAGGCTAACCCCTTTGAAATTTTCGAAAAATGCGCCCAGAATTCCGAGAAGGCCAAACCCTTTGAAAATTTCTAAAAATGCGCCCAGAATTCCGAGAAGGCTAATCCCTTTGAAAATTTCGAAAAATGCGCCAAAAATACCGAAAAGGCTAACCCCTTTGAAAATTTCGAAAAATGCGCCCAGAATTCCGAGAAGGCTAACCCTTTTTAAAATTTCGAAAAATGCGCCCATAATTCCGACAAGGCTAAATTTCGATAAATGCTCCCAGAATTCCAGAAAAATGCGCGCAGAATTTCGAGAAGGCTAACCCCTTTGAAAATTTCGAAAAATGCGCCGTAATTCCGAGAAGGCTAACCCCTTTGAAAATTTCGAAAAATGAGCCCAGAATTCCAGGAAGGCTAACCCCTTTGATAATTTCGAAAAATACGCCCAGAATTCCGAGAAGGCTAACCCCTTTAAAAATTTCGAAAAATGCGCCCAGAATTCCGAAAATTTCGAAAAATGAGCCCAGAATTCCGAGAAGGCTAACCCCTTTGAAAATTTCGAAAAATGCGCCCAGAATTCCGACAATGGTAACCCATTTGAAAATTTCGAAAAATGCGCCCAGAATTCCGAGAAGACTAACCCCTTTGAAAATTTCGAAATATGCGCCCAGAATTCCGAGAAGGCTAACCCCTTTGAAAATTTCGAAAAATGCGCCCATAATTCCGAGAAGGCTAACCCCTATGAAAATTTCGATAAATGTGCCCAGAATTCCAAGAAGGCTAACCCCTTTGAAAATTTCGAAAAATGCGCCCAGAATTCCGAGAATTCACCTTTGAAAATTTAGAAAAATGCGCGCAGAATTCCCAGAAGGCTAACCCCTTTGAAAATTTCGAAAAATGCGCCGTAATTCCGAGAAGGCTAACCCCTTTGAAAATTTCGAAAAATGCGCCCAGAATTCCGAAAAGGCTAACCCCTTTAAAAATTTCGAAAAATGCGCCCAGAATTCCAGGAAGTCTAACCCCTTTGAAAATTACGAAAAATGCGCCCACAATTCCGAGAAGGCTAACCCCTTTGAAAATTTCGAAAAATGCGCCCAGAATTCCGAAAAGGCTAACCCCTTTAAAAATTTCGAAAAATGCGCCCAGAATTCCAAAATTCTAACTCCTTTGAAAATTACGAAAAATGCGCCCAGAATTCCGAGAAGGCTAACCCCTTTGAAAATTTCGAAAAATGCGCCCAGAATTCCGAGAAGGCTAAACCCTTTGAAAATTTCGAAAAATGAGCCCAGAATTCCGAAAAGGCTAACCCCATTGAAAATTTCGAAAAATGCTCCCAGAATTCCGAGAAGGCTAACCCCTTTGAAAATTTCGAAAAATGCGCCCAGAATTCCGAAAAGGCTAACCCCTTTAAAAATTTCGAAAAATGCGCCCAGAATTCCAGGAAGGCTAACCCCTTTGAAAATTTCGAAAAATGCGCCCAGAATTCCGAGAAGGCTAACCCATTTAAAAAATTCGAAAAATACGCCCAGAATTCCGAGAAGGCTAACCCCTTTGAAAATTTCGAAAAATGAGCCCAGAATTCCGAAAAGGCTAACCCCTTTGAAAATTTCGAAAAATGCGCCCAGAATTCCGACAATGGTAACCCCTTTGAAAATTTCGAAAAATGCGCCCAGAATTCCGAGAAGACTAACCCCTTTGAAAATTTCGAAAAATGCGCCCAGAATTCCGAGAAGGCTAACCCCTTTGAAAATTTCGAAAAATGCGCCCAGAATTCCGAGAAGGCTAACCCTTTTTAAAATTTCGAAAAATGCGCCCATAATTCCGACAAGGCTAACCCCTTTGAAAATTTCGAAAAATGCGCCCAGAATTCCGAGAAGGCTAACCCCTTTGAAAATTTCTAAAAATGCGCCCAGAATTCCAAGAAGGCAAACCCCTTTGAAAATTTCGAAAAATGCGCCCAGAATTCCGAGAAGGCTAACCCCTTTGATAATTTCGAAAAATGCGCCCAGAATTCCGAGAAGGCTAACCCCTTTGAAAATTTCGAAAAGTGCGCCATAATTCCGAAAAGGCTAACCCCTTTGAAATTTTCGAAAAATGCGCCCAGAATTCCGAGAAGGCCAAACCCTTTGAAAATTTCGAAAAATGCGCCACAATTCCGAGAAGGCTAACCCCTTTGAAAATTTCTAAAAATGCGCCCAGAATTCCGAGAAGGCTAATCCCTTTGAAAATTTCGAAAAATGCGCCAAAAATACCGAAAAGGGTAACCCCTTTGAAAATTTCGAAAAATGCGCCCAGAATTCCGAGAAGGCTAACCCTTTTTAAAATTTCGAAAAATGCGCCCATAATTCCGACAAGGCTAAATTTCGATAAATGCTCCCAGAATTCCAAGAAGGCTAACCCCTTTGAAAATTTCGAAAAATGCGCGCAGAATTTCGAGAAGGCTAACCCCTTTGAAAATTTCGAAAAATGCGCCGTAATTCCGAGAAGGCTAACCCCTTTGAAAATTTCGAAAAATGAGCCCAGAATTCCAGGAAGGCTAACCCCTTTGATAATTTCGAAAAATACGCCCAGAATTCCGAGAAGGCTAACCCCTTTAAAAATTTCGAAAAATGCGCCCAGAATTCCGAGAAGGCTAACCCCTTTGAAAATTTCGAAAAATGAGCCCAGAATTCCGAGAAGGCTAACCCCTTTGAAAATTTCGAAAAATGCGCCCAGAATTCCGACAATGGTAACCCATTTGAAAATTTCGAAAAATGCGCCCAGAATTCCGAGAAGACTAACCCCTTTGAAAATTTCGAAAAATGCGCCCAGAATTCCGAGAAGGCTAACCCCTTTGAAAATTTCGAAAAATGCGCGCAGAATTCCGAGAAGGCTAACCCCTTTGAAAATTTCGAAGAATGCGCCGTATTTCCGAGAAGGCTAACCCCTTTGAAAATTTCTAAAAATGCACCCAGAATTCCGAAAAGGCTAACCCCTTTAAAAATTTCAAAAAATGCGCCCAGAATTCCAGGAAGGCTAACCCCTTTGAAAATTTCGAAAAATGCGCCCAGAATTCCGAGAAGGCTAACCCCTTTGAAAATTTCGAAAAATGCGCCCAGAATTCCGAGAAGGCTAACCCCTTTGAAAATTTCGAAAAATGAGCCCAGAATTCCGAGAAGGCTAACCCCTTTGAAAATTTCGATAAATGCTCCCAGAATTCCAAGAAGGCTAACCCCTTTGAAAATTTCGAAAAATGCGCGCAGAATTTCGAGAAGGCTAACCCCTTTGAAAATTTCGAAAAATGCGCCGTAATTCCGAGAAGGCTAACCCCTTTGAAAATTTCGATAAATGCTCCCAGAATTACAAGAAGGCTAAACCCTTTGAAAATTTCGAAAAATGCGCGCAGAATTTCGAGAACTTTTTGAAAATTTCGAAAAATGCGCCGTAATTCCGAGAAGGCTAACCCCTTTGAAAATTTCCAAAAATGCGCCCAGAATTCCGAAAAGGCTAACCCCTTTAAAAATTTCGAAAAATGCGCCCAGAATTCCAGGAAGGCTAACCCCTTTGAAAATTTCGAAAAATGCGCCCAGAATTCCGAGAAGGCTAACCCATTTAAAAAATTTGAAAAATACGCCCAGAATTCCGAGAAGGCTAACCCCTTTGAAAATTTCGAAAAATGAGCCCAGAATTCCGAAAAGGCTAACCCCTTTGAAAATTTCGAAAAATGCGCGCAGAATTCCGACAATGGTAACCCCTTTGAAAATTTCGAAAAATGCGCCCAGAATTCCGAGAAGACTAACCCCTTTGAAAATTTCGAAAAATGCGCCCAGAATTCCGAGAAGGCTAACCCCTTTGAAAATTTCGAAAAATGCGCCCAGAATTCCGAGAAGGCTAACCCTTTTTAAAATTTCGAAAAATGCGCCCATAATTCCGACAAGGCTAACCCCTTTGAAAATTTCGAAAAATGCGCGCAGAATTTCGAGAAGGCTAACCCCTTTGAAAATTTCGAAAAATGCGCCGTAATTCCGAGAAGGCTAACCCCTTTGAAAATTTCGAAAAATGCGCCCAGAATTCCAGGAAGGCTAACCCCTTTGATAATTTCGAAAAATACGCACAGAATTCCGAGAAGGCTAACCCCTTAAAAAATTTCGAAAAATGCGCCCAGAATTCCGAGAAGGCTAACCCCTTTGAAAATTTCGAAAAATGAGCCCAGAATTCCGAGAAGGCTAACCCCTTTGAAAATTTCGAAAAATGCGCCCAGAATTCCGACAATGGTAACCCCTTTGAAAATTTCGAAAAATGCGCCCAGAATTCCGAGAAGACTAACCCCTTTGAAAATTTCGAAAAATGCGCCGAGAATTCCGAGAAGGCTAACCCCTTTGAAAATTTCGAAAAATGCGCCCAGAATTCCGAAAAGGTTAACCCCTTTAAAAATTTCGATAAATGGTCCCAGAATTCCAGGAAGTCTAACCCCTTTGAAAATTTCGAAAAATGCGCCCAGAATTCCGAGAAGGCTAACCCTTTTTAAAATTTCGAAAAATTCGCCCAGAATTCCGACAAGGCAAACCCCTTTGAAAATTTCGAAAAATGAGCCCAGAATTCCGAGAAAGCTAACCCCTTTGAAAATTTCGAAAAATGCGCCCAGAATTCCGAGAAGGCTAACCCCTTTGAAAATTTAGAAAAATGCGCCGTAATTCCGAAAAGGCTAACCCCTTTGAAATTTTCGAAAAATGCGCCCAGAATTCCGAAAAGGCTAACCTCTTTAAAAATTTCGAAAAACGCGCCCAGAATTCCAGGAAGGCTAACCCCTTTGAAAATTTCGAAAAATGCGCCCAGAATTCCGAGAAGGCTAACCCCTTTGAAAATTTCGAAAAATGCGCCCAGAATTCCGAGAAGGCTAACCCCTTTGAAAATTTCGAAAAATGCGCCCAGAATTCATAGAAAGCTAACACCTTTGAAAATTTCGAAAAATGAGCCCAGAATTCCGAGAAGGCTAACCCCTTTGAAAATTTCGAAAAAATGCGCCCAGAATTCCGACAAGGCTAACCCCTTTGAAACTTTCGAAAAATGCTCCCAGAATTCCGAGAAGACTAACTCCTTTGAAAATTTCGAAAAATGCGCCCAGAATTCCGAGAAGGCTAACCCCTTTGAAAATTTCGAAAAATGCGCCCAGAATTCCGAGAAGGCTAACCCCTTTGAAAATTTCGAAAAATGCGCCCAGAATTCCGAGAAGGCTAACCCCTATGAAAATTTCGAAAAATGCGCCCTGAATTCCGAGAAGGCTAAACCTTTTTAATATTTCGAAAAATGCGCCCAGAATTCCGACAAGGCTAACCCCTTTGAAAATTTCGAAAAATGCGCCCAGAATTCCAGGAAGTCTAACCCCTTTGAAAATTACGAAAAATGCGCCCAGAATTCCGAGAAGGCTAACCCCTTTGAAAATTTCGAAAAATGCGCCCAGAATTCCGAGAAGGCTAACCCCTTTGAAAATTTCGAAAAGTGCGCCATAATTCCGAAAAGGCTAACCCCTTTGAAATTTTCGAAAAATGCGCCCAGAATTCCGAGAAGGCCAAACCCTTTGAAAATTTCTAAAAATGCGCCCAGAATTCCGAGAAGGCTAATCCCTTTGAAAATTTCGAAAAATGCGCCAAAAATACCGAAAAGGCTAACCCCTTTGAAAATTTCGAAAAATGCGCCCAGAATTCCGAGAAGGCTAACCCTTTTTAAAATTTCGAAAAATGCGCCCATAATTCCGACAAGGCTAAATTTCGATAAATGCTCCCAGAATTCCAGAAAAATGCGCGCAGAATTTCGAGAAGGCTAACCCCTTTGAAAATTTCGAAAAATGCGCCGTAATTCCGAGAAGGCTAACCCCTTTGAAAATTTCGAAAAATGAGCCCAGAATTCCAGGAAGGCTAACCCCTTTGATAATTTCGAAAAATACGCCCAGAATTCCGAGAAGGCTAACCCCTTTAAAAATTTCGAAAAATGCGCCCAGAATTCCGAAAAGGCTAACCCCTTTGAAAATTTCGAAAAATGAGCCCAGAATTCCGAGAAGGCTAACCCCTTTGAAAATTTCGAAAAATGCGCCCAGAATTCCGACAATGGTAACCCCTTTGAAAATTTCGAAAAATGCGCCCAGAATTCCGAGAAGACTAACCCCTTTGAAAATTTCGAAAAATGCGCCCAGAATTCCGAGAAGGCAAACCCCTTTGAAAATTTCGAAAAATGCGCCCAGAATTCCGAAAAGGTTAACCCCTTTAAAAATTTCGATAAATGGTCCCAGAATTCCAGGAAGTCTAACCCCTTTGAAAATTTCGAAAAATGCGCCCAGAATTCCGAGAAGGCTAACCCTTTTTAAAATTTCGAAAAATTCGCCCATAATTCCGACAAGGCAAACCCCTTTGAAAATTTCGAAAAATGAGCCCAGAATTCCGAGAAAGCTAACCCCTTTGAAAATTTCGAAAAATGCGCCCAGAATTCCGAGAAGGCTAACCCCTTTGAAAATTTCGAAAAATGCGCCCAGAATTCCGAAAAGGTTAACCCCTTTAAAAATTTCGAAAAATGGTCCCAGAATTCCAGGAAGTCTAACCCCTTTGAAAATTTCGAAAAATGCGCCCAGAATTCCGAGAAGGCTAACCCCTATGAAAATTTCGATAAATGTGCCCAGAATTCCAAGAAGGCTAACCCCTTTGAAAATTTCGAAAAATGCGCCCAGAATTCCGAGAAGGCTAACCCCTTTGAAAATATCGAAAAATGCGCGCAGAATTCCGAGAAGGCTAACCCCTTTGAAAATTTCGAAAAATGCGCCGTATTTCCGAGAAGGCTAACCCCTTTGAAAATTTCTAAAAATGCACCCAGAATTCCGAAAAGGCTAACCCCTTTAAAAATTTCAAAAAATGCGCCCAGAATTCCAGGAAGGCTAACCCCTTTGAAAATTTCGAAAAATGCGCCCAGAATTCCGAGAAGGCTAACCCCTTTGAAAATTTCGAAAAATGAGCCCAGAATTCCGAGAAGGCTAACCCCTTTGAAAATTTCGAAAAATGAGCCCAGAATTCCGAGAAGGCTAACCCCTTTGAAAATTTCGATAAATGCTCCCAGAATTCCAAGAAGGCTAACCCCTTTGAAAATTTCGAAAAATGCGCGCAGAATTTCGAGAAGGCTAACCCCTTTGAAAATTTCGAAAAATGCGCCGTAATTCCGAGAAGGCTAACCCCTTTGAAAATTTCGATAAATGCTCCCAGAATTACAAGAAGGCTAAACCCTTTGAAAATTTCGAAAAATGCGCGCAGAATTTCGAGAACTTTTTGAAAATTTCGAAAAATGCGCCGTAATTCCGAGAAGGCTAACCCCTTTGAAAATTTCGAAAAATGCGCCCAGAATTCCGAAAAGGCTAACCCCTTTAAAAATTTCGAAAAATGCGCCCAGAATTCCAGGAAGGCTAACCCCCTTGAAAATTTCGAAAAATGCGCCCAGAATTCCGAGAAGGCTAACCCATTTAAAAAATTTGAAAAATACGCCCAGAATTCCGAGAAGGCTAACCCCTTTGAAAATTTCGAAAAATGAGCCCAGAATTCCGAAAAGGCTAACCCCTTTGAAAATTTCGAAAAATGCGCGCAGAATTCCGACAATGGTAACCCCTTTGAAAATTTCGAAAAATGCGCCCAGAATTCCGAGAAGACTAACCCCTTTGAAAATTTCGAAAAATGCGCCCAGAATTCCGAGAAGGCTAACCCCTTTGCAAATTTCGAAAAATGCGCCCAGAATTCCGAGAAGGCTAACCCTTTTTAAAATTTCGAAAAATGCGCCCATAATTCCGACAAGGCTAACCCCTTTGAAAATTTCGAAAAATGCGCGCAGAATTTCGAGAAGGCTAACCCCTTTGAAAATTTCGAAAAATGCGCCGTAATTCCGAGAAGGCTAACCCCTTTGAAAATTTCGAAAAATGCGCCCAGAATTCCAGGAAGGCTAACCCCTTTGATAATTTCGAAAAATACGCACAGAATTCCGAGAAGGCTAACCCCTTAAAAAATTTCGAAAAATGCGCCCAGAATTCCGAGAAGGCTAACCCCTTTGAAAATTTCGAAAAATGAGCCCAGAATTCCGAGAAGGCTAACCCCTTTGAAAATTTCGAAAAATGCGCCCAGAATTCCGACAATGGTAACCCCTTTGAAAATTTCGAAAAATGCGCCCAGAATTCCGAGAAGACTAACCCCTTTGAAAATTTCGAAAAATGCGCCGAGAATTCCGAGAAGGCTAACCCCTTTGAAAATTTCGAAAAATGCGCCCAGAATTCCGAAAAGGTTAACCCCTTTAAAAATTTCGATAAATGGTCCCAGAATTCCAGGAAGTCTAACCCCTTTGAAAATTTCGAAAAATGCGCCCAGAATTCCGAGAAGGCTAACCCTTTTTAAAATTTCGAAAAATTCGCCCAGAATTCCGACAAGGCAAACCCCTTTGAAAATTTCGAAAAATGAGCCCAGAATTCCGAGAAAGCTAACCCCTTTGAAAATTTCGAAAAATGCGCCCAGAATTCCGAGAAGGCTAACCCCTTTGAAAATTTCGAAATATGCGCCGTAATTCCGAAAAGGCTAACCCCTTTGAAATTTTCGAAAAATGCGCCCAGAATTCCGAAAAGGCTAACCTCTTTAAAAATTTCGAAAAACGCGCCCAGAATTCCAGGAAGGCTAACCCCTTTGAAAATTTCGAAAAATGCGCCCAGAATTCCGAGAAGGCTAACCCCTTTGAAAATTTCGAAAAATGCGCCCAGAATTCCGAGAAGGCTAACCCCTTTGAAAATTTCGAAAAATGCGCCCAGAATTCCTAGAAAGCTAACACCTTTGAAAATTTCGAAAAATGAGCCCAGAATTCCGAGAAGGCTAACCCCTTTGAAAATTTCGAAAAAATGCGCCCAGAATTCCGACAAGGCTAACCCCTTTGAAACTTTCGAAAAATGCTCCCAGAATTCCGAGAAGACTAACTCCTTTGAAAATTTCGAAAAATGCGCCCAGAATTCCGAGAAGGCTAACCCCTTTGAAAATTTCGAAAAATGCGCCCAGAATTCCGAGAAGGCTAACCCCTTTGAAAATTTCGAAAAATGCGCCCAGAATTCCGAGAAGGCTAACCCCTATGAAAATTTCGAAAAATGCGCCCTGAATTCCGAGAAGGCTAAACCTTTTTAATATTTCGAAAAATGCGCCCAGAATTCCGACAAGGCTAACCCCTTTGAAAATTTCGAAAAATGCGCCCAGAATTCCAGGAAGTCTAACCCCTTTGAAAATTACGAAAAATGCGCCCAGAATTCCGAGAAGGCTAACCCCTTTGAAAATTTCGAAAAATGCGCCCAGAATTCCGAGAAGGCTAACCCCTTTGAAAATTTCGAAAAGTGCGCCATAATTCCGAAAAGGCTAACCCCTTTGAAATTTTCGAAAAATGCGCCCAGAATTCCGAGAAGGCCAAACCCTTTGAAAATTTCTAAAAATGCGCCCAGAATTCCGAGAAGGCTAATCCCTTTGAAAATTTCGAAAAATGCGCCAAAAATACCGAAAAGGCTAACCCCTTTGAAAATTTCGAAAAATGCGCCCAGAATTCCGAGAAGGCTAACCCTTTTTAAAATTTCGAAAAATGCGCCCATAATTCCGACAAGGCTAAATTTCGATAAATGCTCCCAGAATTCCAGAAAAATGCGCGCAGAATTTCGAGAAGGCTAACCCCTTTGAAAATTTCGAAAAATGCGCCGTAATTCCGAGAAGGCTAACCCCTTTGAAAATTTCGAAAAATGCGCCCAGAATTCCGAGAAGGCTAACCCCTTTGAAAATTTCGAAAAATGCGCCCAGAATTCCGAAAAGGTTAACCCCTTTAAAAATTTCGAAAAATGGTCCCAGAATTCCAGGAAGTCTAACCCCTTTGAAAATTTCGAAAAATGCGCCCAGAATTCCGAGAAGGCTAACCCCTATGAAAATTTCGATAAATGTGCCCAGAATTCCAAGAAGGCTAACCCCTTTGAAAATTTCGAAAAATGCGCCCAGAATTCCGAGAAGGCTAACCCCTTTGAAAATATCGAAAAATGCGCGCAGAATTCCGAGAAGGCTAACCCCTTTGAAAATTTCGAAAAATGCGCCGTATTTCCGAGAAGGCTAACCCCTTTGAAAATTTCTAAAAATGCACCCAGAATTCCGAAAAGGCTAACCCCTTTAAAAATTTCAAAAAATGCGCCCAGAATTCCAGGAAGGCTAACCCCTTTGAAAATTTCGAAAAATGCGCCCAGAATTCCGAGAAGGCTAACCCCTTTGAAAATTTCGAAAAATGCGCCCAGAATTCCGAGAAGGCTAACCCCTTTGAAAATTTCGAAAAATGAGCCCAGAATTCCGAGAAGGCTAACCCCTTTGAAAATTTCGATAAATGCTCCCAGAATTCCAAGAAGGCTAACCCCTTTGAAAATTTCGAAAAATGCGCGCAGAATTTCGAGAAGGCTAACCCCTTTGAAAATTTCGAAAAATGCGCCGTAATTCCGAGAAGGCTAACCCCTTTGAAAATTTCGAAAAATGCGCCCAGAATTCCAGGAAGGCTAACCCCTTTGATAATTTCGAAAAATACGCCCAGAATTCCGAGAAGGCTAACCCCTTTAAAAATTTCGAAAAATGCGCCCAGAATTCCGAGAAGGCTAACCCCTTTGAAAATTTCGAAAAATGAGCCCAGAATTCCGAGAAAGCTAACCCCTTTGAAAATTTCGAAAAATGCGCCCAGAATTCCGACAATGGTAACCCCTTTGAAAATTTCGAAAAATGCGCCGAGAATTCCGTGAAGGCTAACCCCTTTGAAAATTTCGAAAAATGCGCCCAGAATTCCGAAAAGGTTAACCCCTTTAAAAATTTCGATAAATGGTCCCAGAATTCCAGGAAGTCTAACCCCTTTGAAAATTTCGAAAAATGCGCCCAGAATTCCGAGAAGGCTAACCCTTTTTAAAATTTCGAAAAATTCGCCCAGAATTCCGACAAGGCAAACCCCTTTGAAAATTTCGAAAAATGAGCCCAGAATTCCGAGAAAGCTAACCCCTTTGAAAATTTCGAAAAATGCGCCCAGAATTCCGAGAAGGCTAACCCCTTTGAAAATTTCGAAAAATGCGCCGTAATTCCAAAAAGGCTAACCCCTTTGAAATTTTCGAAAAATGCGCCCAGAATTCCGAAAAGGCTAACCCCTTTAAAAATTTCGAAAAACGCGCCCAGAATTCCGAGAAGGCTAACCCCTTTGAAAATTTCGAAAAAATGCGCCCAGAATTCCGACAAGGCTAACCCCTTTGAAAATTTCGAAAAATGCTCCCAGAATTCCGAGAAGACTAACCCCTTTGAAAATTTCGAAAAATGCGCCCAGAATTCCGAGAAGGCTAACCCCTTTGAAAATTTCGAAAAATGCGCCAGGAATTCCGAGAAGGCTAACCCCTTTGAAAATTTCGAAAAATGCGCCCAGAATTCCGAGAAGGCTAACCCGTATGAAAATTTCGAAAAATGCGCCCTGAATTCCGAGAAGGCTAAACCTTTTTAATATTTCGAAAAATGCGCCCAGAATTCCGACAAGGCTAACCCCTTTGAAAATTTCGAAAAATGCGCCCAGAATTCCAGGAAGTCTAACCCCTTTGAAAATTACGAAAAATGCGCCCAGAATTCCGAGAAGGCTAACCCCTTTGAAAATTTCGAAAAATGCGCCCAGAATTCCGAAAAGGCTAACCCCTTTAAAAATTTCGAAAAATGCGCCCAGAATTCCAGGAAGTCTAACCCCTTTGAAAATTACGAAAAATGCGCCCAGAATTCCGAGAAGGCTAACCCTTTTTAAAATTTCGAAAAATGCGCCCAGAATTCCGACAAGGCTAACCCCTTTGAAGATTTCGAAAAATGCGCCCAGAATTCCGAGAAGGCTAACCCCTTTGAAAATTTCGAAAAATGCGCCCAGAATTCCGAGAAGGCTAACCCCTTTGAAAATTTCGAAAAATGCGCGCAGAATTCCGAGAAGGCTAACCCCTTTGAAAATTTCGAAAAATGCGCCGTAATTCCGAGAAGGCTAACTCCTTTGAAAATTTCGAAAAATGCGCCCAGAATTCCGAAATGGCTAACCCCTTTAAAAATTTCGAAAAATGCGCCCAGAATTCCAGGAAGTCTAACCCCGTTGAAAATTACGAAAAATGCGCCCAGAATTCCAGGAAGGCTAACCCCTTTGAAAATTTCGAAAAATGCGCCCAGAATTCCGAGAAGGCTAACCCCTTTAAAAAATTCGAAAAATGCGCCCAGAATTCCGAGAAGGCTAACCCCTTTGAAAATTTCGAAAAATGAGCCCAGAATTCCGAAAAGGCTAACCCCTTTGAAAATTTCGAAAAATGCGCCCAGAATTCCGACAATGGTAACCCCTTTGAAAATTTCGAAAAATGCGCCCAGAATTCCGAGAAGACTAACCCCTTTGAAAATTTCGAAAAATGCGCCCAGAATTCCGAGAAGGCTAACCCCTTTGAAAATTTCGAAAAATGCGCCCAGAATTCCGAGAAGGCTAACCCTTTTTAAAATTTCGAAAAATGCGCCCATAATTCCGACAAGGCTAACCCCTTTGAAAATTTCGAAAAATGCGCCCAGAATTCCGAGAAGGCTAACCCCTTTGAAAATTTCGAAAAATGCGCCCAGAATTCCAAGAAGGCTAACCCCTTTGAAAATTTCGAAAAATGCGCCCAGAATTCCGAGAAGGCTAACCCCTTTGAAAATTTCGAAAAATGCGCCCAGAATTCCGAGAAGGCTAACCCGTTTGAAAATTTCGAAAATTGCGCCGTAATTCCGAAAAGGCTAACCCCTTTGAAATTTTCGAAAAATGCGCCCAGAATTCCGAGAAGGGCAACCCCTTTGAAAATTTCGAAAAATGCGCCACAATTCCGAGAAGGCTAACCCCTTTGAAAATTTCAAAAAATGCGCCCAGAATTCCGAGAAGGCTAATCCCTTTGAAAATTTCGAAAAATGCGCCAAAAATACCGAAAAGGCTAACCCCTTTGAAAATTTCGAAAAATGCGCCCAGAATTCCGAGAAGGCTAACCCTTTTTAAAATCTCGAAAAATGCGCCCATAATTCCGACAAGGCTAACCCCTTTGCAAATTTCGAAAAATGCGCCCAGAATTCCGAGAAGGCTAACCCCTTTGAAAATTTCGAAAAATGCGCCCAGAATTCCAAGAAGGCTAACCCCTTTGAAAATATCGAAAAATGCGCCCAGAATTCCAAGAAGGCTAACCCCTTTGAAAATTTCGAAAAATGCGCCCAGAATTCCGAGAAGGCTAACCCCTTTGAAAATTTCGAAAAATGCGCCGTAATTCCGAAAAGGCTAACCCCTTTGAAATTTTCGAAAAATACGCCCAGAATTCCGAAAAGGCTAACCCCTTTAAAAATTTCGAAAAACGCGCCCAGAATTCCAGGAAGGCTAACCCCATTGAAAATTTCGAAAAATGCGCCCAGAATTCCGAGAAGGCTAACCCCTTTGAAAATTTCGAAAAATGCGCGCAGAATTCCGAGAAGGCTAACCCCTTTGAAAATTTCGAAAAATGCGCCCAGAATTCCGAGAAGGCTAACCCTTTTTAAAATTTCGAAAAATGCGCCCAGAATTCCGAGAAGGCTAACCCCTTTGAAAATTTCGAAAAATGCGCCCAGAATTCCGAGAAGGCTAACCCCTTTGAAAATTTCGAAAAATGCGCCCAGAATTCCGAGAAGGCTAACCCCTATGAAAATTTCGAAAAATGCGCCCTGAATTCCGAGAAGGCTAAACCTTTTTAATATTTCGAAAAATGCGCCCAGAATTCCGACAAGGCTAACCCCTTTGAAAATTTCGAAAAATGCGCCCAGAATTCCGACAAGGCTAACCCCTTTGAAAATTTCGAAAAATGCGCGCAGAATTCCGAGAAGGCTAACCCCTTTGAAAATTTCGAAAAATGCGCCCAGAATTCCGAGAAGGCTAACCCTTTTTAAAATTTCGAAAAATGCGCCCAGAATTCCTACAAGGCTAACCCCTTTGAAAATTACGAAAAATTTCGCCCAGAATTCCGAGAAGGCTAACCCCTTTGAAAATTTCGAAAAATGCGCGAAGAATTCCGAGAAGGCTAAGCCCTTTGAAAATTTCGAAAAATGCGCCCAGAATTCCGAGAAGGCTAACCCCTTTGAAAATTTCGATAAATGCTCCCAGAATTCCAAGAAGGCTAACCCCTTTGAAAATTTCGAAAAATGCGCGCAGAATTTCGAGAAGGCTAACCCCTTTGAAAATTTCGAAAAATGCGCCGTAATTCCGAGAAGGCTAACCCCTTTGAAAATTTCGAAAAATGCGCCCAGAATTCCAGGAAGGCTAACCCCTTTGATAATTTCGAAAAATACGCCCAGAATTCCGAGAAGGCTAACCCCTTTAAAAATTTCGAAAAATGCGCCCAGAATTCCGAGAAGGCTAACCCCTTTGAAAATTTCGAAAAATGAGCCCAGAATTCCGAGAAGGCTAACCCCTTTGAAAATTTCGAAAAATGCGCGCAGAATTTCGAGAAGGCTAACCCCTTTGAAAATTTCGAAAAATGCGCCGTAATTCCGAGAAGGCTAACCCCTTTGAAAATTTCGAAAAATGCGCCCAGAATTCCGAAAAGGTTAACCCCTTTAAAAATTTCGAAAAATGGTCCCAGAATTCCAGGAAGTCTAACCCCTTTGAAAATTTCGAAAAATGCGCCCAGAATTCCGAGAAGGCTAACCCCTATGAAAATTTCGATAAATGTGCCCAGAATTCCAAGAAGGCTAACCCCTTTGAAAATTTCGAAAAATGCGCCCAGAATTCCGAGAAGGCTAACCCCTTTGAAAATATCGAAAAATGCGCGCAGAATTCCGAGAAGGCTAACCCCTTTGAAAATTTCGAAAAATGCGCCGTATTTCCGAGAAGGCTAACCCCTTTGAAAATTTCTAAAAATGCACCCAGAATTCCGAAAAGGCTAACCCCTTTAAAAATTTCAAAAAATGCGCCCAGAATTCCAGGAAGGCTAACCCCTTTGAAAATTTCGAAAAATGCGCCCAGAATTCCGAGAAGGCTAACCCCTTTGAAAATTTCGAAAAATGCGCCCAGAATTCCGAGAAGGCTAACCCCTTTGAAAATTTCGAAAAATGAGCCCAGAATTCCGAGAAGGCTAACCCCTTTGAAAATTTCGATAAATGCTCCCAGAATTCCAAGAAGGCTAACCCCTTTGAAAATTTCGAAAAATGCGCGCAGAATTTCGAGAAGGCTAACCCCTTTGAAAATTTCGAAAAATGCGCCGTAATTCCGAGAAGGCTAACCCCTTTGAAAATTTCGAAAAATGCGCCCAGAATTCCAGGAAGGCTAACCCCTTTGATAATTTCGAAAAATACGCCCAGAATTCCGAGAAGGCTAACCCCTTTAAAAATTTCGAAAAATGCGCCCAGAATTCCGAGAAGGCTAACCCCTTTGAAAATTTCGAAAAATGAGCCCAGAATTCCGACAATGGTAACCCCTTTGAAAATTTCGAAAAATGCGCCCAGAATTCCGAGAAGACTAACCCCTTTGAAAATTTCGAAAAATGCGCCGAGAATTCCGAGAAGGCTAACCCCTTTGAAAATTTCGAAAAATGCGCCCAGAATTCCGAAAAGGTTAACCCCTTTAAAAATTTCGATAAATGGTCCCAGAATTCCAGGAAGTCTAACCCCTTTGAAAATTTCGAAAAATGCGCCCAGAATTCCGAGAAGGCTAACCCTTTTTAAAATTTCGAAAAATTCGCCCAGAATTCCGACAAGGCAAACCCCTTTGAAAATTTCGAAAAATGAGCCCAGAATTCCGAGAAAGCTAACCCCTTTGAAAATTTCGAAAAATGCGCCCAGAATTCCGAGAAGGCTAACCCCTTTGAAAATTTCGAAAAATGCGCCGTAATTCCAAAAAGGCTAACCCCTTTGAAATTTTCGAAAAATGCGCCCAGAATTCCGAAAAGGCTAACCCCTTTAAAAATTTCGAAAAACGCGCCCAGAATTCCGAGAAGGCTAACCCCTTTGAAAATTTCGAAAAATGCGCCCAGAATTCCGAGAAGGCTAACCCCTTTGAAAATTTCGAAAAATGCGCCCAGAATTCCTAGAAAGCTAACACCTTTGAAAATTTCGAAAAATGAGCCCAGAATTCCGAGAAGGCTAACCCCTTTGAAAATTTCGAAAAATGCGCCGTAATTCCGAGAAGGCTAACCCCTTTGAAAATTTCGAAAAATGCGCCCAGAATTCCGAAAAGGTTAACCCCTTTAAAAATTTCGAAAAATGGTCCCAGAATTCCAGGAAGTCTAACCCCTTTGAAAATTTCGAAAAATGCGCCCAGAATTCCGAGAAGGCTAACCCCTATGAAAATTTCGATAAATGTGCCCAGAATTCCAAGAAGGCTAACCCCTTTGAAAATTTCGAAAAATGCGCCCAGAATTCCGAGAAGGCTAACCCCTTTGAAAATATCGAAAAATGCGCGCAGAATTTCGAGAAGGCTAACCCCTTTGAAAATTTCGAAAAATGCGCCGTAATTCCGAGAAGGCTAACCCCTTTGAAAATTTCGAAAAATGCGCCCAGAATTCCGAAAAGGTTAACCCCTTTAAAAATTTCGAAAAATGGTCCCAGAATTCCAGGAAGTCTAACCCCTTTGAAAATTTCGAAAAATGCGCCCAGAATTCCGAGAAGGCTAACCCCTATGAAAATTTCGATAAATGTGCCCAGAATTCCAAGAAGGCTAACCCCTTTGAAAATTTCGAAAAATGCGCCCAGAATTCCGAGAAGGCTAACCCCTTTGAAAATATCGAAAAATGCGCGCAGAATTCCGAGAAGGCTAACCCCTTTGAAAATTTCGAAAAATGCGCCGTATTTCCGAGAAGGCTAACCCCTTTGAAAATTTCTAAAAATGCACCCAGAATTCCGAAAAGGCTAACCCCTTTAAAAATTTCAAAAAATGCGCCCAGAATTCCAGGAAGGCTAACCCCTTTGAAAATTTCGAAAAATGCGCCCAGAATTCCGAGAAGGCTAACCCCTTTGAAAATTTCGAAAAATGCGCCCAGAATTCCGAGAAGGCTAACCCCTTTGAAAATTTCGAAAAATGAGCCCAGAATTCCGAGAAGGCTAACCCCTTTGAAAATTTCGATAAATGCTCCCAGAATTCCAAGAAGGCAAACCCCTTTAAAAATTTCGAAAAATGCGCCCAGAATTCCGAGAAGGCTAACCCCTTTGAAAATTTCGAAAAATGAGCCCAGAATTCCGACAATGGTAACCCCTTTGAAAATTTCGAAAAATGCGCCCAGAATTCCGAGAAGACTAACCCCTTTGAAAATTTCGAAAAATGCGCCGAGAATTCCGAGAAGGCTAACCCCTTTGAAAATTTCGAAAAATGCGCCCAGAATTCCGAAAAGGTTAACCCCTTTAAAAATTTCGATAAATGGTCCCAGAATTCCAGGAAGTCTAACCCCTTTGAAAATTTCGAAAAATGCGCCCAGAATTCCGAGAAGGCTAACCCTTTTTAAAATTTCGAAAAATTCGCCCAGAATTCCGACAAGGCAAACCCCTTTGAAAATTTCGAAAAATGAGCCCAGAATTCCGAGAAAGCTAACCCCTTTGAAAATTTCGAAAAATGCGCCCAGAATTCCGAGAAGGCTAACCCCTTTGAAAATTTCGAAAAATGCGCCGTAATTCCAAAAAGGCTAACCCCTTTGAAATTTTCGAAAAATGCGCCCAGAATTCCGAAAAGGCTAACCCCTTTAAAAATTTCGAAAAACGCGCCCAGAATTCCGAGAAGGCTAACCCCTTTGAAAATTTCGAAAAATGCGCCCAGAATTCCGAGAAGGCTAACCCCTTTGAAAATTTCGAAAAATGCGCCCAGAATTCCTAGAAAGCTAACACCTTTGAAAATTTCGAAAAATGAGCCCAGAATTCCGAGAAGGCTAACCCCTTTGAAAATTTCGAAAAAATGCGCCCAGAATTCCGACAAGGCTAACCCCTTTGAAAATTTCGAAAAATGCTCCCAGAATTCCGAGAAGACTAACCCCTTTGAAAATTTCGAAAAATGCGCCCAGAATTCCGAGAAGGCTAACCCCTTTGAAAATTTCGAAAAATGCGCCCAGAATTCCGAGAAGGCTAACCCCTTTGAAAATTTCGAAAAATGCGCCCAGAATTCCGAGAAGGCTAACCCGTATGAAAATTTCGAAAAATGCGCCCTGAATTCCGAGAAGGCTAAACCTTTTTAATATTTCGAAAAATGCGCCCAGAATTCCGACAAGGCTAACCCCTTTGAAAATTTCGAAAAATGCGCCCAGAATTCCAGGAAGTCTAACCCCTTTGAAAATTACGAAAAATGCGCCCAGAATTCCGAGAAGGCTAACCCCTTTGAAAATTTCGAAAAATGCGCCCAGAATTCCGAAAAGGCTAACCCCTTTAAAAATTTCGAAAAATGCGCCCTGAATTCCAGGAAGTCTAACCCCTTTGAAAATTACGAAAAATGCGCCCAGAATTCCGAGAAGGCTAACCCCTTTGAAAATTTCGAAAAATGCGCCCAGAATTCCGAGAAGGCTAACCCTTTTTAAAAATTCGAAAAATGCGCCCAGAATTCCGACAAGGCTAACCCCTTTGAAGATTTCGAAAAATGCGCCCAGAATTCCGAGAAGGCTAACCCCTTTGAAAATTTCGAAAAATGCGCCCAGAATTCCGAGAAGGCTAACCCCTTTGAAAATTTCGAAAAATGCGCGCAGAATTCCGAGAAGGCTAACCCCTTTGAAAATTTCGAAAAATGCGCCGTAATTCCGAGAAGGCTAACTCCTTTGAAAATTTCGAAAAATGCGCCCAGAATTCCGAAATGGCTAACCCCTTTAAAAATTTCGAAAAATGCGCCCAGAATTCCAGGAAGTCTAACCCCGTTGAAAATTACGAAAAATGCGCCCAGAATTCCAGGAAGGCTAACCCCTTTGAAAATTTCGAAAAATGCGCCCAGAATTCCGAGAAGGCTAACCCCTTTAAAAAATTCGAAAAATGCGCCCAGAATTCCGAGAAGGCTAACCCCTTTGAAAATTTCGAAAAATGCGCCACAATTCCGAGAAGGCTAACCCCTTTGAAAATTTCAAAAAATGCGCCCAGAATTCCGAGAAGGCTAATCCCTTTGAAAATTTCGAAAAATGCGCCAAAAATACCGAAAAGGCTAACCCCTTTGAAAATTTCGAAAAATGCGCCCAGAATTCCGAGAAGGCTAACCCTTTTTAAAATCTCGAAAAATGCGCCCATAATTCCGACAAGGCTAACCCCTTTGCAAATTTCGAAAAATGCGCCCAGAATTCCGAGAAGGCTAACCCCTTTGAAAATTTCGAAAAATGCGCCCAGAATTCCAAGAAGGCTAACCCCTTTGAAAATATCGAAAAATGCGCCCAGAATTCCAAGAAGGCTAACCCCTTTGAAAATTTCGAAAAATGCGCCCAGAATTCCGAGAAGGCTAACCCCTTTGAAAATTTCGAAAAATGCGCCGTAATTCCGAAAAGGCTAACCCCTTTGAAATTTTCGAAAAATACGCCCAGAATTCCGAAAAGGCTAACCCCTTTAAAAATTTCGAAAAACGCGCCCAGAATTCCAGGAAGGCTAACCCCATTGAAAATTTCGAAAAATGCGCCCAGAATTCCGAGAAGGCTAACCCTTTTTAAAATTTCGAAAAATGCGCCCAGAATTCCGAGAAGGCTAACCCCTTTGAAAATTTCGAAAAATGCGCCCAGAATTCCGAGAAGGCTAACCCCTTTGAAAATTTCGAAAAATGCGCGCAGAATTCCGAGAAGGCTAACCCCTTTGAAAATTTCGAAAAATGCGCCCAGAATTCCGAGAAGGCTAACCCTTTTTAAAATTTCGAAAAATGCGCCCAGAATTCCTACAAGGCTAACCCCTTTGAAAATTACGAAAAATTTCGCCCAGAATTCCGAGAAGGCTAACCCCTTTGAAAATTTCGAAAAATGCGCGCAGAATTCCGAGAAGGCTAACCCCTTTGAAAATTTCGAAAAATGCGCCCAGAATTCCGAGAAGGCTAACCCCTTTGAAAATTTCGATAAATGCTCCCAGAATTCCAAGAAGGCTAACCAATTTGAAAATTTCGAAAAATGCGCGCAGAATTTCGAGAAGGCTAACCCCTTTGAAAATTTCGAAAAATGCGCCGTAATTCCGAGAAGGCTAACCCCTTTGAAAATTTCGAAAAATGCGCCCAGAATTCCAGGAAGGCTAACCCCTTTGATAATTTCGAAAAATACGCCCAGAATTCCGAGAAGGCTAACCCCTTTAAAAATTTCGAAAAATGCGCCCAGAATTCCGAGAAGGCTAACCCCTTTGAAAATTTCGAAAAATGAGCCCAGAATTCCGAGAAGGCTAACCCCTTTGAAAATTTCGAAAAATGCGCCCAGAATTCCGACAATGGTAACCCCTTTGAAAATTTCGAAAAATGCGCCCAGAATTCCGAGAAGACTAACCCCTTTGAAAATTTCGAAAAATGCGCCCAGAATTCCGAGAAGGCTAACCCCTTTGAAAATTTCGAAAAATGCGCCCAGAATTCCGAAAAGGTTAACCCCTTTAAAAATTTCGATAAATGGTCCCAGAATTCCGAGAAGGCTAACCCTTTTTAAAATTTCGAAAAATTCGCCCAGAATTCCGACAAGGCAAACCCCTTTGAAAATTTCGAAAAATGAGCCCAGAATTCCGAGAAAGCTAACCCCTTTGAAAATTTCGAAAAATGCGCCCACAATTCCGAGAAGGCTAACCCCTTTGAAAATTTCGAAAAATGCGCCCAGAATTCCGAAAAGGTTAACCCCTTTAAAAATTTCGAAAAATGGTCCCAGAATTCCAGGAAGTCTAACCCCTTTGAAAATTTCGAAAAATGCGCCCAGAATTCCGAGAAGGCTAACCCCTATGAAAATTTCGATAAATGTACCCAGAATTCCAAGAAGGCTAACCCCTTTGAAAATTTCGAAAAATGCGCCCAGAATTCCGAGAAGGCTAACCCCTTTGAAAATTTCGAAAAATGCGCGCAGAATTCCGAGAAGGCTAACCCCTTTGAAAATTTCTAAAAATGCGCCCAGAATTCCGAAAAGGCTAACCCCTTTAAAAATTTCAAAAAATGCGCCCAGAATTCCAGGAAGGCTAACCCCTTTGAAAATTTCGAAAAATGCGCCCAGAATTCCGAGAAGGGTAACCCTTTTTAAAATTTCGAAAAATGCGCCCAGAATTCCGAAAAGGTTAACCCCTTTAAAAATTTCGATAAATGGTCCCAGAATTCCGAGAAGGCTAACCCTTTTTAAAATTTCGAAAAATTTGCCCAGAATTCCGACAAGGCAAACCCCTTTGAAAATTTCGAAAAATGAGCCCAGAATTCCGAGATAGCTAACCCCTTTGAAAATTTCGAAAAATGCGCCCAGAATTCCGAGAATTCCCCTTTGAAAATTTCGAAAAATGCGCCCAGAATTCCGACAAGGCTAACCCCTTTGAAAATTTCGAAAAATGCTCCCAGAATTCCGAGAACGCTAACCCCTTTGAAAATTTCGAAAAATGCGCCCAGAATTCCGAAAAGGCTAACCCCTTTAAAAATTTCGAAAAATGCGCCCAGCATTCCAGGAAGTCTAACCCCTTTGAAAATTACGAAAAATGCGCCCAGAATTCCGAGATGGCTAACCCCTTTGAAAATTTCGAAAAATGCGCCCAGAATTCCGAGAAGGCTAACCCTTTTTAAAATTTCGAAAAATGCGCCCAGAATTCCGACAAGGCTAACCCCTTTGAAAATTTCGAAAAATGCCCCCAGAATTCCGAGAAGGCTAACCCCTTTGAAAATTTCGAAAAAATGCGCCCAGAATTCCGAGAAGGCTAACCCCTTTGAAAATATCGAAAAATGCGCGCAGAATTCCGAGAAGGCTAACCCCTTTGAAAATTTCGAAAAATGCGCCGTATTTCCGAGAAGGCTAACCCCTTTGAAAATTTCTAAAAATGCACCCAGAATTCCGAAAAGGCTAACCCCTTTAAAAATTTCAAAAAATGCGCCCAGAATTCCAGGAAGGCTAACCCCTTTGAAAATTTCGAAAAATGCGCCCAGAATTCCGAGAAGGCTAACCCCTTTGAAAATTTCGAAAAATGCGCCCAGAATTCCGAGAAGGCTAACCCCTTTGAAAATTTCGAAAAATGAGCCCAGAATTCCGAGAAGGCTAACCCCTTTGAAAATTTCGATAAATGCTCCCAGAATTCCAAGAAGGCTAACCCCTTTGAAAATTTCGAAAAATGCGCGCAGAATTTCGAGAAGGCTAACCCCTTTGAAAATTTCGAAAAATGCGCCGTAATTCCGAGAAGGCTAACCCCTTTGAAAATTTCGAAAAATGCGCCCAGAATTCCAGGAAGGCTAACCCCTTTGATAATTTCGAAAAATACGCCCAGAATTCCGAGAAGGCTAACCCCTTTAAAAATTTCGAAAAATGCGCCCAGAATTCCGAGAAGGCTAACCCCTTTGAAAATTTCGAAAAATGAGCCCAGAATTCCGAGAAGGCTAACCCCTTTGAAAATTTCGAAAAATGCGCCCAGAATTCCGACAATGGTAACCCCTTTGAAAATTTCGAAAAATGCGCCGAGAATTCCGAGAAGGCTAACCCCTTTGAAAATTTCGAAAAATGCGCCCAGAATTCCGAAAAGGTTAACCCCTTTAAAAATTTCGATAAATGGTCCCAGAATTCCAGGAAGTCTAACCCCTTTGAAAATTTCGAAAAATGCGCCCAGAATTCCGAGAAGGCTAACCCTTTTTAAAATTTCGAAAAATTCGCCCAGAATTCCGACAAGGCAAACCCCTTTGAAAATTTCGAAAAATGAGCCCAGAATTCCGAGAAAGCTAACCCCTTTGAAAATTTCGAAAAATGCGCCCAGAATTCCGAGAAGGCTAACCCCTTTGAAAATTTCGAAAAATGCGCCGTAATTCCAAAAAGGCTAACCCCTTTGAAATTTTCGAAAAATGCGCCCAGAATTCCGAAAAGGCTAACCCCTTTAAAAATTTCGAAAAACGCGCCCAGAATTCCGAGAAGGCTAACCCCTTTGAAAATTTCGAAAAATGCGCCCAGAATTCCGAGAAGGCTAACCCCTTTGAAAATTTCGAAAAATGCGCACAGAATTCCTAGAAAGCTAACACCTTTGAAAATTTCGAAAAATGAGCCCAGAATTCCGAGAAGGCTAACCCCTTTGAAAATTTCGAAAAAATGCGCCCAGAATTCCGACAAGGCTAACCCCTTTGAAAATTTCGAAAAATGCTCCCAGAATTCCGAGAAGACTAACCCCTTTGAAAATTTCGAAAAATGCGCCCAGAATTCCGAGAAGGCTAACCCCTTTGAAAATTTCGAAAAATGCGCCAGGAATTCCGAGAAGGCTAACCCCTTTGAAAATTTCGAAAAATGCGCCCAGAATTCCGAGAAGGCTAACCCGTATGAAAATTTCGAAAAATGCGCCCTGAATTCCGAGAAGGCTAAACCTTTTTAATATTTCGAAAAATGCGCCCAGAATTCCGACAAGGCTAACCCCTTTGAAAATTTCGAAAAATGCGCCCAGAATTCCAGGAAGTCTAACCCCTTTGAAAATTACGAAAAATGCGCCCAGAATTCCGAGAAGGCTAACCCCTTTGAAAATTTCGAAAAATGCGCCCAGAATTCCGAAAAGGCTAACCCCTTTAAAAATTTCGAAAAATGCGCCCAGAATTCCAGGAAGTCTAACCCCTTTGAAAATTACGAAAAATGCGCCCAGAATTCCGAGAAGGCTAACCCCTTTGAAAATTTCGAAAAATGCGCCCAGAATTCCGAGAAGGCTAACCCTTTTTAAAATTTCGAAAAATGCGCCCAGAATTCCGACAAGGCTAACCCCTTTGAAGATTTCGAAAAATGCGCCCAGAATTCCGAGAAGGCTAACCCCTTTGAAAATTTCGAAAAATGCGCCCAGAATTCCGAGAAGGCTAACCCCTTTGAAAATTTCGAAAAATTCTGGGCGAAATTTTTCGTAATTTTCAAAGGGGTTAGCCTTGTAGGAATTCTGGGCGCATTTTTCGAAATTTTAAAAAGGGTTAGCCTTCTCGGAATTCTGGGCGCATTTTTCGAAATTTTCAAAGGGGTTAGCCTTCTCGGAATTCTGCGCGCATTTTTCGAAATTTTCAAAGGGGTTAGCCTTCTCGGAATTCTGGGCGCATTTTTCGAAATTTTCAAAGGGGTTAGTCTTCTCGGAATTCTGGGAGCATTTTTCGAAATTTTCAAAGGGGTTAGCCTTGTCGGAATTCTGGGCGCATTTTTTCGAAATTTTCAAAGGTGTTAGCTTTCTAGGAATTCTGGGCGCGTTTTTCGAAATTTTCAAAGGGGTTAGCCTTCTCGGAATTCTGGGCGCATTTTTCGAAATTTTCAAAGGGGTTAGCCTTCTCGGAATTCTGGGCGCAATTTTCGAAATTTTCAAAGGGGTTAGCCTTCCTGGAATTCTGGGCGCGTTTTTCGAAATTTTTAAAGGGGTTAGCCTTTTCGGAATTCTGGGCGCATTTTTCGAAAATCTCAAAGGGGTTAGCCTTTTCGGAATTACGGCGCATTTTTCGAAATGTTCAAAGGGGTTAGCCTTCTCGGAATTCTGGGCGCATTTTTCGAAATTTTCAAAGGGGTTAGCCTTCTCGGAATTCTGGCCGCATTTTTCGATATTTTCAAAGGGGTTAGCCTTCTCGGAATTCTGGGCGCATTTTTCGAAATTTTCAAAGGGGTTAGCCTTGTCGGAATTATGGGCGCATTTTTCGAAATTTTAAAAAGGGTTAGCCTTTTCGGAATTCTGGGCGCATTTTTCGAAATTTTCAAAGGGGTTAGACTTTTCGGTATTTTTGGCGCATTTTTCGAAATTTTCAAAGGGATTAGCCTTCTCGGAATTCTGGGCGCATTTTTAGAAATTTTCAAAGGGGTTAGCCTTCTCGGAATTGTGGCGCATTTTTCGAAATTTTCAAAGGGTTTGGCCTTCTCGGAATTCTGGGCGCATTTTTCGAAAATTTCAAAGGGGTTAGCCTTTTCGGAATTACGGCGCACTTTTCGAAATTTTCAAAGGGGTTAGCCTTCTCGGAATTCTGGGCGCATTTTTCGAAATTTTCAAAGGCGTTAGCCTTCTCGGAATTCTGGGCGCATTTTTCGAAATTTTCAAAGGGGTTAGCCTTCTTGGAATTCTGGGCGCATTTTTCGAAATTTTCAAAGGGGTTAGCCTTCTCGGAATTCTGGGCGCATTTTTCGAAATTTTCAAAGGGGTTAGCCTTGTCGGAATTATGGGCGCATTTTTCGAAATTTTAAAAAGGGTTAGCCTTCTCGGAATTCTGGGCGCATTTTTCGAAATTTTCAAAGGGGTTAGCCTTCTCGGAATTCTGGGCGCATTTTTCGAAATTTTCAAAGGGGTTAGTCTTCTCGGAATTCTGGGCGCATTTTTCGAAATTTTCAAAGTGGTTAGACTTCCTGGAATTCTGCGCGCATTTTTCGAAATTTTCAAAGGAATTCTGGGCGCATTTTTCGAAATTTTCAAAGGGGTTAGCCTTCTCGGAATTCTGGGCGCATTTTTCGAAATTTTCAAAGGGGTTTGCCTTCTCGGAATTCTGGGCGCATTTTTCGAAAATTTCAAAGGGGTTAGCCTTCTCGGAATTCTGGGCGAGTTTTTCAAAATTTTCAAAGGGGTAAGCCTTCTCGGAATTCTGGGCGCATTTTTCGAAATTTTTAAAGGGGTTAGCCTTCTCGGAATTCTGGGCGCAATTTTCGAAATTTTCTATGGGGTTAGCCTTCTCGGAATTCTGGACGCATTTTTCGAAATTTTCAAAGGGGTTAGCCTTCTCGGAATTCTGCGCGCATTTTTCGAAATTTTCAAAGGGGTTAGCCTTCTCGGAATTCTGGGCGAAATTTTTCGTAATTTTCAAAGGGGTTAGCCTTGTAGGAATTCTGGGCGCATTTTTCGAAATTTTAAAAAGGGTTAGCCTTCTCGGAATTCTGGGCGCATTTTTCGAAATTTTCAAAGGGGTTAGCCTTCTCGGAATTCTGCGCGCATTTTTCGAAATTTTCAAAGGGGTTAGCCTTGTCGGAATTCTGGGCGCATTTTTCGAAATTTTCAAAGGGGTTAGCCCTGTCGGAATTCTGGGCGCATTTTTCGAAATTTTCAAAGGGTTAGCCTTGTCGGAATTCTGGGCGCATTTTTCGAAATATTAAAAAGGTTTAGCCTTCTCGGAATTCAGGGCGCATTTTTCGAAATTTTCATAGGGGTTAGCCTTCTCGGAATTCTGGGCGCATTTTTCGAAATTTTCAAAGGGGTTAGCCTTCTCGGAATTCTGGGCGCATTTTTCGAAATTTTCAAAGGGGTTAGCCTTCTCGGAATTCTGGGCGCATTTTTCGAAATTTTCAAAGGGGTTAGTCTTCTCGGAATACTGGGAGCATTTTTCGAAATTTTCAAAGGGGTTAGCCTTGTCGGAATTCTGGGCGCATTTTTTCGAAATTTTCAAAGGTGTTAGCTTTCTAGGAATTCTGGGCGCGTTTTTCGAAATTTTCAAAGGGGTTAGCCTTCTCGGAATTCTGGGCGCATTTTTCGAAATTTTCAAAGGGGTTAGCCTTCTCGGAATTCTGGGCGCATTTTTCGAAATTTTCAAAGGGGTTAGCCTTCCTGGAATTCTGGGCGCGTTTTTCGAAATTTTTAAAGGGGTTAGCCTTTTCGGAATTCTGGGCGCATTTTTCGAAAATCTCAAAGGGGTTAGCCTTTTCGGAATTACGGCGCATTTTTCGAAATGTTCAAAGGGGTTAGCCTTCTCGGAATTCTGGGCGCATTTTTCGAAATTTTCAAAGGGGTTAGCCTTCTCGGAATTCTGGCCGCATTTTTCGATATTTTCAAAGGGGTTAGCCTTCTTGGAATTCTGGGCGCATTTTTCGAAATTTTTAAAGGGGTTAGCCTTCTCGGAATTCTGGGCGCATTTTTCGAAATTTTCAAAGGGGTTAGCCTTGTCGGAATTATGGGCGCATTTTTCGAAATTTTAAAAAGGGTTAGCCTTTTCGGAATTCTGGGCGCATTTTTCGAAATTTTCAAAGGGGTTAGACTTTTCGGTATTTTTGGCGCATTTTTCGAAATTTTCAAAGGGATTAGCCTTCTCGGAATTCTGGGCGCATTTTTAGAAATTTTCAAAGGGGTTAGCCTTCTCGGAATTGTGGCGCATTTTTCGAAATTTTCAAAGGGTTTGGCCTTCTCGGAATTCTGGGCGCATTTTTCGAAAATTTCAAAGGGGTTAGCCTTTTCGGAATTACGGCGCACTTCTCGAAATTTTCAAAGGGGTTAGCCTTCTCGGAATTCTGGGCGCATTTTTCGAAATTTTCAAAGGGGTTAGCCTTCTCGGAATTCTGGGCGCATTTTTCGAAATTTTCAAAGGGGTTAGCCTTCTTGGAATTCTGGGCGCATTTTTCGAAATTTTCAAAGGGGTTAGCCTTCTCGGAATTCTGGGCGCATTTTTCGAAATTTTCAAAGGGGTTAGCCTTGTCGGAATTATGGGCGCATTTTTCGAAATTTTAAAAAGGGTTAGCCTTCTCGGAATTCTGGGCGCATTTTTCGAAATTTTCAAAGGGGTTAGCCTTCTCGGAATTCTGGGCGCATTTTTCGAAATTTTCAAAGGGGTTAGTCTTCTCGGAATTCTGGGCGCATTTTTCGAAATTTTCAAAGGGGTTACCATTGTCGGAATTCTGGGCGCATTTTTC
Source organism: Ectobius pallidus (assembly GCA_964059195.1). NCBI lineage: Eukaryota > Metazoa > Arthropoda > Insecta > Blattodea > Ectobiidae > Ectobius > Ectobius pallidus. Next base: position 456,558 of record CAXKWD010000378.1, on the reverse strand, counting down.
GAAATTTTCAAAGGGGTTAGCCTTTTCGGAATTCTGGGCTCATTTTTCGAAATTTTCAAAGGGGTTAGCCTTCTCGGAATTCTGGGCGCATTTTTCGAATTTTTTAAAGGGGTTAGCCTTCTCGGAATTCTGGGCGCATTTTTCGAAATTTTCAAAGGGGATAGCCTTCCTGGAATTCTGGGCGCATTTTTCGAAATTTTTAAAGGGGTTAGCCTTTTCGGAATTCTGGGCGCATTTTTCGAAATTTTCAAAGGGGTTAGCCTTCTCGGAATTACGGCGCATTTTTCGAAATTTTCAAAAAGGTTAGCCTTCTCGAAATTCTGGGCGCATTTTTCGAAATTTTCAAAGGGGTTAGCCTTCTCGGAATTCTGGGCGCATTTTTCGTAATTTTCAAAGGGGTTAGACTTCCTGGAATTCTGGGTGCATTTTTCGAAATTTTTAAAGGGGTTAGCCTTTTCGGAATTCTGGGCGCATTTTTCGAAATTTTCAAAGGGGTTAGCGTTCTCGGAATTCTGGGAGCATTTTTCGAAATTTTCAAAGGGGTTAGCCTTGTCGGAATTCTGGGCGCATTTTTCGAAATTTTCAAAGGGGTATTCTCGGAATTCTGGGCGCATTTTTCGAAATTTTCAAAGTGGTTAGCCTTCTCGGAATCCTGGGGGCATTTATCGAAATTTTCAAAGGGGTTAGCCTTCTCGGAATTCTGGGCGCATTTTTCGTAATTTTCAAAGGGGTTAGACTTCCTGGAATTCTAGGCGCATTTTTCGAAATTTTTAAAGGAGTTAGCCATTTCGGAATTCTGGGCGCATTTTTCGAAATTTTCAAAGGGGTTAGCCTTTTCGGAATTCTGCGCGCATTTTTCGAAATTTTCAAAGGAATTCTGGGCGCATTTTTCGAAATTTTCAAAGGGGTTAGCCTTCTCGGAATTCTGGGCGCATTTTTCGAAATTTTCAAAGGGGTTTGCCTTCTCGGAATTCTGGGCGCATTTTTCGAAAATTTCAAAGGGGTTAGCCTTCTCGGAATTCTGGGCGAGTTTTTCGAAATTTTCAAAGGGGTAAGCCTTCTCGGAATTCTGGGCGCATTTTTCGAAATTTTTAAAGGGGTTAGCCTTCTCGGAATTCTGGGCGCAATTTTCGAAATTTTCTATGGGGTTAGCCTTCTCGGAATTCTGGGCGCATTTTTCGAAATTTTCAAAGGGGATAGCCTTCCTGGAATTCTGGGCGCATTTTTCGAAATTTTTAAAGGGGTTAGCCTTTTCGGAATTCTGGGCGCATTTTTCGAAATTTTCAAAGGGGTTAGCCTTCTCGGAATTACGGCGCATTTTTCGAAATTTTCAAAAAGGTTAGCCTTCTCGAAATTCTGGGCGCATTTTTCGAAATTTTCAAAGGGGTTAGCCTTCTCTGAATTCTAGGCGCATTTTTCGTAATTTTCAAAGGGGTTAGACTTCCTGGAATTCTGGGTGCATTTTTCGAAATTTTTAAAGGGGTTAGCCTTTTCGGAATTCTGGGCGCATTTTTCGAAATTTTCAAAGGGGTTAGCGTTCTCGGAATTCTGGGAGCATTTTTCGAAATTTTCAAAGGGGTTAGCCTTGTCGGAATTCTGGGCGCATTTTTCGAAATTTTCAAAGGGGTATTCTCGGAATTCTGGGCGCATTTTTCGAAATTTTCAAAGTGGTTAGCCTTCTCGGAATCCTGGGGGCACTTATCGAAATTTTCAAAGGGGTTAGCCTTCTCGGAATTCTGGGCGCATTTTTCGTAATTTTCAAAGGGGTTAGACTTCCTGGAATTCTAGGCGCATTTTTCGAAATTTTTAAAGGAGTTAGCCATTTCGGAATTCTGGGCGCATTTTTCGAAATTTTCAAAGGGGTTAGCCTTTTCGGAATTCTGCGCGCATTTTTCGAAATTTTCAAAGGAATTCTGGGCGCATTTTTCGAAATTTTCAAAGGGGTTAGCCTTCTCGGAATTCTGGGCGCATTTTTCGAAATTTTCAAAGGGGTTTGCCTTCTCGGAATTCTGGGCGCATTTTTCGAAAATTTCAAAGGGGTTAGCCTTCTCGGAATTCTGGGCGAGTTTTTCGAAATTTTCAAAGGGGTAAGCCTTCTCGGAATTCTGGGCGCATTTTTCGAAATTTTTAAAGGGGTTAGCCTTCTCGGAATTCTGGGCGCAATTTTCGAAATTTTCTATGGGGTTAGCCTTCTCGGAATTCTGGGCGCATTTTTCGAAATTTTCAAAGGGGTTAGCCTTCTCGGAATTCTGCGCGCATTTTTCGAAATTTTCAAAGGGGTTAGCCTTCTCGGAATTCTGGGCGAAATTTTTCGTAATTTTCAAAGGGGTTAGCCTTGTAGGAATTCTGGGCGCATTTTTCGAAATTTTAAAAAGGGTTAGCCTTCTCGGAATTCTGGGCGCATTTTTCGAAATTTTCAAAGGGGTTAGCCTTGTCGGAATTCTGGGCGCATTTTTCGAAATATTAAAAAGGTTTAGCCTTCTCGGAATTCAGGGCGCATTTTTCGAAATTTTCATAGGGGTTAGCCTTCTCGGAATTCTGGGCGCATTTTTCGAAATTTTCAAAGGGGTTAGCCTTCTCGGAATTCTGGGCGCATTTTTCGAAATTTTCAAAGGGGTTAGCCTTCTCGGAATTCTGGGCGCATTTTTCGAAATTTTCAAAGGGGTTAGTCTTCTCGGAATTCTGGGAGCATTTTTCGAAATTTTCAAAGGGGTTAGCCTTGTCGGAATTCTGGGCGCATTTTTTCGAAATTTTCAAAGGTGTTAGCTTTCTAGGAATTCTGGGCGCGTTTTTCGAAATTTTCAAAGGGGTTAGCCTTCTCGGAATTCTGGGCGCATTTTTCGAAATTTTCAAAGGGGTTAGCCTTCTCGGAATTCTGGGCGCAATTTTCGAAATTTTCAAAGGGGTTAGCCTTCCTGGAATTCTGGGCGCGTTTTTCGAAATTTTTAAAGGGGTTAGCCTTTTCGGAATTCTGGGCGCATTTTTCGAAAATCTCAAAGGGGTTAGCCTTTTCGGAATTACGGCGCATTTTTCGAAATGTTCAAAGGGGTTAGCCTTCTCGGAATTCTGGGCGCATTTTTCGAAATTTTCAAAGGGGTTAGCCTTCTCGGAATTCTGGCCGCATTTTTCGATATTTTCAAAGGGGTTAGCCTTCTCGGAATTCTGGGCGCATTTTTCGAAATTTTCAAAGGGGTTAGCCTTGTCGGAATTATGGGCGCATTTTTCGAAATTTTAAAAAGGGTTAGCCTTTTCGGAATTCTGGGCGCATTTTTCGAAATTTTCAAAGGGGTTAGACTTCTCGGAATTCTGCGCGCATTTTTCGAAATTTTCAAAGGGGTTAGCCTTCTCGGAATTCTGGGCGAAATTTTTCGTAATTTTCAAAGGGGTTAGCCTTGTAGGAATTCTGGGCGCATTTTTCGAAATTTTAAAAAGGGTTAGCCTTCTCGGAATTCTGGGCGCATTTTTCGAAATTTTCAAAGGGGTTAGCCTTCTCGGAATTCTGCGCGCATTTTTCGAAATTTTCAAAGGGGTTAGCCTTGTCGGAATTCTGGGCGCATTTTTCGAAATTTTCAAAGGGGTTAGCCCTGTCGGAATTCTGGGCGCATTTTTCGAAATTTTCAAAGGGGTTAGCCTTGTCGGAATTCTGGGCGCATTTTTCGAAATATTAAAAAGGTTTAGCCTTCTCGGAATTCAGGGCGCATTTTTCGAAATTTTCATAGGGGTTAGCCTTCTCGGAATTCTGGGCGCATTTTTCGAAATTTTCAAAGGGGTTAGCCTTCTCGGAATTCTGGGCGCATTTTTCGAAATTTTCAAAGGGGTTAGCCTTCTCGGAATTCTGGGCGCATTTTTCGAAATTTTCAAAGGGGTTAGTCTTCTCGGAATTCTGGGAGCATTTTTCGAAATTTTCAAAGGGGTTAGCCTTGTCGGAATTCTGGGCGCATTTTTTCGAAATTTTCAAAGGTGTTAGCTTTCTAGGAATTCTGGGCGCGTTTTTCGAAATTTTCAAAGGGGTTAGCCTTCTCGGAATTCTGGGCGCATTTTTCGAAATTTTCAAAGGGGTTAGCCTTCTCGGAATTCTGGGCGCAATTTTCGAAATTTTCAAAGGGGTTAGCCTTCCTGGAATTCTGGGCGCGTTTTTCGAAATTTTTAAAGGGGTTAGCCTTTTCGGAATTCTGGGCGCATTTTTCGAAATTTTCAAAGGGATTAGCCTTCTCGGAATTCTGGGCGCATTTTTAGAAATTTTCAAAGGGGTTAGCCTTCTCGGAATTGTGGCGCATTTTTCGAAATTTTCAAAGGGTTTGGCCTTCTCGGAATTCTGGGCGCATTTTTCGAAAATTTCAAAGGGGTTAGCCTTTTCGGAATTACGGCGCACTTTTCGAAATTTTCAAAGGGGTTAGCCTTCTCGGAATTCTGGGCGCATTTTTCGAAATTTTCAAAGGCGTTAGCCTTCTCGGAATTCTGGGCGCATTTTTCGAAATTTTCAAAGGGGTTAGCCTTCTTGGAATTCTGGGCGCATTTTTCGAAATTTTCAAAGGGGTTAGCCTTCTCGGAATTCTGGGCGCATTTTTCGAAATTTTCAAAGGGGTTAGCCTTGTCGGAATTATGGGCGCATTTTTCGAAATTTTAAAAAGGGTTAGCCTTCTCGGAATTCTGGGCGCATTTTTCGAAATTTTCAAAGGGGTTAGCCTTCTCGGAATTCTGGGCGCATTTTTCGAAATTTTCAAAGGGGTTAGTCTTCTCGGAATTCTGGGCGCATTTTTCGAAATTTTCAAAGGGGTTACCATTGTCGGAATTCTGGGCGCATTTTTCGAAATTTTCAAAGGGGTTAGCCTTTTCGGAATTCTGGGCTCATTTTTCGAAATTTTCAAAGGGGTTAGCCTTCTCGGAATTCTGGGCGCATTTTTCGAATTTTTTAAAGGGGTTAGCCTTCTCGGAATTCTGGGCGCATTTTTCGAAATTTTCAAAGGGGATAGCCTTCCTGGAATTCTGGGCGCATTTTTCGAAATTTTTAAAGGGGTTAGCCTTTTCGGAATTCTGGGCGCATTTTTCGAAATTTTCAAAGGGGTTAGCCTTCTCGGAATTACGGCGCATTTTTCGAAATTTTCAAAAAGGTTAGCCTTCTCGAAATTCTGCGCGCATTTTTCGAAATTTTCAAAGGGTTTAGCCTTCTTGTAATTCTGGGAGCATTTATCGAAATTTTCAAAGTGGTTAGACTTCCTGGAATTCTGGGCGCATTTTTCGAAATTTTTAAAGGGGTTAGCCTTCTCGGAATTCTGCGCGCATTTTTCGAAATTTTCATAGGGGTTAGCCTTCTCGGAATTCTGGGCGCATTTTTCGAAATTTTCAAAGGGGTTAGCCTTGTCGGAATTCTGGGCGCATTTTTCGAAACTTTAAAAAGGGTTAGCCTTCTCGGAATTCTGGGCACATTTTTCGAAATTTTCAAAGGGGTTAGCCTTCTTGGAATTCTGGGCGCATTTTTCGAAATTTTCAAAGGGGTTAGCCTTCTCGGAATTCTGGGCGCATTTTTCGAAATTTTCAAAGGGGTTAGCCTTGTCGGAATTATGGGCGCATTTTTCGAAATTTTAAAAAGGGTTAGCCTTCTCGGAATTCTGGGCGCATTTTTCGAAATTTTCAAAGGGGTTAGCCTTCTCGGAATTCTGGGCGCATTTTTCGAAATTTTCAAAGGGGTTAGTCTTCTCGGAATTCTGGGCGCATTTTTCGAAATTTTCAAAGGGGTTACCATTGTCGGAATTCTGGGCGCATTTTTCGAAATTTTCAAAGGGGTTAGCCTTTTCGGAATTCTGGGCTCATTTTTCGAAATTTTCAAAGGGGTTAGCCTTCTCGGAATTCTGGGCGCATTTTTCGAATTTTTTAAAGGGGTTAGCCTTCTCGGAATTCTGGGCGCATTTTTCGAAATTTTCAAAGGGGATAGCCTTCCTGGAATTCTGGGCGCATTTTTCGAAATTTTTAAAGGGGTTAGCCTTTTCGGAATTCTGGGCGCATTTTTCGAAATTTTCAAAGGGGTTAGCCTTCTCGGAATTACGGCGCATTTTTCGAAATTTTCAAAAAGGTTAGCCTTCTCGAAATTCTGCGCGCATTTTTCGAAATTTTCAAAGGGTTTAGCCTTCTTGTAATTCTGGGAGCATTTATCGAAATTTTCAAAGTGGTTAGACTTCCTGGAATTCTGGGCGCATTTTTCGAAATTTTTAAAGGGGTTAGCCTTCTCGGAATTCTGCGCGCATTTTTCGAAATTTTCATAGGGGTTAGCCTTCTCGGAATTCTGGGCGCATTTTTCGAAATTTTCAAAGGGGTTAGCCTTGTCGGAATTCTGGGCGCATTTTTCGAAACTTTAAAAAGGGTTAGCCTTCTCGGAATTCTGTGCGCATTTTTCGAAATTTTCAAAGGGGTTAGCCTTCTCGGAATTCTGGGCGCATTTTTCGTAATTTTCAAAGGAGTTAGACTTTTGGAATTCTGGGCGCATTTTTCGAAATTTTTAAAGGGGTTAGCCTTTTCGGAACTCTGGGCGCATTTTTCGAAATTTTCAAAGGGGTTAGCCTTCACGGAATTCTGGGCGCATTTTTCGTAATTTTCAAAGTGGTTAGACTTCCTGGAATTCTGGGCGCATTTTTCGAAATTTTTAAAGGGGTTAGCCTTTTCGGAATTCTGGGCGCATTTTCGAAATTTTCAAAAGGGTTAGCCTTCTCGGAATTACGGCGCATTTTTCGAAATTTTCAAAGGGGTTAGACTTCCTGGAATTCTAGGCGCATTTTTCGAAATTTTTAAAGGAGTTAGCCATTTCGGAATTCTGGGCGCATTTTTCGAAATTTTCAAAGGGGTTAGCCTTCTCGGAATTCTGCGCGCATTTTTCGAAATTTTCAAAGGAATTCTGGGCGCATTTTTCGAAATTTTCAAAGGGGTTAGCCTTCTCGGAATTCTGGGCGCATTTTTCGAAATTTTCAAAGGGGTTTGCCTTCTCGGAATTCTGGGCGCATTTTTCGAAAATTTCAAAGGGGTTAGCCTTCTCGGAATTCTGGGCGAGTTTTTCGAAATTTTCAAAGGGGTAAGCCTTCTCGGAATTCTGGGCGCATTTTTCGAAATTTTTAAAGGGGTTAGCCTTCTCGGAATTCTGGGCGCAATTTTCGAAATTTTCTATGGGGTTAGCCTTCTCGGAATTCTGGGCGCATTTTTCGAAATTTTCAAAGGGGTTAGCCTTCTCGGAATTCTGCGCGCATTTTTCGAAATTTTCAAAGGGGTTAGCCTTCTCGGAATTCTGGGCGAAATTTTTCGTAATTTTCAAAGGGGTTAGCCTTGTAGGAATTCTGGGCGCATTTTTCGAAATTTTAAAAAGGGTTAGCCTTCTCGGAATTCTGGGCGCATTTTTCGAAATTTTCAAAGGGGTTAGCCTTCTCGGAATTCTGCGCGCATTTTTCGAAATTTTCAAAGGGGTTAGCCTTGTCGGAATTCTGGGCGCATTTTTCGAAATTTTCAAAGGGGTTAGCCCTGTCGGAATTCTGGGCGCATTTTTCGAAATTTTCAAAGGGGTTAGCCTTGTCGGAATTCTGGGCGCATTTTTCGAAATATTAAAAAGGTTTAGCCTTCTCGGAATTCAGGGCGCATTTTTCGAAATTTTCATAGGGGTTAGCCTTCTCGGAATTCTGGGCGCATTTTTCGAAATTTTCAAAGGGGTTAGCCTTCTCGGAATTCTGGGCGCATTTTTCGAAATTTTCAAAGGGGTTAGCCTTCTCGGAATTCTGGGCGCATTTTTCGAAATTTTCAAAGGGGTTAGTCTTCTCGGAATTCTGGGAGCATTTTTCGAAATTTTCAAAGGGGTTAGCCTTGTCGGAATTCTGGGCGCATTTTTTCGAAATTTTCAAAGGTGTTAGTTTTCTAGGAATTCTGGGCGCGTTTTTCGAAATTTTCAAAGGGGTTAGCCTTCTCGGAATTCTGGGCGCATTTTTCGAAATTTTCAAAGGGGTTAGCCTTCTCGGAATTCTGGGCGCAATTTTTGAAATTTTCAAAGGGGTTAGCCTTCCTGGAATTCTGGGCGCGTTTTTCGAAATTTTTAAAGGGGTTAGCCTTTTCGGAATTCTGGGCGCATTTTTCGAAAATCTCAAAGGGGTTAGCCTTTTCGGAATTACGGCGCATTTTTCGAAATGTTCAAAGGGGTTAGCCTTCTCGGAATTCTGGGCGCATTTTTCGAAATTTTCAAAGGGGTTAGCCTTCTCGGAATTCTGGCCGCATTTTTCGATATTTTCAAAGGGGTTAGCCTTCTCGGAATTCTGGGCGCATTTTTCGAAATTTTCAAAGGGGTTAGCCTTGTCGGAATTATGGGCGCATTTTTCGAAATTTTAAAAAGGGTTAGCCTTTTCGGAATTCTGGGCGCATTTTTCGAAATTTTCAAAGGGGTTAGACTTCTCGGAATTCTGCGCGCATTTTTCGAAATTTTCAAAGGGGTTAGCCTTCTCGGAATTCTGGGCGAAATTTTTCGTAATTTTCAAAGGGGTTAGCCTTGTAGGAATTCTGGGCGCATTTTTCGAAATTTTAAAAAGGGTTAGCCTTCTCGGAATTCTGGGCGCATTTTTCGAAATTTTCAAAGGGGTTAGCCTTCTCGGAATTCTGCGCGCATTTTTCGAAATTTTCAAAGGGGTTAGCCTTGTCGGAATTCTGGGCGCATTTTTCGAAATTTTCAAAGGGGTTAGCCCTGTCGGAATTCTGGGCGCATTTTTCGAAATTTTCAAAGGGGTTAGCCTTGTCGGAATTCTGGGCGCATTTTTCGAAATATTAAAAAGGTTTAGCCTTCTCGGAATTCAGGGCGCATTTTTCGAAATTTTCATAGGGGTTAGCCTTCTCGGAATTCTGGGCGCATTTTTCGAAATTTTCAAAGGGGTTAGCCTTCTCGGAATTCTGGGCGCATTTTTCGAAATTTTTAAAGGGGTTAGCCTTCTCGGAATTCTGGGCGCATTTTTCGAAATTTTCAAAGGGGTTAGTCTTCTCGGAATTCTGGGAGCATTTTTCGAAATTTTCAAAGGGGTTAGCCTTGTCGGAATTCTGGGCGCATTTTTTCGAAATTTTCAAAGGTGTTAGCTTTCTAGGAATTCTGGGCGCGTTTTTCGAAATTTTCAAAGGGGTTAGCCTTCTCGGAATTCTGGGCGCATTTTTCGAAATTTTCAAAGGGGTTAGCCTTCTCGGAATTCTGGGCGCAATTTTCGAAATTTTCAAAGGGGTTAGCCTTCCTGGAATTCTGGGCGCGTTTTTCGAAATTTTTAAAGGGGTTAGCCTTTTCGGAATTCTGGGCGCATTTTTCGAAAATCTCAAAGGGGTTAGCCTTTTCGGAATTACGGCGCATTTTTCGAAATGTTCAAAGGGGTTAGCCTTCTCGGAATTCTGGGCGCATTTTTCGAAATTTTCAAAGGGGTTAGCCTTCTCGGAATTCTGGCCGCATTTTTCGATATTTTCAAAGGGGTTAGCCTTCTCGGAATTCTGGGCGCATTTTTCGAAATTTTCAAAGGGGTTAGCCTTGTCGGAATTATGGGCGCATTTTTCGAAATTTTAAAAAGGGTTAGCCTTTTCGGAATTCTGGGCGCATTTTTCGAAATTTTCAAAGGGGTTAGACTTTTCGGTATTTTTGGCGCATTTTTCGAAATTTTCAAAGGGATTAGCCTTCTCGGAATTCTGGGCGCATTTTTAGAAATTTTCAAAGGGGTTAGCCTTCTCGGAATTGTGGCGCATTTTTCGAAATTTTCAAAGGGTTTGGCCTTCTCGGAATTCTGGGCGCATTTTTCGAAAATTTCAAAGGGGTTAGCCTTTTCGGAATTACGGCGCACTTTTCGAAATTTTCAAAGGGGTTAGCCTTCTCGGAATTCTGGGCGCATTTTTCGAAATTTTCAAAGGCGTTAGCCTTCTCGGAATTCTGGGCGCATTTTTCGAAATTTTCAAAGGGGTTAGCCTTCTTGGAATTCTGGGCGCATTTTTCGAAATTTTCAAAGGGGTTAGCCTTCTCGGAATTCTGGGCGCATTTCTCGAAATTTTCAAAGGGGTTAGCCTTGTCGGAATTATGGGCGCATTTTTCGAAATTTTAAAAAGGGTTAGCCTTCTCGGAATTCTGGGCGCATTTTTCGAAATTTTCAAAGGGGTTAGCCTTCTCGGAATTCTGGGCGCATTTTTCGAAATTTTCAAAGGGGTTAGTCTTCTCGGAATTCTGGGCGCATTTTTCGAAATTTTCAAAGGGGTTACCATTGTCGGAATTCTGGGCGCATTTTTCGAAATTTTCAAAGGGGTTAGCCTTTTCGGAATTCTGGGCTCATTTTTCGAAATTTTCAAAGGGGTTAGCCTTCTCGGAATTCTGGGCGCATTTTTCGAATTTTTTAAAGGGGTTAGCCTTCTCGGAATTCTGGGCGCATTTTTCGAAATTTTCAAAGGGGATAGCCTTCCTGGAATTCTGGGCGCATTTTTCGAAATTTTTAAAGGGGTTAGCCTTTTCGGAATTCTGGGCGCATTTTTCGAAATTTTCAAAGGGGTTAGCCTTCTCGGAATTACGGCGCATTTTTCGAAATTTTCAAAAAGGTTAGCCTTCTCGAAATTCTGCGCGCATTTTTCGAAATTTTCAAAGGGTTTAGCCTTCTTGTAATTCTGGGAGCATTTATCGAAATTTTCAAAGTGGTTAGACTTCCTGGAATTCTGGGCGCATTTTTCGAAATTTTTAAAGGGGTTAGCCTTCTCGGAATTCTGCGCGCATTTTTCGAAATTTTCAAAGGGGTTAGCCTTCTCGGAATTCTGGGCGCATTTTTCGAAATTTTCAAAGGGGTTAGCCTTGTCGGAATTCTGGGCGCATTTTTCGAAACTTTAAAAAGGGTTAGCCTTCTCGGAATTCTGTGCGCATTTTTCGAAATTTTCAAAGGGGTTAGCCTTCTCGGAATTCTGGGCGCATTTTTCGTAATTTTCAAAGGAGTTAGACTTTTGGAATTCTGGGCGCATTTTTCGAAATTTTTAAAGGGGTTAGCCTTTTCGGAACTCTGGGCGCATTTTTCGAAATTTTCAAAGGGGTTAGCCTTCACGGAATTCTGGGCGCATTTTTCGTAATTTTCAAAGTGGTTAGACTTCCTGGAATTCTGGGCGCATTTTTCGAAATTTTTAAAGGGGTTAGCCTTTTCGGAATTCTGGGCGCATTTTCGAAATTTTCAAAAGGGTTAGCCTTCTCGGAATTACGGCGCATTTTTCGAAATTTTCAAAGGGGTTAGACTTCCTGGAATTCTAGGCGCATTTTTCGAAATTTTTAAAGGAGTTAGCCATTTCGGAATTCTGGGCGCATTTTTCGAAATTTTCAAAGGGGTTAGCCTTCTCGGAATTCTGCGCGCATTTTTCGAAATTTTCAAAGGAATTCTGGGCGCATTTTTCGAAATTTTCAAAGGGGTTAGCCTTCTCGGAATTCTGGGCGCATTTTTCGAAATTTTCAAAGGGGTTTGCCTTCTCGGAATTCTGGGCGCATTTTTCGAAAATTTCAAAGGGGTTAGCCTTCTCGGAATTCTGGGCGAGTTTTTCGAAATTTTCAAAGGGGTAAGCCTTCTCGGAATTCTGGGCGCGTTTTTCGAAATTTTTAAAGGGGTTAGCCTTCTCGGAATTCTGGGCGCAATTTTCGAAAAATGCGCCCAGAATTCCGAGAAGGCTAACCCCTTTGAAAATTTCGAAAAATGAGCCCAGAATTCCGAGAAGGCTAACCCCTTTGAAAATTTCGAAAAATGAGCCCAGAATTCCGAGAAGGCTAACCCCATAGAAAATTTCGAAAATTGCGCCCAGAATTCCGAGAAGGCTAACCCCTTTAAAAATTTCGAAAAATGCGCCCAGAATTCCGAGAAGGCTTACCCCTTTGAAAATTTCGAAAAACTCGCCCAGAATTCCGAGAAGGCTAACCCCTTTGAAATTTTCGAAAAATGCGCCCAGAATTCCGAGAAGGCAAACCCCTTTGAAAATTTCGAAAAATGCGCCCAGAATTCCGAGAAGGCTAACCCCTTTGAAAATTTCGAAAAATGCGCCCAGAATTCCTTTGAAAATTTCGAAAAATGCGCGCAGAATTCCGAGAAGGCTAACCCCTTTGAAAATTTCGAAAAATGCGCCCAGAATTCCGAAATGGCTAACTCCTTTAAAAATTTCGAAAAATGCGCCTAGAATTCCAGGAAGTCTAACCCCTTTGAAAATTACGAAAAATGCGCCCAGAATTCCGAGAAGGCTAACCCCTTTGAAAATTTCTAAAAATGCGCCCAGAATTCCGAGAAGGCTAACCCCTTTGAAAATTTCGAAAAATGCGCGCAGAATTCCGAGAAGGCTAACCCCTTTGAAAATTTCGAAAAATGCGCCGTAATTCCGAGAAGTCTAACTCCTTTGAAAATTTCGAAAAATGCGCCCAGAATTCCGAAATGGCTAACCCCTTTAAAAATTTCGAAAAATGCGCCCAGAATTCCAGGAAGTCTAACCCCGTTGAAAATTACGAAAAATGCGCCCAGAATTCGGAGAAGGCTAACCCCTTTGAAAATTTCGATAAATGCGCCCAGAATTCCGAGAAGGCTAACCACTTTGAAAATTTGGAAAAATGCGCCCAGAATTCCGAGAATTCACCTTTGAAAATTTCAAAAAATGCGCGCAGAATTCCCAGAAGGCTAACCCCTTTGAAAATTTCGAAAAATGCGCCGTAATTCCGAGAAGGCTAACCCTTTTGAAAATTTCGAAAATGCGCCCAGAATTCCGAAAAGGCTAACCCCTTTAAAAATTTCGAAAAATGCGCCCAGAATTCCAGGAAGTCTAACCCCTTTGAAAATTACGAATTCCGAGAAGGCTAACCACTTTGAAAATTTGGAAAAATGCGCCCAGAATTCCGAGAATTCACCTTTGAAAATTTCAAAAAATGCGCGCAGAAATCCCAGAAGGCTAACCCCTTTGAAAATTTCGAAAAATGCGCCGTAATTCCGAGAAGGCTAACCCTTTTGAAAATTTCGAAAATGCGCCCAGAATTCCGAAAAGGCTAACCCCTTTAAAAATTTCGAAAAATGCGCCCAGAATTCCAGGAAGTCTAACCCCTTTGAAAATTACGAAAAATGCGCCCAGAATTCCGAGAAGGCTAACCCCTTTGAAAATTTCGAAAAATACGCCCAGAGTTCCAAAAGAAGTTCCCAGAGTTCCAAAAGAGTTCCCAGAAGGCTAACCCCTTTGAAAATTTCGAAAAATGCGCCGTAATTCCGAGAAGGCTAACCCTTTTGAAAATTTCGAAAATGCGCCCAGAATTCCGAAAAGGCTAACCCCTTTAAAAATTTCGAAAAATGCGCCCAGAATTCCAGGAAGTCTAACCCCTTTGAAAATTACGAAAAATGCGCCCAGAATTCCGAGAAGGCTAACCCCTTTGAAAATTTCGAAAAATGCGCCCAGAATTCCAAAAGTCTAACTCCTTTGAAAATTACGAAAAATGCGCCCAGAATTCCGAGAAGGCTAACCCCTTTGAAAATTTCGAAAAATGCGCCCAGAATTCCGAGAAGGCTAACCCCTTTGAAAATTTCGATAAATGCTCCCAGAATTACAAGAAGGCTAAACCCTTTGAAAATTTCGAAAAATGCGCGCAGAATTTCGAGAAGGCTAACCTTTTTGAAAATTTCGAAAAATGCGCCGTAATTCCGAGAAGGCTAACCCCTTTGAAAATTTCGAAAAATGCGCCCAGAATTCCGAAAAGGCTAACCCCTTTAAAAATTTCGAAAAATGCGCCCAGAATTCCAGGAAGGCTATCCCCTTTGAAAATTTCGAAAAATGCGCCCAGAATTCCGAGAAGGCTAACCCCTTTAAAAAATTCGAAAAATGCGCCCAGAATTCCGAGAAGGCTAACCCCTTTGAAAATTTCGAAAAATGAGCCCAGAATTCCGAAAAGGCTAACCCCTTTGAAAATTTCGAAAAATGCGCCCAGAATTCCGACAATGGTAACCCCTTTGAAAATTTCGAAAAATGCGCCCAGAATTCCGAGAAGAATAACCCCTTTGAAAATTTCGAAAAATGCGCCCAGAATTCCGAGAAGGCTAACCCCTTTGAAAATTTCGAAAAATGCGCCCAGAATTCCGAGAAGGCTAACCCTTTTTAAAATTTCGAAAAATGCGCCCATAATTCCGACAAGGCTAACCCCTTTGAAAATTTCTAAAAATGCGCCCAGAATTCCGAAAAGGCTAACCCCTTTAAATATTTCAAAAAATGCGCCCAGAATTCCAGGAAGGCTAACCCCTTTGAAAATTTCGAAAAATGCGCCCAGAATTCCGAGAAGGCTAACCCCTTTGAAAATTTCGAAAAATGCGCCCAGAATTCCGAGAAGGCTAACCCCTTTGAAAATTTCGAAAAATGAGCCCAGAATTCCGAGAAGGCTAACCCCTTTGAAAATTTCGAAAAATGAGCCCAGAATTCCGAGAAGGCTAACCCCATAGAAAATTTCGAAAATTGCGCCCAGAATTCCGAGAAGGCTAACCCCTTTAAAAATTTCGAAAAACGCGCCCAGAATTCCGAGAAGGCTTACCCCTTTGAAAATTTCGAAAAACTCGCCCAGAATTCCGAGAAGGCTAACCCCTTTGAAATTTTCGAAAAATGCGCCCAGAATTCCGAGAAGGCAAACCCCTTTGAAAATTTCGAAAAATGCGCCCAGAATTCCGAGAAGGCTAACCCCTTTGAAAATTTCGAAAAATGCGCCCAGAATTCCTTTGAAAATTTCGAAAAATGCGCCCAGAATTCCGAAATGGCTAACTCCTTTAAAAATTTCGAAAAATGCGCCTAGAATTCCAGGAAGTCTAACCCCTTTGAAAATTTCGAAAAATGCGCCGTAATTCCGAGAAGGCTAACCCTTTTGAAAATTTCGAAAATGCGCCCAGAATTCCGAAAAGGCTAACCCCTTTAAAAATTTCGAAAAATGCGCCCAGAATTCCAGGAAGTCTAACCACTTTGAAAATTACGAAAAATGCGCCCAGAATTCCGTGAAGGCTAACCCCTTTGAAAATTTCGAAAAATGCGCCCAGAGTTCCGAAAAGGCTAACCCCTTTAAAAATTTCGAAAAATGCGCCCAGAATTCCAAAAGTCTAACTCCTTTGAAAATTACGAAAAATGCGCCCAGAATTCCGAGAAGGCTAACCCCTTTGAAAATTTCGAAAAATGCGCACAGAATTCCGAGAAGGCTAACCCTTTTTAAAGTTTCGAAAAATGCGCCCAGAATTCCGACAAGGCTAACCCCTTTGAAAATTTCGAAAAATGCGCCCAGAATTCCGAGAAGGCTAACCCCTTTGAAAATTTCGAAAAATGCGCGCAGAATTCCGAGAAGGCTAACCCCTTTAAAAATTTCGAAAAATGCGCCCAGAATTCCAGGAAGTCTAACCACTTTGAAAATTTCGATAAATGCTCCCAGAATTACAAGAAGGCTAAACCCTTTGAAAATTTCGAAAAATGCGCGCAGAATTTCGAGAAGGCTAACCTTTTTGAAAATTTCGAAAAATGCGCCGTAATTCCGAGAAGGCTAACCCCTTTGAAAATTTCGAAAAATGCGCCCAGAATTCCGAAAAGGCTAACCCCTTTAAAAATTTCGAAAAATGCGCCCAGAATTCCAGGAAGGCTATCCCCTTTGAAAATTTCGAAAAATGCGCCCAGAATTCCGAGAAGGCTAACCCCTTTAAAAAATTCGAAAAATGCGCCCAGAATTCCGAGAAGGCTAACCCCTTTGAAAATTTCGAAAAATGAGCCCAGAATTCCGAAAAGGCTAACCCCTTTGAAAATTTCGAAAAATGAGCCCAGAATTCCGAAAAGGCTAACCCCTTTGAAAATTTCGAAAAATGCGCCCAGAATTCCGACAATGGTAACCCCTTTGAAAATTTCGAAAAATGCGCCCAGAATTCCGAGAAGACTAACCCCTTTGAAAATTTCGAAAAATGCGCCCAGAATTCCGAGAAGGCTAACCCCTTTGAAAATTTCGAAAAATGCGCCCAGAATTCCGAGAAGGCTAACCCTTTTTAAAATTTCGAAAAATGCGCCCATAATTCCGACAAGGCTAACCCCTTTGAAAATTTCGAAAAATGCGCCCAGAATTCCGAGAAGGCTAACCCCTTTGAAAATTTCGAAAAATGCGCCCAGAATTCCAAGAAGGCTAACCCCTTTGAAAATTTCGAAAAATGCGCCCAGAATTCCGAGAAGGCTAACGCCTTTGAAAATTTCGAAAAATGCGCCCAGAATTCCGAGAAGGCTAACCCCTTTGAAAATTTCGAAAAGTGCGCCGTAATTCCGAAAAGGCTAACCCCTTTGAAATTTTCGAAAAATGCGCCCAGAATTCCGAGAAGGCCAAACCCTTTGAAAATTTCGAAAAATGCGCCACAATTCCGAGAAGGCTAACCCCTTTGAAAATTTCTAAAAATGCGCCCAGAATTCCGAGAAGGCTAATCCCTTTGAAAATTTCGAAAAATGCGCCAAAAATACCGAAAAGTCTAACCCCTTTGAAAATTTCGAAAAATGCGCCCAGAATTCCGAAAAGGATAACCCTTTTTAAAATTTCGAAAAATGCGCCCATAATTCCGACAAGGCTAACCCCTTTGAAAATTTCGAAAAATGCGCCCAGAATTCCGAGAAGGCTAACCCCTTTGAAAATATCGAAAAATGCGGCCAGAATTCCGAGAAGGCTAACCCCTTTGAAAATTTCGAAAAATGCGCCCAGAATTCCGAGAAGGCTAACCCCTTTGAACATTTCGAAAAATGCGCCGTAATTCCGAAAAGGCTAACCCCTTTGAGATTTTCGAAAAATGCGCCCAGAATTCCGAAAAGGCTAACCCCTTTAAAAATTTCGAAAAACGCGCCCAGAATTCCAGGAAGGCTAACCCCTTTGAAAATTTCGAAAATTGCGCCCAGAATTCCGAGAAGGCTAACCCCTTTGAAAATTTCGAAAAATGCGCCCAGAATTCCGAGAAGGCTAACCCCTTTGAAAATTTCGAAAAACGCGCCCAGAATTCCTAGAAAGCTAACACCTTTGAAAATTTCGAAAAAATGCGCCCAGAATTCCGACAAGGCTAACCCCTTTGAAAATTTCGAAAAATGCTCCCAGAATTCCGAGAAGACTAACCCCTTTGAAAATTTCGAAAAATGCGCCCAGAATTCCGAGAAGGCTAACCCCTTTGAAAATTTCGAAAAATGCGCCCAGAATTCCGAGAAGGCTAACCCCTTTGAAAATTTCGAAAAATGCGCCCAGAATTCCGAGAAGGCTAACCCCTATGAAAATTTCGAAAAATGCGCCCTGAATTCCGAGAAGGCTAAACCTTTTTACTATTTCGAAAAATGCGCCCAGAATTCCGACAAGGCTAACCCCTTTGAAAATTTCGAAAAATGCGCCCAGAATTCCGACAGGGCTAACCCCTTTGAAAATTTCGAAAAATGCGCCCAGAATTCCGACAAGGCTAACCCCTTTGAAAATTTCGAAAAATGCGCGCAGAATTCCGAGAAGGCTAACCCCTTTGAAAATTTCGAAAAATGCGCCCAGAATTCCGAGAAGGCTAACCCTTTTTAAAATTTCGAAAAATGCGCCCAGAATTCCTACAAGGCTAACCCCTTTGAAAATTACGAAAAATTTCGCCCAGAATTCCGAGAAGGCTAACCCCTTTGAAAATTTCGAAAAATGCGCGCAGAATTCCGAGAAGTCTAACCCCTTTGAAAATTTCGAAAAATGCGCCCAGAATTCCGAAAAGGCTAACCCTTTTTAAAATTTCGAAAAATGCGCCCATAATTCCGACAAGGCTAACCCCTTTGAAAATTTCGAAAAATGCGCCCAGAATTCCGAGAAGGCTAACCCCTTTGAAAATATCGAAAAATGCGGCCAGAATTCCGAGAAGGCTAACCCCTTTGAAAATTTCGAAAAATGCGCCCAGAATTCCGAGAAGGCTAACCCCTTTGAACATTTCGAAAAATGCGCCGTAATTCCGAAAAGGCTAACCCCTTTGAGATTTTCGAAAAATGCGCCCAGAATTCCGAAAAGGCTAACCCCTTTAAAAATTTCGAAAAACGCGCCCAGAATTCCAGGAAGGCTAACCCCTTTGAAAATTTCGAAAATTGCGCCCAGAATTCCGAGAAGGCTAACCCCTTTGAAAATTTCGAAAAATGCGCCCAGAATTCCGAGAAGGCTAACCCCTTTGAAAATTTCGAAAAACGCGCCCAGAATTCCTAGAAAGCTAACACCTTTGAAAATTTCGAAAAAATGCGCCCAGAATTCCGACAAGGCTAACCCCTTTGAAAATTTCGAAAAATGCTCCCAGAATTCCGAGAAGACTAACCCCTTTGAAAATTTCGAAAAATGCGCCCAGAATTCCGAGAAGGCTAACCCCTTTGAAAATTTCGAAAAATGCGCCCAGAATTCCGAGAAGGCTAACCCCTTTGAAAATTTCGAAAAATGCGCCCAGAATTCCGAGAAGGCTAACCCCTATGAAAATTTCGAAAAATGCGCCCTGAATTCCGAGAAGGCTAAACCTTTTTAATATTTCGAAAAATGCGCCCAGAATTCCGACAAGGCTAACCCCTTTGAAAATTTCGAAAAATGCGCCCAGAATTCCGACAGGGCTAACCCCTTTGAAAATTTCGAAAAATGCGCCCAGAATTCCGACAAGGCTAACCCCTTTGAAAATTTCGAAAAATGCGCGCAGAATTCCGAGAAGGCTAACCCCTTTGAAAATTTCGAAAAATGCGCCCAGAATTCCGAGAAGGCTAACCCTTTTTAAAATTTCGAAAAATGCGCCCAGAATTCCTACAAGGCTAACCCCTTTGAAAATTACGAAAAATTTCGCCCAGAATTCCGAGAAGGCTAACCCCTTTGAAAATTTCGAAAAATGCGCGCAGAATTCCGAGAAGGCTAACCCCTTTGAAAATTTCGAAAAATGCGCCCAGAATTCCGAGAAGGCTAACCCCTTTAAAAATTTCGAAAAATGCCCCCAGGATTCCGAGAAGGCTAACCACTTTGAAAATTTCGAAAAATGCGCCCAGAATTCCGAGAATACCCCTTTGAAAATTTCGAAAAATGCGCCCAGAATTCCGACAAGGCTAACCCCTTTGAAAATTTCGAAAAATGCTCCCAGAATTCCGAGAACGCTAACCCCTTTGAAAATTTCGAAAAATGCGCCCAGAATTCCGAAAAGGCTAACCCCTTTAAAAATTTCGAAAAATGCACCCAGAATTCCAGGAAGTCTAACCCCTTTGAAAATTACGAAAAATGCGCCCAGAATTCAGAGAAGGCTAACCCCTTTGAAAATTTCGAAAAATGCGCCCAGAATTTCGAGAAGGCTAACCTTTTTGAAAATTTCGAAAAATGCGCCGTAATTCCGAGAAGGCTAACCCCTTTGAAAATTTCGAAAAATGCGCCCAGAATTCCGAAAAGGCTAACCCCTTTAAAAATTTCGAAAAATGCGCCCAGAATTCCAGGAAGGCTATCCCCTTTGAAAATTTCGAAAAATGCGCCCAGAATTCCGAGAAGGCTAACCCCATAGAAAATTTCGAAAATTGCGCCCAGAATTCCGAGAAGGCTAACCCCTTTAAAAATTTCGAAAAATGCGCCCAGAATTCCGAGAAGGCTTACCCCTTTGAAAATTTCGAAAAACTCGCCCAGAATTCCGAGAAGGCTAACCCCTTTGAAATTTTCGAAAAATGCGCCCAGAATTCCGAGAAGGCAAACCCCTTTGAAAATTTCGAAAAATGCGCCCAGAATTCCGAGAAGGCTAACCCCTTTGAAAATTTCGGAAAATGCGCCCAGAATTCCTTTGAAAATTTCGAAAAATGCGCGCAGAATTCCGAAAAGGCTAACCCCTTTGAAAATTTCGAAAAATGCGCCCAGAATTCCGAAATGGCTAACTCCTTTAAAAATTTCGAAAAATGCGCCTAGAATTCCAGGAAGTCTAACCCCTTTGAAAATTACGAAAAATGCGCCCAGAATTCCGAGAAGGCTAACCCCTTTGAAAATTTCGATAAATGCCCCCAGGATTCCGAGAAGGCTAACCACTTTGAAAATTTCGAAAAATGCGCCCAGAATTCCGAGAATACCCCTTTGAAAATTTCGAAAAATGCGCCCAGAATTCCGACAAGGCTAACCCCTTTGAAAATTTCGAAAAATGCTCCCAGAATTCCGAGAACGCTAACCCCTTTGAAAATTTCGAAAAATGCGCCCAGAATTCCGAAAAGGCTAACCCCTTTAAAAATTTCGAAAAATGCACCCAGAATTCCAGGAAGTCTAACCCCTTTGAAAATTACGAAAAATGCGCCCAGAATTCCGAGAAGGCTAACCCCTTTGAAAATTTCGAAAAATGCGCCCAGAATTTCGAGAAGGCTAACCTTTTTGAAAATTTCGAAAAATGCGCCGTAATTCCGAGAAGGCTAACCCCTTTGAAAATTTCGAAAAATGCGCCCAGAATTCCGAAAAGGCTAACCCCTTTAAAAATTTCGAAAAATGCGCCCAGAATTCCAGGAAGGCTATCCCCTTTGAAAATTTCGAAAAATGCGCCCAGAATTCCGAGAAGGCTAACCCCTTTAAAAAATTCGAAAAATGCGCCCAGAATTCCGAGAAGGCTAACCCCTTTGAAAATTTCGAAAAATGAGCCCAGAATTCCGAAAAGGCTAACCCCTTTGAAAATTTCGAAAAATGCGCCCAGAATTCCGACAATGGTAACCCCTTTGAAAATTTCGAAAAATGCGCCCAGAATTCCGAGAAGACTAACCCCTTTGAAAATTTCGAAAAATGCGCCCAGAATTCCGAGAAGGCTAACCCCTTTGAAAATTTCGAAAAATGCGCCCAGAATTCCGAGAAGGCTAACCCTTTTTAAAATTTCGAAAAATGCGCCCATAATTCCGACAAGGCTAACCCCTTTGAAAATTTCGAAAAATGCGCCCAGAATTCCGAGAAGGCTAACCCCTTTGAAAATTTCGAAAAATGCGCCCAGAATTCCAAGAAGGCTAACCCCTTTGAAAATTTCGAAAAATGCGCCCAGAATTCCGAGAAGGCTAACCCCTTTGAAAATTTCGAAAAATGCGCCCAGAATTCCGAGAAGGCTAACCCCTTTGAAAATTTCGAGAAGTGCGCCGTAATTCCGAAAAGGCTAACCCCTTTGAAATTTTCGAAAAATGCGCCCAGAATTCCGAGAAGGCCAAACCCTTTGAAAATTTCGAAAAATGCGCCACAATTCCGAGAAGGCTAACCCCTTTGAAAATTTCTAAAAATGCGCCCAGAATTCCGAGAAGGCTAATCCCTTTGAAAATTTCGAAAAATGCGCCAAAAATACCGAAAAGTCTAACCCCTTTGAAAATTTCGAAAAATGCGCCCAGAATTCCGAAAAGGCTAACCCTTTTTAAAATTTCGAAAAATGCTCCCATAATTCCGACAAGGCTAACCCCTTTGAAAATTTCGAAAAATGCGCCCAGAATTCCGAGAAGGCTAACCCCTTTAAAAATTTCGAAAAATGCGCCCAGAATTCCAAGAAGGCTAACCCCTTTGAAAATATCGAAAAATGCGGCCAGAATTCCGAGAAGGCTAACCCCTTTGAAAATTTCGAAAAATGCGCCCAGAATTCCGAGAAGGCTAACCCCTTTGAACATTTCGAAAAATGCGCCGTAATTCCGAAAAGGCTAACCCCTTTGAGATTTTCGAAAAATGCGCCCAGAATTCCGAAAAGGCTAACCCCTTTAAAAATTTCGAAAAACGCGCCCAGAATTCCAGGAAGGCTAACCCCTTTGAAAATTTCGAAAAATGCGCCCAGAATTCCGAAAAGGATAACCCTTTTTAAAATTTCGAAAAATGCGCCCATAATTCCGACAAGGCTAACCCCTTTGAAAATTTCGAAAAATGCGCCCAGAATTCCGAGAAGGCTAACCCCTTTGAAAATATCGAAAAATGCGGCCAGAATTCCGAGAAGGCTAACCCCTTTGAAAATTTCGAAAAATGCGCCCAGAATTCCGAGAAGGCTAACCCCTTTGAACATTTCGAAAAATGCGCCGTAATTCCGAAAAGGCTAACCCCTTTGAGATTTTCGAAAAATGCGCCCAGAATTCCGAAAAGGCTAACCCCTTTAAAAATTTCGAAAAACGCGCCCAGAATTCCAGGAAGGCTAACCCCTTTGAAAATTTCGAAAATTGCGCCCAGAATTCCGAGAAGGCTAACCCCTTTGAAAATTTCGAAAAATGCGCCCAGAATTCCGAGAAGGCTAACCCCTTTGAAAATTTCGAAAAACGCGCCCAGAATTCCTAGAAAGCTAACACCTTTGAAAATTTCGAAAAAATGCGCCCAGAATTCCGACAAGGCTAACCCCTTTGAAAATTTCGAAAAATGCTCCCAGAATTCCGAGAAGACTAACCCCTTTGAAAATTTCGAAAAATGCGCCCAGAATTCCGAGAAGGCTAACCCCTTTGAAAATTTCGAAAAATGCGCCCAGAATTCCGAGAAGGCTAACCCCTTTGAAAATTTCGAAAAATGCGCCCAGAATTCCGAGAAGGCTAACCCCTATGAAAATTTCGAAAAATGCGCCCTGAATTCCGAGAAGGCTAAACCTTTTTACTATTTCGAAAAATGCGCCCAGAATTCCGACAAGGCTAACCCCTTTGAAAATTTCGAAAAATGCGCCCAGAATTCCGACAGGGCTAACCCCTTTGAAAATTTCGAAAAATGCGCCCAGAATTCCGACAAGGCTAACCCCTTTGAAAATTTCGAAAAATGCGCGCAGAATTCCGAGAAGGCTAACCCCTTTGAAAATTTCGAAAAATGCGCCCAGAATTCCGAGAAGGCTAACCCTTTTTAAAATTTCGAAAAATGCGCCCAGAATTCCTACAAGGCTAACCCCTTTGAAAATTACGAAAAATTTCGCCCAGAATTCCGAGAAGGCTAACCCCTTTGAAAATTTCGAAAAATGCGCGCAGAATTCCGAGAAGTCTAACCCCTTTGAAAATTTCGAAAAATGCGCCCAGAATTCCGAAAAGGCTAACCCTTTTTAAAATTTCGAAAAATGCGCCCATAATTCCGACAAGGCTAACCCCTTTGAAAATTTCGAAAAATGCGCCCAGAATTCCGAGAAGGCTAACCCCTTTGAAAATATCGAAAAATGCGGCCAGAATTCCGAGAAGGCTAACCCCTTTGAAAATTTCGAAAAATGCGCCCAGAATTCCGAGAAGGCTAACCCCTTTGAACATTTCGAAAAATGCGCCGTAATTCCGAAAAGGCTAACCCCTTTGAGATTTTCGAAAAATGCGCCCAGAATTCCGAAAAGGCTAACCCCTTTAAAAATTTCGAAAAACGCGCCCAGAATTCCAGGAAGGCTAACCCCTTTGAAAATTTCGAAAATTGCGCCCAGAATTCCGAGAAGGCTAACCCCTTTGAAAATTTCGAAAAATGCGCCCAGAATTCCGAGAAGGCTAACCCCTTTGAAAATTTCGAAAAACGCGCCCAGAATTCCTAGAAAGCTAACACCTTTGAAAATTTCGAAAAAATGCGCCCAGAATTCCGACAAGGCTAACCCCTTTGAAAATTTCGAAAAATGCTCCCAGAATTCCGAGAAGACTAACCCCTTTGAAAATTTCGAAAAATGCGCCCAGAATTCCGAGAAGGCTAACCCCTTTGAAAATTTCGAAAAATGCGCCCAGAATTCCGAGAAGGCTAACCCCTTTGAAAATTTCGAAAAATGCGCCCAGAATTCCGAGAAGGCTAACCCCTATGAAAATTTCGAAAAATGCGCCCTGAATTCCGAGAAGGCTAAACCTTTTTAATATTTCGAAAAATGCGCCCAGAATTCCGACAAGGCTAACCCCTTTGAAAATTTCGAAAAATGCGCCCAGAATTCCGACAGGGCTAACCCCTTTGAAAATTTCGAAAAATGCGCCCAGAATTCCGACAAGGCTAACCCCTTTGAAAATTTCGAAAAATGCGCGCAGAATTCCGAGAAGGCTAACCCCTTTGAAAATTTCGAAAAATGCGCCCAGAATTCCGAGAAGGCTAACCCTTTTTAAAATTTCGAAAAATGCGCCCAGAATTCCTACAAGGCTAACCCCTTTGAAAATTACGAAAAATTTCGCCCAGAATTCCGAGAAGGCTAACCCCTTTGAAAATTTCGAAAAATGCGCGCAGAATTCCGAGAAGGCTAACCCCTTTGAAAATTTCGAAAAATGCGCCCAGAATTCCGAGAAGGCTAACCCCTTTAAAAATTTCGAAAAATGCCCCCAGGATTCCGAGAAGGCTAACCACTTTGAAAATTTCGAAAAATGCGCCCAGAATTCCGAGAATACCCCTTTGAAAATTTCGAAAAATGCGCCCAGAATTCCGACAAGGCTAACCCCTTTGAAAATTTCGAAAAATGCTCCCAGAATTCCGAGAACGCTAACCCCTTTGAAAATTTCGAAAAATGCGCCCAGAATTCCGAAAAGGCTAACCCCTTTAAAAATTTCGAAAAATGCACCCAGAATTCCAGGAAGTCTAACCCCTTTGAAAATTACGAAAAATGCGCCCAGAATTCAGAGAAGGCTAACCCCTTTGAAAATTTCGAAAAATGCGCCCAGAATTTCGAGAAGGCTAACCTTTTTGAAAATTTCGAAAAATGCGCCGTAATTCCGAGAAGGCTAACCCCTTTGAAAATTTCGAAAAATGCGCCCAGAATTCCGAAAAGGCTAACCCCTTTAAAAATTTCGAAAAATGCGCCCAGAATTCCAGGAAGGCTATCCCCTTTGAAAATTTCGAAAAATGCGCCCAGAATTCCGAGAAGGCTAACCCCATAGAAAATTTCGAAAATTGCGCCCAGAATTCCGAGAAGGCTAACCCCTTTAAAAATTTCGAAAAATGCGCCCAGAATTCCGAGAAGGCTTACCCCTTTGAAAATTTCGAAAAACTCGCCCAGAATTCCGAGAAGGCTAACCCCTTTGAAATTTTCGAAAAATGCGCCCAGAATTCCGAGAAGGCAAACCCCTTTGAAAATTTCGAAAAATGCGCCCAGAATTCCGAGAAGGCTAACCCCTTTGAAAATTTCGGAAAATGCGCCCAGAATTCCTTTGAAAATTTCGAAAAATGCGCGCAGAATTCCGAAAAGGCTAACCCCTTTGAAAATTTCGAAAAATGCGCCCAGAATTCCGAAATGGCTAACTCCTTTAAAAATTTCGAAAAATGCGCCTAGAATTCCAGGAAGTCTAACCCCTTTGAAAATTACGAAAAATGCGCCCAGAATTCCGAGAAGGCTAACCCCTTTGAAAATTTCGATAAATGCCCCCAGGATTCCGAGAAGGCTAACCACTTTGAAAATTTCGAAAAATGCGCCCAGAATTCCGAGAATACCCCTTTGAAAATTTCGAAAAATGCGCCCAGAATTCCGACAAGGCTAACCCCTTTGAAAATTTCGAAAAATGCTCCCAGAATTCCGAGAACGCTAACCCCTTTGAAAATTTCGAAAAATGCGCCCAGAATTCCGAAAAGGCTAACCCCTTTAAAAATTTCGAAAAATGCACCCAGAATTCCAGGAAGTCTAACCCCTTTGAAAATTACGAAAAATGCGCCCAGAATTCCGAGAAGGCTAACCCCTTTGAAAATTTCGAAAAATGCGCCCAGAATTTCGAGAAGGCTAACCTTTTTGAAAATTTCGAAAAATGCGCCGTAATTCCGAGAAGGCTAACCCCTTTGAAAATTTCGAAAAATGCGCCCAGAATTCCGAAAAGGCTAACCCCTTTAAAAATTTCGAAAAATGCGCCCAGAATTCCAGGAAGGCTATCCCCTTTGAAAATTTCGAAAAATGCGCCCAGAATTCCGAGAAGGCTAACCCCTTTAAAAAATTCGAAAAATGCGCCCAGAATTCCGAGAAGGCTAACCCCTTTGAAAATTTCGAAAAATGAGCCCAGAATTCCGAAAAGGCTAACCCCTTTGAAAATTTCGAAAAATGCGCCCAGAATTCCGACAATGGTAACCCCTTTGAAAATTTCGAAAAATGCGCCCAGAATTCCGAGAAGACTAACCCCTTTGAAAATTTCGAAAAATGCGCCCAGAATTCCGAGAAGGCTAACCCCTTTGAAAATTTCGAAAAATGCGCCCAGAATTCCGAGAAGGCTAACCCTTTTTAAAATTTCGAAAAATGCGCCCATAATTCCGACAAGGCTAACCCCTTTGAAAATTTCGAAAAATGCGCCCAGAATTCCGAGAAGGCTAACCCCTTTGAAAATTTCGAAAAATGCGCCCAGAATTCCAAGAAGGCTAACCCCTTTGAAAATTTCGAAAAATGCGCCCAGAATTCCGAGAAGGCTAACCCCTTTGAAAATTTCGAAAAATGCGCCCAGAATTCCGAGAAGGCTAACCCCTTTGAAAATTTCGAGAAGTGCGCCGTAATTCCGAAAAGGCTAACCCCTTTGAAATTTTCGAAAAATGCGCCCAGAATTCCGAGAAGGCCAAACCCTTTGAAAATTTCGAAAAATGCGCCACAATTCCGAGAAGGCTAACCCCTTTGAAAATTTCTAAAAATGCGCCCAGAATTCCGAGAAGGCTAATCCCTTTGAAAATTTCGAAAAATGCGCCAAAAATACCGAAAAGTCTAACCCCTTTGAAAATTTCGAAAAATGCGCCCAGAATTCCGAAAAGGCTAACCCTTTTTAAAATTTCGAAAAATGCTCCCATAATTCCGACAAGGCTAACCCCTTTGAAAATTTCGAAAAATGCGCCCAGAATTCCGAGAAGGCTAACCCCTTTAAAAATTTCGAAAAATGCGCCCAGAATTCCAAGAAGGCTAACCCCTTTGAAAATATCGAAAAATGCGGCCAGAATTCCGAGAAGGCTAACCCCTTTGAAAATTTCGAAAAATGCGCCCAGAATTCCGAGAAGGCTAACCCCTTTGAACATTTCGAAAAATGCGCCGTAATTCCGAAAAGGCTAACCCCTTTGAGATTTTCGAAAAATGCGCCCAGAATTCCGAAAAGGCTAACCCCTTTAAAAATTTCGAAAAACGCGCCCAGAATTCCAGGAAGGCTAACCCCTTTGAAAATTTCGAAAAATGCGCCCAGAATTCCGAGAAGGCTAACCCCTTTGAAAATTTCGAAAAATGCGCCCAGAATTCCGAGAAGGCTAACCCCTTTGAAAATTTCGAAAAACGCGCCCAGAATTCCTAGAAAGCTAACACCTTTGAAAATTTCGAAAAAATGCGCCCAGAATTCCGACAAGGCTAACCCCTTTGAAAATTTCGAAAAATGCTCCCAGTATTCCGAGAAGACTAACCCCTTTGAAAATTTCGAAAAATGCGCCCAGAATTCCGAGAAGGCTAACCCCTTTGAAAATTTCGAAAAATGCGCCCAGAATTCCGAGAAGGCTAACCCCTTTGAAAATTTCGAAAAATGCGCCCAGAATTCCGAGAAGGCTAACCCCTATGAAAATTTCGAAAAATGCGCCCTGAATTCCGAGAAGGCTAAACCTTTTTAATATTTCGAAAAATGCGCCCAGAATTCCGACAAGGCTAACCCTTTGAAAATTTCGAAAAATGCGCCCAGAATTCCGACAGGGCTAACCCCTTTGAAAATTTCGAAAAATGCGCCCAGAATTCCGACAAGGCTAACCCCTTTGAAAATTTCGAAAAATGCGCGCAGAATTCCGAGAAGGCTAACCCCTTTGAAAATTTCGAAAAATGCGCCCAGAATTCCGAGAAGGCTAACCCTTTTTAAAATTTCGAAAAATGCGCCCAGAATTCCTACAAGGCTAACCCCTTTGAAAATTACGAAAAATTTCGCCCAGAATTCCGAGAAGGCTAACCCCTTTGAAAATTTCGAAAAATGCGCGCAGAATTCCGAGAAGGCTAACCCCTTTGAAAATTTCGAAAAATGCGTCCAGAATTCCGAGAAGGCTAA
Organism: Ectobius pallidus; assembly: GCA_964059195.1. Taxonomy (NCBI): domain Eukaryota; kingdom Metazoa; phylum Arthropoda; class Insecta; order Blattodea; family Ectobiidae; genus Ectobius; species Ectobius pallidus. The sequence goes on along the minus strand of CAXKWD010000378.1, from coordinate 428,706 downwards.
CCCCATAGAAAATTTCGAAAATTGCGCCCAGAATTCCGAGAAGGCTAACCCCTTTAAAAATTTCGAAAAATGCGCCCAGAATTCCGAGAAGGCTTACCCCTTTGAAAATTTTGAAAAACTCGCCCAGAATTCCGAGAAGGCTAACCCCTTTGAAATTTTCGAAAAATGCGCCCAGAATTCCGAGAAGGCAAACCCCTTTGAAAATTTCGAAAAATGCGCCCAGAATTCCGAGAAGGCTAACCCCTTTGAAAATTTCGAAAAATGCGCCCAGAATTCCTTTGAAAATTTCGAAAAATGCGCGCAGAATTCCAGGAAGTCTAACCACTTTGAAAATTTCGAAAAATGCGCCCAGAATTCCGAGAAGACTAACCCCTTTGAAAATTTCGAAAAATGCGCCCAGAATTCCGAGAAGGCTAACCCCTTTGAAAATTTCGAAAAATGCGCCCAGAATTCCGAGAAGGCTAACCCTTTTTAAAATTTCGAAAAATGCGCCCATAATTCCGACAAGGCTAACCCCTTTGAAAATTTCGAAAAATGCGCCCAGAATTCCGAGAAGGCTAACCCCTTTGAAAATTTCGAAAAATGCGCCCAGAATTCCAAGAAGGCTAACCCCTTTGAAAATTTCGAAAAATGCGCCCAGAATTCCGAGAAGGCTAACGCCTTTGAAAATTTCGAAAAATGCGCCCAGAATTCCGAGAAGGCTAACCCCTTTGAAAATTTCGAAAAGTGCGCCGTAATTCCGAAAAGGCTAACCCCTTTGAAATTTTCGAAAAATGCGCCCAGAATTCCGAGAAGGCCAAACCCTTTGAAAATTTCGAAAAATGCGCCACAATTCCGAGAAGGCTAACCCCTTTGAAAATTTCTAAAAATGCGCCCAGAATTCCGAGAAGGCTAATCCCTTTGAAAATTTCGAAAAATGCGCCAAAAATACCGAAAAGTCTAACCCCTTTGAAAATTTCGAAAAATGCGCCCAGAATTCCGAAAAGGCTAACCCTTTTTAAAATTTCGAAAAATGCGCCCATAATTCCGACAAGGCTAACCCCTTTGAAAATTTCGAAAAATGCGCCCAGAATTCCGAGAAGGCTAACCCCTTTGAAAATATCGAAAAATGCGGCCAGAATTCCGAGAAGGCTAACCCCTTTGAAAATTTCGAAAAATGCGCCCAGAATTCCGAGAAGGCTAACCCCTTTGAACATTTCGAAAAATGCGCCGTAATTCCGAAAAGGCTAACCCCTTTGAGATTTTCGAAAAATGCGCCCAGAATTCCGAAAAGGCTAACCCCTTTAAAAATTTCGAAAAACGCGCCCAGAATTCCAGGAAGGCTAACCCCTTTGAAAATTTCGAAAATTGCGCCCAGAATTCCGAGAAGGCTAACCCCTTTGAAAATTTCGAAAAATGCGCCCAGAATTCCGAGAAGGCTAACCCCTTTGAAAATTTCGAAAAACGCGCCCAGAATTCCTAGAAAGCTAACACCTTTGAAAATTTCGAAAAAATGCGCCCAGAATTCCGACAAGGCTAACCCCTTTGAAAATTTCGAAAAATGCTCCCAGAATTCCGAGAAGACTAACCCCTTTGAAAATTTCGAAAAATGCGCCCAGAATTCCGAGAAGGCTAACCCCTTTGAAAATTTCGAAAAATGCGCCCAGAATTCCGAGAAGGCTAACCCCTTTGAAAATTTCGAAAAATGCGCCCAGAATTCCGAGAAGGCTAACCCCTATGAAAATTTCGAAAAATGCGCCCTGAATTCCGAGAAGGCTAAACCTTTTTAATATTTCGAAAAATGCGCCCAGAATTCCGACAAGGCTAACCCCTTTGAAAGTTTCGAAAAATGCGCCCAGAATTCCGACAGGGCTAACCCCTTTGAAAATTTCGAAAAATGCGCCCAGAATTCCGACAAGGCTAACCCCTTTGAAAATTTCGAAAAATGCGCGCAGAATTCCGAGAAGGCTAACCCCTTTGAAAATTTCGAAAAATGCGCCCAGAATTCCGAGAAGGCTAACCCTTTTTAAAATTTCGAAAAATGCGCCCAGAATTCCTACAAGGCTAACCCCTTTGAAAATTACGAAAAATTTCGCCCAGAATTCCGAGAAGGCTAACCCCTTTGAAAATTTCGAAAAATGCGCGCAGAATTCCGAGAAGTCTAACCCCTTTGAAAATTTCGAAAAATGCGCCCAGAATTCCGAAAAGGCTAACCCTTTTTAAAATTTCGAAAAATGCGCCCATAATTCCGACAAGGCTAACCCCTTTGAAAATTTCGAAAAATGCGCCCAGAATTCCGAGAAGGCTAACCCCTTTGAAAATATCGAAAAATGCGGCCAGAATTCCGAGAAGGCTAACCCCTTTGAAAATTTCGAAAAATGCGCCCAGAATTCCGAGAAGGCTAACCCCTTTGAACATTTCGAAAAATGCGCCGTAATTCCGAAAAGGCTAACCCCTTTGAGATTTTCGAAAAATGCGCCCAGAATTCCGAAAAGGCTAACCCCTTTAAAAATTTCGAAAAACGCGCCCAGAATTCCAGGAAGGCTAACCCCTTTGAAAATTTCGAAAATTGCGCCCAGAATTCCGAGAAGGCTAACCCCTTTGAAAATTTCGAAAAATGCGCCCAGAATTCCGAGAAGGCTAACCCCTTTGAAAATTTCGAAAAACGCGCCCAGAATTCCTAGAAAGCTAACACCTTTGAAAATTTCGAAAAAATGCGCCCAGAATTCCGACAAGGCTAACCCCTTTGAAAATTTCGAAAAATGCTCCCAGAATTCCGAGAAGACTAACCCCTTTGAAAATTTCGAAAAATGCGCCCAGAATTCCGAGAAGGCTAACCCCTTTGAAAATTTCGAAAAATGCGCCCAGAATTCCGAGAAGGCTAACCCCTTTGAAAATTTCGAAAAATGCGCCCAGAATTCCGAGAAGGCTAACCCCTATGAAAATTTCGAAAAATGCGCCCTGAATTCCGAGAAGGCTAAACCTTTTTAATATTTCGAAAAATGCGCCCAGAATTCCGACAAGGCTAACCCCTTTGAAAATTTCGAAAAATGCGCCCAGAATTCCGACAGGGCTAACCCCTTTGAAAATTTCGAAAAATGCGCCCAGAATTCCGACAAGGCTAACCCCTTTGAAAATTTCGAAAAATGCGCGCAGAATTCCGAGAAGGCTAACCCCTTTGAAAATTTCGAAAAATGCGCCCAGAATTCCGAGAAGGCTAACCCTTTTTAAAATTTCGAAAAATGCGCCCAGAATTCCTACAAGGCTAACCCCTTTGAAAATTACGAAAAATTTCGCCCAGAATTCCGAGAAGGCTAACCCCTTTGAAAATTTCGAAAAATGCGCGCAGAATTCCGAGAAGGCTAACCCCATAAAAAATTTCGAAAATTGCGCCCAGAATTCCGAGAAGGCTAACCCCTTTAAAAATTTCGAAAAATGCGCCCAGAATTCCGAGAAGGCTTACCCCTTTGAAAATTTCGAAAAACTCGCCCAGAATTCCGAGAAGGCTAACCCCTTTGAAATTTTCGAAAAATGCGCCCAGAATTCCGAGAAGGCAAACCCCTTTGAAAATTTCGAAAAATGCGCCCAGAATTCCGAGAAGGCTAACCCCTTTGAAAATTTCGAAAAATGCGCCCAGAATTCCTTTGAAAATTTCGAAAAATGCGCGCAGAATTCCGAAAAGGCTAACCCCTTTGAAAATTTCGAAAAATGCGCCCAGAATTCCGAAATGGCTAACTCCTTTAAAAATTTCGAAAAATGCGCCTAGAATTCCAGGAAGTCTAACCCCTTTGAAAATTACGAAAAATGCGCCCAGAATTCCGAGAAGGCTAACCCCTTTGAAAATTTCGATAAATGCCCCCAGGATTCCGAGAAGGCTAACCACTTTGAAAATTTCGATAATGCGCCCAGAATTCCGAGAATACCCCTTTGAAAATTTCGAAAAATGCGCCCAGAATTCCGACAAGGCTAACCCCTTTGAAAATTTCGAAAAATGCTCCCAGAATTCCGAGAACGCTAACCCCTTTGAAAATTTCGAAAAATGCGCCCAGAATTCCGAAAAGGCTAACCCCTTTAAAAATTTCGAAAAATGCACCCAGAATTCCAGGAAGTCTAACCCCTTTGAAAATTACGAAAAATGCGCCCAGAATTCAGAGAAGGCTAACCCCTTTGAAAATTTCGAAAAATGCGCCCAGAATTTCGAGAAGGCTAACCTTTTTGAAAATTTCGAAAAATGCGCCGTAATTCCGAGAAGGCTAACCCCTTTGAAAATTTCGAAAAATGCGCCCAGAATTCCGAAAAGGCTAACCCCTTTAAAAATTTCGAAAAATGCGCCCAGAATTCCAGGAAGGCTATCCCCTTTGAAAATTTCGAAAAATGCGCCCAGAATTCCGAGAAGGCTAACCCCATAGAAAATTTCGAAAATTGCGCCCAGAATTCCGAGAAGGCTAACCCCTTTAAAAATTTCGAAAAATGCGCCCAGAATTCCGAGAAGGCTTACCCCTTTGAAAATTTCGAAAAACTCGCCCAGAATTCCGAGAAGGCTAACCCCTTTGAAATTTTCGAAAAATGCGCCCAGAATTCCGAGAAGGCAAACCCCTTTGAAAATTTCGAAAAATGCGCCCAGAATTCCGAGAAGGCTAACCCCTTTGAAAATTTCGAAAAATGCGCCCAGAATTCCTTTGAAAATTTCGAAAAATGCGCGCAGAATTCCGAAAAGGCTAACCCCTTTGAAAATTTCGAAAAATGCGCCCAGAATTCCGAAATGGCTAACTCCTTTAAAAATTTCGAAAAATGCGCCTAGAATTCCAGGAAGTCTAACCCCTTTGAAAATTACGAAAAATGCGCCCAGAATTCCGAGAAGGCTAACCCCTTTGAAAATTTCGATAAATGCCCCCAGGATTCCGAGAAGGCTAACCACTTTGAAAATTTCGAAAAATGCGCCCAGAATTCCGAGAATACCCCTTTGAAAATTTCGAAAAATGCGCCCAGAATTCCGACAAGGCTAACCCCTTTGAAAATTTCGAAAAATGCTCCCAGAATTCCGAGAACGCTAACCCCTTTGAAAATTTCGAAAAATGCGCCCAGAATTCCGAAAAGGCTAACCCCTTTAAAAATTTCGAAAAATGCACCCAGAATTCCAGGAAGTCTAACCCCTTTGAAAATTACGAAAAATGCGCCCAGAATTCCGAGAAGGCTAACCCCTTTGAAAATTTCGAAAAATGCGCCCAGAATTTCGAGAAGGCTAACCTTTTTGAAAATTTCGAAAAATGCGCCGTAATTCCGAGAAGGCTAACCCCTTTGAAAATTTCGAAAAATGCGCCCAGAATTCCGAAAAGGCTAACCCCTTTAAAAATTTCGAAAAATGCGCCCAGAATTCCAGGAAGGCTATCCCCTTTGAAAATTTCGAAAAATGCGCCCAGAATTCCGAGAAGGCTAACCCCTTTAAAAAATTCGAAAAATGCGCCCAGAATTCCGAGAAGGCTAACCCCTTTGAAAATTTCGAAAAATGAGCCCAGAATTCCGAAAAGGCTAACCCCTTTGAAAATTTCGAAAAATGCGCCCAGAATTCCGACAATGGTAACCCCTTTGAAAATTTCGAAAAATGCGCCCAGAATTCCGAGAAGACTAACCCCTTTGAAAATTTCGAAAAATGCGCCCAGAATTCCGAGAAGGCTAACCCCTTTGAAAATTTCGAAAAATGCGCCCAGAATTCCGAGAAGGCTAACCCTTTTTAAAATTTCGAAAAATGCGCCCATAATTCCGACAAGGCTAACCCCTTTGAAAATTTCGAAAAATGCGCCCAGAATTCCGAGAAGGCTAACCCCTTTGAAAATTTCGAAAAATGCGCCCAGAATTCCAAGAAGGCTAACCCCTTTGAAAATTTCGAAAAATGCGCCCAGAATTCCGAGAAGGCTAACCCCTTTGAAAATTTCGAAAAATGCGCCCAGAATTCCGAAAAGGCTAACCCCTTTGAAATTTTCGAAAAATGCGCCCAGAATTCCGAGAAGGCCAAACCCTTTGAAAATTTCGAAAAATGCGCCACAATTCCGAGAAGGCTAACCCCTTTGAAAATTTCTAAAAATGCGCCCAGAATTCCGAGAAGGCTAATCCCTTTGAAAATTTCGAAAAATGCGCCAAAAATACCGAAAAGTCTAACCCCTTTGAAAATTTCGAAAAATGCGCCCAGAATTCCGAAAAGGCTAACCCTTTTTAAAATTTCGAAAAATGCGCCCATAATTCCGACAAGGCTAACCCCTTTGAAAATTTCGAAAAATGCGCCCAGAATTCCGAGAAGGCTAACCCCTTTAAAAATTTCGAAAAATGCGCCCAGAATTCCAAGAAGGCTAACCCCTTTGAAAATATCGAAAAATGCGGCCAGAATTCCGAGAAGGCTAACCCCTTTGAAAATTTCGAAAAATGCGCCCAGAATTCCGAGAAGGCTAACCCCTTTGAACATTTCGAAAAATGCGCCGTAATTCCGAAAAGGCTAACCCCTTTGAGATTTTCGAAAAATGCGCCCAGAATTCCGAAAAGGCTAACCCCTTTAAAAATTTCGAAAAACGCGCCCAGAATTCCAGGAAGGCTAACCCCTTTGAAAATTTCGAAAAATGCGCCCAGAATTCCGAGAAGGCTAACCCCTTTGAAAATTTCGAAAAATGCGCCCAGAATTCCGAGAAGGCTAACCCCTTTGAAAATTTCGAAAAACGCGCCCAGAATTCCTAGAAAGCTAACACCTTTGAAAATTTCGAAAAAATGCGCCCAGAATTCCGACAAGGCTAACCCCTTTGAAAATTTCGAAAAATGCTCCCAGTATTCCGAGAAGACTAACCCCTTTGAAAATTTCGAAAAATGCGCCCAGAATTCCGAGAAGGCTAACCCCTTTGAAAATTTCGAAAAATGCGCCCAGAATTCCGAGAAGGCTAACCCCTTTGAAAATTTCGAAAAATGCGCCCAGAATTCCGAGAAGGCTAACCCCTATGAAAATTTCGAAAAATGCGCCCTGAATTCCGAGAAGGCTAAACCTTTTTAATATTTCGAAAAATGCGCCCAGAATTCCGACAAGGCTAACCCTTTGAAAATTTCGAAAAATGCGCCCAGAATTCCGACAGGGCTAACCCCTTTGAAAATTTCGAAAAATGCGCCCAGAATTCCGACAAGGCTAACCCCTTTGAAAATTTCGAAAAATGCGCGCAGAATTCCGAGAAGGCTAACCCCTTTGAAAATTTCGAAAAATGCGCCCAGAATTCCGAGAAGGCTAACCCTTTTTAAAATTTCGAAAAATGCGCCCAGAATTCCTACAAGGCTAACCCCTTTGAAAATTACGAAAAATTTCGCCCAGAATTCCGAGAAGGCTAACCCCTTTGAAAATTTCGAAAAATGCGCGCAGAATTCCGAGAAGGCTAACCCCTTTGAAAATTTCGAAAAATGCGTCCAGAATTCCGAGAAGGCTAACCCCATAGAAAATTTCGAAAATTGCGCCCAGAATTCCGAGAAGGCTAACCCCTTTAAAAATTTCGAAAAATGCGCCCAGAATTCCGAGAAGGCTTACCCCTTTGAAAATTTTGAAAAACTCGCCCAGAATTCCGAGAAGGCTAACCCCTTTGAAATTTTCGAAAAATGCGCCCAGAATTCCGAGAAGGCAAACCCCTTTGAAAATTTCGAAAAATGCGCCCAGAATTCCGAGAAGGCTAACCCCTTTGAAAATTTCGAAAAATGCGCCCAGAATTCCTTTGAAAATTTCGAAAAATGCGCGCAGAATTCCGAGAAGGCTAACCCCTTTGAAAATTTCGAAAAATGCGCCCAGAATTCCGAAATGGCTAACTCCTTTAAAAATTTCGAAAAATGCGCCTAGAATTCCAGGAAGTCTAACCCCTTTGAAAATTACGAAAAATGCGCCCAGAATTCCGAGAAGGCTAACCCCTTTGAAAATTTCGATAAATGCCCCCAGGATTCCGAGAAGGCTAACCACTTTGAAAATTTCGAAAAATGCGCCCAGAATTCCGAGAATACCCCTTTGAAAATTTCGAAAAATGCGCCCAGAATTCCGACAAGGCTAACCCCTTTGAAAATTTCGAAAAATGCTCCCAGAATTCCGAGAACGCTAACCCCTTTGAAAATTTCGAAAAATGCGCCCAGAATTCCGAAAAGGCTAACCCCTTTAAAAATTTCGAAAATGCACCCAGAATTCCAGGAAGTCTAACCCCTTTGAAAATTACGAAAAATGCGCCCAGAATTCCGAGAAGGCTAACCCTTTTTAAAATTTCGAAAAATGCGCCCAGAATTCCGACAAGGCTAACCCCTTTGAAAATTTCGAAAAATGCGCCCAGAATTCCGAGAAGGCTAACCCCTTTGAAAATTTCGAAAAATGCGCCCAGAATTCCGAGAAGGCTAACCCCTTTGAAAATTTCGAAAAATGCGCGCAGAATTCCGAGAAGGCTAACCCATTTGAAAATTTCGAAAAATGCGCCGTAATTCCGAGAAGGCTAACTCCTTTGAAAATTTCGAAAAATGCGCCCAGAATTCCGAAATGGCTAACCCCTTTAAAAATTTCGAAAAACGCGCCCAGAATTCCAGGAAGTCTAACCCCGTTGAAAATTACGAAAAATGCGCCCAGAATTCAGAGAAGGCTAACCCCTTTGAAAATTTCGATAAATGCGCCCAGAATTCCGAGAAGGCTAACCACTTTGAAAATTTGGAAAAATGCGCCCAGAATTCCGAGAATTCACCTTTGAAAATTTCGAAAAATGCGCGCAGAATTCCCAGAAGGCTAACCCCTTTGAAAATTTCGAAAAATGCGCCGTAATTCCGAGAAGGCTAACCCTTTTGAAAATTTCGAAAATGCGCCCAGAATTCCGAAAAGGCTAACCCCTTTAAAAATTTCGAAAAATGCGCCCAGAATTCCAGGAAGTCTAACCCCTTTGAAAATTACGAAAAATGCGCCCAGAATTCCGAGAAGGCTAACCCCTTTGAAAATTTCGAAAAATGCGCCCAGAGTTCCGAAAAGGCTAACCCCTTTAAAAATTTCGAAAAATGCGCCCAGAATTCCAAAAGTCTAACTCCTTTGAAAATTACGAAAAATGCGCCCAGAATTCCGAGAAGGCTAACCCCTTTGAAAATTTCGAAAAATGCGCACAGAATTCCGAGAAGGCTAACCCTTTTTAAAATTTCGAAAAATGCGCCCAGAATTCCGACAAGGCTAACCCCTTTGAAAATTTCGAAAAATGCGCCCAGAATTCCGAGAAGGCTAACCCCTTTGAAAATTTCGAAAAATGCGCGCAGAATTCCGAGAAGGCTAACCCCTTTGAAAATTTCGAAAAATGCGCCCAGAATTCCGAGAAGGCTAACCCCTTTGAAAATTTCGATAAATGCTCCCAGAATTACAAGAAGGCTAAACCCTTTGAAAATTTCGAAAAATGCGCGCAGAATTTCGAGAAGGCTAACCTTTTTGAAAATTTCGAAAAATGCGCCGTAATTCCCAGAAGGCTAACCCCTTTGAAAATTTCGAAAAATGCGCCCAGAATTCCGAAAAGGCTAACCCCTTTAAAAATTTCGAAAAATGCGCCCAGAATTCCAGGAAGGCTAACCCCTTTGAAAATTTCGAAAAATGCGCCCAGAATTCCGAGAAGGCTAACCCCTTTAAAAAAATCCGAAAAATGCGCCCAGAATTCCGAGAAGGCTAACCCCTTTGAAAATTTCGAAAAATGAGCCCAGAATTCCGAAAAGGCTAACCCCTTTGAAAATTTCGAAAAATGCGCCCAGAATTCCGACAATGGTAACCCCTTTGAAAATTTCGAAAAATGCGCCCAGAATTCCGAGAAGACTAACCCCTTTGAAAATTTCGAAAAATGCGCCCAGAATTCCGAGAAGGCTAACCCCTTTGAAAATTTCGAAAAATGCGCCCAGAATTCCTTGAAGGCTAACCCTTTTTAAAATTTCGAAAAATGCGCCCATAATTCCGACAAGGCTAACCCCTTTGAAAATTTCGAAAAATGCGCCTAGAATTCCGAGAAGGCTAACCCCTTTGAAAATTTCGAAAAATGCGCCCAGAATTCCAAGAAGGCTAACCCCTTTGAAAATTTCGAAAAATGCGCCCAGAATTCCGAGAAGGCTAACCCCTTTGAAAATTTCGAAAAATGCGCCCAGAATTCCGAGAAGGCTAACCCCTTTGAAAATTTCGAAAAGTGCGCCGTAATTCCGAAAAGGCTAACCCCTTTGAAATTTTCGAAAAATGCGCCCAGAATTCCGAGAAGGCCAAACCCTTTGAAAATTTCGAAAAATGCGCCACAATTCCGAGAAGGCTAACCCCTTTGAAAATTTCTAAAAATGCGCCCAGAATTCCGAGAAGGCTAATCCCTTTGAAAATTTCGAAAAATGCGCCAAAAATACCGAAAAGTCTAACCCCTTTGAAAATTTCGAAAAATGCGCCCAGAATTCCGAAAAGGCTAACCCTTTTTAAAATTTCGAAAAATGCGCCCATAATTCCGACAAGGCTAACCCCTTTGAAAATTTCGAAAAATGCGCCCAGAATTCCGAGAAGGCTAACCCCTTTAAAAATTTCGAAAAATGCGCCCAGAATTCCAAGAAGGCTAACCCCTTTGAAAATATCGAAAAATGCGGCCAGAATTCCGAGAAGGCTAACCCCTTTGAAAATTTCGAAAAATGCGCCCAGAATTCCGAGAAGGCTAACCCCTTTGAACATTTCGAAAAATGCGCCGTAATTCCGAAAAGGCTAACCCCTTTGAGATTTACGAAAAATGCGCCCAGAATTCCGAAAAGGCTAACCCCTTTAAAAATTTCGAAAAACGCGCCCAGAATTCCAGGAAGGCTAACCCCTTTGAAAATTTCGAAAAATGCGCCCAGAATTCCGAGAAGGCTAACCCCTTTGAAAATTTCGAAAAATGCGCCCAGAATTCCGAGAAGGCTAACCCCTTTGAAAATTTCGAAAAACGCGCCCAGAATTCCTAGAAAGCTAACACCTTTGAAAATTTCGAAAAAATGCGCCCAGAATTCCGACAAGGCTAACCCCTTTGAAAATTTCGAAAAATGCTCCCAGAATTCCGAGAAGACTAACCCCTTTGAAAATTTCGAAAAATGCGCCCAGAATTCCGAGAAGGATAACCCCTTTGAAAATTTCGAAAAATGCGCCCAGAATTCCGAGAAGGCTAACCCCTTTGAAAATTTCGAAAAATGCGCCCAGAATTCCGAGAAGGCTAACCCCTATGAAAATTTCGAAAAATGCGCTTTGAATTCCGAGAAGGCTAAACCTTTTTAATATTTCGAAAAATGCGCCCAGAATTCCGACAAGGCTAACCCCTTTGAAAATTTCGAAAAATGCGCCCAGAATTCCGACAGGGCTAACCCCTTTGAAAATTTCGAAAAATGCGCCCAGAATTCCGACAAGGCTAACCCCTTTGAAAATTTCGAAAAATGCTCGCATAATTCCGAGAAGGCTAACCCCTTTGAAAATTTCGAAAAATGCGCCCAGAATTCCGAGAAGGCTAACCCTTTTTAAAATTTCGAAAAATGCGCCCAGAATTCCTACAAGGCTAACCCCTTTGAAAATTACGAAAAATTTCGCCCAGAATTCCGAGAAGGCTAACCCCTTTGAAAATTTCGAAAAATGCGCCCAGAATTCCGAGAAGACTAACCCCTTTGAAAATTTCGAAAAATGCGCCGTAATTCCGAGAAGGCTAACCCCTTTGAAAATTTCGAAAAATGCGCCCAGAATTCCAGGAAGGCTAACCCCTTTGATAATTTCGAAAAATACGCCATGAATTCCGAGAAGGCTAACCCCTTTAAAAATTTCGAAAAATGCGCCCAGAATTCCGAGAAGGCTAACCCCTTTGAAAATTTCGAAAAATGAGCCCAGAATTCCGAGAAGGCTAACCCCTTTGAAAATTTCGAAAAATGCGCCCAGAATTCCGACAATGGTAACCCCTTTGAAAATTTCGAAAAATGCGCCCAGAATTCCGAGAAGACTAACCCCTTTGAAAATTTCGAAAAATGCGCCCAGAATTCCGAGAAGGCTAACCCCTTTGAAAATTTCGAAAAATGCGCCCAGAATTCCGAAAAGGTTAACACCTTTAAAAATTTCGATAAATGGTCCCAGAATTCCAGGAAGTCTAACCCCTTTGAAAATTTCGAAAAATGCGCCCAGAATTCCGAGAAGGCTAACCCTTTTTAAAATTTCGAAAAATTCGCCTAGAATTCCGACAAGGCAAACCCCTTTGAAAATTTCGAAAAATGAGCCCAGAATTCCGAGAAAGCTAACCCCTTTGAAAATTTCGAAATATGAGCCCAGAATTCCGAGAAGGCTAAACCCTTTGAAAATTTCGAAAAATGCGCCCAGAATTCCGAAAAGGTTAACCCCTTTAAAAATTTCGAAAAATGGTCCCAGAATTCCAGGAAGTCTAACCCCTTTGAAAATTTCGAAAAATGCGCCCAGAATTCCGAGAAGGCTAACCCCTTTGAAAATTTCGAAAAATGCGCCCAGAATTCCGAGAAGGCTAACCCCTTTGAAAATTTCGAAAAATGCGCGCAGAATTCCGAGAAGGCTAACCCCTTTGAAAATTTCGAAAAATGCGCCGTATTTCCGAGAAGGCTAACCCCTTTGAAAATTTCTAAAAATGCACCCAGAATTCCGAAAAGGCTAACCCCTTTAAAAATTTCAAAAAATGCGCCCAGAATTCCAGGAAGGCTAACCCCTTTGAAAATTTCGAAAAATGCGCCCAGAATTCCGAGAAGGCTAACCCCTTTGAAAATTTCGAAAAATGCGCCCAGAATTCCGAGAAGGCTAACCCCTTTGAAATTTTCGAAAAATGAGCCCAGAATTCCGAGAAGGCTAACCCCTTTGAAAATTTCGAAAAATGAGCCCAGAATTCCGAGAAGGCTAACCCCATAGAAAATTTCGAAAATTGCGCCCAGAATTCCGAGAAGACTAACCCCTTTAAAAATTTCGAAAAATGCGCCCAGAATTCCGAGAAGGCTTACCCCTTTGAAAATTTCGAAAAACTCGCCCAGAATTCCGAGAAGGCTAACCCCTTTGAAATTTTCGAAAAATGCGCCCAGAATTCCGAGAAGGCAAACCCCTTTGAACATTTCGAAAAATGCGCCCAGAATTCCGAGAAGGCTAACCCCTTTGAAAATTTCGAAAAATGCGCCCAGAATTCCTTTGAAAATTTCGAAAAATGCGCGCAGAATTCCGAGAAGGCTAACCCCTTTGAAAATTTCGAAAAATGCGCCCAGAATTCCGAAATGGCTAACTCCTTTAAAAATTTCGAAAAATGCGCCCAGAATTCCAGGAAGTCTAACCCCTTTGAAAATTACGAAAAATGCGCCCAGAATTCAGAGAAGGCTAACCCCTTTGAAAATTTCGATAAATGCCCCCAGGATTCCGAGAAGGCTAACCCCTTTGAAAATTTCGAAAAATGCGCCGTAATTCCGAAAAGGCTAACCCCTTTGAAATTTTCGAAAAATGCGCCCAGAATTCCGGGAAGGCCAACCCCTTTGAAAATTTCGAAAAATGCGCCAAAATTCCGAGAAGGCTAACCCCTTTGAAAATTTCTAAAAATGCGAGCAGAATTCCGAGAAGGCTAATCCCTTTGAAAATTTCGAAAAATGCGCCAAAAATACCGAGAAGGCTAACCCCTTTGAAAATTTCTAAAAATGCACCCAGAATTCCGAGAAGGCTAACCCTTTTGAAAATTTCGAAAAATGCGCCCAGAATTCCGAGAAGGCTAACCCCTTTGAAAATTTTGAAAAATGGGCCCAGAATTCCGAGAAGGCTAACCCCTTTGAAAATTTCGAAAATTGCGCCCAGAATTCCGAGAAGGCTAACCCCTTTGAAAATTTCGAAAAATGCACCCAGAATTCCGAGAAGGCAAACCCCTTTGAAAATTATAAAAATGCGCCCAGAATTCCGAGAAGGCTAACCCCTTTGAAAATTTCGATAAATGCGCCCAGAATTCCGAAAAGGCTAACCCCTTTGAAAATTTCGAAAAATGCGCCCAGAATTACGAGAAGGCTAACCCCTTTGAAAATTTCGAAAAATGCGCCCAGAATTACGAGAAGGCTAACCCCTTTGAAAATTTAAAAAAACGCGCCCAGAATTCCGAGAAGGCTAACCCCTTTGAAAATTTCAAAAAATGCGATCAGAATTCCGAGAAGGCTAACCCCTTTAAAATTTCGAAAAATGCGCCCAGAATTCCGAGAAGGCTAACCCATTTGAAAATTTTTAAAAATGCGCCCATAATTCCGAGAAGGCTAACCCCTTTGAAAATTTCGAAAAATGCGCCCATAATTCCGAGTAGGCTAACCCCTTTGAAAATTTCGAAAAATGCGCCCAGGGTTCCGGGAAGGCTAACCCCTTTGAAAATTTCTAAAAATGCGCCCAGAATTCCGAGAAGGCTAACCCCTTTGAAAATTTCGAAAAATGCGCCCACAATTCCGAGAAGGCTAACCCCTTTGAAAATTTCGAAAAATGCGCTCAGAATTCCGAGAAGGCTAACCCCTTTGAAAATTTCGAAAAATGCGCCCAGAATTCCGAGAAGGCTAACCCATTTGAAAATTTTGAAGAATGCGCCAATAATTCCGAGAAGGCTAACCCCTTTGAAAATTTCGAAAAATGCGCCCAGAATTCCGAGAAGGCTAACCCCTTTGAAAATTTCGAAAAATGCGCCCAGAATTCCGAGGCTATCCCCTTTGAAAATTTCGAAAAATGCGCCCAGAAATCCGAGAAGGCTAACCCCTTTGAAAATTTCGAAAAATGCGCCCAGAATTCCGAGAAGGCTAACCCCTTTGAAAATTTCAAAAAATGCGCCCAGAATTCCGAGAAGGCTAAACCCTTTGAAAATTTCGAAAAACCCGCCTAGATTTCCGAGAAGGCTAACTCCTTTGAAAATTTCGAAAAATGCGCCCAGAATTCCGAGAAGGCTAACCCCTTTGAAAATTTCGAAAAATGCGCCCAGAATTCCGAGAAGGCTAACCCCTTTGAAAATTTCGATAAATGCGCCAAGAATTCCGAGAAGGCTAACCCCTTTGAAAATTTCGAATCATGAGCCCAGAATTCCGGGAAGGCTAACCCCTTTGAAAATTTCGATAAATGCGCCAAGAATTCCGAGAAGGCTAACCCCTTTGAAAATTTCGAAAAATGCGCCCAGGATTCCGAGAAGGCTAACCCCTTTGAAAATTTCGAAAAATGCGCCCAGAATTACGAGAAGGCTAACCCCTTTGAAAATTTCGAAAAATGCGCCCTGAATTCCGAGAAGGCTAACCCCTTTGAAAATTTGAAAAAATGCGCCCAGAATTCCGAGAAGGCTAACCCCTTTGAAAATTTCGAAAAATGCGCCCAGAATTCCGAGAAGGCTAACCCCCTTGAAAATTTCGAAAAATGCGCCCAGAATTCCGAGAAGGCTAACCCCTTTGAAAATTTCGAATAAATGCGCCCAGAATTCCGAGAAGGCTAACCCCTTTGAAAATGTCGAAAAATGTGCCCAGAATGCCGAGAAGTATTGCAAAACTGAGTGGTCTGCCAAATTGCCCAGTTGGGTGAAATAGTTTAAACAACAGGTAAGTGTTCTGTACGATGCTGGTTGAAATCTCCCTTCTGCAAAGTTTTAAGTTATTTATTTATACTGGAAAAAGCAGAGCGCGATATAGGAGCTAAAAAGAAATACAGAAAGGTCCCAGGTTCGATCCCAGGGGGGTTAGAATGTTTTTCAATAAATCTCTAAAATATTATAAAAACTAGAGCGGAATATAAGACAGCTGAAAGAACATTTAACTTCAGCAATAACCGGTGGTTGAAGTGACGGAAGGATTTTAAGTAAAAAAGATTAAAATTAGAAATAATTAAAATCCCAGAGCTCCATACATGATGGCTAAAAAGGAAGGTGCAAGCAACAAGTTGTGGTGGCCGAAGCGGTTAAAGAGACGTTCTTCGGAAGACAAGTTCCAGGGTTCGATCCCCGGGACGGAAGGATTTTAAGTAAAAAAGATTAAAATTAAAAATAATTAAAATCCTAGAGCTCCATACAAGAAGGCTAAAAAGGAAGGTGCAAGCACCAAGTTGTTGTGGCCGTAACGGTTAAAGAGACGTGCTTCGAAAGAGAAGGTCCTGGGTTCAATCCCCGGGACGGAAGGATTTTAAGTAAAACAGATTAAAATTAAAAATAATTAAAATCCCAGAGCTCTGTACAAGAATGTTAAAAAGGAAAGTGCTTACAACAAGTAGTTGTGGCCGAAGCGGTTAAAGAGACGTGCTTCGGAAGAGAAGGTCCCGGGTTCGATCCCCGGGACTGAAGGATTTTAAGTAAAAAAGATTAAAATTAAAAATAATTAAAATCCCAGATCTCCATACAAGAAGGCTAAATTGGAAGGTGAAAGCAATAAGTTATTGTGGCCTAAGCGGTTAAAGAGACGTGCTTCGGAAGAGAAGGTCCCGGGTTCAATCCCCGGGACGGAAGGATTTTAAGTAAAGAGATTAAAATTAAAAATAATTAAAATCCCAGATCTCCATACAAGAAGGCTAAACTGGAAGGTGAAAGCAATAAGTTGTTGTGGCCGAAGCGGTTAAAGAGACGTGCTTCGGGGAGAAGGTCCCGGGTTCAATCCCCGGGACGGAAGGATTTTAAGTAAAAAAGATTAAAATTAAAAATAATTAAAATCCCAGAGCTCCGTACAAGAATGTTAAAAAGGAAGGTGCAAGCAACAAGTTGTGGTGGCCGAAGCGGTTAAAGAGACGTGCTTCGGAATAGAAGGTCCCTGGTTCGATCCCCGGGACAGAAGGATTTTAAGTAAAAAGGTTTAAAATTAAAAATAATTAAAATCCCAGATCTCCATACAAGAAGGCTAAAATGGAAGGTGCAAGCAATAAGTTGTTGTGGCCGAAGCGGTTAAAGAGACGTGCTTCGGAAGAGAAGGTCCCGGGTTCAATCCCCGGGACGGAAGGATTTTAAGTAAAAAAGATTAAAATTAAAAATAATTAAAATCCCAGAGCTCCGTACTAGAATGTTAAAAAGGAAGGTGCAAGCAACAAGTTGTGGTGGCCGAAGCGGTTAAAGAGACGTGCTTCAGAATAGAAGGTCCCTGGTTCGATCCCCGGGACGGAAGGATTTTAAGTAAAAAAGTTTAAAATTAAAAATAATTAAAATCCCAGATCTCCATACAAGAAGGCTAAAATGGAAGGTGCAAGCAATAAGTTGTTGTGGCCGAAGCGGTTAAAGAGACGTGCTTCGGAAGAGAAGGTCCCGGGTTCAATCCCCGGGACGGAAGGATTTTAAGTGAAAAAGATTTAAATTAAAAATAATTAAAATCCCAGAGCTCCGTACAAGAATGTTAAAAAGGAAGGTGCAAGCAACAAGTTGTGGTGGCCGAAGCGGTTAAAGAGACTTGCTTCGGAAGAGAAGGTCCCTGGATCGATCCCCGGGACGGTAGGATTTTAAGTAAAAAAAGATTAAAATTAAAAATAATTAAAATCCCAGAGCACGCTACAAGAAGGCTAAAATGGAAGGTGCAAGCAATAAGTTGTTGTGGCCGAAGCGGTTAAAGAGACGTGCTTCGGAAGAGAAGGTCCCGGGTTCGATCCCCGGGACTGAAGGATTTTAAGTAAAAAAGATTAAAATTAAAAATAATTAAAATCCCAGATCTCCATACAAGAAGGCTAAAATGGAAGGTGAAAGCAATAAGTTATTGTGGCCTAAGCGGTTAAAGAGACGTGCTTCGGAAGAGAAGGTCCCGGGTTCAATCCCCGGGACGGAAGGATTTTAAGTAAAAAAGATTAAAATTAAAAATAATTAAAATCCCAGAGCTCCGTACAAGAAGGCTAAAATGGAAGGTGCAAGCAATAAGTTGTTGTGGCCGAAGCGGTTAAAGAGACGTGCTTCGGAAGAGAAGGTCCCGGGTTCAATCCCCGGGACGGAAGGATTTTAAGTAAAAAAGTTTAAAATTAAAAATAATTAAAATCCCAGATCTCCATACAAGAAGGCTAAAATGGAAGGTGCAAGCAATAAGTTGTTGTGGCCGAAGCGCTTAAAGAGACGTGCTTCGGAAGAGAAGGTCCCGGGTTCAATCCCCGGGACGGAAGGATTTTAAGTAAAAAAGATTAAAATTAAAAATAATTAAAATCCCAGAGCTCCGTACAAGAATGTTAAAAAGGAAGTTGCAAGCAACAAGTTGTGGTGGCCGAAGCGGTTAAAGAGACGTGCTTCGGAAGAGAAGGTCCCGGGTTCAATCCCCGGGACGGAAGGATTTTAAGTAAAAAAGATTAAAATTAAAAATAATTAAAATCCCAGAGCTCCGTACAAGAATGTTAAAAGGAAGTTGCAAGCAACAAGTTGTGGTGGCCGAAGCGGTTAAAGAGACGTGCTTCGATCCCTGGATCGATCCCCGGGACGGTAGGATTTTAAGTAAAAAAAGATTAAAATTAAAAATAATTAAAATCCCAGAGCACGCTACAAGAAAGCTAAAAAGGAAGATGCAAGCAACAAGATGTGGTGGCCGAAGCGGTTAAGGAGACGTGCTTCGGAGCAGAAGGTGGTGGGTTCGATTCCCGGCACGGAATGATTTTAAGTAAAATATAAAATTTAAAAATAATTAAAATCCCGGAATTCCGTATAAGAGAGCTAAAAAAGAAAATATAAGTACCAAGTTGTGATGGCCGAAGCGGTTAGAGATACCTACTTCGGAGGAGAAGGTGGTGCGTTCGATTCCCGGCACGGAGTGATTTTAAGTAAAAGATAGAAAATTAAAAATAATTAAAATTTCAGTGTTCCGTGTAAGAGGGATAAAAAGGAAGGTGTAAGCAATAAGTTGCGGTGGCCTACCAGGCCTAGATTCCAAAAAATAGGCCTACAATCCAAAATAGGCCTATTAGGCCTAGATTCCAAAAAATAGGCCTACAATCCAAATTAAGCGTATTTTTTGGAATGTAGGCCTAGTAGGCCTATTTTTTGGGATGTAGGCCTAGTAGGCCTAGTAGGCCTATTTTTTGGAATGTAGGCCTAGTATGCTTATTTTTTTAATGTAGGCCTAGTAGGCCTAGTAGGCCTAATAGGCCTACACCCCAAAAAATAGGCCTACATTCCCAAAAATAGGCCTACTAGGCCTACATTCCAAAAAATAGGCCTACTAGGCCTACATTCCAAAAAATAGGCCTACTAGGCCTACATTCCAAAAAATAGGCCTACTAGGCCTACATTCCAAAAAATAGACCTTCTAGGCCTACATTCCAAAAAATAGGCCTACTAGGCCTACATTCCAAAAAATAGGCCTACTAGGCCTACTTTCCAAAAAATAGGCCTACTAGGCCTACATTCCAAAAAATGGCCTACTAGGCCTACATTCCAAAAAATAGGCCTACAATCCAAAATAGGCCCACTTTTGGAATGTAGGCCTAGTAGGCCTATTTTTTGGAATGTAGGCCTAGTAGGCCTATTTTTTTGGAATGTAGGCCTAATAGGCCTATTTTTTGGAATGTAGGCCTAGTAGGCCTAGTAGGCCTATTTTTTGGAATGTAGGCCTAGTAGGCCTAGTAGGCCTATTTTTTGGAATGTAGGCCTAGTAGGCCTATTTTTTGGAATGTAGGCCTAGTAGGCCTATTTTTTGGAATGTAGGCCTAGTAGGCCTATTTTTGGGAATGTAGGCCTATTTTTTTGGGGTGTAGGCCTACTAGGCCTACTAGGCCTACTAGGCCTACTAGGCCTACTAGGCCTACTAGGCCTACATTCAAAAAATAAGCATACTAGGCCTACATTCCAAAAAATAGGCCTACTAGGCCTACTAGGCCTACATCCCAAAAAGTAGGCCTACTAGGCCTACATTCCAAAAAATACGCTTAATTTGGATTGTAGGCCTATTTTTTGGAATCTAGGCCTAATAGGCCTATTTTGGATTGTAGGCCTATTTTTTGGAATCTAGGCCTGGTAGGACACCGCAACTTATTGCTTACACCTTCCTTTTTATCCCTCTTACACGGAACACTGAAATTTTAATTATTTTTAATTTTCTATCTTTTACTTAAAATCACTCCGTGCCGGGAATCGAACGCACCACCTTCTCCTCCGAAGTAGGTATCTCTAACCGCTTCGGCCATCACAACTTGGTACTTATATTTTCTTTTTTAGCTCTCTTATACGGAATTCCGGGATTTTAATTATTTTTAAATTTTATATTTTACTTAAAATCATTCCGTGCCGGGAATCGAACCCACCACCTTCTGCTCCGAAGCACGTCTCCTTAACCGCTTCGGCCACCACATCTTGTTGCTTGCATCTTCCTTTTTAGCTTTCTTGTAGCGTACTCTGGGATTTTAATTATTTTTAATTTTAATCTTTTTTTACTTAAAATCCTACCGTCCCGGGGATCGATCCAGGGACCTTCTCTTCCGAAGCACGTCTCCTTAACCGCTTCGGCCACCACAACTTGTTGCTTGCACCTTCCTTTTTAGCCATCATGTATGGAGCTCTGGGATTTTAATTATTTTTAATTTTAATCTTTTTTAACTTAAAATCCTTCCGTCCCGGGGATCGAACCCTGGACCTTGTCTTCCGAAGCACGTCTCTTTAACCGCTTCGGCCACCACAACTTGTTGCTTGCACCTTCCTTTTTAGCCATCATGTATGGAGCTCTGGGATTTTAATTATTTTTAATTTTAATCTTTTTTACTTAAAATCCTTCCGTCCCGGGGATCGAACCAGGGACCTTCTATTCCGAAGCACGTCTCTTTAACCGCTTCGGCCACCACAACTTGTTGCTTGCACCTTCCTTTTTAACATTCTTGTACGGAGCTCTGGGATTTTAATTATTTTTAATTTTAATCTTTTTTAACTTAAAATCCTTCCGTCCCGGGGATTGAACCCGGGACCTTCTCTTCCGAAGCACGTCTCTTTAACCGCTTCGGCCACAACAACTTATTGCTTGCACCTTCCATTTTAGCCTTCTTGTATGGAGATCTGGGATTTTAATTATTTTTAATTTTAATCTTTTTTACTTAAAATCCTTCCGTCCCGGGGATCGAACCAGGGACCTTCTATTCCGAAGCACGTCTCTTTAACCGCTTCGGCCACCACAACTTGTTGCTTGCACCTTCCTTTTTAACATTCTTGTACGGAGCTCTGGGATTTTAATTATTTTTAATTTTAATCTTTTTTACTTAAAATCCTTCAGTCCCGGGGATCGAACCCGGGACCTTCTCTTCCGAAGCACGTCTCTTTAACCGCTTCGGCCACAACAACTTGTTGTAAGCACTTTCCTTTTTAACATTCTTGTACGGAGCTCTGGGATTTTAATTATTTTTAATTTTAATCTTTTTTACTTAAAATCCTTCCGTCCCGGGGATTGAACCCAGGACCTTCTCTTTCGAAGCACGTCTCTTTAACCGCTTCGGCCACAACAACTTGTTGCTTGCACTTTCCTTTTTAGCCTTCTTGTATGGAGCTCTGGGATTTTAATTATTTTTAATTTTAATCTTTTTTACTTAAAATCCTTCCGTCCCGGGGATCGAACCCTGGACCTTGTCTTCCGAAGCACGTCTCTTTAACCGCTTCGGCCACCACAACTTGTTGCTTGCACCTTCCTTTTTAGCCATCATGTATGGAGCTCTGGGATTTTAATTATTTCTAATTTTAATCTTTTTTACTTAAAATCCTTCCGTCACTTCAACCACCGGATATTGCTGAAGTTAAATGTTCTTTCAGCTGTCTTATATTCCGCTCTAGTTTTTATAATATTTTAGAGATTTATTGAAAAACTTTCTAACCCCCCTGGGATCGAACCTGGGACCTTTCGCTCAGAAGCATTCTGTATTAACCACCTCAGCCAGCAATGACTGTTGAAATTGTATTTCTTTTTAGCTCTTATATCGAGCTCTGCTTTTTCCAGTATGAATAAATAACTTAAAACTTTGCAGAAGGGAGATTTCAACCAGCATCGTACAGAACACTTACCTGTTGTTTTAACTATTTCACCCAACTGGGCAATTTGGCAGACCACTCAGTTTTAGTTTATCCCACTCTGGTTTCCCAGTAATGACGAATTATAGACTAAGATAGATGAATTTTCACATCATAGTTTAACGAAATCTCGTAGTGTACTGGTTAGCGTCTCCAACTACGAAGTCAAAGAAACAGAGTTCGAATCCCTGTCGAAGCGTATATTTGTAGGTTAGGAGTAAGTCCCTAGTAGGTAGGTAGGAAAGAAAACGGGTGCTTTTATTACTGGGATTAGGTTTTTCCTGGGTGCATTTTTTACTGGGCTTAGGTTTTTCTGGGTGCATTTTTTTAACTGCGCTTTGGTTTTTTCTGGGTGTATTTTTTTACTGGACTTAGGATTTTTCTGGGTACATTTTTTACTAGGCTTTGGTTTTTTTATCTTGGAGAGAATTTTTTTACTTGGCTTAGCTTTCTTCCTGGGCTTAGGATTTTTCCTGCGCGCATTTTTACTGGGCTTGGGTTTTGTCCTGGGTGCATTTTTTTTACTGGTCTTAGGTTTCTTCCTGGGTGCATTTTTCAATGGGCTTAGGTTTCTTCCTGGGTGCAATTTTTTACTGGGCTTAGGATTCTTCCTGGGTGCATTTCTTACTGGGCTTAGGCTTTTTCTAGGTGAATTTTTTACTGGGCATAGGTTTTTTCCCTGGTACATTTTTTTACTGGGCTTAGGTTCTTTTATTTAAGGGCTCCTCCTAACTAACTACTTCATGAGAACTACAATAATTTATGCATTAATACTGAATAATTCGTAAAAAAAATACCATATGCCCAAATACAATAACAGGCGTAACCATACAACTCTGCAAGAAATCAAAATATATAGCTTAAGATCATTACCAATGCAATTTTCGGTCCACTGTTTAGGAGAGGTTATCACATTGAGTTTCTACATGATCAAGTTGTATATTAGTAAATTATGAGTCCTACACCTCTTGAAGTTATATAAAAGGCAAAAAGGAAGTAATATTGACAAATCCTTCACTATCATAATGCATTGAAGACTCTGAACGAATGGGAAGAAATGAAGGTATTACGAGGGTTGATCAGAAAAAAAGGTTACAAGCCGCAGCATTTGAAAACTACACATTATGGAAAACTTTTGTTTCTCCAGTGTGGAGACAGATGGCACTACTTGTCATACAGCTGGTTTGCGGGTAGGTAGCGAAAGTTCCTAGACGGTTCAGGACGATTGAAATGGAAAGACGCTGAGAAAATTGGTCTCGTTATTGTGCCACTTTGACACGGTTACGCGAAGCCATCCGACGCAAACGGCCGGCATGTTGAGTGAAGGTGTCATCCTTCTGCATGACAATGCCAGGCCCCATACTGCTCAAGCAACGCAGGAATTGTTGTGACGGTTCGGGTGGGAAATCTGGAGTCACCCCCATACAGCCCAGATTTGGCACCCAGTGACTATTTCCTGTTTCCGAAGTTGAAGGAGTACTTACCCGGTAGTCGGTTTCTCCTTCAGACAGGGCTGTGAAAACATCCGCCGAAACCTGGCTCAATGGACAGGGACCTGATTTCTACCAAGACAGGTTAAACAAATTGCTTGTACATTCTGATAAATGCTTAATGTCGATTATGTGGAAAAGTGATAGACGTGTATGCCTCTTAATTCCCTTTTGTATTTTCTGTTTATTGTTCATAAATATTTCTTTATTCGAATTGTAACATTTTTTCTGATCAACCCTCGTAAATAATGTTTTGAGCAAAACTAAATTGGCCTATCGTGTTTGCTTATATTTATGTTTTGTTTTTTAGTTATTTATGTTCTTTTGATTTGAAAATGATTGTAGGGACACGATACTACTAGTATTTGGAATAATAGTATTTGTAGGATTTAAAATGAAGATAGTTAATTAGCCTATTCATTTGTATGAAAGCGAAGAGAACAACAGTTTGATCTGGGGACATCCTGTATAATCTTTAAAACGTGCTAGCCCCCTTTTCTTTTTCTAAACCAGCTCATCCCGTAAAATAGAACTTAAAATAGATGAAGAGACTTCTGATAAACAATGATCATGATTCAAAGCAACATAAAATGAAAACATCCAATTTCATGAATTGCTATTTATTTGTACGCTAATATTCCTAATCTATAAATAATAGGTGACCTCAGATCTTCGATAAAATATTTACAAGTGCATTAGCGTAATATAATCGCCTATAAATTGGAGGATTTGCCTATATTCGTGTGCCTGACTTCCCCATATAGTAGAGTCTAATATGTACGATCATATCAGTTCTCACCGGCTACTACACATATTGCGGGACTAGAGCGAAGAGAAGACGACTTTTGCCTGAAGATCTCAATAAAAATTCATTAAATTGTAGACTTGAAGTAAGAAGAATCCTATATATTGTACAGGTAATAGTATTCTTTCAATTTTCATTTATTAACTGGCCATATTTGCAAAGATCTCATCAAAACTGCAATAAAATTGATCTTGACCTTTAGCATTGCAATAAATTAATCATTAATTATCTAATTAGGCTACTTTAATTATTTCATTTTATTTTATTTTATTTTAAGTCTACTAAACTACAATATTAGGCCTACATAGTAGAATCAAATGAAGAAAAATCCCAAGAACAACAACGAAAGAGTACTAAAACAAATCAATTAAACAATACTATCTCAATTACAACAATTATAAATAAAATAAAGTTAAAAATAAAAGAAAAATAATTACATTGCTTTGTGCTGCATGCTATAAATTTTGAAAATATTCCTGACTGCTCTGGATTGAAAGACTTAGATGAAATTCATTACATGAATTTCGAAAAATGCGCCCAGAGTTCCGAGAAGGCTAACCCCTTTGAAAATTTCGAAAAATGCGCCCAGAATTCCGAAAAGGCTAACCCCTTTGAAAATTTCGAAAAATGCGCCAAGAATTCCGAGAAGGCTAACCCCTTTGAAAATTTCGAAAAATGCGCCCAGAATTCCGAGAAGGCTAACCCCTTTGAAAATTTCGAAAATGCGCCCAGAATTCCGAGAAGGCTAACCCCTTTGAAAATTTCGAAAAATGCGCCCAGAATTCCGAGAAGGCTAACCCCTTTGAAAATTTCGAAAAATGCGCCCAGAATTCCGAGAAGGCTAACCCCTTTGAAAATTTCGAAAAATGCGCCCAGAATCCCGAGAAGGCTAACCCCTTTGAAAATTTCGCAAAATGCGCCCAGAATTCCGAGAAGGCTGACCCCTTTGAAAATTTGGAAAAATGCGCCCAGAATTCCGAGAAGGCTAACCCCTTTGAAAATTTCGAAAAATGCGCCCAGAATTCCGAGAAGGCTAACCCCTTTGAAAATTTCGAAAAATGCGCCCAGAATTCCGAGAAGGCTAACCCCTTTGAAAATTTCGAAAAATGCGCCCAGAATTCCGAGAAGGCTAACCCCTTTGAAAATTTCGAAAAATGCGCCAAGAATTCCGAGAAGGCTAACCCCTTTGAAAATTTCGAAAAATGCGCCCAGAATTCCGAGAAGGCTAACCCCTTTGAAAATTTCGAAAAATGCGCCCAGAATTCCGAGAAGGTTAACCCCTTTGAAAATTTCGAAAAATGCGCCCAGAATTCCGAGAAGGCTAACCCCTTTGAAAATTTAGAAAAATGCGCCCAGAATTCCGAGAAGGCTAACCCCTTTGAAGATTTCGAAAAATGCGCCCAGAATTCCCCTTTGAAAATTTCGAAAAATGCGCCCAGAATTCCGAGAAGGCTAACCCCTTTGAAAATTTCGAAAAATGCGCCCAGAGTTTAGAGAAGGCTAACCCCTTTGAAAATTTCGAAAAATGCGCCCAGAGTTAAGAGAAGGCTAACCCCTTTGAAAATTTCGAAAAATGCGCCCAGAATTCCAAGAAGGCTAAACCCTTTGAAAAATTCGAAAAATGCGCCCAGAATGCCATGAAGTCTAACCCCTTTGAAAAAATCGAAAAATGCGCCCAGAATTCCGAGAAGGCTAACCCCTTTGAAAATTACGAAAAATGCGCACAGAATTCCGAGAAGGCTAACCCCTTTGAAAATTCCGAAGAATGCGCCCAGAATTCCGAGAAGGCTAACCCCTTTGAAAATTTCGAAAAATGCGCCCAGAATTCCGAGAAGGCCCCTTTGAAAATTTCGAAAAATGCACCCAGAATGCCGAGAAGTCTAACCCCTTTGAAAATTTCGAAAAATGCGCCCAGAATTCCGAGAAGGCTAACCCCTTTGAAAATTTCGAAAAATGCGCCAAGAATTCCGAGAAGGCTAACCCCTTTGAAAATTTCGAAAAATGCGCCCAGAATTCCGAGAAGGCTAACCCCTTTGAAAATTTCGAAAAATGCGCCCAGAGTTCAGAGAAGGCTAACCCCTTTGAAAATTTCGAAAAATGCGCCCAGAGTTAAGAGATGGCTAACCCCTTTGAAAATTTCGAAAAATGCGCCGTATTTCCGAGAAGGCTAACCCCTTTGAAAATTTCGAAAATTGCGCCCAGAATTCCAAGAAGGCTAACCCCTTTGAAAATTTCGAAAAATGCGCCCAGAATTCCGAGAAGGCTAACCCCTTTAAAAATTTCGAAAAATGCGCCCAGAATTCCGAGAAGGCTAACCCCTTTCAAAATTTCGAAAAATGCGCCCAGAATTCCGAGAAGGCTAACCCCTTTGAAAATTTGGAAAAATGCGCCCAGAATTCCGAGAAGGCTAACCCCTTTGAAAATTTCGAAAAATGCGCCCAGAATTCCCCTTTCAAAATTTCGAAAAATGCGCCCAGAATTCCGAGAAGGCTAACCCCTTTGAAAATTTCGAAAAATGCGCCCAGAGTTCAGAGAAGGCTAACCCCTTTGAAAATTTCGAAAAATGCGCCCAGAGTTAAGAGAAGGCTAACCAATTAGAAAATTTCGAAAAATGCGCCCAGAATTCCGAGAAGGCTAACCCCTTTGGAAATTTCGAAAAATGCACTCAGAATTCCGAGAAGGCTTACCCCTTTGAAAATTTCGAAAAATGCGCCCAGAATTCCGAGAAGGCTAACCCCTTTGAAAATTTCGAAAAATGCGCCCAGAGTTCAGAGAAGGCTAACCCCTTTGAAAATTTCGAAAAATGCGCCCAGAGTTAAGAGAAGGCTAACCCCTTTGAAAATTTCGAAAAATGCGCCCAGAATTCCGAGAAGGCTAACCCCTTTGAAAATTTCGAAAATTGCGCCCAGAATTCCGAGAAGGCTAACCCCTTTGAAAATTTCGAAAAATGCGCCCAGAATTCCGAGAAGGCTAACCCCTTTGAAAATTTCGAAAAATGCGCCCAGAATTCCGAGAAGGCTAACACCTTTGAAAATTTAGAAAAATGCGCCCAGAATTCCGAGAAGGCTAACCCCTTTGAAAATTTCGAAAAATGCGCCCAGAATTCCGAGAAGGCTAACCCCTTTGAAAATTTCGAAAAATGCTCCAAGAATTCCGACAAGGCTAACCCCTTTGAAAATTTCGAAAAATGCGCCCAGAATTCCGAGAAGGCTAACCCCTTTGAAAATTTCGAAAAATGCGCCCAGAGTTTAGAGAAGGCTAACCCCTTTGAAAATTACGAAAAATGCGCCCAGAATTCCAAGAAGGCTAACCCCTTTGAAAAATTCGAAAAATGCGCCCAGAATGCCATGAAGTCTAACCCCTTTGAAAAAATCGAAAAATGCGCCCAGAATTCCGAGAAGGCTAACCCCTTTGAAAATTTGGAAAAATGCGCCCAGAATTCCGAGAAGGCTAACCCCTTTGAAAATTTCGAAAAATGCGCCCAGAATTCCGAGAAGGCTAACCCCTTTGAAAATTTCGAAAAATGCGCCCAGAATTCCGAGAAGGCTAACCCCTTTGAAAATTTCGAAAAATGCGCCCAGAATTCCGAGAAGGCTAACCCCTTTGAAAATTTCGAAAAATGCGCCAAGAATTCCGAGAAGGCTAACCCCTTTGAAAATTTCGAAAAATGCGCCCAGAATTCCGAGAAGGCTAACCCCTTTGAAAATTTCGAAAAATGCGCCCAGAGTTTAGAGAAGGCTAACCCCTTTGAAATTTTCGAAAAATGCGCCCAGAATTCCGAGAAGGCTAACCCCTTTGAAAATTTCGAAAAATGCGCCCAGAATTCCGAGAAGGCTAACCCCTTTGAAAATTTCGAAAAATGCGCCCAGAATTCCGAGAAGGCTAACCCCTTTGAAAATTTCGAAAAATGCGCCCAGAATTCCGAGAAGGCTAACCCCTTTGAAAATTTCGAAAAATGCGCCAAGAATTCCGAGAAGGCTAACCCCTTTGAAAATTTCGAAAAATGCGCCCAGAATTCCGAGAAGGCTAACCCCTTTGAAAATTTCGAAAAATGCGCCCAGAATTCCGAGAAGGCTAACCCATTTGAAAATTTCGAAAAATGCGCCCAGAATTCCGAGAAGGCTAACCCCTTTGAAAATTTCGCAAAATGCGCCCAGAATTCCGAGAAGGCTAATCCCTTTGAAAATTTGGAAAAATGCGCCCAGAATTCCGAGAAGGCTAACCCCTTTGAAAATTTCGAAAAATGCGCCCAGAATTACCCTTTGAAAATTTCGAAAAATGCGCCCAGAATTCCGAGAAGGCTAACCCCTTTGAAAATTTCGAAAAATGCGCCCAGAATTTAGAGAAGGCTAACCCCTTTGAAAATTTCGAAAAATGCGCCCAGAGTTAAGAGAAGGCTAACCCCTTTGAAAATTTCGAAAAATGCGCCCAGAATTCCAAGAAGGCTAAACCCTTTGAAAAATTCGAAAAATGCGCCCAGAATGCCATGAAGTTAACCCCTTTGAAAAAATCGAAAAATGCGCCCAGAATTCCGAGAAGGCTAACCCCTTTGAAAATTACGAAAAATGCGCACAGAATTCCGAGAAGGCTAACCCCTTTGAAAATTCCGAAAAATGCGCCTAGAATTCCGAGAAGGCTAACCCCTTTGAAAATTTCGAAAAATGCGCCCAGAATTCCGAGAAGGCCCCTTTGAAAATTTCGAAAAATGCACCCAGAATGCCGAGAAGTCTAACCCCTTTGAAAATTTCGAAAAATGCGCCCAGAATTCCGAGAAGGCTAACCCCTTTGAAAATTTCGAAAAATGCGCCAAGAATTCCGAGAAGGCTAACCCCTTTGAAAATTTCGAAAAATGCGCCCAGAATTCCGAGAAGGCTAACCCCTTTGAAAATTTCGAAAAATGCGCCCAGAGTTCAGAGAAGGCTAACCCCTTTGAAAATTTCGAAAAATGCGCCCAGAGTTAAGAGATGGCTAACCCCATTGAAAATTTCGAAAAATGCGCCCAGAATTCCGAGAAGGCTAACCCCTTTGAAAATTTCGAAAATTGCGCCCAGAATTCCAAGAAGGCTAACCCCTTTGAAAATTTCGAAAAATGCGCCCAGAATTCCGAGAAGGCTAACCCCTTTGAAAATTTCGAAAAATGCGCCCAGAATTCCGAGAAGGCTAACCCGTTTGAAAATTTCGAAAAATGCGCCCAGAATTCCGAGAAGGCTAACCCCTTTGAAAATTTGGAAAAATGCGCCCAGAATTCCGAGAAGGCTAACCCCTTTGAAAATTTCGAAAAATGCGCCCAGAATTCCCCTTTCAAAATTTCGAAAAATGCGCCCAGAATTCCGAGAAGGCTAACCCCTTTGAAAATTTCGAAAAATGCGCCTAGAGTTCAGAGAAGGCTAACCCCTTTGAAAATTTCGAAAAATGCGCCCAGAGTTAAGAGAAGGCTAACCAATTAGAAAATTTCGAAAAATGCGCCCAGAATTCCGAGAAGGCTAACCCCTTTGAAAATTTCGAAAAATAGGCCCAGAATTCCGAGAAGGCTAACCCCTTTGAAAATTTCGAAAAATGCGCCCAGAATTCCGAGAAGGCTAACCCCTTTGAAAATTTCGAAAAATGCGCCCAGAGTTCAGAGAAGGCTAACCCCTTTGAAAATTTCGAAAAATGCGCCCAGAATTCCGAGAAGGCTAACCCCTTTGAAAATTTGGAAAAATGCGCCCAGAATTCCGAGAAGGCTAACCCCTTTGAAAATTTCGAAAAATGCGCCCAGAATTCCGAGAAGGCTAACCCCTTTGAAAATTTCGAAAAATGCGCCCAGAATTCCGAGAAGGCTAACCCCTTTGAAAATTTCGAAAAATGCGCCCAGAATTCCGAGAAGGCTAACCCCTTTGAAAATTTCGAAAAATGCGCCAAGAATTCCGACAAGGCTAACCCCTTTGAAAATTTCGAAAAATGCGCCCAGAATTCCGAGAAGGCTAACCCCTTTGAAAATTTCGAAAAATGCGCCCAGAGTTTAGAGAAGGCTAACCCCTTTGAAAATTACGAAAAATGCGCCCAGAATTCCAAGAAGGCTAACCCCTTTGAAAAATTCGAAAAATGCGCCCAGAATGCCATGAAGTCTAACCCCTTTGAAAAAATCGAAAAATGCGCCCAGAATTCCGAGAAGGCTAACCCCTTTGAAAATTACGAAAAATGCGCACAGAATTCCGAGAAGGCTAACCCCTTTGAAAATTTCGAAAAATGCGCCCAGAATTCCGAGAAGGCTAACCCCTTTGAAAATTTCGAAAAATGCGCCCAGAATTCCGAGAAGGCTAACCCCTTTGAAAATTTCGAAAAATGCGCCAAGAATTCCGAGAAGGCTAACCCCTTTGAAAATTTCGAAAAATGCGCCCAGAATTCCGAGAAGGCTAACCCCTTTGAAAAAATCGAAAAATGCGCCCAGAATTCCGAGAAGGCTAACCCCTTTGAAAATTACGAAAAATGCGCACAGAATTCCGAGAAGGCTAACCCCATTGAAAATTTAGAAAAATGCGCCCAGAATTCCGAGAAGGCTAACCCCTTTGAAAATTTCGAAAAATGCGCCCAGAATTCCGAGAAGGCTAACCCCTTTGAAAATTTCGAAAAATGCGCCCAGAATTCCGAGAAGGCTAACCCCTTTGAAAATTTCGAAAAATGCGCCCAGAATTCCGAGAAGGCTAACCCCTTTGAAAATTTCGAAAAATGCGCCCAGAATTCCGAGAAGGCTAACCCCTTTGAAAATTTCGAAAAATGCGCCCAGAATTCCGAGAAGGCTAACCCCTTTGAAAATTTCGAAAAATGCGCCAAGAATTCCGAGAAGGCTAACCCCTTTGAAAATTTCGAAAAATGCGCCCAGAATTCCGAGAAGGCTAACCCCTTTGAAAATTTCGAAAAATGCACCCAGAATTCCGAGAATGCTAACCCTTTTGAAAATTTCGAAAAATGCGCCCAGAATTCCGAGAAGCCTAACCCCTTTGAAAATTTCGCAAAATGCGCCCAGAATTCAAAGAAGGCTAACCCCTTTGAAAATTTCGAAAAATGCGCCCAGAATTCCGAGAAGGCTAACCCCTTTGAAAATTTCGAAAAATGCGCCAAGAATTCCGAGAAGGCTAACCCCTTTGAAAATTTCGAAAAATGCGCCCAGAATTCCGAGAAGGCTAACCCCTTTGAAAATTTCGAAAAATGCGCCCAGAATTCCGAGAAGGCTAACCCCTTTGAAAATTTCGAAAAATGCGCCCAGAATTCCGAGAAGGCTAACCCCTTTGAAAATTTCGCAAAATGCGCCCAGAATTCCGAGAAGGCTAACCCCTTTGAAAATTCGGAAAAATGCGCCCAGAATTCCGAGAAGGCTAACCCCTTTGAAAATTTCGAAAAATGCGCCCAGAATTCCCCTTTGAAAATTTCGAAAAATGCGCCCAGAATTCCGAGAAGGCTAACCCCTTTGAAAATTTCGAAAAATGCGCCCAGAGTTTAGAGAAGGCTAACCCCTTTGAAAATTTCGAAAAATGCGCCCAGAGTTAAGAGAAGGCTAACCCCTTTGAAAATTTCGAAAAATGCGCCCAGAATTCCAAGAAGGCTAAACCCTTTGAAAAATTCGAAAAATGCGCCCAGAATGCCATGAAGTCTAACCCCTTTGAAAAAATCGAAAAATGCGCCAAGAATTCCGAGAAGGCTAACCCCTTTGAAAATTACGAAAAATGCGCACAGAATTCCGAGAAGGCTAACCCCTTTGAAAATTCCGAAAAATGCGCCCAGAATTCCGAGAAGGCTAACCCCTTTGAAAATTTCGAAAAATGCGCCCAGAATTCCGAGAATCCCCCTTTGAAAATTTCGAAAAATGCACCCAGAATGCCGAGAGGTCTAACCCCTTTGAAAATTTCGAAAAATGCGCCCAGAATTCCGAGAAGGCTAACCCCTTTGAAAATTTCGAAAAATCCGCCAAGAATTCCGAGAAGGCTAACCCCTTTGAAAATTTCGAAAAATGCGCCCAGAATTCCGAGAAGGCTAACCCCTTTGAAAATTTCGAAAAATGCGCCCAGAGTTCAGAGAAGGCTAACCCCTTTGAAAATTTCGAAAAATGCGCCCAGAGTCAAGAGAAAGCTAACCCCTTTGAAAATTTCGAAAAATGCGCCCAGAATTCCGAGAAGGCTAACCCCTTTGAAAATTTCGAAAATTGCGCCCAGAATTCCGAGAAGGCTAACCCCTTTGAAAATTTCGAAAAATGCGCCCAGAATTCCGAGAAGGCTAACCCCTTTGAAAATTTCGAAAAATGCGCCCAGAATTCCCCTTTCAAAATTTCGAAAAATGCGCCCTGAATTCCGAGAAGGCTAACCCCTTTGAAAATTTCGAAAAATGCGCCCAGAGTTCAGAGAAGGCTAACCCCTTTGAAAATTTCGAAAAATGCGCCCAGAGTTAAGAGAAGGCTAACCCCTTAGAAAATTTCGAAAAATGCGCCCAGAATTCCGAGAAGGCTAACCCCTTTGAAAATTTCGAAAAATGCGCCCAGAATTCCGAGAAGGCTAACCCCTTTGAAAATTTCGAAAAATGCGCCCAGAGTTCAGAGAAGGCTAACCCCTTTGAAAATTTCGAAAAATGCGCCCAGAATTCCGAGAAGGCTAACCTCTTTGAAAATTTCGAAAATTGCGCCCAGAATTCCGAGAAGGCTAACCCCTTTGAAAATTTCGAAAAATGCGCCCAGAATTCCGAGAAGGCTAACCCCTTTGAAAATTTCGAAAAATGCGCCCAGAATTCCGAGAAGGCTAACCCCTTTGAAAAAATCGAAAAATGCGCCCAGAATTCCGAGAAGGCTAACCCCTTTGAAAATTTCGAAAAATGCGCCCAGAGTTTAGAGAAGGCTAACCCCTTTGAAAATTTCGAAAAATGCGCCCAGAGTTAAGAGAAGGCTAACCCCTTTGAAAATTTCGAAAAATGCGCCAAGAATTCCGAGAAGGCTAACCCCTTTGAAAATTTCGAAAAATGCGCCCAGAATTCCGAGAAGGCTAACCCCTTTGAAAATTTCGAAAAATGCGCCCAGAGTTCAGAGAAGGCTAACCCCTTTGAAAATTTCGAAAAATGCGCCCAGAGTTAAGAGATGGCTAACCCCTTTGAAAATTTCGAAAAATGCGCCCAGAATTCCGAGAAGGCTAACCCCTTTGAAAATTTCGAAAATTGCGCCCAGAATTCCGAGAAGGCTAATCCCTTTGAAAATTTCGAAAAATGCGCCCAGAATTCCGAGAAGGCTAACCCCTTTGAAAATTTCGAAAAATGCGCCCAGAATTCCGAGAAGGCTAACCCCTTTGAAAATTTGGAAAAATGCGCCCAGAATTCCGAGAAGGCTAACCCCTTTGAAAATTTCGAAAAATGCGCCCAGAATTCCCCTTTCAAAATTTCGAAAAATGCGCCCAGAATTCCGAGAAGGCTAACCCCTTTGAAAATTTCGAAAAATGCGCCCAGAGTTCAGAGAAGGCTAACCCCTTTGAAAATTTCGAAAAATGCGCCCAGAGTTAAGAGAAGGCTAACCCCTTAGAAAATTTCGAAAAATGCGCCCAGAATTCCGAGAAGGCTAACCCCTTTGAAAATTTCGAAAAATAGGCCCAGAATTCCGAGAAGGCTAACCCCTTTGAAAATTTCGAAAAATGCGCCCAGAATTCCGAGAAGGCTAACCCCTTTGAAAATTTCGAAAAATGCGCCCAGAGTTCAGAGAAGGCTAACCCCTTTGAAAATTTCGAAAAATGCGCCCAGAGTTAAGAGATGGCTAACCCCATTGAAAATTTCGAAAAATGCGCCCAGAATTCCGAGAAGGCTAACCCCTTTGAAAATTTCGAAAATTGCGCCCAGAATTCCAAGAAGGCTAACCCCTTTGAAAATTTCGAAAAATGCGCCCAGAATTCCGAGAAGGCTAACCCCTTTGAAAATTTCGAAAAATGCGCCCAGAATTCCGAGAAGGCTAACCCGTTTGAAAATTTCGAAAAATGCGCCCAGAATTCCGAGAAGGCTAACCCCTTTGAAAATTTGGAAAAATGCGCCCAGAATTCCGAGAAGGCTAACCCCTTTGAAAATTTCGAAAAATGCGCCCAGAATTCCCCTTTCAAAATTTCGAAAAATGCGCCCAGAATTCCGAGAAGGCTAACCCCTTTGAAAATTTCGAAAAATGCGCCCAGAGTTCAGAGAAGGCTAACCCCTTTGAAAATTTCGAAAAATGCGCCCAGAGTTAAGAGAAGGCTAACCAATTAGAAAATTTCAAAAAATGCGCCCAGAATTCCGAGAAGGCTAACCCCTTTGAAAATTTCGAAAAATAGGCCCAGAATTCCGAGAAGGCTAACCCCTTTGAAAATTTCGAAAAATGCGCCCAGAATTCCGAGAAGGCTAACCCCTTTGAAAATTTCGAAAAATGCGCCCAGAGTTCAGAGAAGGCTAACCCCTTTGAAAATTTCGAAAAATGCGCCCAGAATTCCGAGAAGGCTAACCCCTTTGAAAATTTTGAAAAATGCGCCCAGAATTCCGAGAAGGCTA
The DNA here is from genome assembly GCA_964059195.1 of Ectobius pallidus. Classification (NCBI taxonomy): domain Eukaryota; kingdom Metazoa; phylum Arthropoda; class Insecta; order Blattodea; family Ectobiidae; genus Ectobius; species Ectobius pallidus. The sequence goes on along the minus strand of CAXKWD010000378.1, from coordinate 393,967 downwards.
ACCCCTTTGAAAATTTCGAAAAATGCGCCCAGAATTCCGAGAAGGCTAACCCCTTTGAAAATTTCGAAAAATGCGCCCAGAATTCCGAGAAGGCTAACCCCTTTGAAAATTTCGAAAAATGCGCCCAGAATTCCGAGAAGGCTAACCCCTTTGAAAATTTCGAAAAATGCGCCAAGAATTCCGACAAGGCTAACCCCTTTGAAAATTTCGAAAAATGCGCCCAGAATTCCGAGAAGGCTAACCCCTTTGAAAATTTCGAAAAATGCGCCCAGAATTCCGAGAAGGCTAACCCCTTTGAAAAAATCGAAAAATGCGCCCAGAATTCCGAGAAGGCTAACCCCTTTGAAAATTTCGAAAAATGCGCCCAGAGTTTAGAGAAGGCTAACCCCTTTGAAAATTTCGAAAAATGCGCCCAGAGTTAAGAGAAGGCTAACCCCTTTGAAAATTTCGAAAAATGCGCCAAGAATTCCGAGAAGGCTAACCCCTTTGAAAATTTCGAAAAATGCGCCCAGAATTCCGAGAAGGCTAACCCCTTTGAAAATTTCGAAAAATGCGCCCAGAGTTCAGAGAAGGCTAACCCCTTTGAAAATTTCGAAAAATGCGCCCAGAGTTAAGAGATGGCTAACCCCTTTGAAAATTTCGAAAAATGCGCCCAGAATTCCGAGAAGGCTAACCCCTTTGAAAATTTCGAAAATTGCGCCCAGAATTCCGAGAAGGCTAATCCCTTTGAAAATTTCGAAAAATGCGCCCAGAATTCCGAGAAGGCTAACCCCTTTGAAAATTTCGAAAAATGCGCCCAGAATTCCGAGAAGGCTAACCCCTTTGAAAATTTGGAAAAATGCGCCCAGAATTCCGAGAAGGCTAACCCCTTTGAAAATTTCGAAAAATGCGCCCAGAATTCCCCTTTCAAAATTTCGAAAAATGCGCCCAGAATTCCGAGAAGGCTAACCCCTTTGAAAATTTCGAAAAATGCGCCCAGAGTTCAGAGAAGGCTAACCCCTTTGAAAATTTCGAAAAATGCGCCCAGAGTTAAGAGAAGGCTAACCCCTTAGAAAATTTCGAAAAATGCGCCCAGAATTCCGAGAAGGCTAACCCCTTTGAAAATTTCGAAAAATAGGCCCAGAATTCCGAGAAGGCTAACCCCTTTGAAAATTTCGAAAAATGCGCCCAGAATTCCGAGAAGGCTAACCCCTTTGAAAATTTCGAAAAATGCGCCCAGAGTTCAGAGAAGGCTAACCCCTTTGAAAATTTCGAAAAATGCGCCCAGAGTTAAGAGATGGCTAACCCCATTGAAAATTTCGAAAAATGCGCCCAGAATTCCGAGAAGGCTAACCCCTTTGAAAATTTCGAAAATTGCGCCCAGAATTCCAAGAAGGCTAACCCCTTTGAAAATTTCGAAAAATGCGCCCAGAATTCCGAGAAGGCTAACCCCTTTGAAAATTTCGAAAAATGCGCCCAGAATTCCGAGAAGGCTAACCCGTTTGAAAATTTCGAAAAATGCGCCCAGAATTCCGAGAAGGCTAACCCCTTTGAAAATTTGGAAAAATGCGCCCAGAATTCCGAGAAGGCTAACCCCTTTGAAAATTTCGAAAAATGCGCCCAGAATTCCCCTTTCAAAATTTCGAAAAATGCGCCCAGAATTCCGAGAAGGCTAACCCCTTTGAAAATTTCGAAAAATGCGCCCAGAGTTCAGAGAAGGCTAACCCCTTTGAAAATTTCGAAAAATGCGCCCAGAGTTAAGAGAAGGCTAACCAATTAGAAAATTTCAAAAAATGCGCCCAGAATTCCGAGAAGGCTAACCCCTTTGAAAATTTCGAAAAATAGGCCCAGAATTCCGAGAAGGCTAACCCCTTTGAAAATTTCGAAAAATGCGCCCAGAATTCCGAGAAGGCTAACCCCTTTGAAAATTTCGAAAAATGCGCCCAGAGTTCAGAGAAGGCTAACCCCTTTGAAAATTTCGAAAAATGCGCCCAGAATTCCGAGAAGGCTAACCCCTTTGAAAATTTTGAAAAATGCGCCCAGAATTCCGAGAAGGCTAACCCCTTTGAAAATTTCGAAAAATGCGCCCAGAATTCCGAGAAGGCTAACCCCTTTGAAAATTTCGAAAAATGCGCCCAGAATTCCGAGAAGGCTAACCCCTTTGAAAATTTCGAAAAATGCGCCCAGAATTCCGAGAAGGCTAACCCCTTTGAAAATTTCGAAAAATGCGCCAAGAATTCCGACAAGGCTAACCCCTTTGAAAATTTCGAAAAATGCGCCCAGAATTCCGAGAAGGCTAACCCCTTTGAAAATTTCGAAAAATGCGCCCAGAGTTTAGAGAAGGCTAACCCCTTTGAAAATTACGAAAAATGCGCCCAGAATTCCAAGAAGGCTAACCCCTTTGAAAAATTCGAAAAATGCGCCCAGAATGCCATGAAGTCTAACCCCTTTGAAAAAATCGAAAAATGCGCCCAGAATTCCGAGAAGGCTAACCCCTTTGAAAATTACGAAAAATGCGCACAGAATTCCGAGAAGGCTAACCCCTTTGAAAATTTCGAAAAATGCGCCCAGAATTCCGAGAAGGCTAACCCCTTTGAAAATTTCGAAAAATGCGCCCAGAATTCCGAGAAGGCTAACCCCTTTGAAAATTTCGAAAAATGCGCCAAGAATTCCGAGAAGGCTAACCCCTTTGAAAATTTCGAAAAATGCGCCCAGAATTCCGAGAAGGCTAACCCCTTTGAAAAAATCGAAAAATGCGCCCAGAATTCCGAGAAGGCTAACCCCTTTGAAAATTACGAAAAATGCGCACAGAATTCCGAGAAGGCTAACCCCATTGAAAATTTAGAAAAATGCGCCCAGAATTCCGAGAAGGCTAACCCCTTTGAAAATTTCGAAAAATGCGCCCAGAATTCCGAGAAGGCTAACCCCTTTGAAAATTTCGAAAAATGCGCCCAGAATTCCGAGAAGGCTAACCCCTTTGAAAATTTCGAAAAATGCGCCCAGAATTCCGAGAAGGCTAACCCCTTTGAAAATTTCGAAAAATGCGCCCAGAATTCCGAGAAGGCTAACCCCTTTGAAAATTTCGAAAAATGCGCCCAGAATTCCGAGAAGGCTAACCCCTTTGAAAATTTCGAAAAATGCGCCAAGAATTCCGAGAAGGCTAACCCCTTTGAAAATTTCGAAAAATGCGCCCAGAATTCCGAGAAGGCTAACCCCTTTGAAAATTTCGAAAAATGCACCCAGAATTCCGAGAATGCTAACCCTTTTGAAAATTTCCAAAAATGCGCCCAGAATTCCGAGAAGCCTAACCCCTTTGAAAATTTCGCAAAATGCGCCCAGAATTCAAAGAAGGCTAACCCCTTTGAAAATTTCGAAAAATGCGCCCAGAATTCCGAGAAGGCTAACCCCTTTGAAAATTTCGAAAAATGCGCCCAGAATTCCGAGAAGGCTAACCCCTTTGAAAATTTCGAAAAATGCGCCAAGAATTCCGAGAAGGCTAACCCCTTTGAAAATTTCGAAAAATGCGCCCAGAATTCCGAGAAGGCTAACCCCTTTGAAAATTTCGAAAAATGCGCCCAGAATTCCGAGAAGGCTAACCCCTTTGAAAATTTCGAAAAATGCGCCCAGAATTCCGAGAAGGCTAACCCCTTTGAAAATTTCGAAAAATGCGCCCAGAATTCCCCTTTGAAAATTTCGAAAAATGCGCCCAGAATTCCGAGAAGGCTAACCCCTTTGAAAATTTCGAAAAATGCGCCCAGAGTTTAGAGAAGGCTAACCCCTTTGAAAATTTCGAAAAATGCGCCCAGAGTTAAGAGAAGGCTAACCCCTTTGAAAATTTCGAAAAATGCGCCCAGAATTCCAAGAAGGCTAAACCCTTTGAAAAATTCGAAAAATGCGCCCAGAATGCCATGAAGTCTAACCCCTTTGAAAAAATCGAAAAATGCGCCAAGAATTCCGAGAAGGCTAACCCCTTTGAAAATTTCGAAAAATGCGCCCAGAATTCCGAGAATCCCCCTTTGAAAATTTCGAAAAATGCACCCAGAATGCCGAGAGGTCTAACCCCTTTGAAAATTTCGAAAAATGCGCCCAGAATTCCGAGAAGGCTAACCCCTTTGAAAATTTCGAAAAATCCGCCAAGAATTCCGAGAAGGCTAACCCCTTTGAAAATTTCGAAAAATGCGCCCAGAATTCCGAGAAGGCTAACCCCTTTGAAAATTTCGAAAAATGCGCCCAGAGTTCAGAGAAGGCTAACCCCTTTGAAAATTTCGAAAAATGCGCCCAGAGTCAAGAGAAAGCTAACCCCTTTGAAAATTTCGAAAAATGCGCCCAGAATTCCGAGAAGGCTAACCCCTTTGAAAATTTCGAAAATTGCGCCCAGAATTCCGAGAAGGCTAACCCCTTTGAAAATTTCGAAAAATGCGCCCAGAATTCCGAGAAGGCTAACCCCTTTGAAAATTTCGAAAAATGCGCCCAGAATTCCCCTTTCAAAATTTCGAAAAATGCGCCCTGAATTCCGAGAAGGCTAACCCCTTTGAAAATTTCGAAAAATGCGCCCAGAGTTCAGAGAAGGCTAACCCCTTTGAAAATTTCGAAAAATGCGCCCAGAGTTAAGAGAAGGCTAACCCCTTAGAAAATTTCGAAAAATGCGCCCAGAATTCCGAGAAGGCTAACCCCTTTGAAAATTTCGAAAAATGCGCCCAGAATTCCGAGAAGGCTAACCCCTTTGAAAATTTCGAAAAATGCGCCCAGAGTTCAGAGAAGGCTAACCCCTTTGAAAATTTCGAAAAATGCGCCCAGAGTTAAGAGAAGGCTAACCCCTTTGAAAATTTCGAAAAATGCGCCCAGAATTCCGAGAAGGCTAACCTCTTTGAAAATTTCGAAAATTGCGCCCAGAATTCCGAGAAGGCTAACCCCTTTGAAAATTTCGAAAAATGCGCCCAGAATTCCGAGAAGGCTAACCCCTTTGAAAATTTCGAAAAATGCGCCCAGAATTCCGAGAAGGCTAACCCCTTTGAAAAAATCGAAAAATGCGCCCAGAATTCCGAGAAGGCTAACCCCTTTGAAAATTTCGAAAAATGCGCCCAGAGTTTAGAGAAGGCTAACCCCTTTGAAAATTTCGAAAAATGCGCCCAGAGTTAAGAGAAGGCTAACCCCTTTGAAAATTTCGAAAAATGCGCCAAGAATTCCGAGAAGGCTAACCCCTTTGAAAATTTCGAAAAATGCGCCCAGAATTCCGAGAAGGCTAACCCCTTTGAAAATTTCGAAAAATGCGCCCAGAGTTCAGAGAAGGCTAACCCCTTTGAAAATTTCGAAAAATGCGCCCAGAGTTAAGAGATGGCTAACCCCTTTGAAAATTTCGAAAAATGCGCCCAGAATTCCGAGAAGGCTAACCCCTTTGAAAATTTCGAAAATTGCGCCCAGAATTCCGAGAAGGCTAATCCCTTTGAAAATTTCGAAAAATGCGCCCAGAATTCCGAGAAGGCTAACCCCTTTGAAAATTTCGAAAAATGCGCCCAGAATTCCGAGAAGGCTAACCCCTTTGAAAATTTGGAAAAATGCGCCCAGAATTCCGAGAAGGCTAACCCCTTTGAAAATTTCGAAAAATGCGCCCAGAATTCCCCTTTCAAAATTTCGAAAAATGCGCCCAGAATTCCGAGAAGGCTAACCCCTTTGAAAATTTCGAAAAATGCGCCCAGAGTTCAGAGAAGGCTAACCCCTTTGAAAATTTCGAAAAATGCGCCCAGAGTTAAGAGAAGGCTAACCCCTTAGAAAATTTCGAAAAATGCGCCCAGAATTCCGAGAAGGCTAACCCCTTTGAAAATTTCGAAAAATAGGCCCAGAATTCCGAGAAGGCTAACCCCTTTGAAAATTTCGAAAAATGCGCCCAGAATTCCGAGAAGGCTAACCCCTTTGAGAATTTCGAAAAATGCGCCCAGAGTTCAGAGAAGGCTAACCCCTTTGAAAATTTCGAAAAATGCGCCCAGAGTTAAGAGATGGCTAACCCCATTGAAAATTTCGAAAAATGCGCCCAGAATTCCGAGAAGGCTAACCCCTTTGAAAATTTCGAAAATTGCGCCCAGAATTCCAAGAAGGCTAACCCCTTTGAAAATTTCGAAAAATGCGCCCAGAATTCCGAGAAGGCTAACCCCTTTGAAAATTTCGAAAAATGCGCCCAGAATTCCGAGAAGGCTAACCCGTTTGAAAATTTCGAAAAATGCGCCCAGAATTCCGAGAAGGCTAACCCATTTGAAAATTTGGAAAAATGCGCCCAGAATTCCGAGAAGGCTAACCCCTTTGAAAATTTCGAAAAATGCGCCCAGAATTCCCCTTTCAAAATTTCGAAAAATGCGCCCAGAATTCCGAGAAGGCTAACCCCTTTGAAAATTTCGAAAAATGCGCCCAGAGTTCAGAGAAGGCTAACCCCTTTGAAAATTTCGAAAAATGCGCCCAGAGTTAAGAGAAGGCTAACCAATTAGAAAATTTCAAAAAATGCGCCCAGAATTCCGAGAAGGCTAACCCCTTTGAAAATTTCGAAAAATAGGCCCAGAATTCCGAGAAGGCTAACCCCTTTGAAAATTTCGAAAAATGCGCCCAGAATTCCGAGAAGGCTAACCCCTTTGAAAATTTCGAAAAATGCGCCCAGAGTTCAGAGAAGGCTAACCCCTTTGAAAATTTCGAAAAATGCGCCCAGAATTCCGAGAAGGCTAACCCCTTTGAAAATTTTGAAAAATGCGCCCAGAATTCCGAGAAGGCTAACCCCTTTGAAAATTTCGAAAAATGCGCCCAGAATTCCGAGAAGGCTAACCCCTTTGAAAATTTCGAAAAATGCGCCCAGAATTCAGAGAAGGCTAACCCCTTTGAAAATTTCGAAAAATGCGCCCAGAATTCCGAGAAGGCTAACCCCTTTGAAAAAATCGAAAAATGCGCCCAGAATTCCGAGAAGGCTAACCCCTTTGAAAATTTCGAAAAATGCGCCCAGAGTTTAGAGAAGGCTAACCCCTTTGAAAATTTCGAAAAATGCGCCCAGAGTTAAGAGAAGGCTAACCCCTTTGAAAATTTCGAAAAATGCGCCAAGAATTCCGAGAAGGCTAACCCCTTTGAAAATTTCGAAAAATGCGCCCAGAATTCCGAGAAGGCTAACCCCTTTGAAAATTTCGAAAAATGCGCCCAGAGTTCAGAGAAGGCTAACCCCTTTGAAAATTTCGAAAAATGCGCCCAGAGTTAAGAGATGGCTAACCCCTTTGAAAATTTCGAAAAATGCGCCCAGAATTCCGAGAAGGCTAACCCCTTTGAAAATTTCGAAAATTGCGCCCAGAATTCCGAGAAGGCTAACCCCTTTGAAAATTTGGAAAAATGCGCCCAGAATTCCGAGAAGGCTAACCCCTTTGAAAATTTCGAAAAATGCGCCCAGAATTCCCCTTTCAAAATTTCGAAAAATGCGCCCAGAATTCCGAGAAGGCTAACCCCTTTGAAAATTTCGAAAAATGCGCCCAGAGTTCAGAGAAGGCTAACCCCTTTGAAAATTTCGAAAAATGCGCCCAGAGTTAAGAGAAGGCTAACCCCTTAGAAAATTTCGAAAAATGCGCCCAGAATTCCGAGAAGGCTAACCCCTTTGAAAATTTCGAAAATTAGGCCCAGAATTCCGAGAAGGCTAACCCCTTTGAAAATTTCGAAAAATGCGCCCAGAATTCCGAGAAGGCTAACCCCTTTGAAAATTTCGAAAAATGCGCCCAGAGTTCAGAGAAGGCTAACCCCTTTGAAAATTTCGAAAAATGCGCCCAGAGTTAAGAGATGGCTAACCCCATTGAAAATTTCGAAAAATGCGCCCAGAATTCCGAGAAGGCTAACCCCTTTGAAAATTTCGAAAATTGCGCCCAGAATTCCAAGAAGGCTAACCCCTTTGAAAATTTCGAAAAATGCGCCCAGAATTCCGAGAAGGCTAACCCCTTTGAAAATTTCGAAAAATGCGCCCAGAATTCCGAGAAGGCTAACCCGTTTGAAAATTTCGAAAAATGCGCCCAGAATTCCGAGAAGGCTAACCCCTTTGAAAATTTGGAAAAATGCGCCCAGAATTCCGAGAAGGCTAACCCCTTTGAAAATTTCGAAAAATGCGCCCAGAATTCCCCTTTCAAAATTTCGAAAAATGCGCCCAGAATTCCGAGAAGGCTAACCCCTTTGAAAATTTCGAAAAATGCGCCCAGAGTTCAGAGAAGGCTAACCCCTTTGAAAATTTCGAAAAATGCGCCCAGAGTTAAGAGAAGGCTAACCAATTAGAAAATTTCAAAAAATGCGCCCAGAATTCCGAGAAGGCTAACCCCTTTGAAAATTTCGAAAAATAGGCCCAGAATTCCGAGAAGGCTAACCCCTTTGAAAATTTCGAAAAATGCGCCCAGAATTCCGAGAAGGCTAACCCCTTTGAAAATTTCGAAAAATGCGCCCAGAGTTCAGAGAAGGCTAACCCCTTTGAAAATTTCGAAAAATGCGCCCAGAATTCCGAGAAGGCTAACCCCTTTGAAAATTTTGAAAAATGCGCCCAGAATTCCGAGAAGGCTAACCCCTTTGAAAATTTCGAAAAATGCGCCCAGAATTCCGAGAAGGCTAACCCCTTTGAAAATTTCGAAAAATGCGCCCAGAATTCCGAGAAGGCTAACCCCTTTGAAAATTTCGAAAAATGCGCCCAGAATTCCGAGAAGGCTAACCCCTTTGAAAATTTCGAAAAATGCGCCAAGAATTCCGACAAGGCTAACCCCTTTGAAAATTTCGAAAAATGCGCCCAGAATTCCGAGAAGGCTAACCCCTTTGAAAATTTCGAAAAATGCGCCCAGAGTTTAGAGAAGGCTAACCCCTTTGAAAATTACGAAAAATGCGCCCAGAATTCCAAGAAGGCTAACCCCTTTGAAAAATTCGAAAAATGCGCCCAGAATGCCATGAAGTCTAACCCCTTTGAAAAAATCGAAAAATGCGCCCAGAATTCCGAGAAGGCTAACCCCTTTGAAAATTACGAAAAATGCGCACAGAATTCCGAGAAGGCTAACCCCTTTGAAAATTTCGAAAAATGCGCCCAGAATTCCGAGAAGGCTAACCCCTTTGAAAATTTCGAAAAATGCGCCCAGAATTCCGAGAAGGCTAACCCCTTTGAAAATTTCGAAAAATGCGCCAAGAATTCCGAGAAGGCTAACCCCTTTGAAAATTTCGAAAAATGCGCCCAGAATTCCGAGAAGGCTAACCCCTTTGAAAAAATCGAAAAATGCGCCCAGAATTCCGAGAAGGCTAACCCCTTTGAAAATTACGAAAAATGCGCACAGAATTCCGAGAAGGCTAACCCCATTGAAAATTTAGAAAAATGCGCCCAGAATTCCGAGAAGGCTAACCCCTTTGAAAATTTCGAAAAATGCGCCCAGAATTCCGAGAAGGCTAACCCCTTTGAAAATTTCGAAAAATGCGCCCAGAATTCCGAGAAGGCTAACCCCTTTGAAAATTTCGAAAAATGCGCCCAGAATTCCGAGAAGGCTAACCCCTTTGAAAATTTCGAAAAATGCGCCCAGAATTCCGAGAAGGCTAACCCCTTTGAAAATTTCGAAAAATGCGCCCAGAATTCCGAGAAGGCTAACCCCTTTGAAAATTTCGAAAAATGCGCCAAGAATTCCGAGAAGGCTAACCCCTTTGAAAATTTCGAAAAATGCGCCCAGAATTCCGAGAAGGCTAACCCCTTTGAAAATTTCGAAAAATGCACCCAGAATTCCGAGAATGCTAACCCTTTTGAAAATTTCGAAAAATGCGCCCAGAATTCCGAGAAGCCTAACCCCTTTGAAAATTTCGCAAAATGCGCCCAGAATTCAAAGAAGGCTAACCCCTTTGAAAATTTCGAAAAATGCGCCCAGAATTCCGAGAAGGCTAACCCCTTTGAAAATTTCGAAAAATGCGCCCAGAATTCCGAGAAGGCTAACCCCTTTGAAAATTTCGAAAAATGCGCCAAGAATTCCGAGAAGGCTAACCCCTTTGAAAATTTCGAAAAATGCGCCCAGAATTCCGAGAAGGCTAACCCCTTTGAAAATTTCAAAAAATGCGCCCAGAATTCCGAGAAGGCTAACCCCTTTGAAAATTTCGAAAAATGCGCCCAGAATTCCGAGAAGGCTAACCCCTTTGAAAATTTCGAAAAATGCGCCCAGAATTCCCCTTTGAAAATTTCGAAAAATGCGCCCAGAATTCCGAGAAGGCTAACCCCTTTGAAAATTTCGAAAAATGCGCCCAGAGTTTAGAGAAGGCTAACCCCTTTGAAAATTTCGAAAAATGCGCCCAGAGTTAAGAGAAGGCTAACCCCTTTGAAAATTTCGAAAAATGCGCCCAGAATTCCAAGAAGGCTAAACCCTTTGAAAAATTCGAAAAATGCGCCCAGAATGCCATGAAGTCTAACCCCTTTGAAAAAATCGAAAAATGCGCCAAGAATTCCGAGAAGGCTAACCCCTTTGAAAATTTCGAAAAATGCGCCCAGAATTCCGAGAAGGCTAACCCCTTTGAAAATTTCGAAAAATGCGCCAAGAATTCCGAGAAGGCTAACCCCTTTGAAAATTTCGAAAAATGCGCCCAGAATTCCGAGAAGGCTAACCCCTTTGAAAAAATCGAAAAATGCGCCCAGAATTCCGAGAAGGCTAACCCCTTTGAAAATTACGAAAAATGCGCACAGAATTCCGAGAAGGCTAACCCCATTGAAAATTTCGAATAATGCGCCCAGAATTCCGAGAAGGCTAACCCCTTTGAAAATTTCGAAAAATGCGCCCAGAATTCCGAGAAGGCTAACCCCTTTGAAAATTTCGAAAAATGCGCCCAGAATTCCGAGAAGGCTAACCCCTTTGAAAATTTCGAAAAATGCGCCCAGAATTCCGAGAAGGCTAACCCCTTTGAAAATTTCGAAAAATGCGCCCAGAATTCCCCTTTGAAAATTTCGAAAAATGCGCCCAGAATTCCGAGAAGGCTAACCCCTTTGAAAATTTCGAAAAATGCGCCCAGAGTTTAGAGAAGGCTAACCCCTTTGAAAATTAAGAAAAATGCGCCCAGAATTCCAAGAAGGCTAACCCCTTTGAAAAATTCGAAAAATGCGCCCAGAATGCCATGAAGTCTAACCCCTTTGAAAAAATCGAAAAATGCGCCCAGAATTCCGAGAAGGCTAACCCCTTTGAAAATTACGAAAAATGCGCACAGAATTCCGAGAAGGCTAACCCCTTTAAAAATTTCGAAAAATGCGCCCAGAATTCCGAGAAGGCTAACCCCTTTGAAAATTTCGAAAAATGCGCCCAGAATTCCGAGAAGGCTAACCCCTTTGAAAATTTCGAAAAATGCGCCAAGAATTCCGAGAAGGCTAACCCCTTTGAAAATTTCGAAAAATGCGCCCAGAATTCCGAGAAGGCTAACCCCTTTGAAAATTTCTAAAAATGCGCCCAGAATTCCGAGAAGGCTAACCCCTTTGAAAATTTCGAAAAATGCGCCCAGAATTCCGAGAAGGCTAACCCCTTTGAAAATTTCGCAAAATGCGCCCAGGATTCCGAGAAGGCTAACCCCTTTGAAAATTTGGAAAAATGCGCCCAGAATTCCGAGAAGGCTAACCCCTTTGAAAATTTCGAAAAATGCGCCCAGAATTCCGAGAAGGCTAACCCCTTTGAAAATTTCGAAAAATGCGCCCAGAATTCCGAGAAGGCTAACCCCTTTGAAAATTTCGAAAAATGCGCCCAGAATTCCGAGAAGGCTTTCCGGAATTCCGAGGAATTCCGAGAATTCCCTTTGAAAATTACGAAAAATGCGCACAGAATTCCGAGAAGGCTAACCCCTTTGAAAATTTCGAAAAATGCGCCCAGAATTCCGAGAAGGCTAACCCCTTTGAAAATTTCGAAAAATGCGCCCAGAATTCCGAGAAGGCTAACCCCTTTGAAAATTTCGGAAAATGCGCCAAGAATTCCGAGAAGGCTAACCCCTTTGAAAATTTCGAAAAATGCGCCCAGAATTCCGAGAAGGCTAACCCCTTTGAAAAAATCGAAAAATGCGCCCAGAATTCCGAGAAGGCTAACCCCTTTGAAAATTACGAAAAATGCGCACAGAATTCCGAGAAGGCTAACCCCATTGAAAATTTCGAATAATGCGCCCAGAATTCCGAGAAGGCTAACCCCTTTGAAAATTTCGAAAAATGCGCCCAGAATTCCGAGAAGGCTAACCCCTTTGAAAATTTCGAAAAATGCGCCCAGAATTCCGAGAAGGCTAACCCCTTTGAAAATTTCGAAAAATGCGCCCAGAATTCCGAGAAGGCTAACCCCTTTGAAAATTTCGAAAAATGCGCCCAGAATTCCCCTTTGAAAATTTCGAAAAATGCGCCCAGAATTCCGAGAAGGCTAACCCCTTTGAAAATTTCGAAAAATGCGCCCAGAGTTTAGAGAAGGCTAACCCCTTTGAAAATTTCGAAAAATGCGCCCAGAGTTAAGAGAAGGCTAACCCCTTTGAAAATTTCGAAAAATGCGCCCAGAATTCCAAGAAGGCTAAACCCTTTGAAAAATTCGAAAAATGCGCCCAGAATGCCATGAAGTCTAACCCCTTTGAAAAAATCGAAAAATGCGCCAAGAATTCCGAGAAGGCTAACCCCTTTGAAAATTACGAAAAATGCGCACAGAATTCCGAGAAGGCTAACCCCTTTGAAAATTCCGAAAAATGCGCCCAGAATTCCGAGAAGGCTAACCCCTTTGAAAATTTCGAAAAATGCGCCCAGAATTCCGAGAAGGCCCCTTTGAAAATTTCGAAAAATGCACCCAGAATGCCGAGAGGTCTAACCCCTTTGAAAATTTCGAAAAATGCGCCCAGAATTCCGAGAAGGCTAACCCCTTTGAAAATTTCGAAAAATCCGCCAAGAATTCCGAGAAGGCTAACCCCTTTGAAAATTTCGAAAAATGCGCCCAGAATTCCGAGAAGGCTAACCCCTTTGAAAATTTCGAAAAATGCGCCCAGAGTTCAGAGAAGGCTAACCCCTTTGAAAATTTCGAAAAATGCGCCCAGAGTCAAGAGAAAGCTAACCCCTTTGAAAATTTCGAAAAATGCGCCCAGAATTCCGAGAAGGCTAACCCCTTTGAAAATTTCGAAAATTGCGCCCAGAATTCCGAGAAGGCTAACCCCTTTGAAAATTTCGAAAAATGCGCCCAGAATTCCGAGAAGGCTAACCCCTTTGAAAATTTCGAAAAATGCGCCCAGAATTCCCCTTTCAAAATTTCGAAAAATGCGCCCTGAATTCCGAGAAGGCTAACCCCTTTGAAAATTTCGAAAAATGCGCCCAGAGTTCAGAGAAGGCTAACCCCTTTGAAAATTTCGAAAAATGCGCCCAGAGTTAAGAGAAGGCTAACCCCTTAGAAAATTTCGAAAAATGCGCCCAGAATTCCGAGAAGGCTAACCCCTTTGAAAATTTCGAAAAATGCGCCCAGAATTCCGAGAAGGCTAACCCCTTTGAAAATTTCGAAAAATGCGCCCAGAGTTCAGAGAAGGCTAACCCCTTTGAAAATTTCGAAAAATGCGCCCAGAGTTAAGAGAAGGCTAACCCCTTTGAAAATTTCGAAAAATGCGCCCAGAATTCCGAGAAGGCTAACCTCTTTGAAAATTTCGAAAATTGCGCCCAGAATTCCGAGAAGGCTAACCCCTTTGAAAATTTCGAAAAATGCGCCCAGAATTCCGAGAAGGCTAACCCCTTTGAAAATTTCGAAAAATGCGCCCAGAATTCCGAGAAGGCTAACCCCTTTGAAAAAATCGAAAAATGCGCCCAGAATTCCGAGAAGGCTAACCCCTTTGAAAATTTCGAAAAATGCGCCCAGAGTTTAGAGAAGGCTAACCCCTTTGAAAATTTCGAAAAATGCGCCCAGAGTTAAGAGAAGGCTAACCCCTTTGAAAATTTCGAAAAATGCGCCAAGAATTCCGAGAAGGCTAACCCCTTTGAAAATTTCGAAAAATGCGCCCAGAATTCCGAGAAGGCTAACCCCTTTGAAAATTTCGAAAAATGCGCCCAGAGTTCAGAGAAGGCTAACCCCTTTGAAAATTTCGAAAAATGCGCCCAGAGTTAAGAGATGGCTAACCCCTTTGAAAATTTCGAAAAATGCGCCCAGAATTCCGAGAAGGCTAACCCCTTTGAAAATTTCGAAAATTGCGCCCAGAATTCCGAGAAGGCTAATCCCTTTGAAAATTTCGAAAAATGCGCCCAGAATTCCGAGAAGGCTAACCCCTTTGAAAATTTCGAAAAATGCGCCCAGAATTCCGAGAAGGCTAACCCCTTTGAAAATTTGGAAAAATGCGCCCAGAATTCCGAGAAGGCTAACCCCTTTGAAAATTTCGAAAAATGCGCCCAGAATTCCCCTTTCAAAATTTCAAAAAATGCGCCCAGAATTCCGAGAAGGCTAACCCCTTTGAAAATTTCGAAAAATAGGCCCAGAATTCCGAGAAGGCTAACCCCTTTGAAAATTTCGAAAAATGCGCCCAGAATTCCGAGAAGGCTAACCCCTTTGAAAATTTCGAAAAATGCGCCCAGAGTTCAGAGAAGGCTAACCCCTTTGAAAATTTCGAAAAATGCGCCCAGAATTCCGAGAAGGCTAACCCCTTTGAAAATTTTGAAAAATGCGCCCAGAATTCCGAGAAGGCTAACCCCTTTGAAAATTTCGAAAAATGCGCCCAGAATTCCGAGAAGGCTAACCCCTTTGAAAATTTCGAAAAATGCGCCCAGAATTCCGAGAAGGCTAACCCCTTTGAAAATTTCGAAAAATGCGCCCAGAATTCCGAGAAGGCTAACCCCTTTGAAAATTTCGAAAAATGCGCCAAGAATTCAGACAAGGCTAACCCCTTTGAAAATTTCGAAAAATGCGCCCAGAATTCCGAGAAGGCTAACCCCTTTGAAAATTTCGAAAAATGCGCCCAGAATTCCGAGAAGGCTAACCCCTTTGAAAAAATCGAAAAATGCGCCCAGAATTCCGAGAAGGCTAACCCCTTTGAAAATTTCGAAAAATGCGCCCAGAGTTTAGAGAAGGCTAACCCCTTTGAAAATTTCGAAAAATGCGCCCAGAGTTAAGAGAAGGCTAACCCCTTTGAAAATTTCGAAAAATGCGCCAAGAATTCCGAGAAGGCTAACCCCTTTGAAAATTTCGAAAAATGCGCCCAGAATTCCGAGAAGGCTAACCCCTTTGAAAATTTCGAAAAATGCGCCCAGAGTACAGAGAAGGCTAACCCCTTTGAAAATTTCGAAAAATGCGCCCAGAGTTAAGAGATGGCTAACCCCTTTGAAAATTTCGAAAAATGCGCCCAGAATTCCGAGAAGGCTAACCCCTTTGAAAATTTCGAAAATTGCGCCCAGAATTCCGAGAAGGCTAATCCCTTTGAAAATTTCGAAAAATGCGCCCAGAATTCCGAGAAGGCTAACCCCTTTGAAAATTTCGAAAAATGCGCCCAGAATTCCGAGAAGGCTAACCCCTTTGAAAATTTGGAAAAATGCGCCCAGAATTCCGAGAAGGCTAACCCCTTTGAAAATTTCGAAAAATGCGCCCAGAATTCCCCTTTCAAAATTTCGAAAAATGCGCCCAGAATTCCGAGAAGGCTAACCCCTTTGAAAATTTCGAAAAATGCGCCCAGAGTTCAGAGAAGGCTAACCCCTTTGAAAATTTCGAAAAATGCGCCCAGAGTTAAGAGAAGGCTAACCCCTTAGAAAATTTCGAAAAATGCGCCCAGAATTCCGAGAAGGCTAACCCCTTTGAAAATTTCGAAAAATGCGCACAGAATTCCGAGAAGGCTAACCCCTTTGAAAATTCCGAAAAATGCGCCCAGAATTCCGAGAAGGCTAACCCCTTTGAAAATTTCGAAAAATGCGCCCAGAATTCCGAGAAGGCCCCTTTGAAAATTTCGAAAAATGCACCCAGAATGCCGATAGGTCTAACCCCTTTGAAAATTTCGAAAAATGCGCCCAGAATTCCGAGAAGGCTAACCCCTTTGAAAATTTCGAAAAATCCGCCAAGAATTCCGAGAAGGCTAACCCCTTTGAAAATTTCGAAAAATGCGCCCAGAATTCCGAGAAGGCTAACCCCTTTGAAAATTTCGAAAAATGCGCCCAGAATTCCGAGAAGGCTAACCCGTTTGAAAATTTCGAAAAATGCGCCCAGAATTCCGAGAAGGCTAACCCCTTTGAAAATTTGGAAAAATGCGCCCAGAATTCCGAGAAGGCTAACCCCTTTGAAAATTTCGAAAAATGCGCCCAGAATTCCCCTTTCAAAATTTCGAAAAATGCGCCCAGAATTCCGAGAAGGCTAACCCCTTTGAAAATTTCGAAAAATGCGCCCAGAGTTCAGAGAAGGCTAACCCCTTTGAAAATTTCGAAAAATGCGCCCAGAGTTAAGAGAAGGCTAACCAATTAGAAAATTTCAAAAAATGCGCCCAGAATTCCGAGAAGGCTAACCCCTTTGAAAATTTCGAAAAATAGGCCCAGAATTCCGAGAAGGCTAACCCCTTTGAAAATTTCGAAAAATGCGCCCAGAATTCCGAGAAGGCTAACCCCTTTGAAAATTTCGAAAAATGCGCCCAGAGTTCAGAGAAGGCTAACCCCTTTGAAAATTTCGAAAAATGCGCCCAGAATTCCGAGAAGGCTAACCCCTTTGAAAATTTTGAAAAATGCGCCCAGAATTCCGAGAAGGCTAACCCCTTTGAAAATTTCGAAAAATGCGCCCAGAATTCCGAGAAGGCTAACCCCTTTGAAAATTTCGAAAAATGCGCCCAGAATTCCGAGAAGGCTAACCCCTTTGAAAATTTCGAAAAATGCGCCCAGAATTCCGAGAAGGCTAACCCCTTTGAAAATTTCGAAAAATGCGCCAAGAATTCCGACAAGGCTAACCCCTTTGAAAATTTCGAAAAATGCGCCCAGAATTCCGAGAAGGCTAACCCCTTTGAAAATTTCGAAAAATGCGCCCAGAGTTTAGAGAAGGCTAACCCCTTTGAAAATTACGAAAAATGCGCCCAGAATTCCAAGAAGGCTAACCCCTTTGAAAAATTCGAAAAATGCGCCCAGAATGCCATGAAGTCTAACCCCTTTGAAAAAATCGAAAAATGCGCCCAGAATTCCGAGAAGGCTAACCCCTTTGAAAATTACGAAAAATGCGCACAGAATTCCGAGAAGGCTAACCCCTTTGAAAATTTCGAAAAATGCGCCCAGAATTCCGAGAAGGCTAACCCCTTTGAAAATTTCGAAAAATGCGCCCAGAATTCCGAGAAGGCTAACCCCTTTGAAAATTTCGAAAAATGCGCCAAGAATTCCGAGAAGGCTAACCCCTTTGAAAATTTCGAAAAATGCGCCCAGAATTCCGAGAAGGCTAACCCCTTTGAAAAAATCGAAAAATGCGCCCAGAATTCCGAGAAGGCTAACCCCTTTGAAAATTACGAAAAATGCGCACAGAATTCCGAGAAGGCTAACCCCATTGAAAATTTAGAAAAATGCGCCCAGAATTCCGAGAAGGCTAACCCCTTTGAAAATTTCGAAAAATGCGCCCAGAATTCCGAGAAGGCTAACCCCTTTGAAAATTTCGAAAAATGCGCCCAGAATTCCGAGAAGGCTAACCCCTTTGAAAATTTCGAAAAATGCGCCCAGAATTCCGAGAAGGCTAACCCCTTTGAAAATTTCGAAAAATGCGCCCAGAATTCCGAGAAGGCTAACCCCTTTGAAAATTTCGAAAAATGCGCCCAGAATTCCGAGAAGGCTAACCCCTTTGAAAATTTCGAAAAATGCGCCAAGAATTCCGAGAAGGCTAACCCCTTTGAAAATTTCGAAAAATGCGCCCAGAATTCCGAGAAGGCTAACCCCTTTGAAAATTTCGAAAAATGCGCCCAGAATTCCGAGAAGCCTAACCCCTTTGAAAATTTCGCAAAATGCGCCCAGAATTCAAAGAAGGCTAACCCCTTTGAAAATTTCGAAAAATGCGCCCAGAATTCCGAGAAGGCTAACCCCTTTGAAAATTTGGAAAAATGCGCCCAGAATTCCGAGAAGGCTAACCCCTTTGAAAATTTCGAAAAATGCGCCCAGAATTCCCCTTTCAAAATTTCGAAAAATGCGCCCAGAATTCCGAGAAGGCTAACCCCTTTGAAAATTTCGAAAAATGCGCCCAGAGTTCAGAGAAGGCTAACCCCTTTGAAAATTTCGAAAAATGCGCCCAGAGTTAAGAGAAGGCTAACCCCTTAGAAAATTTCGAAAAATGCGCCCAGAATTCCGAGAAGGCTAACCCCTTTGAAAATTTCGAAAAATAGGCCCAGAATTCCGAGAAGGCTAACCCCTTTGAAAATTTCGAAAAATGCGCCCAGAATTCCGAGAAGGCTAACCCCTTTGAGAATTTCGAAAAATGCGCCCAGAGTTCAGAGAAGGCTAACCCCTTTGAAAATTTCGAAAAATGCGCCCAGAGTTAAGAGATGGCTAACCCCATTGAAAATTTCGAAAAATGCGCCCAGAATTCCGAGAAGGCTAACCCCTTTGAAAATTTCGAAAATTGCGCCCAGAATTCCAAGAAGGCTAACCCCTTTGAAAATTTCGAAAAATGCGCCCAGAATTCCGAGAAGGCTAACCCCTTTGAAAATTTCGAAAAATGCGCCCAGAATTCCGAGAAGGCTAACCCGTTTGAAAATTTCGAAAAATGCGCCCAGAATTCCGAGAAGGCTAACCCATTTGAAAATTTGGAAAAATGCGCCCAGAATTCCGAGAAGGCTAACCCCTTTGAAAATTTCGAAAAATGCGCCCAGAATTCCCCTTTCAAAATTTCGAAAAATGCGCCCAGAATTCCGAGAAGGCTAACCCCTTTGAAAATTTCGAAAAATGCGCCCAGAGTTCAGAGAAGGCTAACCCCTTTGAAAATTTCGAAAAATGCGCCCAGAGTTAAGAGAAGGCTAACCAATTAGAAAATTTCAAAAAATGCGCCCAGAATTCCGAGAAGGCTAACCCCTTTGAAAATTTCGAAAAATGCGCCAAGAATTCCGAGAAGGCTAACCCCTTTGAAAATTTCGAAAAATGCGCCCAGAATTCCGAGAAGGCTAACCCCTTTGAAAATTTCGAAAAATGCGCCCAGAATTCCGAGAAGGCTAACCCCTTTGAAAATTTCGAAAAATGCGCCCAGAATTCCGAGAAGGCTAACCCCTTTGAAAATTTCGCAAAATGCGCCCAGAATTCCGAGAAGGCTAACCCCTTTGAAAATTTCGAAAAATGCGCCCAGAATTCCGAGAAGGCTAACCCCTTTGAAAATTTCGAAAAATGCGCCCAGAATTCCGAGAAGGCTAACCCCTTTGAAAATTTCGAAAAATGCGCCAAGAATTCCGAGAAGGCTAACCCCTTTGAAAATTTCGAAAAATGCGCCCAGAATTCCGAGAAGGCTAACCCCTTTGAAAATTTCGAAAAATGCACCCAGAATTCCGAGAATGCTAACCCTTTTGAAAATTTCGAAAAATGCGCCCAGAATTCCGAGAAGCCTAACCCCTTTGAAAATTTCGCAAAATGCGCCCAGAATTCAAAGAAGGCTAACCCCTTTGAAAATTTCGAAAAATGCGCCCAGAATTCCGAGAAGGCTAACCCCTTTGAAAATTTCGAAAAATGCGCCAAGAATTCCGAGAAGGCTAACCCCTTTGAAAATTTCGAAAAATGCGCCCAGAATTCCGAGAAGGCTAACCCCTTTGAAAATTTCGAAAAATGCGCCCAGAATTCCGAGAAGGCTAACCCCTTTGAAAATTTCGAAAAATGCGCCCAGAATTCCGAGAAGGCTAACCCCTTTGAAAATTTCGCAAAATGCGCCCAGAATTCCGAGAAGGCTAACCCCTTTGAAAATTCGGAAAAATGCGCCCAGAATTCCGAGAAGGCTAACCCCTTTGAAAATTTCGAAAAATGCGCCCAGAATTCCCCTTTGAAAATTTCGAAAAATGCGCCCAGAATTCCGAGAAGGCTAACCCCTTTGAAAATTTCGAAAAATGCGCCCAGAGTTTAGAGAAGGCTAACCCCTTTGAAAATTTCGAAAAATGCGCCCAGAGTTAAGAGAAGGCTAACCCCTTTGAAAATTTCGAAAAATGCGCCCAGAATTCCAAGAAGGCTAAACCCTTTGAAAAATTCGAAAAATGCGCCCAGAATGCCATGAAGTCTAACCCCTTTGAAAAAATCGAAAAATGCGCCAAGAATTCCGAGAAGGCTAACCCCTTTGAAAATTACGAAAAATGCGCACAGAATTCCGAGAAGGCTAACCCCTTTGAAAATTCCGAAAAATGCGCCCAGAATTCCGAGAAGGCTAACCCCTTTGAAAATTTCGAAAAATGCGCCCAGAATTCCGAGAATCCCCCTTTGAAAATTTCGAAAAATGCACCCAGAATGCCGAGAGGTCTAACCCCTTTGAAAATTTCGAAAAATGCGCCCAGAATTCCGAGAAGGCTAACCCCTTTGAAAATTTCGAAAAATCCGCCAAGAATTCCGAGAAGGCTAACCCCTTTGAAAATTTCGAAAAATGCGCCCAGAATTCCGAGAAGGCTAACCCCTTTGAAAATTTCGAAAAATGCGCCCAGAGTTCAGAGAAGGCTAACCCCTTTGAAAATTTCGAAAAATGCGCCCAGAGTCAAGAGAAAGCTAACCCCTTTGAAAATTTCGAAAAATGCGCCCAGAATTCCGAGAAGGCTAACCCCTTTGAAAATTTCGAAAATTGCGCCCAGAATTCCGAGAAGGCTAACCCCTTTGAAAATTTCGAAAAATGCGCCCAGAATTCCGAGAAGGCTAACCCCTTTGAAAATTTCGAAAAATGCGCCCAGAATTCCCCTTTCAAAATTTCGAAAAATGCGCCCTGAATTCCGAGAAGGCTAACCCCTTTGAAAATTTCGAAAAATGCGCCCAGAGTTCAGAGAAGGCTAACCCCTTTGAAAATTTCGAAAAATGCGCCCAGAGTTAAGAGAAGGCTAACCCCTTAGAAAATTTCGAAAAATGCGCCCAGAATTCCGAGAAGGCTAACCCCTTTGAAAATTTCGAAAAATGCGCCCAGAATTCCGAGAAGGCTAACCCCTTTGAAAATTTCGAAAAATGCGCCCAGAGTTCAGAGAAGGCTAACCCCTTTGAAAATTTCGAAAAATGCGCCCAGAATTCCGAGAAGGCTAACCTCTTTGAAAATTTCGAAAATTGCGCCCAGAATTCCGAGAAGGCTAACCCCTTTGAAAATTTCGAAAAATGCGCCCAGAATTCCGAGAAGGCTAACCCCTTTGAAAATTTCGAAAAATGCGCCCAGAATTCCGAGAAGGCTAACCCCTTTGAAAAAATCGAAAAATGCGCCCAGAATTCCGAGAAGGCTAACCCCTTTGAAAATTTCGAAAAATGCGCCCAGAGTTTAGAGAAGGCTAACCCCTTTGAAAATTTCGAAAAATGCGCCCAGAGTTAAGAGAAGGCTAACCCCTTTGAAAATTTCGAAAAATGCGCCAAGAATTCCGAGAAGGCTAACCCCTTTGAAAATTTCGAAAAATGCGCCCAGAATTCCGAGAAGGCTAACCCCTTTGAAAATTTCGAAAAATGCGCCCAGAGTTCAGAGAAGGCTAACCCCTTTGAAAATTTCGAAAAATGCGCCCAGAGTTAAGAGATGGCTAACCCCTTTGAAAATTTCGAAAAATGCGCCCAGAATTCCGAGAAGGCTAACCCCTTTGAAAATTTCGAAAATTGCGCCCAGAATTCCGAGAAGGCTAATCCCTTTGAAAATTTCGAAAAATGCGCCCAGAATTCCGAGAAGGCTAACCCCTTTGAAAATTTCGAAAAATGCGCCCAGAATTCCGAGAAGGCTAACCCCTTTGAAAATTTGGAAAAATGCGCCCAGAATTCCGAGAAGGCTAACCCCTTTGAAAATTTCGAAAAATGCGCCCAGAATTCCCCTTTCAAAATTTCGAAAAATGCGCCCAGAATTCCGAGAAGGCTAACCCCTTTGAAAATTTCGAAAAATGCGCCCAGAGTTCAGAGAAGGCTAACCCCTTTGAAAATTTCGAAAAATGCGCCCAGAGTTAAGAGAAGGCTAACCCCTTAGAAAATTTCGAAAAATGCGCCCAGAATTCCGAGAAGGCTAACCCCTTTGAAAATTTCGAAAAATAGGCCCAGAATTCCGAGAAGGCTAACCCCTTTGAAAATTTCGAAAAATGCGCCCAGAATTCCGAGAAGGCTAACCCCTTTGAAAATTTCGAAAAATGCGCCCAGAGTTCAGAGAAGGCTAACCCCTTTGAAAATTTCGAAAAATGCGCCCAGAGTTAAGAGATGGCTAACCCCATTGAAAATTTCGAAAAATGCGCCCAGAATTCCGAGAAGGCTAACCCCTTTGAAAATTTCGAAAATTGCGCCCAGAATTCCAAGAAGGCTAACCCCTTTGAAAATTTCGAAAAATGCGCCCAGAATTCCGAGAAGGCTAACCCCTTTGAAAATTTCGAAAAATGCGCCCAGAATTCCGAGAAGGCTAACCCGTTTGAAAATTTCGAAAAATGCGCCCAGAATTCCGAGAAGGCTAACCCCTTTGAAAATTTGGAAAAATGCGCCCAGAATTCCGAGAAGGCTAACCCCTTTGAAAATTTCGAAAAATGCGCCCAGAATTCCCCTTTCAAAATTTCGAAAAATGCGCCCAGAATTCCGAGAAGGCTAACCCCTTTGAAAATTTCGAAAAATGCGCCCAGAGTTCAGAGAAGGCTAACCCCTTTGAAAATTTCGAAAAATGCGCCCAGAGTTAAGAGAAGGCTAACCAATTAGAAAATTTCAAAAAATGCGCCCAGAATTCCGAGAAGGCTAACCCCTTTGAAAATTTCGAAAAATAGGCCCAGAATTCCGAGAAGGCTAACCCCTTTGAAAATTTCGAAAAATGCGCCCAGAATTCCGAGAAGGCTAACCCCTTTGAAAATTTCGAAAAATGCGCCCAGAGTTCAGAGAAGGCTAACCCCTTTGAAAATTTCGAAAAATGCGCCCAGAATTCCGAGAAGGCTAACCCCTTTGAAAATTTTGAAAAATGCGCCCAGAATTCCGAGAAGGCTAACCCCTTTGAAAATTTCGAAAAATGCGCCCAGAATTCCGAGAAGGCTAACCCCTTTGAAAATTTCGAAAAATGCGCCCAGAATTCCGAGAAGGCTAACCCCTTTGAAAATTTCGAAAAATGCGCCCAGAATTCCGAGAAGGCTAACCCCTTTGAAAATTTCGAAAAATGCGCCAAGAATTCCGACAAGGCTAACCCCTTTGAAAATTTCGAAAAATGCGCCCAGAATTCCGAGAAGGCTAACCCCTTTGAAAATTTCGAAAAATGCGCCCAGAATTCCGAGAAGGCTAACCCCTTTGAAAAAATCGAAAAATGCGCCCAGAATTCCGAGAAGGCTAACCCCTTTGAAAATTTCGAAAAATGCGCCCAGAGTTTAGAGAAGGCTAACCCCTTTGAAAATTTCGAAAAATGCGCCCAGAGTTAAGAGAAGGCTAACCCCTTTGAAAATTTCGAAAAATGCGCCAAGAATTCCGAGAAGGCTAACCCCTTTGAAAATTTCGAAAAATGCGCCCAGAATTCCGAGAAGGCTAACCCCTTTGAAAATTTCGAAAAATGCGCCCAGAGTTCAGAGAAGGCTAACCCCTTTGAAAATTTCGAAAAATGCGCCCAGAGTTAAGAGATGGCTAACCCCTTTGAAAATTTCGAAAAATGCGCCCAGAATTCCGAGAAGGCTAACCCCTTTGAAAATTTCGAAAATTGCGCCCAGAATTCCGAGAAGGCTAATCCCTTTGAAAATTTCGAAAAATGCGCCCAGAATTCCGAGAAGGCTAACCCCTTTGAAAATTTCGAAAAATGCGCCCAGAATTCCGAGAAGGCTAACCCCTTTGAAAATTTGGAAAAATGCGCCCAGAATTCCGAGAAGGCTAACCCCTTTGAAAATTTCGAAAAATGCGCCCAGAATTCCCCTTTCAAAATTTCGAAAAATGCGCCCAGAATTCCGAGAAGGCTAACCCCTTTGAAAATTTCGAAAAATGCGCCCAGAGTTCAGAGAAGGCTAACCCCTTTGAAAATTTCGAAAAATGCGCCCAGAGTTAAGAGAAGGCTAACCCCTTAGAAAATTTCGAAAAATGCGCCCAGAATTCCGAGAAGGCTAACCCCTTTGAAAATTTCGAAAAATAGGCCCAGAATTCCGAGAAGGCTAACCCCTTTGAAAATTTCGAAAAATGCGCCCAGAATTCCGAGAAGGCTAACCCCTTTGAAAATTTCGAAAAATGCGCCCAGAGTTCAGAGAAGGCTAACCCCTTTGAAAATTTCGAAAAATGCGCCCAGAGTTAAGAGATGGCTAACCCCATTGAAAATTTCGAAAAATGCGCCCAGAATTCCGAGAAGGCTAACCCCTTTGAAAATTTCGAAAATTGCGCCCAGAATTCCAAGAAGGCTAACCCCTTTGAAAATTTCGAAAAATGCGCCCAGAATTCCGAGAAGGCTAACCCCTTTGAAAATTTCGAAAAATGCGCCCAGAATTCCGAGAAGGCTAACCCGTTTGAAAATTTCGAAAAATGCGCCCAGAATTCCGAGAAGGCTAACCCCTTTGAAAATTTGGAAAAATGCGCCCAGAATTCCGAGAAGGCTAACCCCTTTGAAAATTTCGAAAAATGCGCCCAGAATTCCCCTTTCAAAATTTCGAAAAATGCGCCCAGAATTCCGAGAAGGCTAACCCCTTTGAAAATTTCGAAAAATGCGCCCAGAGTTCAGAGAAGGCTAACCCCTTTGAAAATTTCGAAAAATGCGCCCAGAGTTAAGAGAAGGCTAACCAATTAGAAAATTTCAAAAAATGCGCCCAGAATTCCGAGAAGGCTAACCCCTTTGAAAATTTCGAAAAATAGGCCCAGAATTCCGAGAAGGCTAACCCCTTTGAAAATTTCGAAAAATGCGCCCAGAATTCCGAGAAGGCTAACCCCTTTGAAAATTTCGAAAAATGCGCCCAGAGTTCAGAGAAGGCTAACCCCTTTGAAAATTTCGAAAAATGCGCCCAGAATTCCGAGAAGGCTAACCCCTTTGAAAATTTTGAAAAATGCGCCCAGAATTCCGAGAAGGCTAACCCCTTTGAAAATTTCGAAAAATGCGCCCAGAATTCCGAGAAGGCTAACCCCTTTGAAAATTTCGAAAAATGCGCCCAGAATTCCGAGAAGGCTAACCCCTTTGAAAATTTCGAAAAATGCGCCCAGAATTCCGAGAAGGCTAACCCCTTTGAAAATTTCGAAAAATGCGCCAAGAATTCCGACAAGGCTAACCCCTTTGAAAATTTCGAAAAATGCGCCCAGAATTCCGAGAAGGCTAACCCCTTTGAAAATTTCGAAAAATGCGCCCAGAGTTTAGAGAAGGCTAACCCCTTTGAAAATTACGAAAAATGCGCCCAGAATTCCAAGAAGGCTAACCCCTTTGAAAAATTCGAAAAATGCGCCCAGAATGCCATGAAGTCTAACCCCTTTGAAAAAATCGAAAAATGCGCCCAGAATTCCGAGAAGGCTAACCCCTTTGAAAATTACGAAAAATGCGCACAGAATTCCGAGAAGGCTAACCCCTTTGAAAATTTCGAAAAATGCGCCCAGAATTCCGAGAAGGCTAACCCCTTTGAAAATTTCGAAAAATGCGCCCAGAATTCCGAGAAGGCTAACCCCTTTGAAAATTTCGAAAAATGCGCCAAGAATTCCGAGAAGGCTAACCCCTTTGAAAATTTCGAAAAATGCGCCCAGAATTCCGAGAAGGCTAACCCCTTTGAAAAAATCGAAAAATGCGCCCAGAATTCCGAGAAGGCTAACCCCTTTGAAAATTACGAAAAATGCGCACAGAATTCCGAGAAGGCTAACCCCATTGAAAATTTAGAAAAATGCGCCCAGAATTCCGAGAAGGCTAACCCCTTTGAAAATTTCGAAAAATGCGCCCAGAATTCCGAGAAGGCTAACCCCTTTGAAAATTTCGAAAAATGCGCCCAGAATTCCGAGAAGGCTAACCCCTTTGAAAATTTCGAAAAATGCGCCCAGAATTCCGAGAAGGCTAACCCCTTTGAAAATTTCGAAAAATGCGCCCAGAATTCCGAGAAGGCTAACCCCTTTGAAAATTTCGAAAAATGCGCCCAGAATTCCGAGAAGGCTAACCCCTTTGAAAATTTCGAAAAATGCGCCAAGAATTCCGAGAAGGCTAACCCCTTTGAAAATTTCGAAAAATGCGCCCAGAATTCCGAGAAGGCTAACCCCTTTGAAAATTTCGAAAAATGCACCCAGAATTCCGAGAATGCTAACCCTTTTGAAAATTTCGAAAAATGCGCCCAGAATTCCGAGAAGCCTAACCCCTTTGAAAATTTCGCAAAATGCGCCCAGAATTCAAAGAAGGCTAACCCCTTTGAAAATTTCGAAAAATGCGCCCAGAATTCCGAGAAGGCTAACCCCTTTGAAAATTTCGAAAAATGCGCCCAGAATTCCGAGAAGGCTAACCCCTTTGAAAATTTCGAAAAATGCGCCAAGAATTCCGAGAAGGCTAACCCCTTTGAAAATTTC
Source organism: Ectobius pallidus (assembly GCA_964059195.1). Taxonomy (NCBI): domain Eukaryota; kingdom Metazoa; phylum Arthropoda; class Insecta; order Blattodea; family Ectobiidae; genus Ectobius; species Ectobius pallidus. The sequence continues at coordinate 367,455 of CAXKWD010000378.1, read as the reverse complement.
GAAAAATGCGCCCAGAATTCCGAGAAGGCTAACCCCTTTGAAAATTTCGAAAAATGCGCCCAGAATTCCGAGAAGGCTAACCCCTTTGAAAATTTCGAAAAATGCGCCCAGAATTCCGAGAAGGCTAACCCCTTTGAAAATTTCGAAAAATGCGCCCAGAATTCCCCTTTGAAAATTTCGAAAAATGCGCCCAGAATTCCGAGAAGGCTAACCCCTTTGAAAATTTCGAAAAATGCGCCCAGAGTTTAGAGAAGGCTAACCCCTTTGAAAATTTCGAAAAATGCGCCCAGAGTTAAGAGAAGGCTAACCCCTTTGAAAATTTCGAAAAATGCGCCCAGAATTCCAAGAAGGCTAAACCCTTTGAAAAATTCGAAAAATGCGCCCAGAATGCCATGAAGTCTAACCCCTTTGAAAAAATCGAAAAATGCGCCAAGAATTCCGAGAAGGCTAACCCCTTTGAAAATTTCGAAAAATGCGCCCAGAATTCCGAGAATCCCCCTTTGAAAATTTCGAAAAATGCACCCAGAATGCCGAGAGGTCTAACCCCTTTGAAAATTTCGAAAAATGCGCCCAGAATTCCGAGAAGGCTAACCCCTTTGAAAATTTCGAAAAATCCGCCAAGAATTCCGAGAAGGCTAACCCCTTTGAAAATTTCGAAAAATGCGCCCAGAATTCCGAGAAGGCTAACCCCTTTGAAAATTTCGAAAAATGCGCCCAGAGTTCAGAGAAGGCTAACCCCTTTGAAAATTTCGAAAAATGCGCCCAGAGTCAAGAGAAAGCTAACCCCTTTGAAAATTTCGAAAAATGCGCCCAGAATTCCGAGAAGGCTAACCCCTTTGAAAATTTCGAAAATTGCGCCCAGAATTCCGAGAAGGCTAACCCCTTTGAAAATTTCGAAAAATGCGCCCAGAATTCCGAGAAGGCTAACCCCTTTGAAAATTTCGAAAAATGCGCCCAGAATTCCCCTTTCAAAATTTCGAAAAATGCGCCCTGAATTCCGAGAAGGCTAACCCCTTTGAAAATTTCGAAAAATGCGCCCAGAGTTCAGAGAAGGCTAACCCCTTTGAAAATTTCGAAAAATGCGCCCAGAGTTAAGAGAAGGCTAACCCCTTAGAAAATTTCGAAAAATGCGCCCAGAATTCCGAGAAGGCTAACCCCTTTGAAAATTTCGAAAAATGCGCCCAGAATTCCGAGAAGGCTAACCCCTTTGAAAATTTCGAAAAATGCGCCCAGAGTTCAGAGAAGGCTAACCCCTTTGAAAATTTCGAAAAATGCGCCCAGAGTTAAGAGAAGGCTAACCCCTTTGAAAATTTCGAAAAATGCGCCCAGAATTCCGAGAAGGCTAACCTCTTTGAAAATTTCGAAAATTGCGCCCAGAATTCCGAGAAGGCTAACCCCTTTGAAAATTTCGAAAAATGCGCCCAGAATTCCGAGAAGGCTAACCCCTTTGAAAATTTCGAAAAATGCGCCCAGAATTCCGAGAAGGCTAACCCCTTTGAAAAAATCGAAAAATGCGCCCAGAATTCCGAGAAGGCTAACCCCTTTGAAAATTTCGAAAAATGCGCCCAGAGTTTAGAGAAGGCTAACCCCTTTGAAAATTTCGAAAAATGCGCCCAGAGTTAAGAGAAGGCTAACCCCTTTGAAAATTTCGAAAAATGCGCCAAGAATTCCGAGAAGGCTAACCCCTTTGAAAATTTCGAAAAATGCGCCCAGAATTCCGAGAAGGCTAACCCCTTTGAAAATTTCGAAAAATGCGCCCAGAGTTCAGAGAAGGCTAACCCCTTTGAAAATTTCGAAAAATGCGCCCAGAGTTAAGAGATGGCTAACCCCTTTGAAAATTTCGAAAAATGCGCCCAGAATTCCGAGAAGGCTAACCCCTTTGAAAATTTCGAAAATTGCGCCCAGAATTCCGAGAAGGCTAATCCCTTTGAAAATTTCGAAAAATGCGCCCAGAATTCCGAGAAGGCTAACCCCTTTGAAAATTTCGAAAAATGCGCCCAGAATTCCGAGAAGGCTAACCCCTTTGAAAATTTGGAAAAATGCGCCCAGAATTCCGAGAAGGCTAACCCCTTTGAAAATTTCGAAAAATGCGCCCAGAATTCCCCTTTCAAAATTTCGAAAAATGCGCCCAGAATTCCGAGAAGGCTAACCCCTTTGAAAATTTCGAAAAATGCGCCCAGAGTTCAGAGAAGGCTAACCCCTTTGAAAATTTCGAAAAATGCGCCCAGAGTTAAGAGAAGGCTAACCCCTTAGAAAATTTCGAAAAATGCGCCCAGAATTCCGAGAAGGCTAACCCCTTTGAAAATTTCGAAAAATAGGCCCAGAATTCCGAGAAGGCTAACCCCTTTGAAAATTTCGAAAAATGCGCCCAGAATTCCGAGAAGGCTAACCCCTTTGAGAATTTCGAAAAATGCGCCCAGAGTTCAGAGAAGGCTAACCCCTTTGAAAATTTCGAAAAATGCGCCCAGAGTTAAGAGATGGCTAACCCCATTGAAAATTTCGAAAAATGCGCCCAGAATTCCGAGAAGGCTAACCCCTTTGAAAATTTCGAAAATTGCGCCCAGAATTCCAAGAAGGCTAACCCCTTTGAAAATTTCGAAAAATGCGCCCAGAATTCCGAGAAGGCTAACCCCTTTGAAAATTTCGAAAAATGCGCCCAGAATTCCGAGAAGGCTAACCCGTTTGAAAATTTCGAAAAATGCGCCCAGAATTCCGAGAAGGCTAACCCATTTGAAAATTTGGAAAAATGCGCCCAGAATTCCGAGAAGGCTAACCCCTTTGAAAATTTCGAAAAATGCGCCCAGAATTCCCCTTTCAAAATTTCGAAAAATGCGCCCAGAATTCCGAGAAGGCTAACCCCTTTGAAAATTTCGAAAAATGCGCCCAGAGTTCAGAGAAGGCTAACCCCTTTGAAAATTTCGAAAAATGCGCCCAGAGTTAAGAGAAGGCTAACCAATTAGAAAATTTCAAAAAATGCGCCCAGAATTCCGAGAAGGCTAACCCCTTTGAAAATTTCGAAAAATAGGCCCAGAATTCCGAGAAGGCTAACCCCTTTGAAAATTTCGAAAAATGCGCCCAGAATTCCGAGAAGGCTAACCCCTTTGAAAATTTCGAAAAATGCGCCCAGAGTTCAGAGAAGGCTAACCCCTTTGAAAATTTCGAAAAATGCGCCCAGAATTCCGAGAAGGCTAACCCCTTTGAAAATTTTGAAAAATGCGCCCAGAATTCCGAGAAGGCTAACCCCTTTGAAAATTTCGAAAAATGCGCCCAGAATTCCGAGAAGGCTAACCCCTTTGAAAATTTCGAAAAATGCGCCCAGAATTCAGAGAAGGCTAACCCCTTTGAAAATTTCGAAAAATGCGCCCAGAATTCCGAGAAGGCTAACCCCTTTGAAAAAATCGAAAAATGCGCCCAGAATTCCGAGAAGGCTAACCCCTTTGAAAATTTCGAAAAATGCGCCCAGAGTTTAGAGAAGGCTAACCCCTTTGAAAATTTCGAAAAATGCGCCCAGAGTTAAGAGAAGGCTAACCCCTTTGAAAATTTCGAAAAATGCGCCAAGAATTCCGAGAAGGCTAACCCCTTTGAAAATTTCGAAAAATGCGCCCAGAATTCCGAGAAGGCTAACCCCTTTGAAAATTTCGAAAAATGCGCCCAGAGTTCAGAGAAGGCTAACCCCTTTGAAAATTTCGAAAAATGCGCCCAGAGTTAAGAGATGGCTAACCCCTTTGAAAATTTCGAAAAATGCGCCCAGAATTCCGAGAAGGCTAACCCCTTTGAAAATTTCGAAAATTGCGCCCAGAATTCCGAGAAGGCTAACCCCTTTGAAAATTTGGAAAAATGCGCCCAGAATTCCGAGAAGGCTAACCCCTTTGAAAATTTCGAAAAATGCGCCCAGAATTCCCCTTTCAAAATTTCGAAAAATGCGCCCAGAATTCCGAGAAGGCTAACCCCTTTGAAAATTTCGAAAAATGCGCCCAGAGTTCAGAGAAGGCTAACCCCTTTGAAAATTTCGAAAAATGCGCCCAGAGTTAAGAGAAGGCTAACCCCTTAGAAAATTTCGAAAAATGCGCCCAGAATTCCGAGAAGGCTAACCCCTTTGAAAATTTCGAAAATTAGGCCCAGAATTCCGAGAAGGCTAACCCCTTTGAAAATTTCGAAAAATGCGCCCAGAATTCCGAGAAGGCTAACCCCTTTGAAAATTTCGAAAAATGCGCCCAGAGTTCAGAGAAGGCTAACCCCTTTGAAAATTTCGAAAAATGCGCCCAGAGTTAAGAGATGGCTAACCCCATTGAAAATTTCGAAAAATGCGCCCAGAATTCCGAGAAGGCTAACCCCTTTGAAAATTTCGAAAATTGCGCCCAGAATTCCAAGAAGGCTAACCCCTTTGAAAATTTCGAAAAATGCGCCCAGAATTCCGAGAAGGCTAACCCCTTTGAAAATTTCGAAAAATGCGCCCAGAATTCCGAGAAGGCTAACCCGTTTGAAAATTTCGAAAAATGCGCCCAGAATTCCGAGAAGGCTAACCCCTTTGAAAATTTGGAAAAATGCGCCCAGAATTCCGAGAAGGCTAACCCCTTTGAAAATTTCGAAAAATGCGCCCAGAATTCCCCTTTCAAAATTTCGAAAAATGCGCCCAGAATTCCGAGAAGGCTAACCCCTTTGAAAATTTCGAAAAATGCGCCCAGAGTTCAGAGAAGGCTAACCCCTTTGAAAATTTCGAAAAATGCGCCCAGAGTTAAGAGAAGGCTAACCAATTAGAAAATTTCAAAAAATGCGCCCAGAATTCCGAGAAGGCTAACCCCTTTGAAAATTTCGAAAAATAGGCCCAGAATTCCGAGAAGGCTAACCCCTTTGAAAATTTCGAAAAATGCGCCCAGAATTCCGAGAAGGCTAACCCCTTTGAAAATTTCGAAAAATGCGCCCAGAGTTCAGAGAAGGCTAACCCCTTTGAAAATTTCGAAAAATGCGCCCAGAATTCCGAGAAGGCTAACCCCTTTGAAAATTTTGAAAAATGCGCCCAGAATTCCGAGAAGGCTAACCCCTTTGAAAATTTCGAAAAATGCGCCCAGAATTCCGAGAAGGCTAACCCCTTTGAAAATTTCGAAAAATGCGCCCAGAATTCCGAGAAGGCTAACCCCTTTGAAAATTTCGAAAAATGCGCCCAGAATTCCGAGAAGGCTAACCCCTTTGAAAATTTCGAAAAATGCGCCAAGAATTCCGACAAGGCTAACCCCTTTGAAAATTTCGAAAAATGCGCCCAGAATTCCGAGAAGGCTAACCCCTTTGAAAATTTCGAAAAATGCGCCCAGAGTTTAGAGAAGGCTAACCCCTTTGAAAATTACGAAAAATGCGCCCAGAATTCCAAGAAGGCTAACCCCTTTGAAAAATTCGAAAAATGCGCCCAGAATGCCATGAAGTCTAACCCCTTTGAAAAAATCGAAAAATGCGCCCAGAATTCCGAGAAGGCTAACCCCTTTGAAAATTACGAAAAATGCGCACAGAATTCCGAGAAGGCTAACCCCTTTGAAAATTTCGAAAAATGCGCCCAGAATTCCGAGAAGGCTAACCCCTTTGAAAATTTCGAAAAATGCGCCCAGAATTCCGAGAAGGCTAACCCCTTTGAAAATTTCGAAAAATGCGCCAAGAATTCCGAGAAGGCTAACCCCTTTGAAAATTTCGAAAAATGCGCCCAGAATTCCGAGAAGGCTAACCCCTTTGAAAAAATCGAAAAATGCGCCCAGAATTCCGAGAAGGCTAACCCCTTTGAAAATTACGAAAAATGCGCACAGAATTCCGAGAAGGCTAACCCCATTGAAAATTTAGAAAAATGCGCCCAGAATTCCGAGAAGGCTAACCCCTTTGAAAATTTCGAAAAATGCGCCCAGAATTCCGAGAAGGCTAACCCCTTTGAAAATTTCGAAAAATGCGCCCAGAATTCCGAGAAGGCTAACCCCTTTGAAAATTTCGAAAAATGCGCCCAGAATTCCGAGAAGGCTAACCCCTTTGAAAATTTCGAAAAATGCGCCCAGAATTCCGAGAAGGCTAACCCCTTTGAAAATTTCGAAAAATGCGCCCAGAATTCCGAGAAGGCTAACCCCTTTGAAAATTTCGAAAAATGCGCCAAGAATTCCGAGAAGGCTAACCCCTTTGAAAATTTCGAAAAATGCGCCCAGAATTCCGAGAAGGCTAACCCCTTTGAAAATTTCGAAAAATGCACCCAGAATTCCGAGAATGCTAACCCTTTTGAAAATTTCGAAAAATGCGCCCAGAATTCCGAGAAGCCTAACCCCTTTGAAAATTTCGCAAAATGCGCCCAGAATTCAAAGAAGGCTAACCCCTTTGAAAATTTCGAAAAATGCGCCCAGAATTCCGAGAAGGCTAACCCCTTTGAAAATTTCGAAAAATGCGCCCAGAATTCCGAGAAGGCTAACCCCTTTGAAAATTTCGAAAAATGCGCCAAGAATTCCGAGAAGGCTAACCCCTTTGAAAATTTCGAAAAATGCGCCCAGAATTCCGAGAAGGCTAACCCCTTTGAAAATTTCAAAAAATGCGCCCAGAATTCCGAGAAGGCTAACCCCTTTGAAAATTTCGAAAAATGCGCCCAGAATTCCGAGAAGGCTAACCCCTTTGAAAATTTCGAAAAATGCGCCCAGAATTCCCCTTTGAAAATTTCGAAAAATGCGCCCAGAATTCCGAGAAGGCTAACCCCTTTGAAAATTTCGAAAAATGCGCCCAGAGTTTAGAGAAGGCTAACCCCTTTGAAAATTTCGAAAAATGCGCCCAGAGTTAAGAGAAGGCTAACCCCTTTGAAAATTTCGAAAAATGCGCCCAGAATTCCAAGAAGGCTAAACCCTTTGAAAAATTCGAAAAATGCGCCCAGAATGCCATGAAGTCTAACCCCTTTGAAAAAATCGAAAAATGCGCCAAGAATTCCGAGAAGGCTAACCCCTTTGAAAATTTCGAAAAATGCGCCCAGAATTCCGAGAAGGCTAACCCCTTTGAAAATTTCGAAAAATGCGCCAAGAATTCCGAGAAGGCTAACCCCTTTGAAAATTTCGAAAAATGCGCCCAGAATTCCGAGAAGGCTAACCCCTTTGAAAAAATCGAAAAATGCGCCCAGAATTCCGAGAAGGCTAACCCCTTTGAAAATTACGAAAAATGCGCACAGAATTCCGAGAAGGCTAACCCCATTGAAAATTTCGAATAATGCGCCCAGAATTCCGAGAAGGCTAACCCCTTTGAAAATTTCGAAAAATGCGCCCAGAATTCCGAGAAGGCTAACCCCTTTGAAAATTTCGAAAAATGCGCCCAGAATTCCGAGAAGGCTAACCCCTTTGAAAATTTCGAAAAATGCGCCCAGAATTCCGAGAAGGCTAACCCCTTTGAAAATTTCGAAAAATGCGCCCAGAATTCCCCTTTGAAAATTTCGAAAAATGCGCCCAGAATTCCGAGAAGGCTAACCCCTTTGAAAATTTCGAAAAATGCGCCCAGAGTTTAGAGAAGGCTAACCCCTTTGAAAATTAAGAAAAATGCGCCCAGAATTCCAAGAAGGCTAACCCCTTTGAAAAATTCGAAAAATGCGCCCAGAATGCCATGAAGTCTAACCCCTTTGAAAAAATCGAAAAATGCGCCCAGAATTCCGAGAAGGCTAACCCCTTTGAAAATTACGAAAAATGCGCACAGAATTCCGAGAAGGCTAACCCCTTTAAAAATTTCGAAAAATGCGCCCAGAATTCCGAGAAGGCTAACCCCTTTGAAAATTTCGAAAAATGCGCCCAGAATTCCGAGAAGGCTAACCCCTTTGAAAATTTCGAAAAATGCGCCAAGAATTCCGAGAAGGCTAACCCCTTTGAAAATTTCGAAAAATGCGCCCAGAATTCCGAGAAGGCTAACCCCTTTGAAAATTTCTAAAAATGCGCCCAGAATTCCGAGAAGGCTAACCCCTTTGAAAATTTCGAAAAATGCGCCCAGAATTCCGAGAAGGCTAACCCCTTTGAAAATTTCGCAAAATGCGCCCAGGATTCCGAGAAGGCTAACCCCTTTGAAAATTTGGAAAAATGCGCCCAGAATTCCGAGAAGGCTAACCCCTTTGAAAATTTCGAAAAATGCGCCCAGAATTCCGAGAAGGCTAACCCCTTTGAAAATTTCGAAAAATGCGCCCAGAATTCCGAGAAGGCTAACCCCTTTGAAAATTTCGAAAAATGCGCCCAGAATTCCGAGACGGCTTTCCGGAATTCCGAGGAATTCCGAGAATTCCCTTTGAAAATTACGAAAAATGCGCACAGAATTCCGAGAAGGCTAACCCCTTTGAAAATTTCGAAAAATGCGCCCAGAATTCCGAGAAGGCTAACCCCTTTGAAAATTTCGAAAAATGCGCCCAGAATTCCGAGAAGGCTAACCCCTTTGAAAATTTCGGAAAATGCGCCAAGAATTCCGAGAAGGCTAACCCCTTTGAAAATTTCGAAAAATGCGCCCAGAATTCCGAGAAGGCTAACCCCTTTGAAAAAATCGAAAAATGCGCCCAGAATTCCGAGAAGGCTAACCCCTTTGAAAATTACGAAAAATGCGCACAGAATTCCGAGAAGGCTAACCCCATTGAAAATTTCGAATAATGCGCCCAGAATTCCGAGAAGGCTAACCCCTTTGAAAATTTCGAAAAATGCGCCCAGAATTCCGAGAAGGCTAACCCCTTTGAAAATTTCGAAAAATGCGCCCAGAATTCCGAGAAGGCTAACCCCTTTGAAAATTTCGAAAAATGCGCCCAGAATTCCGAGAAGGCTAACCCCTTTGAAAATTTCGAAAAATGCGCCCAGAATTCCCCTTTGAAAATTTCGAAAAATGCGCCCAGAATTCCGAGAAGGCTAACCCCTTTGAAAATTTCGAAAAATGCGCCCAGAGTTTAGAGAAGGCTAACCCCTTTGAAAATTTCGAAAAATGCGCCCAGAGTTAAGAGAAGGCTAACCCCTTTGAAAATTTCGAAAAATGCGCCCAGAATTCCAAGAAGGCTAAACCCTTTGAAAAATTCGAAAAATGCGCCCAGAATGCCATGAAGTCTAACCCCTTTGAAAAAATCGAAAAATGCGCCAAGAATTCCGAGAAGGCTAACCCCTTTGAAAATTACGAAAAATGCGCACAGAATTCCGAGAAGGCTAACCCCTTTGAAAATTCCGAAAAATGCGCCCAGAATTCCGAGAAGGCTAACCCCTTTGAAAATTTCGAAAAATGCGCCCAGAATTCCGAGAAGGCCCCTTTGAAAATTTCGAAAAATGCACCCAGAATGCCGAGAGGTCTAACCCCTTTGAAAATTTCGAAAAATGCGCCCAGAATTCCGAGAAGGCTAACCCCTTTGAAAATTTCGAAAAATCCGCCAAGAATTCCGAGAAGGCTAACCCCTTTGAAAATTTCGAAAAATGCGCCCAGAATTCCGAGAAGGCTAACCCCTTTGAAAATTTCGAAAAATGCGCCCAGAGTTCAGAGAAGGCTAACCCCTTTGAAAATTTCGAAAAATGCGCCCAGAGTCAAGAGAAAGCTAACCCCTTTGAAAATTTCGAAAAATGCGCCCAGAATTCCGAGAAGGCTAACCCCTTTGAAAATTTCGAAAATTGCGCCCAGAATTCCGAGAAGGCTAACCCCTTTGAAAATTTCGAAAAATGCGCCCAGAATTCCGAGAAGGCTAACCCCTTTGAAAATTTCGAAAAATGCGCCCAGAATTCCCCTTTCAAAATTTCGAAAAATGCGCCCTGAATTCCGAGAAGGCTAACCCCTTTGAAAATTTCGAAAAATGCGCCCAGAGTTCAGAGAAGGCTAACCCCTTTGAAAATTTCGAAAAATGCGCCCAGAGTTAAGAGAAGGCTAACCCCTTAGAAAATTTCGAAAAATGCGCCCAGAATTCCGAGAAGGCTAACCCCTTTGAAAATTTCGAAAAATGCGCCCAGAATTCCGAGAAGGCTAACCCCTTTGAAAATTTCGAAAAATGCGCCCAGAGTTCAGAGAAGGCTAACCCCTTTGAAAATTTCGAAAAATGCGCCCAGAGTTAAGAGAAGGCTAACCCCTTTGAAAATTTCGAAAAATGCGCCCAGAATTCCGAGAAGGCTAACCTCTTTGAAAATTTCGAAAATTGCGCCCAGAATTCCGAGAAGGCTAACCCCTTTGAAAATTTCGAAAAATGCGCCCAGAATTCCGAGAAGGCTAACCCCTTTGAAAATTTCGAAAAATGCGCCCAGAATTCCGAGAAGGCTAACCCCTTTGAAAAAATCGAAAAATGCGCCCAGAATTCCGAGAAGGCTAACCCCTTTGAAAATTTCGAAAAATGCGCCCAGAGTTTAGAGAAGGCTAACCCCTTTGAAAATTTCGAAAAATGCGCCCAGAGTTAAGAGAAGGCTAACCCCTTTGAAAATTTCGAAAAATGCGCCAAGAATTCCGAGAAGGCTAACCCCTTTGAAAATTTCGAAAAATGCGCCCAGAATTCCGAGAAGGCTAACCCCTTTGAAAATTTAGAAAAATGCGCCCAGAGTTCAGAGAAGGCTAACCCCTTTGAAAATTTCGAAAAATGCGCCCAGAGTTAAGAGATGGCTAACCCCTTTGAAAATTTCGAAAAATGCGCCCAGAATTCCGAGAAGGCTAACCCCTTTGAAAATTTCGAAAATTGCGCCCAGAATTCCGAGAAGGCTAACCCCTTTGAAAATTTCGAAAAATGCGCCCAGAATTCCCCTTTCAAAATTTCAAAAAATGCGCCCAGAATTCCGAGAAGGCTAACCCCTTTGAAAATTTCGAAAAATAGGCCCAGAATTCCGAGAAGGCTAACCCCTTTGAAAATTTCGAAAAATGCGCCCAGAATTCCGAGAAGGCTAACCCCTTTGAAAATTTCGAAAAATGCGCCCAGAGTTCAGAGAAGGCTAACCCCTTTGAAAATTTCGAAAAATGCGCCCAGAATTCCGAGAAGGCTAACCCCTTTGAAAATTTTGAAAAATGCGCCCAGAATTCCGAGAAGGCTAACCCCTTTGAAAATTTCGAAAAATGCGCCCAGAATTCCGAGAAGGCTAACCCCTTTGAAAATTTCGAAAAATGCGCCCAGAATTCCGAGAAGGCTAACCCCTTTGAAAATTTCGAAAAATGCGCCCAGAATTCCGAGAAGGCTAACCCCTTTGAAAATTTCGAAAAATGCGCCAAGAATTCAGACAAGGCTAACCCCTTTGAAAATTTCGAAAAATGCGCCCAGAATTCCGAGAAGGCTAACCCCTTTGAAAATTTCGAAAAATGCGCCCAGAATTCCGAGAAGGCTAACCCCTTTGAAAAAATCGAAAAATGCGCCCAGATTTCCGAGAAGGCTAACCCCTTTGAAAATTTCGAAAAATGCGCCCAGAGTTTAGAGAAGGCTAACCCCTTTGAAAATTTCGAAAAATGCGCCCAGAGTTAAGAGAAGGCTAACCCCTTTGAAAATTTCGAAAAATGCGCCAAGAATTCCGAGAAGGCTAACCCCTTTGAAAATTTCGAAAAATGCGCCCAGAATTCCGAGAAGGCTAACCCCTTTGAAAATTTCGAAAAATGCGCCCAGAGTTCAGAGAAGGCTAACCCCTTTGAAAATTTCGAAAAATGCGCCCAGAGTTAAGAGATGGCTAACCCCTTTGAAAATTTCGAAAAATGCGCCCAGAATTCCGAGAAGGCTAACCCCTTTGAAAATTTCGAAAATTGCGCCCAGAATTCCGAGAAGGCTAATCCCTTTGAAAATTTCGAAAAATGCGCCCAGAATTCCGAGAAGGCTAACCCCTTTGAAAATTTCGAAAAATGCGCCCAGAATTCCGAGAAGGCTAACCCCTTTGAAAATTTGGAAAAATGCGCCCAGAATTCCGAGAAGGCTAACCCCTTTGAAAATTTCGAAAAATGCGCCCAGAATTCCCCTTTCAAAATTTCGAAAAATGCGCCCAGAATTCCGAGAAGGCTAACCCCTTTGAAAATTTCGAAAAATGCGCCCAGAGTTCAGAGAAGGCTAACCCCTTTGAAAATTTCGAAAAATGCGCCCAGAGTTAAGAGAAGGCTAACCCCTTAGAAAATTTCGAAAAATGCGCCCAGAATTCCGAGAAGGCTAACCCCTTTGAAAATTTCGAAAAATGCGCACAGAATTCCGAGAAGGCTAACCCCTTTGAAAATTCCGAAAAATGCGCCCAGAATTCCGAGAAGGCTAACCCCTTTGAAAATTTCGAAAAATGCGCCCAGAATTCCGAGAAGGCCCCTTTGAAAATTTCGAAAAATGCACCCAGAATGCCGATAGGTCTAACCCCTTTGAAAATTTCGAAAAATGCGCCCAGAATTCCGAGAAGGCTAACCCCTTTGAAAATTTCGAAAAATCCGCCAAGAATTCCGAGAAGGCTAACCCCTTTGAAAATTTCGAAAAATGCGCCCAGAATTCCGAGAAGGCTAACCCCTTTGAAAATTTCGAAAAATGCGCCCAGAATTCCGAGAAGGCTAACCCGTTTGAAAATTTCGAAAAATGCGCCCAGAATTCCGAGAAGGCTAACCCCTTTGAAAATTTGGAAAAATGCGCCCAGAATTCCGAGAAGGCTAACCCCTTTGAAAATTTCGAAAAATGCGCCCAGAATTCCCCTTTCAAAATTTCGAAAAATGCGCCCAGAATTCCGAGAAGGCTAACCCCTTTGAAAATTTCGAAAAATGCGCCCAGAGTTCAGAGAAGGCTAACCCCTTTGAAAATTTCGAAAAATGCGCCCAGAGTTAAGAGAAGGCTAACCAATTAGAAAATTTCAAAAAATGCGCCCAGAATTCCGAGAAGGCTAACCCCTTTGAAAATTTCGAAAAATAGGCCCAGAATTCCGAGAAGGCTAACCCCTTTGAAAATTTCGAAAAATGCGCCCAGAATTCCGAGAAGGCTAACCCCTTTGAAAATTTCGAAAAATGCGCCCAGAGTTCAGAGAAGGCTAACCCCTTTGAAAATTTCGAAAAATGCGCCCAGAATTCCGAGAAGGCTAACCCCTTTGAAAATTTTGAAAAATGCGCCCAGAATTCCGAGAAGGCTAACCCCTTTGAAAATTTCGAAAAATGCGCCCAGAATTCCGAGAAGGCTAACCCCTTTGAAAATTTCGAAAAATGCGCCCAGAATTCCGAGAAGGCTAACCCCTTTGAAAATTTCGAAAAATGCGCCCAGAATTCCGAGAAGGCTAACCCCTTTGAAAATTTCGAAAAATGCGCCAAGAATTCCGACAAGGCTAACCCCTTTGAAAATTTCGAAAAATGCGCCCAGAATTCCGAGAAGGCTAACCCCTTTGAAAATTTCGAAAAATGCGCCCAGAGTTTAGAGAAGGCTAACCCCTTTGAAAATTACGAAAAATGCGCCCAGAATTCCAAGAAGGCTAACCCCTTTGAAAAATTCGAAAAATGCGCCCAGAATGCCATGAAGTCTAACCCCTTTGAAAAAATCGAAAAATGCGCCCAGAATTCCGAGAAGGCTAACCCCTTTGAAAATTACGAAAAATGCGCACAGAATTCCGAGAAGGCTAACCCCTTTGAAAATTTCGAAAAATGCGCCCAGAATTCCGAGAAGGCTAACCCCTTTGAAAATTTCGAAAAATGCGCCCAGAATTCCGAGAAGGCTAACCCCTTTGAAAATTTCGAAAAATGCGCCAAGAATTCCGAGAAGGCTAACCCCTTTGAAAATTTCGAAAAATGCGCCCAGAATTCCGAGAAGGCTAACCCCTTTGAAAAAATCGAAAAATGCGCCCAGAATTCCGAGAAGGCTAACCCCTTTGAAAATTACGAAAAATGCGCACAGAATTCCGAGAAGGCTAACCCCATTGAAAATTTAGAAAAATGCGCCCAGAATTCCGAGAAGGCTAACCCCTTTGAAAATTTCGAAAAATGCGCCCAGAATTCCGAGAAGGCTAACCCCTTTGAAAATTTCGAAAAATGCGCCCAGAATTCCGAGAAGGCTAACCCCTTTGAAAATTTCGAAAAATGCGCCCAGAATTCCGAGAAGGCTAACCCCTTTGAAAATTTCGAAAAATGCGCCCAGAATTCCGAGAAGGCTAACCCCTTTGAAAATTTCGAAAAATGCGCCCAGAATTCCGAGAAGGCTAACCCCTTTGAAAATTTCGAAAAATGCGCCAAGAATTCCGAGAAGGCTAACCCCTTTGAAAATTTCGAAAAATGCGCCCAGAATTCCGAGAAGGCTAACCCCTTTGAAAATTTCGAAAAATGCGCCCAGAATTCCGAGAAGCCTAACCCCTTTGAAAATTTCGCAAAATGCGCCCAGAATTCAAAGAAGGCTAACCCCTTTGAAAATTTCGAAAAATGCGCCCAGAATTCCGAGAAGGCTAACCCCTTTGAAAATTTGGAAAAATGCGCCCAGAATTCCGAGAAGGCTAACCCCTTTGAAAATTTCGAAAAATGCGCCCAGAATTCCCCTTTCAAAATTTCGAAAAATGCGCCCAGAATTCCGAGAAGGCTAACCCCTTTGAAAATTTCGAAAAATGCGCCCAGAGTTCAGAGAAGGCTAACCCCTTTGAAAATTTCGAAAAATGCGCCCAGAGTTAAGAGAAGGCTAACCCCTTAGAAAATTTCGAAAAATGCGCCCAGAATTCCGAGAAGGCTAACCCCTTTGAAAATTTCGAAAAATAGGCCCAGAATTCCGAGAAGGCTAACCCCTTTGAAAATTTCGAAAAATGCGCCCAGAATTCCGAGAAGGCTAACCCCTTTGAGAATTTCGAAAAATGCGCCCAGAGTTCAGAGAAGGCTAACCCCTTTGAAAATTTCGAAAAATGCGCCCAGAGTTAAGAGATGGCTAACCCCATTGAAAATTTCGAAAAATGCGCCCAGAATTCCGAGAAGGCTAACCCCTTTGAAAATTTCGAAAATTGCGCCCAGAATTCCAAGAAGGCTAACCCCTTTGAAAATTTCGAAAAATGCGCCCAGAATTCCGAGAAGGCTAACCCCTTTGAAAATTTCGAAAAATGCGCCCAGAATTCCGAGAAGGCTAACCCGTTTGAAAATTTCGAAAAATGCGCCCAGAATTCCGAGAAGGCTAACCCATTTGAAAATTTGGAAAAATGCGCCCAGAATTCCGAGAAGGCTAACCCCTTTGAAAATTTCGAAAAATGCGCCCAGAATTCCCCTTTCAAAATTTCGAAAAATGCGCCCAGAATTCCGAGAAGGCTAACCCCTTTGAAAATTTCGAAAAATGCGCCCAGAGTTCAGAGAAGGCTAACCCCTTTGAAAATTTCGAAAAATGCGCCCAGAGTTAAGAGAAGGCTAACCAATTAGAAAATTTCAAAAAATGCGCCCAGAATTCCGAGAAGGCTAACCCCTTTGAAAATTTCGAAAAATAGGCCCAGAATTCCGAGAAGGCTAACCCCTTTGAAAATTTCGAAAAATGCGCCCAGAATTCCGAGAAGGCTAACCCCTTTGAAAATTTCGAAAAATGCGCCCAGAGTTCAGAGAAGGCTAACCCCTTTGAAAATTTCGAAAAATGCGCCCAGAATTCCGAGAAGGCTAACCCCTTTGAAAATTTTGAAAAATGCGCCCAGAATTCCGAGAAGGCTAACCCCTTTGAAAATTTCGAAAAATGCGCCCAGAATTCCGAGAAGGCTAACCCCTTTGAAAATTTCGAAAAATGCGCCCAGAATTCAGAGAAGGCTAACCCCTTTGAAAATTTCGAAAAATGCGCCCAGAATTCCGAGAAGGCTAACCCCTTTGAAAAAATCGAAAAATGCGCCCAGAATTCCGAGAAGGCTAACCCCTTTGAAAATTTCGAAAAATGCGCCCAGAGTTTAGAGAAGGCTAACCCCTTTGAAAATTTCGAAAAATGCGCCCAGAGTTAAGAGAAGGCTAACCCCTTTGAAAATTTCGAAAAATGCGCCAAGAATTCCGAGAAGGCTAACCCCTTTGAAAATTTCGAAAAATGCGCCCAGAATTCCGAGAAGGCTAACCCCTTTGAAAATTTCGAAAAATGCGCCCAGAGTTCAGAGAAGGCTAACCCCTTTGAAAATTTCGAAAAATGCGCCCAGAGTTAAGAGATGGCTAACCCCTTTGAAAATTTCGAAAAATGCGCCCAGAATTCCGAGAAGGCTAACCCCTTTGAAAATTTCGAAAATTGCGCCCAGAATTCCGAGAAGGCTAACCCCTTTGAAAATTTGGAAAAATGCGCCCAGAATTCCGAGAAGGCTAACCCCTTTGAAAATTTCGAAAAATGCGCCCAGAATTCCCCTTTCAAAATTTCGAAAAATGCGCCCAGAATTCCGAGAAGGCTAACCCCTTTGAAAATTTCGAAAAATGCGCCCAGAGTTCAGAGAAGGCTAACCCCTTTGAAAATTTCGAAAAATGCGCCCAGAGTTAAGAGAAGGCTAACCCCTTAGAAAATTTCGAAAAATGCGCCCAGAATTCCGAGAAGGCTAACCCCTTTGAAAATTTCGAAAATTAGGCCCAGAATTCCGAGAAGGCTAACCCCTTTGAAAATTTCGAAAAATGCGCCCAGAATTCCGAGAAGGCTAACCCCTTTGAAAATTTCGAAAAATGCGCCCAGAGTTCAGAGAAGGCTAACCCCTTTGAAAATTTCGAAAAATGCGCCCAGAGTTAAGAGATGGCTAACCCCATTGAAAATTTCGAAAAATGCGCCCAGAATTCCGAGAAGGCTAACCCCTTTGAAAATTTCGAAAATTGCGCCCAGAATTCCAAGAAGGCTAACCCCTTTGAAAATTTCGAAAAATGCGCCCAGAATTCCGAGAAGGCTAACCCCTTTGAAAATTTCGAAAAATGCGCCCAGAATTCCGAGAAGGCTAACCCGTTTGAAAATTTCGAAAAATGCGCCCAGAATTCCGAGAAGGCTAACCCCTTTGAAAATTTGGAAAAATGCGCCCAGAATTCCGAGAAGGCTAACCCCTTTGAAAATTTCGAAAAATGCGCCCAGAATTCCCCTTTCAAAATTTCGAAAAATGCGCCCAGAATTCCGAGAAGGCTAACCCCTTTGAAAATTTCGAAAAATGCGCCCAGAGTTCAGAGAAGGCTAACCCCTTTGAAAATTTCGAAAAATGCGCCCAGAGTTAAGAGAAGGCTAACCAATTAGAAAATTTCAAAAAATGCGCCCAGAATTCCGAGAAGGCTAACCCCTTTGAAAATTTCGAAAAATAGGCCCAGAATTCCGAGAAGGCTAACCCCTTTGAAAATTTCGAAAAATGCGCCCAGAATTCCGAGAAGGCTAACCCCTTTGAAAATTTCGAAAAATGCGCCCAGAGTTCAGAGAAGGCTAACCCCTTTGAAAATTTCGAAAAATGCGCCCAGAATTCCGAGAAGGCTAACCCCTTTGAAAATTTTGAAAAATGCGCCCAGAATTCCGAGAAGGCTAACCCCTTTGAAAATTTCGAAAAATGCGCCCAGAATTCCGAGAAGGCTAACCCCTTTGAAAATTTCGAAAAATGCGCCCAGAATTCCGAGAAGGCTAACCCCTTTGAAAATTTCGAAAAATGCGCCCAGAATTCCGAGAAGGCTAACCCCTTTGAAAATTTCGAAAAATGCGCCAAGAATTCCGACAAGGCTAACCCCTTTGAAAATTTCGAAAAATGCGCCCAGAATTCCGAGAAGGCTAACCCCTTTGAAAATTTCGAAAAATGCGCCCAGAGTTTAGAGAAGGCTAACCCCTTTGAAAATTACGAAAAATGCGCCCAGAATTCCAAGAAGGCTAACCCCTTTGAAAAATTCGAAAAATGCGCCCAGAATGCCATGAAGTCTAACCCCTTTGAAAAAATCGAAAAATGCGCCCAGAATTCCGAGAAGGCTAACCCCTTTGAAAATTACGAAAAATGCGCACAGAATTCCGAGAAGGCTAACCCCTTTGAAAATTTCGAAAAATGCGCCCAGAATTCCGAGAAGGCTAACCCCTTTGAAAATTTCGAAAAATGCGCCCAGAATTCCGAGAAGGCTAACCCCTTTGAAAATTTCGAAAAATGCGCCAAGAATTCCGAGAAGGCTAACCCCTTTGAAAATTTCGAAAAATGCGCCCAGAATTCCGAGAAGGCTAACCCCTTTGAAAAAATCGAAAAATGCGCCCAGAATTCCGAGAAGGCTAACCCCTTTGAAAATTACGAAAAATGCGCACAGAATTCCGAGAAGGCTAACCCCATTGAAAATTTAGAAAAATGCGCCCAGAATTCCGAGAAGGCTAACCCCTTTGAAAATTTCGAAAAATGCGCCCAGAATTCCGAGAAGGCTAACCCCTTTGAAAATTTCGAAAAATGCGCCCAGAATTCCGAGAAGGCTAACCCCTTTGAAAATTTCGAAAAATGCGCCCAGAATTCCGAGAAGGCTAACCCCTTTGAAAATTTCGAAAAATGCGCCCAGAATTCCGAGAAGGCTAACCCCTTTGAAAATTTCGAAAAATGCGCCCAGAATTCCGAGAAGGCTAACCCCTTTGAAAATTTCGAAAAATGCGCCAAGAATTCCGAGAAGGCTAACCCCTTTGAAAATTTCGAAAAATGCGCCCAGAATTCCGAGAAGGCTAACCCCTTTGAAAATTTCGAAAAATGCACCCAGAATTCCGAGAATGCTAACCCTTTTGAAAATTTCGAAAAATGCGCCCAGAATTCCGAGAAGCCTAACCCCTTTGAAAATTTCGCAAAATGCGCCCAGAATTCAAAGAAGGCTAACCCCTTTGAAAATTTCGAAAAATGCGCCCAGAATTCCGAGAAGGCTAACCCCTTTGAAAATTTCGAAAAATGCGCCCAGAATTCCGAGAAGGCTAACCCCTTTGAAAATTTCGAAAAATGCGCCAAGAATTCCGAGAAGGCTAACCCCTTTGAAAATTTCGAAAAATGCGCCCAGAATTCCGAGAAGGCTAACCCCTTTGAAAATTTCAAAAAATGCGCCCAGAATTCCGAGAAGGCTAACCCCTTTGAAAATTTCGAAAAATGCGCCCAGAATTCCGAGAAGGCTAACCCCTTTGAAAATTTCGAAAAATGCGCCCAGAATTCCCCTTTGAAAATTTCGAAAAATGCGCCCAGAATTCCGAGAAGGCTAACCCCTTTGAAAATTTCGAAAAATGCGCCCAGAGTTTAGAGAAGGCTAACCCCTTTGAAAATTTCGAAAAATGCGCCCAGAGTTAAGAGAAGGCTAACCCCTTTGAAAATTTCGAAAAATGCGCCCAGAATTCCAAGAAGGCTAAACCCTTTGAAAAATTCGAAAAATGCGCCCAGAATGCCATGAAGTCTAACCCCTTTGAAAAAATCGAAAAATGCGCCAAGAATTCCGAGAAGGCTAACCCCTTTGAAAATTTCGAAAAATGCGCCCAGAATTCCGAGAAGGCTAACCCCTTTGAAAATTTCGAAAAATGCGCCAAGAATTCCGAGAAGGCTAACCCCTTTGAAAATTTCGAAAAATGCGCCCAGAATTCCGAGAAGGCTAACCCCTTTGAAAAAATCGAAAAATGCGCCCAGAATTCCGAGAAGGCTAACCCCTTTGAAAATTACGAAAAATGCGCACAGAATTCCGAGAAGGCTAACCCCATTGAAAATTTCGAATAATGCGCCCAGAATTCCGAGAAGGCTAACCCCTTTGAAAATTTCGAAAAATGCGCCCAGAATTCCGAGAAGGCTAACCCCTTTGAAAATTTCGAAAAATGCGCCCAGAATTCCGAGAAGGCTAACCCCTTTGAAAATTTCGAAAAATGCGCCCAGAATTCCGAGAAGGCTAACCCCTTTGAAAATTTCGAAAAATGCGCCCAGAATTCCCCTTTGAAAATTTCGAAAAATGCGCCCAGAATTCCGAGAAGGCTAACCCCTTTGAAAATTTCGAAAAATGCGCCCAGAGTTTAGAGAAGGCTAACCCCTTTGAAAATTAAGAAAAATGCGCCCAGAATTCCAAGAAGGCTAACCCCTTTGAAAAATTCGAAAAATGCGCCCAGAATGCCATGAAGTCTAACCCCTTTGAAAAAATCGAAAAATGCGCCCAGAATTCCGAGAAGGCTAACCCCTTTGAAAATTACGAAAAATGCGCACAGAATTCCGAGAAGGCTAACCCCTTTAAAAATTTCGAAAAATGCGCCCAGAATTCCGAGAAGGCTAACCCCTTTGAAAATTTCGAAAAATGCGCCCAGAATTCCGAGAAGGCTAACCCCTTTGAAAATTTCGAAAAATGCGCCAAGAATTCCGAGAAGGCTAACCCCTTTGAAAATTTCGAAAAATGCGCCCAGAATTCCGAGAAGGCTAACCCCTTTGAAAATTTCTAAAAATGCGCCCAGAATTCCGAGAAGGCTAACCCCTTTGAAAATTTCGAAAAATGCGCCCAGAATTCCGAGAAGGCTAACCCCTTTGAAAATTTCGCAAAATGCGCCCAGGATTCCGAGAAGGCTAACCCCTTTGAAAATTTGGAAAAATGCGCCCAGAATTCCGAGAAGGCTAACCCCTTTGAAAATTTCGAAAAATGCGCCCAGAATTCCGAGAAGGCTAACCCCTTTGAAAATTTCGAAAAATGCGCCCAGAATTCCGAGAAGGCTAACCCCTTTGAAAATTTCGAAAAATGCGCCCAGAATTCCGAGAAGGCTTTCCGGAATTCCGAGGAATTCCGAGAATTCCCTTTGAAAATTACGAAAAATGCGCACAGAATTCCGAGAAGGCTAACCCCTTTGAAAATTTCGAAAAATGCGCCCAGAATTCCGAGAAGGCTAACCCCTTTGAAAATTTCGAAAAATGCGCCCAGAATTCCGAGAAGGCTAACCCCTTTGAAAATTTCGGAAAATGCGCCAAGAATTCCGAGAAGGCTAACCCCTTTGAAAATTTCGAAAAATGCGCCCAGAATTCCGAGAAGGCTAACCCCTTTGAAAAAATCGAAAAATGCGCCCAGAATTCCGAGAAGGCTAACCCCTTTGAAAATTACGAAAAATGCGCACAGAATTCCGAGAAGGCTAACCCCATTGAAAATTTCGAATAATGCGCCCAGAATTCCGAGAAGGCTAACCCCTTTGAAAATTTCGAAAAATGCGCCCAGAATTCCGAGAAGGCTAACCCCTTTGAAAATTTCGAAAAATGCGCCCAGAATTCCGAGAAGGCTAACCCCTTTGAAAATTTCGAAAAATGCGCCCAGAATTCCGAGAAGGCTAACCCCTTTGAAAATTTCGAAAAATGCGCCCAGAATTCCCCTTTGAAAATTTCGAAAAATGCGCCCAGAATTCCGAGAAGGCTAACCCCTTTGAAAATTTCGAAAAATGCGCCCAGAGTTTAGAGAAGGCTAACCCCTTTGAAAATTTCGAAAAATGCGCCCAGAGTTAAGAGAAGGCTAACCCCTTTGAAAATTTCGAAAAATGCGCCCAGAATTCCAAGAAGGCTAAACCCTTTGAAAAATTCGAAAAATGCGCCCAGAATGCCATGAAGTCTAACCCCTTTGAAAAAATCGAAAAATGCGCCAAGAATTCCGAGAAGGCTAACCCCTTTGAAAATTACGAAAAATGCGCACAGAATTCCGAGAAGGCTAACCCCTTTGAAAATTCCGAAAAATGCGCCCAGAATTCCGAGAAGGCTAACCCCTTTGAAAATTTCGAAAAATGCGCCCAGAATTCCGAGAAGGCCCCTTTGAAAATTTCGAAAAATGCACCCAGAATGCCGAGAGGTCTAACCCCTTTGAAAATTTCGAAAAATGCGCCCAGAATTCCGAGAAGGCTAACCCCTTTGAAAATTTCGAAAAATCCGCCAAGAATTCCGAGAAGGCTAACCCCTTTGAAAATTTCGAAAAATGCGCCCAGAATTCCGAGAAGGCTAACCCCTTTGAAAATTTCGAAAAATGCGCCCAGAGTTCAGAGAAGGCTAACCCCTTTGAAAATTTCGAAAAATGCGCCCAGAGTCAAGAGAAAGCTAACCCCTTTGAAAATTTCGAAAAATGCGCCCAGAATTCCGAGAAGGCTAACCCCTTTGAAAATTTCGAAAATTGCGCCCAGAATTCCGAGAAGGCTAACCCCTTTGAAAATTTCGAAAAATGCGCCCAGAATTCCGAGAAGGCTAACCCCTTTGAAAATTTCGAAAAATGCGCCCAGAATTCCCCTTTCAAAATTTCGAAAAATGCGCCCTGAATTCCGAGAAGGCTAACCCCTTTGAAAATTTCGAAAAATGCGCCCAGAGTTCAGAGAAGGCTAACCCCTTTGAAAATTTCGAAAAATGCGCCCAGAGTTAAGAGAAGGCTAACCCCTTAGAAAATTTCGAAAAATGCGCCCAGAATTCCGAGAAGGCTAACCCCTTTGAAAATTTCGAAAAATGCGCCCAGAATTCCGAGAAGGCTAACCCCTTTGAAAATTTCGAAAAATGCGCCCAGAGTTCAGAGAAGGCTAACCCCTTTGAAAATTTCGAAAAATGCGCCCAGAGTTAAGAGAAGGCTAACCCCTTTGAAAATTTCGAAAAATGCGCCCAGAATTCCGAGAAGGCTAACCTCTTTGAAAATTTCGAAAATTGCGCCCAGAATTCCGAGAAGGCTAACCCCTTTGAAAATTTCGAAAAATGCGCCCAGAATTCCGAGAAGGCTAACCCCTTTGAAAATTTCGAAAAATGCGCCCAGAATTCCGAGAAGGCTAACCCCTTTGAAAAAATCGAAAAATGCGCCCAGAATTCCGAGAAGGCTAACCCCTTTGAAAATTTCGAAAAATGCGCCCAGAGTTTAGAGAAGGCTAACCCCTTTGAAAATTTCGAAAAATGCGCCCAGAGTTAAGAGAAGGCTAACCCCTTTGAAAATTTCGAAAAATGCGCCAAGAATTCCGAGAAGGCTAACCCCTTTGAAAATTTCGAAAAATGCGCCCAGAATTCCGAGAAGGCTAACCCCTTTGAAAATTTCGAAAAATGCGCCCAGAGTTCAGAGAAGGCTAACCCCTTTGAAAATTTCGAAAAATGCGCCCAGAGTTAAGAGATGGCTAACCCCTTTGAAAATTTCGAAAAATGCGCCCAGAATTCCGAGAAGGCTAACCCCTTTGAAAATTTCGAAAATTGCGCCCAGAATTCCGAGAAGGCTAATCCCTTTGAAAATTTCGAAAAATGCGCCCAGAATTCCGAGAAGGCTAACCCCTTTGAAAATTTCGAAAAATGCGCCCAGAATTCCGAGAAGGCTAACCCCTTTGAAAATTTGGAAAAATGCGCCCAGAATTCCGAGAAGGCTAACCCCTTTGAAAATTTCGAAAAATGCGCCCAGAATTCCCCTTTCAAAATTTCAAAAAATGCGCCCAGAATTCCGAGAAGGCTAACCCCTTTGAAAATTTCGAAAAATAGGCCCAGAATTCCGAGAAGGCTAACCCCTTTGAAAATTTCGAAAAATGCGCCCAGAATTCCGAGAAGGCTAACCCCTTTGAAAATTTCGAAAAATGCGCCCAGAGTTCAGAGAAGGCTAACCCCTTTGAAAATTTCGAAAAATGCGCCCAGAATTCCGAGAAGGCTAACCCCTTTGAAAATTTTGAAAAATGCGCCCAGAATTCCGAGAAGGCTAACCCCTTTGAAAATTTCGAAAAATGCGCCCAGAATTCCGAGAAGGCTAACCCCTTTGAAAATTTCGAAAAATGCGCCCAGAATTCCGAGAAGGCTAACCCCTTTGAAAATTTCGAAAAATGCGCCCAGAATTCCGAGAAGGCTAACCCCTTTGAAAATTTCGAAAAATGCGCCAAGAATTCAGACAAGGCTAACCCCTTTGAAAATTTCGAAAAATGCGCCCAGAATTCCGAGAAGGCTAACCCCTTTGAAAATTTCGAAAAATGCGCCCAGAATTCCGAGAAGGCTAACCCCTTTGAAAAAATCGAAAAATGCGCCCAGAATTCCGAGAAGGCTAACCCCTTTGAAAATTTCGAAAAATGCGCCCAGAGTTTAGAGAAGGCTAACCCCTTTGAAAATTTCGAAAAATGCGCCCAGAGTTAAGAGAAGGCTAACCCCTTTGAAAATTTCGAAAAATGCGCCAAGAATTCCGAGAAGGCTAACCCCTTTGAAAATTTCGAAAAATGCGCCCAGAATTCCGAGAAGGCTAACCCCTTTGAAAATTTCGAAAAATGCGCCCAGAGTTCAGAGAAGGCTAACCCCTTTGAAAATTTCGAAAAATGCGCCCAGAGTTAAGAGATGGCTAACCCCTTTGAAAATTTCGAAAAATGCGCCCAGAATTCCGAGAAGGCTAACCCCTTTGAAAATTTCGAAAATTGCGCCCAGAATTCCGAGAAGGCTAATCCCTTTGAAAATTTCGAAAAATGCGCCCAGAATTCCGAGAAGGCTAACCCCTTTGAAAATTTCGAAAAATGCGCCCAGAATTCCGAGAAGGCTAACCCCTTTGAAAATTTGGAAAAATGCGCCCAGAATTCCGAGAAGGCTAACCCCTTTGAAAATTTCGAAAAATGCGCCCAGAATTCCCCTTTCAAAATTTCGAAAAATGCGCCCAGAATTCCGAGAAGGCTAACCCCTTTGAAAATTTCGAAAAATGCGCCCAGAGTTCAGAGAAGGCTAACCCCTTTGAAAATTTCGAAAAATGCGCCCAGAGTTAAGAGAAGGCTAACCCCTTAGAAAATTTCGAAAAATGCGCCCAGAATTCCGAGAAGGCTAACCCCTTTGAAAATTTCGAAAAATGCGCACAGAATTCCGAGAAGGCTAACCCCTTTGAAAATTCCGAAAAATGCGCCCAGAATTCCGAGAAGGCTAACCCCTTTGAAAATTTCGAAAAATGCGCCCAGAATTCCGAGAAGGCCCCTTTGAAAATTTCGAAAAATGCACCCAGAATGCCGATAGGTCTAACCCCTTTGAAAATTTCGAAAAATGCGCCCAGAATTCCGAGAAGGCTAACCCCTTTGAAAATTTCGAAAAATCCGCCAAGAATTCCGAGAAGGCTAACCCCTTTGAAAATTTCGAAAAATGCGCCCAGAATTCCGAGAAGGCTAACCCCTTTGAAAATTTCGAAAAATGCGCCCAGAATTCCGAGAAGGCTAACCCGTTTGAAAATTTCGAAAAATGCGCCCAGAATTCCGAGAAGGCTAACCCCTTTGAAAATTTGGAAAAATGCGCCCAGAATTCCGAGAAGGCTAACCCCTTTGAAAATTTCGAAAAATGCGCCCAGAATTCCCCTTTCAAAATTTCGAAAAATGCGCCCAGAATTCCGAGAAGGCTAACCCCTTTGAAAATTTCGAAAAATGCGCCCAGAGTTCAGAGAAGGCTAACCCCTTTGAAAATTTCGAAAAATGCGCCCAGAGTTAAGAGAAGGCTAACCAATTAGAAAATTTCAAAAAATGCGCCCAGAATTCCGAGAAGGCTAACCCCTTTGAAAATTTCGAAAAATAGGCCCAGAATTCCGAGAAGGCTAACCCCTTTGAAAATTTCGAAAAATGCGCCCAGAATTCCGAGAAGGCTAACCCCTTTGAAAATTTCGAAAAATGCGCCCAGAGTTCAGAGAAGGCTAACCCCTTTGAAAATTTCGAAAAATGCGCCCAGAATTCCGAGAAGGCTAACCCCTTTGAAAATTTTGAAAAATGCGCCCAGAATTCCGAGAAGGCTAACCCCTTTGAAAATTTCGAAAAATGCGCCCAGAATTCCGAGAAGGCTAACCCCTTTGAAAATTTCGAAAAATGCGCCCAGAATTCCGAGAAGGCTAACCCCTTTGAAAATTTCGAAAAATGCGCCCAGAATTCCGAGAAGGCTAACCCCTTTGAAAATTTCGAAAAATGCGCCAAGAATTCCGACAAGGCTAACCCCTTTGAAAATTTCGAAAAATGCGCCCAGAATTCCGAGAAGGCTAACCCCTTTGAAAATTTCGAAAAATGCGCCCAGAGTTTAGAGAAGGCTAACCCCTTTGAAAATTACGAAAAATGCGCCCAGAATTCCAAGAAGGCTAACCCCTTTGAAAAATTCGAAAAATGCGCCCAGAATGCCATGAAGTCTAACCCCTTTGAAAAAATCGAAAAATGCGCCCAGAATTCCGAGAAGGCTAACCCCTTTGAAAATTACGAAAAATGCGCACAGAATTCCGAGAAGGCTAACCCCTTTGAAAATTTCGAAAAATGCGCCCAGAATTCCGAGAAGGCTAACCCCTTTGAAAATTTCGAAAAATGCGCCCAGAATTCCGAGAAGGCTAACCCCTTTGAAAATTTCGAAAAATGCGCCAAGAATTCCGAGAAGGCTAACCCCTTTGAAAATTTCGAAAAATGCGCCCAGAATTCCGAGAAGGCTAACCCCTTTGAAAAAATCGAAAAATGCGCCCAGAATTCCGAGAAGGCTAACCCCTTTGAAAATTACGAAAAATGCGCACAGAATTCCGAGAAGGCTAACCCCATTGAAAATTTAGAAAAATGCGCCCAGAATTCCGAGAAGGCTAACCCCTTTGAAAATTTCGAAAAATGCGCCCAGAATTCCGAGAAGGCTAACCCCTTTGAAAATTTCGAAAAATGCGCCCAGAATTCCGAGAAGGCTAACCCCTTTGAAAATTTCGAAAAATGCGCCCAGAATTCCGAGAAGGCTAACCCCTTTGAAAATTTCGAAAAATGCGCCCAGAATTCCGAGAAGGCTAACCCCTTTGAAAATTTCGAAAAATGCGCCCAGAATTCCGAGAAGGCTAACCCCTTTGAAAATTTCGAAAAATGCGCCAAGAATTCCGAGAAGGCTAACCCCTTTGAAAATTTCGAAAAATGCGCCCAGAATTCCGAGAAGGCTAACCCCTTTGAAAATTTCGAAAAATGCGCCCAGAATTCCGAGAAGCCTAACCCCTTTGAAAATTTCGCAAAATGCGCCCAGAATTCAAAGAAGGCTAACCCCTTTGAAAATTTCGAAAAATGCGCCCAGAATTCCGAGAAGGCTAACCCCTTTGAAAATTTCGAAAAATGCGCCCAGAATTCCGAGAAGGCTAACCCCTTTGAAAATTTCGAAAAATGCGCCAAGAATTCCGAGAAGGCTAACCCCTTTGAAAATTTCGAAAAATGCGCCCAGAATTCCGAGAAGGCTAACCCCTTTGAAAATTTCGAAAAATGCGCCCAGAGTTTAGAGAAGGCTAACCCCTTTGAAAATTTCGAAAAATGCGCCCAGAGTTAAGAGAAGGCTAACCCCTTTGAAAATTTCGAAAAATGCGCCCAGAATTCCAAGAAGGCTAAACCCTTTGAAAAATTCGAAAAATGCGCCCAGAATGCCATGAAGTCTAACCCCTTTGAAAAAATCGAAAAATGCGCCAAGAATTCCGAGAAGGCTAACCCCTTTGAAAATTTCGAAAAATGCGCCCAGAATTCCGAGAAGGCTAACCCCTTTGAAAATTTCGAAAAATGCGCCAAGAATTCCGAGAAGGCTAACCCCTTTGAAAATTTCGAAAAATGCGCCCAGAATTCCGAGAAGGCTAACCCCTTTGAAAAAATCGAAAAATGCGCCCAGAATTCCGAGAAGGCTAACCCCTTTGAAAATTACGAAAAATGCGCACAGAATTCCGAGAAGGCTAACCCCATTGAAAATTTCGAATAATGCGCCCAGAATTCCGAGAAGGCTAACCCCTTTGAAAATTTCGAAAAATGCGCCCAGAATTCCGAGAAGGCTAACCCCTTTGAAAATTTCGAAAAATGCGCCCAGAATTCCGAGAAGGCTAACCCCTTTGAAAATTTCGAAAAATGCGCCCAGAATTCCGAGAAGGCTAACCCCTTTGAAAATTTCGAAAAATGCGCCCAGAATTCCCCTTTGAAAATTTCGAAAAATGCGCCCAGAATTCCGAGAAGGCTAACCCCTTTGAAAATTTCGAAAAATGCGCCCAGAGTTTAGAGAAGGCTAACCCCTTTGAAAATTAAGAAAAATGCGCCCAGAATTCCAAGAAGGCTAACCCCTTTGAAAAATTCGAAAAATGCGCCCAGAATGCCATGAAGTCTAACCCCTTTGAAAAAATCGAAAAATGCGCCCAGAATTCCGAGAAGGCTAACCCCTTTGAAAATTACGAAAAATGCGCACAGAATTCCGAGAAGGCTAACCCCTTTGAAAATTTCGAAAAATGCGCCCAGAATTCCGAGAAGGCTAACCCCTTTGAAAATTTCGAAAAATGCGCCCAGAATTCCGAGAAGGCTAACCCCTTTGAAAATTTCGAAAAATGCGCCAAGAATTCCGAGAAGGCTAACCCCTTTGAAAATTTCGAAAAATGCGCCCAGAATTCCGAGAAGGCTAACCCCTTTGAAAATTTCTAAAAATGCGCCCAGAATTCCGAGAAGGCTAACCCCTTTGAAAATTTCGAAAAATGCGCCCAGAATTCCGAGAAGGCTAACCCCTTTGAAAATTTCGCAAAATGCGCCCAGGATTCCGAGAAGGCTAACCCCTTTGAAAATTTGGAAAAATGCGCCCAGAATTCCGAGAAGGCTAACCCCTTTGAAAATTTCGAAAAATGCGCCCAGAATTCCGAGAAGGCTAACCCCTTTGAAAATTTCGAAAAATGCGCCCAGAATTCCGAGAAGGCTAACCCCTTTGAAAATTTCGAAAAATGCGCCCAGAATTCCGAGAAGGCTTTCCGGAATTCCGAGGAATTCCGAGAATTCCCTTTGAAAATTACGAAAAATGCGCACAGAATTCCGAGAAGGCTAACCCCTTTGAAAATTTCGAAAAATGCGCCCAGAATTCCGAGAAGGCTAACCCCTTTGAAAATTTCGAAAAATGCGCCCAGAATTCCGAGAAGGCTAACCCCTTTGAAAATTTCGAAAAATGCGCCAAGAATTCCGAGAAGGCTAACCCCTTTGAAAATTTCGAAAAATGCGCCCAGAATTCCGAGAAGGCTAACCCCTTTGAAAAAATCGAAAAATGCGCCCAGAATTCCGAGAAGGCTAACCCCTTTGAAAATTACGAAAAATGCGCACAGAATTCCGAGAAGGCTAACCCCATTGAAAATTTCGAATAATGCGCCCAGAATTCCGAGAAGGCTAACCCCTTTGAAAATTTCGAAAAATGCGCCCAGAATTCCGAGAAGGCTAACCCCTTTGAAAATTTCGAAAAATGCGCCCAGAATTCCGAGAAGGCTAACCCCTTTGAAAATTTCGAAAAATGCGCCCAGAATTCCGAGAAGGCTAACCCCTTTGAAAATTTCGAAAAATGCGCCCAGAATTCCCCTTTGAAAATTTCGAAAAATGCGCCCAGAATTCCGAGAAGGCTAACCCCTTTGAAAATTTCGAAAAATGCGCCCAGAGTTTAGAGAAGGCTAACCCCTTTGAAAATTTCGAAAAATGCGCCCAGAGTTAAGAGAAGGCTAACCCCTTTGAAAATTTCGAAAAATGCGCCCAGAATTCCAAGAAGGCTAAACCCTTTGAAAAATTCGAAAAATGCGCCCAGAATGCCATGAAGTCTAACCCCTTTGAAAAAATCGAAAAATGCGCCAAGAATTCCGAGAAGGCTAACCCCTTTGAAAATTACGAAAAATGCGCACAGAATTCCGAGAAGGCTAACCCCTTTGAAAATTCCGAAAAATGCGCCCAGAATTCCGAGAAGGCTAACCCCTTTGAAAATTTCGAAAAATGCGCCCAGAATTCCGAGAAGGCCCCTTTGAAAATTTCGAAAAATGCACCCAGAATGCCGAGAGGTCTAACCCCTTTGAAAATTTCGAAAAATGCGCCCAGAATTCCGAGAAGGCTAACCCCTTTGAAAATTTCGAAAAATCCGCCAAGAATTCCGAGAAGGCTAACCCCTTTGAAAATTTCGAAAAATGCGCCCAGAATTCCGAGAAGGCCCTTTGAAAATTTCGAAAAATGCGCCCAGAGTTCAGAGAAGGCTAACCCCTTTGAAAATTTCGAAAAATGCGCCCAGAGTCAAGAGAAAGCTAACCCCTTTGAAAATTTCGAAAAATGCGCCCAGAATTCCGAGAAGGCTAACCCCTTTGAAAATTTCGAAAATTGCGCCCAGAATTCCGAGAAGGCTAACCCCTTTGAAAATTTCGAAAAATGCGCCCAGAATTCCGAGAAGGCTAACCCCTTTGAAAATTTCGAAAAATGCGCCCAGAATTCCCCTTTCAAAATTTCGAAAAATGCGCCCTGAATTCCGAGAAGGCTAACCCCTTTGAAAATTTCGAAAAATGCGCCCAGAGTTCAGAGAAGGCTAACCCCTTTGAAAATTTCGAAAAATGCGCCCAGAGTTAAGAGAAGGCTAACCCCTTAGAAAATTTCGAAAAATGCGCCCAGAATTCCGAGAAGGCTAACCCCTTTGAAAATTTCGAAAAATGCGCCCAGAATTCCGAGAAGGCTAACCCCTTTGAAAAAATCGAAAAATGCGCCCAGAATTCCGAGAAGGCTAACCCCTTTGAAAATTTCGAAAAATGCGCCCAGAGTTCAGAGAAGGCTAACCCCTTTGAAAATTTCGAAAAATGCGCCCAGAGTTAAGAGAAGGCTAACCCCTTTGAAAATTTCGAAAAATGCGCCCAGAGTTAAGAGAAGGCTAACCCCTTTGAAAATTTCGAAAAATGCGCCCAGAATTCCGAGAAGGCTAACCTCTTTGAAAATTTCGAAAATTGCGCCCAGAATTCCGAGAAGGCTAACCCCTTTGAAAATTTCGAAAAATGCGCCCAGAATTCCGAGAAGGCTAACCCCTTTGAAAATTTCGAAAAATGCGCCCAGAATTCCGAGAAGGCTAACCCCTTTGAAAAAATCGAAAAATGCGCCCAGAATTCCGAGAAGGCTAACCCCTTTGAAAATTTCGAAAAATGCGCCCAGAGTTTAGAGAAGGCTAACCCCTTTGAAAATTTCGAAAAATGCGCCCAGAGTTAAGAGAAGGCTAACCCCTTTGAAAATTTCGAAAAATGCGCCAAGAATTCCGAGAAGGCTAACCCCTTTGAAAATTTCGAAAAATGCGCCCAGAATTCCGAGAAGGCTAACCCCTTTGAAAATTTCGAAAAATGCGCCCAGAGTTCAGAGAAGGCTAACCCCTTTGAAAATTTCGAAAAATGCGCCCAGAGTTAAGAGATGGCTAACCCCTTTGAAAATTTCGAAAAATGCGCCCAGAATTCCGAGAAGGCTAACCCCTTTGAAAATTTCGAAAATTGCGCCCAGAATTCCGAGAAGGCTAATCCCTTTGAAAATTTCGAAAAATGCGCCCAGAATTCCGAGAAGGCTAACCCCTTTGAAAATTTCGAAAAATGCGCCCAGAATTCCGAGAAGGCTAACCCCTTTGAAAATTTGGAAAAATGCGCCCAGAATTCCGAGAAGGCTAACCCCTTTGAAAATTTCGAAAAATGCGCCCAGAATTCCCCTTTCAAAATTTCGAAAAATGCGCCCAGAATTCCGAGAAGGCTAACCCCTTTGAAAATTTCGAAAAATGCGCCCAGAGTTCAGAGAAGGCTAACCCCTTTGAAAATTTCGAAAAATGCGCCCAGAGTTAAGAGAAGGCTAACCCCTTAGAAAATTTCGAAAAATGCGCCCAGAATTCCGAGAAGGCTAACCCCTTTGAAAATTTCGAAAAATAGGCCCAGAATTCCGAGAAGGCTAACCCCTTTGAAAATTTCGAAAAATGCGCCCAGAATTCCGAGAAGGCTAACCCCTTTGAAAATTTCGAAAAATGCGCCCAGAGTTCAGAAAAGGCTAACCCCTTTGAAAATTTCGAAAAATGCGCCCAGAGTTAAGAGAAGGCTAACCCCTTTGAAAATTTCGAAAAATGCGCCCAGAATTCCGAGAAGGCTAACCCCTTTGAAAATTTCGAAAATTGCGCCCAGAATTTTGAGAAGGCTAACCCCTTTGAAAATTTCGAAAAATGCGCCCAGAATTCCGAGAAGGCTAACCCCTTTGAAAATTTCGAAAAATGCGCCCAGAATTCCGAGAAGGCTAACCCCTTTGAAAATTTCGAAAAATGCGCCCAGAATTCCGAGAAGGCTAACCCCTTTGAAAATTTCGAAAAATGCGCCCAGAATTCCGAGAAGGCTAACCCCTTTGAAAATTTCGAAAAATGCGCCAAGAATTCCGACAAGGCTAACCCCTTTGAAAATTTCGAAAAATGCGCCCAGAATTCCGAGAAGGCTAACCCCTTTGAAAATTTCGAAAAATGCGCCCAGAGTTTAGAGAAGGCTAACCCCTTTGAAAATTACGAAAAATGCGCCCAGAATTCCAAGAAGGCTAACCCCTTTGAAAAATTCGAAAAATGCGCCCAGAATGCCATGAAGTCTAACCCCTTTGAAAAAATCGAAAAATGCGCCCAGAATTCCGAGAACGCTAACCCCTTTGAAAATTACGAAAAATGCGCACAGAATTCCGAGAAGGCTAACCCCTTTGAAAATTTCGAAAAATGCGCCCAGAATTCCGAGAAGGCTAACCCCTTTGAAAATTTCGAAAAATGCGCCCAGAATTCCGAGAAGGCTAACCCCTTTGAAAATTTCGAAAAATGCGCCAAGAATTCCGAGAAGGCTAACCCCTTTGAAAATTTCGAAAAATGCGCCCAGAATTCCGAGAAGGCTAACCCCTTTGAAAATTTCTAAAAATGCGCCCAGAATTCCGAGAAGGCTAACCCCTTTGAAAATTTCGAAAAATGCGCCCAGAATTCCGAGAAGGCTAACCCCTTTGAAAATTTCGCAAAATGCGCCCAGGATTCCGAGAAGGCTAACCCCTTTGAAAATTTGGAAAAATGCGCCCAGAATTCCGAGAAGGCTAACCCCTTTGAAAATTTCGAAAAATGCGCCCAGAATTCCGAGAAGGCTAACCCCTTTGAAAATTTCGAAAAATGCGCCCAGAATTCCGAGAAGGCTAACCCCTTTGAAAATTTCAAAAAATGCGCCCAGAATTCCGAGAAGGCTTTCCGGAATTCCGAGGAATTCCGAGAATTCCCTTTGAAAATTACGAAAAATGCGCACAGAATTCCGAGAAGGCTAACCCCTTTGAAAATTTCGAAAAATGCGCCCAGAATTCCGAGAAGGCTAACCCCTTTGAAAATTTCGAAAAATGCGCCCAGAATTCCGAGAAGGCTAACCCCTTTGAAAATTTCGAAAAATGCGCCAAGAATTCCGAGAAGGCTAACCCCTTTGAAAATTTCGAAAAATGCGCCCAGAATTCCGAGAAGGCTAACCCCTTTGAAAAAATCGAAAAATGCGCCCAGAATTCCGAGAAGGCTAACCCCTTTGAAAATTACGAAAAATGCGCACAGAATTCCGAGAAGGCTAACCCCATTGAAAATTTCGAATAATGCGCCCAGAATTCCGAGAAGGCTAACCCCTTTGAAAATTTCGAAAAATGCGCCCAGAATTCCGAGAAGGCTAACCCCTTTGAAAATTTCGAAAAATGCGCCCAGAATTCCGAGAAGGCTAACCCCTTTGAAAATTTCGAAAAATGCGCCCAGAATTCCGAGAAGGCTAACCCCTTTGAAAATTTCGAAAAATGCGCCCAGAATTCCGAGAAGGCTAACCCCTTTGAAAATTTCGAAAAATGCGCCCAGAATTCCGAGAAGGCTAACCCCTTTGAAAATTTCGAAAAATGCGCCAAGAATTCCGAGAAGGCTAACCCCTTTGAAAATTTCGAAAAATGCGCCCAGAATTCCGAGAAGGCTAACCCCTTTGAAAATTTCGAAAAATGCACCCAGAATTCCGAGAAGGCTAACCCTTTTGAAAATTTCGAAAAATGCGCCCAGAATTCCGAGAAGCCTAACCCCTTTGAAAATTTCGCAAAATGCGCCCAGAATTCAAAGAAGGCTAACCCCTTTGAAAATTTCGAAAAATGCGCCCAGAATTCCGTGAAGTCTAACCCCTTTGAAAATTTCGAAAAATGCGCCCAGAATTCCGAGAAGGCTAACCCCTTTGAAAATTTCGAAAAATGCGCCAAGAATTCCGAGAAGGCTAACCCCTTTGAAAATTTCGAAAAATGCGCCCAGAATTCCGAGAAGGCTAACCCCTTTGAAAATTTCGAAAAATGCGCCCAGAATTCCGAGAAGGCTAACCCCTTTGAAAATTTCGAAAAATGCGCCCAGAATTCCGAGAAGGCTAACCCCTTTGAAAATTTCGCAAAATGCGCCCAGAATTCCGAGAAGGCTAACCCCTTTGAAAATTTGGAAAAATGCGCCCAGAATTCCGAGAAGGCTAACCCCTTTGAAAATTTCGAAAAATGCGCCCAGAATTCCCCTTTGAAAATTTCGAAAAATGCGCCCAGAATTCCGAGAAGGCTAACCCCTTTGAAAATTTCGAAAAATGCGCCCAGAGTTTAGAGAAGGCTAACCCCTTTGAAAATTTCGAAAAATGCGCCCAGAGTTAAGAGAAGGCTAACCCCTTTGAAAATTTCGAAAAATGCGCCCAGAATTCCAATAAGGCTAAACCCTTTGAAAAATTCGAAAAATGCGCCCAGAATGCCATGAAGTCTAACCCCTTTGAAAAAATCGAAAAATGCGCCCAGAATTCCGAGAAGGCTAACCCCTTTGAAAATTTCGAAAAATGCGCACAGAATTCCGAGAAGGCTAACCCCTTTGAAAATTCCGAAAAATGCGCCCAGAATTCCGAGAAGGCTAACCCCTTTGAAAATTTCGAAAAATGCGCCCAGAATTCCGAGAAGGCCCCTTTGAAAATTTCGAAAAATGCACCCAGAATGCCGAGAGGTCTAACCCCTTTGAAAATTTCGAAAAATGCGCCCAGAATTCCGAGAAGGCTAACCCCTTTGAAAATTTCGAAAAATCCGCCAAGAATTCCGAGAAGGCTAACCCCTTTGAAAATTTCGAAAAATGCGCCCAGAATTCCGAGAAGGCTAACCCCTTTGAAAATTTCGAAAAATGCGCCCAGAGTTAAGAGAAAGCTAACCCCTTTGAAAATTTCGAAAAATGCGCCCAGAATTCCGAGAAGGCTAACCCCTTTGAAAATTTCGAAAATTGCGCCCAGAATTCCGAGAAGGCTAACCCCTTTGAAAATTTCGAAAAATGCGCCCAGAATTCCGAGAAGGCTAACCCCTTTGAAAATTTCGAAAAATGCGCCCAGAATTCCGAGAAGGTTAACCCCTTTCAAAATTTCGAAAAATGCGCCCAGAATTCCGAAAAGGCTAACCCCTTTGAAAATTTCGAAAAATGCGCCCAGAATTCCGAGAAGGCTAACCCCTTTGAAAATTTCGAAAAATGCGCCAAGAATTCCGAGAAGGCTAACCCCTTTGAAAATTTCGAAAAATGCGCCCAGAATTCCGAGAAGGCTAACCCCTTTGAAAATTTCGAAAAATGCCTCCAGAATTCCGAGAAGGCTAACCCCTTTGAAAATTTCGAAAAATGCGCCCAGAATTCCGAGAAGGCTAACCCCTTTGAAAATTTCGCAAAATGCGCCCAGAATTCCGAGAAGGCTAACCCCTTTGAAAATTTGGAAAAATGCGCCCAGAATTCCGAGAAGGCTAACCCCTTTGAAAATTTCGAAAAATGCGCCCAGAATTCCCCTTTGAAAATTTCGAAAAATGCGCCCAGAATTCCGAGAAGGCTAACCCCTTTGAAAATTTCGAAAAATGCGCCCAGAGTTTAGAGAAGGCTAACCCCTTTGAAAATTTCGAAAAATGCGCCCAGAGTTAAGAGAAGGCTAACCCCTTTGAAAATTTCGAAAAATGCGCCCAGAATTCCAATAAGGCTAAACCCTTTGAAAAATTCGAAAAATGCGCCCAGAATGCCATGAAGTCTAACCCCTTTGAAAAAATCGAAAAATGCGCCCAGAATTCCGAGAAGGCTAACCCCTTTGAAAATTACGAAAAATGCGCACAGAATTCCGAGAAGGCTAACCCCTTTGAAAATTCCGAAAAATGCGCCCAGAATTCCGAGAAGGCTAACCCCTTTGAAAATTTCGAAAAATGCGCCCAGAATTCCGAGAAGGCCCCTTTGAAAATTTCGAAAAATGCACCCAGAATGCCGAGAGGTCTAACCCCTTTGAAAATTTCGAAAAATGCGCCCAGAATTCCGAGAAGGCTAACCCCTTTGAAAATTTCGAAAAATGCGCCCAGAGTTTAGAGAAGGCTAACCCCTTTGAAAATTTCGAAAAATGCGCCCAGAGTTAAGAGAAGGCTAACCCCTTTGAAAATTTCGAAAAATGCGCCCAGAATTCCAATAAGGCTAAACCCTTTGAAAAATTCGAAAAATGCGCCCAGAATGCCATGAAGTCTAACCCCTTTGAAAAAATCGAAAAATGCGCCCAGAATTCCGAGAAGGCTAACCCCTTTGAAAATTTCGAAAAATGCGCACAGAATTCCGAGAAGGCTAACCCCTTTGAAAATTCCGAAAAATGCGCCCAGAATTCCGAGAAGGCTAACCCCTTTGAAAATTTCGAAAAATGCGCCCAGAATTCCGAGAAGGCCCCTTTGAAAATTTCGAAAAATGCACCCAGAATGCCGATAGGTCTAACCCCTTTGAAAATTTCGAAAAATGCGCCCAGAATTCCGAGAAGGCTAACCCCTTTGAAAATTTCGAAAAATCCGCCAAGAATTCCGAGAAGGCTAACCCCTTTGAAAATTTCGAAAAATGCGCCCAGAATTCCGAGAAGGCTAACCCCTTTGAAAATTTCGAAAAATGCGCCCAGAGTTAAGAGAAAGCTAACCCCTTTGAAAATTTCGAAAAATGCGCCCAGAATTCCGAGAAGGCTAACCCCTTTGAAAATTTCGAAAATTGCGCCCAGAATTCCGAGAAGGCTAACCCCTTTGAAAATTTCGAAAAATGCGCCCAGAATTCCGAGAAGGCTAACCCCTTTGAAAATTTCGAAAAATGCGCCCAGAATTCCGAGAAGGTTAACCCCTTTCAAAATTTCGAAAAATGCGCCCAGAATTCCGAAAAGGCTAACCCCTTTGAAAATTTCGAAAAATGCGCCCAGAATTCCGAGAAGGCTAACCCCTTTGAAAATTTCGAAAAATGCGCCAAGAATTCCGAGAAGGCTAACCCCTTTGAAAATTTCGAAAAATGCGCCCAGAATTCCGAGAAGGCTAACCCCTTTGAAAATTTCGAAAAATGCCTCCAGAATTCCGAGAAGGCTAACCCCTTTGAAAATTTCGAAAAATGCGCCCAGAATTCCGAGAAGGCTAACCCCTTTGAAAATTTCGCAAAATGCGCCCAGAATTCCGAGAAGGCTAACCCCTTTGAAAATTTGGAAAAATGCGCCCAGAATTCCGAGAAGGCTAACCCCTTTGAAAATTTCGAAAAATGCGCCCAGAATTCCCCTTTGAAAATTTCGAAAAATGCGCCCAGAATTCCGAGAAGGCTAACCCCTTTGAAAATTTCGAAAAATGCGCCCAGAGTTTAGAGAAGGCTAACCCCTTTGAAAATTTCGAAAAATGCGCCCAGAGTTAAGAGAAGGCTAACCCCTTTGAAAATTTCGAAAAATGCGCCCAGAATTCCAATAAGGCTAAACCCTTTGAAAAATTCGAAAAATGCGCCCAGAATGCCATGAAGTCTAACCCCTTTGAAAAAATCGAAAAATGCGCCCAGAATTCCGAGAAGGCTAACCCCTTTGAAAATTACGAAAAATGCGCACAGAATTCCGAGAAGGCTAACCCCTTTGAAAATTCCGAAAAATGCGCCCAGAATTCCGAGAAGGCTAACCCCTTTGAAAATTTCGAAAAATGCGCCCAGAATTCCGAGAAGGCCCCTTTGAAAATTTCGAAAAATGCACCCAGAATGCCGAGAGGTCTAACCCCTTTGAAAATTTCGAAAAATGCGCCCAGAATTCCGAGAAGGCTAACCCCTTTGAAAATTTCGAAAAATCCGCCAAGAATTCCGAGAAGGCTAACCCCTTTGAAAATTTCGAAAAATGCGCCCAGAGTTCAGAGAAGGCTAACCCCTTTGAAAATTTCGAAAAATGCGCCCAGAGTTAAGAGAAAGCTAACCCCTTTGAAAATTTCGAAAAATGCGCCCAGAATTCCGAGAAGGCTAACCCCTTTGAAAATTTCGAAAATTGCGCCCAGAATTCCGAGAAGGCTAACCCCTTTGAAAATTTCGAAAAATGCGCCCAGAATTCCGAGAAGGCTAACCCCTTTGAAAATTTCGAAAAATGCGCCCAGAATTCCGAGAAGGTTAACCCCTTTCAAAATTTCGAAAAATGCGCCCAGAATTCCGAGAAGGCTAACCCCTTTGAAAATTTGGAAAAATGCGCCCAGAATTCCGAGAAGGCTAACCCCTTTGAAAATTTCGAAAAATGCGCGCAGAATTCCCCTTTCAAAATTTCGAAAAATGCGCCCAGAATTCCGAGAAGGCTAACCCCTTTGAAAATTTCGAAAAATGCGCCCAGAGTTCAGAGAAGGCTAACCCCTTTGAAAATTTCGAAAAATGCGCCCAGAGTTAAGAGAAGGCTAACCCCTTAGAAAATTTCGAAAAATGCGCCCAGAATTCCGAGAAGGCTAACCCCTTTGAAAATTTCGAAAAATGCGCCCAGAATTCCGAGAAGGCTAACCCCTTTGAAAATTTCGAAAAATGCGCCCAGAGTTCAGAGAAGGCTAACCCCTTTGAAAATTTCGAAAAATGCGCCCAGAGTTAAGAGAAGGCTAACCCCTTTGAAAATTTCGAAAAATGCGCCCAGAATTCTGAGAAGGCTAACCTCTTTGAAAATTTCGAAAATTGCGCCCAGAATTCCGAGAAGGCTAACCCCTTTGAAAATTTCGAAAAATGCGCCCAGAATTCCGAGAAGGCTAACCCCTTTGAAAATTTCGAAAAATGCGCCCAGAGTTCAGAGAAGGCTAACCCCTTTGAAAATTTCGAAAAATGCGCCCAGAGTTAAGAGAAGGCTAACCCCTTTGAAAATTTCGAAAAATGC
Organism: Ectobius pallidus; assembly: GCA_964059195.1. NCBI lineage: Eukaryota > Metazoa > Arthropoda > Insecta > Blattodea > Ectobiidae > Ectobius > Ectobius pallidus. Next base: position 328,827 of record CAXKWD010000378.1, on the reverse strand, counting down.
GCCCAGAATTCCGAGAAGGCTAAACCCTTTGAAAATTTCGAAAATTGCGCCCAGAATTCCGAGAAGGCTAACCCCTTTGAAAATTTCGAAAAATGCGCCCAGAATTCCGAGAAGGCTAACCCCTTTGAAAATTTCGAAAAATGCGCCCAGAATTCCGAGAAGGCTAACCCCTTTGAAAATTTCGAAAAATGCGCCCAGAATTCCGAGAAGGCTAACCCCTTTGAAAATTTCGAAAAATGCGCCCAGAATTCCGAGAAGGCTAACCCCTTTGAAAATTTCGAAAAATGCGCCAAGAATTCCGACAAGGCTAACCCCTTTGAAAATTTCGAAAAATGCGCCCAGAATTCCGAGAATGCTAACCCCTTTGAAAATTTCGAAAAATGCGCCCAGAGTTTAGAGAAGGCTAACCCCTTTGAAAATTACGAAAAATGCGCCCAGAATTCCAAGAAGGCTAACCCCTTTGAAAAATTCGAAAAATGCGCCCAGAATGCCATGAAGTCTAACCCCTTTGAAAAAATCGAAAAATGCGCCCAGAATTCCGAGAAGGCTAACCCCTTTGAAAATTACGAAAAATGCGCACAGAATTCCGAGAAGGCTAACCCCTTTGAAAATTTCGAAAAATGCGCCCAGAATTCCGAGAAGGCTAACCCCTTTGAAAATTTCGAAAAATGCGCCCAGAATTCCGAGAAGGCTAACCCCTTTGAAAATTTCGAAAAATGCGCCAAGAATTCCGAGAAGGCTAACCCCTTTGAAAATTTCGAAAAATGCGCCCAGAATTCCGAGAAGGCTAACCCCTTTGAAAATTTCTAAAAATGCGCCCAGAATTCCGAGAAGGCTAACCCCTTTGAAAATTTCGAAAAATGCGCCCAGAATTCCGAGAAGGCTAACCCCTTTGAAAATTTCGCAAAATGCGCCCAGGATTCCGAGAAGGCTAACCCCTTTGAAAATTTGGAAAAATGCGCCCAGAATTCCGAGAAGGCTAACCCCTTTGAAAATTTCGAAAAATGCGCCCAGAATTCCGAGAAGGCTAACCCCTTTGAAAATTTCGAAAAATGCGCCCAGAATTCCGAGAAGGCTAACCCCTTTGAAAATTTCGAAAAATGCGCCCAGAATTCCGAGAAGGCTTTCCGGAATTCCGAGGAATTCCGAGAATTCCCTTTGAAAAATTCCGAGGCTAACCCCTTTGAAAATTTCGAAAAATACGCCCAGAATTCCGAGGACGCTAACCCCTTTGAAAATTTCAAAAAATGCGCACAGAATTCCGAGGAGGCTAACCCCTTTGAAAATTTCGAAAAATGCACCCAGAATTCCGAGAAGGCTAACCCCTTTGAAAATTTCGAAAAATGCGCCCAGAATTCCGAGAAGGCTAACCCCTTTGACAATTTCAAAAAATGCGCCCAGAATTCCGAGAAGGCTAACCCCTTTGACAATTTCAAAAAATGCGCCCAGAATTCCGAGAAGGCTAACCCCTTTGAAAATTTCGAAAAATGTGCCCAGAATGGCGAGAAGGCTAACCCCTTTGAAAATTTCGAAAAATGAGCCCAGAATGCCATGAAGTCTAACCCCTTTGAAAAAATCGAAAAATGCGCCCAGAATTCCGAGAAGGCTAACCCATTTGAAAATTTCGAAAAATGCGCCCAGAATTCCGAGAGGTCTAACCCCTTTGAAAATTTCGAAAAATTCGCCCAGAATTCCGAGAAGGCTAACCCCTTTGAAAATTTCGAAAAATGCGCCCAGAATTCCGAGAAGGCTAACCCTTTTGAAAATTTCGAAAAATGCGCCCAGAATTCCGAGAAGGCTAACCCCTTTGAAAATTTCGAAAAATGCGCCCAGAGTTCAGAGAAGGCTAACCCCTTTGAAAATTTCGAAAAATGCGCCCAGAATTCCGAGAAGGCTAACCCCTTTGAAAATTTCGAAAATTGCGCCCAGAATTCCGAGAAGGCTAACCCCTTTGAAAATTTCGAAAAATGCGCCCAGAATTCCGAGAAGGCTAACCCCTTTGAAAATTTCGAAAAATGCGCCCAGAATTCCGAGAAGGCTAACCCCTTTGAAAATTTCGAAAAATGCGCCCGGAATTCCGAGAAGGCTAACCCCTTTGAAAATTTCGAAAAATGCGCCCGGAATTCCGAGAAGGCTATTCCCTTTGAAAATTTCGAAAAATGTGCCCGCAATTCCGAGAAGGCTAACCCCTTGGAAAATTTCGAAAAATGCGCCCGGAATTCCGAGAAGGCTAACCCCTTTGAAAAAATCGAAAAATGCGCCCAGAATTCCGAGAAGGCTAACCCATTTGAAAATTTCGAAAAATGCGCCCAGAATTCCAAGAGGGCTAACCCCTTTGAAAATTTCGAAAAATGCGCCCAGAATTCCGAGAAGGCTAACCCCTTTGAAAATTTCGAAAAATGCTCCCAGAATTCCGAGAAGGCTAACCCTTTTGAAAATTTCGAAAAATGCGCCCAGAATTCCGAGAAGGCTAACCCCTTTGAAAATTTCGAAAAATGCGCCCAGAGTTCAGAGAAGGCTAACCCCTTTGAAAATTTCGAAAAATGCTCCCAGAGTTAAGAGAAGGCTAACCCCTTTGAAAATTTCGAAAAATGCGCCCAGAATTCCGAGAAGGCTAACCCCTTTGAAAATTTCGAAAATTGCGCCCAGAATTCCGAGAAGGCTAACCCCTTTGAAAATTTGGAAAAATGCGCCCACAATTCCGAGAAGGCTAACCCCTTTGAAAATTTCGAAAAATGCGCCCGGAATTCCGAGAAGGCTAACCCCTTTGAAAATTTCGAAAAACGCGCCCGGAATTCCGAGAAGGCTATTCCCTTTGAAAATTTCGAAAAATGCGCCCGGAATTCCGAGAAGGCTAACCCCTTTGAAAATTTCGAAAAATGTGCCCGGAATTCCGAGAAGGCTAACCCCTTTGAAAATTTCGAAAAATGTGCCCGGAATTCCGAGAAGGCTAACCCCTTCGAAAATTTCGAAAAATGTGCCCGGAATTCCGAGAAGGCTAACCCCTTTGAAAATTTCGAAAAATGCGCCCGGAATTCCGAGAAGGCTAACCCCTTTGAAAATTTCGAAAAATGCGCCCGGAATTCCGAGAAGGCTAACCCCTTTGAAAATTTCGAAAAATGCGCCCGAAATTCCGAGAAGGCTAGCCCCTTTGAAAATTTCGAAAAATGCGCCTGGAATTCCGAGAAGGCTAACCCCTTTGAAAATTTCGAAAAATGCACTCAGAATTCGAAGAAGGCTAACCCCTTTGAAAATTTCGAAAAATGCACCCAGAATTCGAAGAAGGCTAACCCCTTTGAAATTTTCGAAAAATGCACCCAGAATTCGAAGGAGGCTAACCCCTTTGAAAATTTCGAAAATCCACCCAGAATTCGAACACGTTTGACCCCCTTTGAAAATTTCGAAAAATGCACCCAGAATTCGAAGAAAGCTAAACCCTTTGAAAATTTCGAAAAATGCCCCCAGAATTCGAAGAAGGCCCCTTTTAAAATTTTTAAAAATGCACCCAGAATTCGAAGAAGGCTAACCCCTTTGAAAATTTCGAATAATGCACCCAGAATTCGAAGGAAGCTAACCCCTTTGAAAATTTCGAAAAATGCACCCAGAATTCGAAGAAGGCAAACCCCTTTGAAAAATGCACCCAGAATTCGAAGGCTAAACCCTTTGGAAAAATTGAAAAATGCATCCAAAATTCGAAGAATGAAAAATGCATCCATAATTCGAAGAAGGCTAAGCCCTTTAGAAAAAATGAAAAATGCATCCAAAATTCGAAGAAGGCTAACCCCTTCGAAGAAAGCTAACACTTTTGGAAAAAATGAAAAGTGCATCCAAAATTTGAAGCAGGCTTGAAATTCCTGGTGCAATTTTTTAAAAGGGGGTTTGAAATTATGGTTGCAATTTATTTAAGGGTGCAATTTTTTTAAGGGGTTAGGTGCGTTTATTTTAGAGATGATTTTTTTTGGTTGCGTCTGTTAAATTTTTTGTTACATTTTTTTATTTTTAAATTTTTATTATTTTTAATTTCATTTTAATTTTCTTGTTTTATTCCTTATTTTTAAATTTCTTATTTATAAGTTTTATTTTTTAATTTCTTATTTTTAATTGTTTAACTTTTGGTTTTTTAATAATTCGTATTTTGTATTGTGTATTTTTTATTTATTATATTTTAATTCTTTCATATATTTCTTCGTATTTTTTAAATTTTTAGATGCTTATTTTTTAAATTGTTTAATTACTGGATTTTTAATTGGAGTCTTTTAAATTAATGTTTTAATTAAAGTATTTTTAATTATGTTTTTTGGGACAGGATGACATTCAAATGTAAAAGAACAAGGTACTTACTTAGTCATGGTACATTTTTCTTTTGGATTACATCAATATATTCATTAAAATAAAATAAACAAGTCATGGTTACAATCAGTGAGTGACAACCTATTTTTTTCTCTCTTAACATACAAAATATTTCAATATTCAAAGCATAATGTTAAATATTTTTATGTTAATATAATATATTTGGTATTTCTTATAAGTTTACAAACTACCATACTGATTGTTCGGGTCAAGTTGGTACATTTTTTAAGTTCTCTATTCTTAGTCATTGAATAGCAAATATTTTGTCTTTTACTTTGATTGGCAATGAAAATATTAATCAATCCCTCCAGCCAAGTGACAGGGTAACATTATCCTTTAAATTTCACATGCTTTTTGCCTGTGATGAGATACCAACTGACTGACCACTAATATCTGATTGTAAGAAGTAACATTTCTTGGCGTTTCATTTCACTAATAACTTGAAATCTTAAAAACGAAATTCCAAGATATAATAATCTGTATCTATTGTTTGTAAACTAAAATATCATGCTTTCGAAAGAAACGGCAAAAGAAATGTATGACATCCATATTATGTTGTAATGGAAGGTGCCCATATTCTTCATATTTGCTGCAATGAAAAACTTCAGATAAACTAATTATGCATTTTTAACTATGTGATTTGTTAAATTTTCCAGACACTGTGAAAATTGCTTCACTTTATTTTTAATAGTACATGTATGATTACTTCAGGAAATACTTCATCAAATATACTGACATAGTTGGCTGATCTGATCGGATAGAAATCTGAAGTAAGTGAAGTGTTCAAAAATGCACTTATTAATATTCATTACCACTTCACTGTTTGATTCCCACTTACTACACCTTTTCAACCTCAATTTCAGCAAATTTAAATTCACCTTTTCCGGAATTGAAATTACTTTTTCCAAAATTGAGGGTGGAAAGGTACAGTTATAAGTAAAATCTATATTTTAACAGACTGCTTTCTGGGCTTCTGTCATATCGAATTTTTTTTCTGAAACAAGCATAGCATGGAAAATTAACAGTGTTATTGGTTAAAAAGATAGTGCAAAAAATGTTTTCAAATACTGCTTTTTATAGTTCTCTATTTATTATAATAAATTTTAGAAATACACAAAATTTTGACTGCAATATTACTGAAAATGCTGCAAGACTCTCAGTTATTCTATATTTAATGTAAAAAAAATAGAATAAAAATATTCACTTTAGAAACCCACTTCAAGGACAATTTAATGTTTTCCCTGCTTTCTTCATTTATGATTAACGATATTATTTCTCTGATCCTATCTTATTTTAATACTTCCAATTTTTTAAATAAAGATAAAGAAAGAAACTCTGATGTAATATAAGCACCAAGGAAATTCATGTAAACAACTTTGAAGAATCTATTAAAAAAAAAAAGTAATTCAACTTCTGTTCCCATTGTTACAAAACTATAAGTATTATTTAAGTGCTGATATTAATTTGCATTTCTTATAGAATTTATGTAGAACTCTACTGGCTACACGAATTATTGAAAAATATTGTTTTATGAATAATGTAACGTTTTTGCTTATTTTAAATTACAATTTATAGAACAATAGATGTACACAGTGACTTACAGTGGAACGTCAGTTATCAAAACTAATTGGAGATGGAGGGTGGATTGGATTTTCTATTTGTACGGATTATTGTGTATGTTCAAAATAAATTAAAACTTGGGAAAAAGTATAACAATAGAAATGAGTACCTCGATGGAAAACAATCACTGATTTTTGCTGCATCAATTCCGAACTTTGTTTTTTGTTTGTTTGTTTGTTCGTTTTTTTCTAAACTGAATTTAACTACATTTTTACGTCCTCAGATAACAGACTATAGCTTCTCTTTGATATTCACACCAACAACATATGCAATATGGTCAGTTCGGTGATAATTTCAAAAGCATTCACATATCAATAGTATACATAACTTTAAAGCACAAGCAAAGGGAGACATACATGTTTCGACAGGAGGCTTACAACCTATCCATCAGAACAAGTTGCTACCATCCTCTCCAGCCTGATACAGCCCATACTTTCTTGCAGTATCGTTTTAAAACCTTTAAAATACTATACCAAACTCCAAGATGTGTTGAATGTACTACAATGAATATAGTGCACTCTAAATAGATAATTGTCGTAACTTCTGCTGATATAGTAAATAAAAATATATATATATCAGGAGGTCAATGGGATAATTGATGGTTCCAATTACTGACATTCGGATTACTGATGTTCCACTGCATTAGAATTGATAACAAGAACTATATCTCCTTCATTAAAACAGTGTACACTTCCCTTGAAAAAGCCGTCATACTTCTTATTGGTTTTGTCCTGAAGAAAATATTAACAAGCTTCTTACAATCAAATAAACTGGTAAGAACATTGACTTAGAAATTAATTCCTCATAATGATTCGTTATTAATATTAGATGTAACACTTTTAACAGTAATTATAAAAATCATTAGCAACAAATTTATGATAAACATGAATATGAAAAAATGACGTAACTGTATTATTGAGAATTCTTAAACTTAAAAATTCTACTCAGACATGCCAACCATTTCCTTAAAAATCTCTAGCCCAAGCTGTAACTATAATGATCATCACAGAATGCATTACCATATCTAGAAGATTTTTACTCTCAATTGGTGAACTTTTATATATATGTTGTATAATAATATTGGTTGTAACATGGTAAAAAGCCAATGTGTAAAACTTTTTTCCTACTAGAGAACAGTTTTTCTGTATTTTGTAGTTCCTTTGTATTTTTATGGTATGTCTTCTACAAAAAAGCATTTTTCAATTTTCTGTCATAAATACTCTTTCTTTCAATAAAACAAAATCTCACTTGTAATTATAAAATTAAAAATTATAACACGGGACTCCAACCATACTATAAATGTCTTTTTTTTTAAATATATTCAGATTTCAGTCTCACTCATTATTTGGATGCAGTCATATCTGTGAGAGAAAAAAATTCCCTATAACGGAAGTTATGTAGTTATAATGTCCATCGAGAATTACATATTAGTAAGTTACCTTTCAGAAAAATATGTTTTTTGTTCTCTATGGATATTTCTTTTGCTCAAACTGGAGGCAGGGCCCACAAGGTAGCAGTTTTGTCTGCGCTAGTACTCAGGAATGAAAATTCTGTAGGATGCCAGCGACCGGAGATTACTTTGTCCTGGTGCTGTGCCACAACAACACTCGGCAAGGGATTTGTCAGGTCTCCTGTAAAAATAAAAAAATAAAAAAGTTATTTTTAACACATCAGCGCTTATTGTTCTGAAGAGATTTACATAATATTCCAAGGAATATTTGTCCAGAGCTACATTGTCCTACATTGCATGCAGATACTTGACTACTACGAACAATAAGAGGCAATTAGTGTCAATTTTACAGAACAAGTTTTCTCATATATATTTAGCTTTTTAGGTATTTAAATACCACTATTAGGTAAAATTAGTGTACCAAATATTGCAAAATACAGCATAATTTGCTGAACTGCACAAAATGTGTAAATAACCATGACATATTTTATCAAAAAATTTGTAAAATATACAATGTGTGTGTGTATGAAAATTTCTACAGCTTGATGTGAAAGGCTTTCTCTTGTGTGCTTCACATAACAGGAAATGTCACAGATGAAGGTAGTGGTCACTCATCCCACTTTTCTTCAAGTTAAGAGTTGCTAAATATCAATAGTTTAGAAGTGGTATAACTGATAGTCAGCACAAACAACAACAACAACAACAACAACAACAAAATTTTACTTCTTAGTATAGTATAGGACTAGGCTGCCAGAGAAAGAATGCAAAGATTTTGGGCTGTAAAGAAGGTTCCCGGAAACGTTTAACTGTTGCCTAACGTGGTCTCTAATGGCCGTAAATGAATACAACATAATAATAATATAGGACTATTATGTATGACATTCTCTTCTTGTAAATTAGTTATTAAAATGAAGAGAATGTTCTTACCACACCGCATCACGTCCCTGACGGATACATAACTCAGATATATATTTATTTATTTATTGTACTAAGAATATTACGGGCTAATGCCCAATTACAATATTCTCGCTTACATTAATACACCAGATTCTAAAATTAAATATTTACAGTGATATTCAAAATAATTAAGCTAATGCTATAACAATAAGAAAAAACTTTATTAACTTTATTGCAATTAAATGGTTATACTATGATGAATGGAGCAACGGTGAAATGATATATGACAGGGGAAACAGCAGCACCCCAAGAAAACCTGCCCAGACCCCATTATGTCCACCACAAATTACACATGGATCCACAGAGATTCGATTACGTAACTCAAATGAAATCTGATGAATGCACTCAGGTAACTTGCTTTACTCTAAGCATGCCCAATAAGTTGCACCTTTCTCACAGCCCATTCTGATATAGAATAAGAGCCCATATTGCAAAGAGTGTGTATTCAGTTGTTTCAACCTGATGCAAAGCATTATTGTTCAACAGGCAAAACCGAGGTAGAAACTGTGGGTAGTTATAAAACTACCCTTCAGAGAATTTTTTCTAAAAAAATTTTAAAATAAACGTTTTAGACCATACTGCCAAATGGAGAAAATTTAAATGTAATTGTTAGAGCTATTTTTTAGATAATCACGAAAAAAATCTTTTTACATGTAAGCTACATCGCCAATCTTAATGTCACAACCCCAGAAGAAAACCAACCCAAATACAAAATTTGTTTTCATGCAGTTTTCTATTCTGGAGATAGGCTGTTCACAGACAAACACAAACTAAGACCTATAAATACTATTTTCAGAAACATGAGACCTCAAAACATGTATTTATGTTAAAAACTCAACTTCGAATTTCGAGGTCGAATACAATACTTCCTCTACCTATAGTACCTATGATACAGGCAGATGAAGTAAAAACCAAAATTAGTATAAATATAGACAGGAATTTGAATTTAGCCGTATTTAACTGCTATCTTCAGTTGACATTAGCACAAGATTAAATAGCACCAGAGTCTCATAATCTACTTTTACTTCTGAAAATCTAAGCTTAAAGTGAACAACTTTTAGTGAGTGAATTTATTTTTATTTCAAGGATATGAAGAATAAATTGTTAACGAGTAGCCTTCTGAATACGTTGCAGGAAATTTACTGTAGTGATGAGATTATTCAACCGAAAATAATCACATCGATTTAAACTTATAATCCGCTAGTACTTGAAAACTGCTTTATAATGAGATACAAATTCAGTTCTGAAAGGATTAAATTCCTCATCATTCAAAATGATATCACAGACAATTTAAAGAATTAGTGTCAAGTAGTTGTAGTATTGGTAAATCATCCAAAGAGTACTTACAGATTCTATCTACATTACTAATCGTCTACAGTTAATCTACAGTTTTTATCCTCCACCCAACAAATTTACTTTAAAATCATTTTTAATATTTCATACAACTAAATATAAGCCAGTTGAAATTAGCTTACCTTATATTTTGAATCTAATTCCAATTTTCATATTTAAAACTGAAATGTAATAATACTTAAAACTCATTTTTCACTCACAAGTTTATTTTTAACAGTTAAATTTTGTGCACTTCTAAAAAATTGAATTTAATTCATTTTTTAACTTGTGCACATACACAAAAAAAGAAAAAGATTGGCACTGGCAAAGAGCTGGGAATTTATATGACAGTGCCAGATCACACTTGGTGTGCTTTGCACCACAGGTTGATCCTACATTTCTTCCTCAAGCTATTTTGGATCAAAAAAATTGTTGTGCTTACCTTACCATGAGAAATATTCTTCTATGCTATCATGGCCAATGCATTCATATGCTATTACAAATAATACGAAAGATACTATTTTGAGCATTCACACAAATCATTCTGAATGTTGAATTATATTGTTGAATATCAACTTACACTATAAGAAAATTGAGCTTCGTTTATATATTCTAATCACCAGAACCATGTTGTGTGATAGGATATGCTCTCTGAGACTATGTGCAAAATTGTTCAATATTACAGTATTTTGTGAGCATGCTCCTACAGGGAAGCAGAGAATAAAGAAAAATAAATTTTTTACAGTAAATTGGAAGAAAAAATTAACAAAGTGGAAAAACATGATGTGAAAACGATCCTTGGAGACCTAAATGCAAAGATAGGAAGAGAAGAGGGATATAAGAACATAATAGGGAAAGAAAACTTACATGAAATCAGCAGTGATAATGGGTTAAGACAGAGAGATTTTGCTAATGGGAGACAGATGATAACCAAAAGTACATGGCACTCATAGAAGGGTATAAAGAAGGAGACATGGATATCCCCAGATGGTAGAACAAGGACTCAAATAGACAATGTCATCATTGATAGGCATCATGCATCATACATCACGGATATCAAGTTGTAGAGGTGCATATGGGGATATGGATCACTATTTAGTCAGGATTATTAAGTACAGACAAAAAATAGATTTGGCAAGAATGCCAAACATCGTTCATTTGATAATCTCCAATTAAAGATCCTGGTTGATTTAGTTCAGATCGAATTAACATACTTAAAAGATGAGGAATTGAAAGGAAAATACAGGAAGAAACTTACGGAGACCATAGAAATATAAAAGAAATTATGGGAGAATGGAGAAGTGGAAGCTTTTGGGAGATATTAATGACAACTAATAACCATGTTGCAGATGAAATTTTAGGAAAGTTGGAATATATAAAAAGGGCAGAATGGTTTGACGAGGAATGCGCAGCACTAGTCCAGGAGAAGAATGATGCAAAGAAAATAATACTTCAAAGGAAGACAAGGCAAGCAACAGAAGAATATAGAGAGAAAAGGAGAAGTACAAATAAGAAATGTAGATTTAAGAAGAGGGAATATGAGAGGAAAAGAATTGAAGAGTTGGAGGAAATGAAGGATAGAAATGAAGTACGAAAGTTATACGAGAACAAGGGATCTTAAGAGAGGATTTCAACCTGAAGTTGTTTTCTTTAAGGATAAGGAAGGAAATTTCATTGGAGACCCAAACAAAGTATGTGAAAGACGACAGAAGTACTTTTTGCGAGTTACTGAGTAGAAACAACAAGGGAGAAAGGGAAAAGGAAGGAAATGGAGAAAGGTACAGAGCAGGAGGAGGATGAAGTAGAACCTCCAAGTGTGAAAGAAATTAACAAAATTAGAATTGCATTAAAACTCAATGTGGGAGAAGATGGAATAGATACGGAGTTATTAAAATATAGGGGAGAAAGAATTGATAAAACTGTCCATGAATTAATAAGTGAGGTATGGATAAAGGAAGAGACGCCTAAAAATTGGACATAGGGCATAATTTGCCCAATTCACAAGAAAGGGGATAAAGTAGTGTGTGAAACTTACCTAGGGATCACTCTGTTACATGAGACTTACATAAGGTGTTCAGTAAGATACTAGCCACACGGTTGGAAGAATGGACAGAAAGGATAATAGGGGATTATCAACCAAATTTTTGGAAACATTGCTCATCACTGGATCAGATATTTTTATTACGACAAGTATTAGAGAAATTTTATGAATACGACAAGCAGCTCCATCAGCTATACATTGATTTTAAACAGGCGTATGACAGTAAAGAAAGGAGCAAAATTGATGAAATAATGAGAGAGTTTGGAATCCCACGGAAATTGGCTATGGACCATGGCTAATGACCATGACATTGGCTAATGACCATGGAAGTAACAAAATGTAAGGTCAGAGTGGATCAGAATTTGTCAGAATTGTTTTTAGTGGAGAGGGGGCTGAGGCAAGGAGATATACTATACACAATTCTCTTTAATTTAGCATTGGAAAAAGTCATCAGACATCAATCAAGGGGGAACCATACTTAATAGAATGGCACAAGTGATAGCATATGCTGATGATGTGGAAATTATTGCAAGAATTGAAAGAGATCTGGAAGAATGCTACATTCTTTTAGAAGAAAAAGCTCATGATCTAGGATTAGAAGTGAACATAAGTAAAACCAAGTATATGAAGCTGATAGATGAAGGTATAACAGAAAGGAATAAGACAACTTTGAAAGGAAAGGATTTCCAAAAAGCTGAGGTATTTAAAAACACAGTTAAACCTCGTTAACACCTTCTTCTAGGGACTGAAAAAAATAGATTTCTTAATTAGAAAAACGTACTACTGAAAATTACAAAAAAAAAATGAAGAGGATATGTACATATGTATTTAAGTTGCTCAACACCACCCAATAGTGCATCGAAATAGCTCAGAATTATCCGCAGTGCCAGACAGGAACTTATATGCCATGCCATAAGTTATGGGTAGGGTTCGGATGTTTATGACCTAAGAAAGTGGAAAATATGACTGCAAATATGCCCTTAAAAATGACTAAATATGACCCGAAAATCCTATATATGACCCCATAAAAGAACGTATTTTCTCAAAATAAATGTTCCAATTTAAAATGTTTAATGACACATTAATTCAATCAGATAATCACTTTTTAACAATTTTACAGGTGATTTACAGTTTTACCTGTAAAGAACTTATAATTTGTTAATGTTTCCAGATACCACTGCAAATGTGAACTGAAAATATTTTTAGAACATGTCTATTGAAAGTTGTTAACAACAAGGAGGAAGAGATAATTGTGCTATTACTTGTTATTGTTCTTTCACATTTCAGTTACAGTAAAACCAAAACATTCGTGACTCTTTTCCGGAAAAAATGTAACTCGGCCATTTAGTGCATATACTGTAAACTTGTACAGTATATGTATACTGTATACTGTATACTTGTATACCGAATTTATAACTGAAATATGATGATAAATTAAAAGTATGTCCAAAATATGAACAAGATTATAAAAATTACCAAAATATGACTTTGTATGCAAAATAAAAATGGTCCGATTAGAATAACAAATCCGTAATTCATGTTTAATTTGTGTTTGCGGTGAGAATGGAGGTCAGGATAAAAATATGACGTCATAAACATCCAAACCCTAGTTATGAGAGATTTATATTACGTAAATGAATACGCAGGCCTAATAATTTGATGTGAAAAAATTTAATAAAACTTGCTAAAAATTGAAGGAACGTACGGGAGCCATATTTAATGAAAAACCAGATAAAACTTACAAAAAAAACATCCCCTTAATTGTAAAACATCAAACATGAAATAAGCTGCATTCCACAATCTATTAACAAACATAAAATAACTGGGAGTGTAATGGTCAAAATTTCACAAATGCTAAATGTTCAGTAAACATAGTCATATTCACAGCCACAAATTGCTAATGAAATGCAATCCAATATTCACGTGAGAAGCACGATCCACTTTTTTGGCCTATGTTTCTTCTAACATTCTAATATTCCTTCTCTACACCACACGAACCGTAATAAATATAAAAAGTTTTACTACCTGGAGAACACAATAAAAAATAGCAGCTAAACAGCTGACCCTGGAAAATCCATGGACCTTTTATGAAATACTTTCTTTCACATATTCCCACTATCGGAATGAAATTCATTAATGTTGAATTACTTACCTTGCAGATCTGTGAGCACCAGTTTGTTGTCATAACCTCCTGTGAGGAGATAGTAGGCACTGGGAGAGAATCTGATTGATCGTACATCTGATGAATGAGGTTTGAAGCACTGTACATTGCGACCTCCTCGGATATCAAAGAGTACGCAAGAAGAATCCTCATGGCCCGACACCAGAAGTCTTCCTGAAGGATCTACGCATACAGCTGCCACAGGAGACCCCTGCAATATGGAACAATAGAAAATTGATTGAGACTCAATTTTCACTTAAAAGGCTACCATGGAGCAGAATTTAAAAAAAAAAAAAAGTTTTTTTGAAATATTTATTGTATTTATTTAGTACTACGGCAGGTTTATCTGACTTATTCACACAACAGGATATCAGTTTTAAAAAATGATTGTGTAGCAGGAAACTGACATTACTAAGGAAATCTTTGTGTACAACTGAAGCGGTCCCTTGATACAAGGAGAGCACGATAAAAACTTCCAACTTCTTTAGTGTAACATTAGATAAATATTTCAAAATATTATGTAACTAGTGAAATTATCAGGACTGAGTTTTTTGTTATTAATGATATACGTGAAACAAAAATGCAATAAGAAAACTGTCAAATGGCAACAAAAAATAGTATTTTTGGATTAAAGTACTGTTTGTTTAGTTGCAGCCCCTAAGAACTTAAATCTACAAAGAGAGGTATTATTGGAACCAAGCTTTTCATAGTACATTCAGTAGAGTTCAGGAAATATTGCAGATTATTGTATTTTTGGGTAGCCATTTGAAGCATATGATGAAAGCAAATCCATGCTCTCCCATTCTACTGTTAAGCCCTAGTGATGAATTTCCTGTCATATTATAACTATTGTTTATTTTAAGGATGGGTCGATACCAGATTTTCTCGATACTCGATACCGATATATGATTTTTCCTCGATACTCGATACCTTCAACATTTCCAGTTTCAATAAATAGGTACATTAAAAATTAAAATTTGAGAGAGCTGTGTAATACCAACTAAATTAATTAAGTCTGCATATTTAATGAGACAAAATTTAATATCATGAGTAGCCTATAATTATTTTTAAATTCTACATTAAAACTAAAATTAGTTTTTTAAACAGTCCACTTACAAGTTTATGTTAAAAAATACTAGCATTCTCACTTAATTGCAAAATTGCAGGGTTACAAAAGTATCGAGCGAGTTTTCTGAAGTATCGTTCGATGCCGATACCATGCAAGTATCGAGAGTATTGAGGTATCAAAAGTATCGAGGACCCATCCCTAGTTTATTTCTACAAAATGTGAATTGACAAAGCAAGTTTATTATCATCACTTAACTGTGTAAGTTACATTAAAATAATCCTTCTAGAATGGTAATACTTACCCTACTACCAGGTGCTGTGGCAGGTGTAACCATATTCACACAGCCGCGGGTTCGCAGGTCCCAGAAGCGAACTGTTTTGTCTTGAGAGCCACTGACAAACATGGCACCACCCCAGTTATACAGCGTCAACACATGTCCTAGGAATACAAACATACTTAGTTCAGTTCTTTTGTTATCACTAAGGGGCGGATTTCTATGACATGTTATATTTTTCCCCCTTTGCATTATTTCAGGTTTCCGACTAATTTAAACCCGATTCCAAGCATCCTGGTGAAAATGGAACGGCTTTTATTGTGCATATAACTGCATATTTAGGAAATTTTCAACTATTGTAGCATATTTAGTATGAATATGCATATTTGGGTCATATTTTTGGCATATTAAAGAAATTTTGAAGTTTCATTTCATACTTTGTAAATTTTGCATTATAATGATACTTTTTGAGAATTTACAGATATTTTAAATAATTAATTAAGTGGAAGGAAAGGAAATAGACATTAAATCCATGTCTGGGATATTAATACAAGTAAGAATCAGCTTGAAAAATTTTATGTCATAACCGGGATTTGAACACGGATCTTCAGCTTAACGCGCTGATGCTCTACCATTGAGCTACCATGACAACATGCCAGTCTGACATCAAATTCCTCAACTGATTCAGAAGACAAGGCAAACCACGGGAGGTTTCTCTCCATCGAGAACACACATCCAAATGGCATCCTACCCTTGTAGGTACTTTGAAGCCTAGTTATTATTTATATACTATTAATTAAGTGCCTACTATTAATTAAGTACCTAGAGATATTAAAGACTTTGTGGAACTTTATACAGTGAAGCAACTATAATAAATTTAATTCACTATATGAGTTGACATAAACACACTTTTTGCTTCACTTACCATATTTTGGTATGACGCGTTTCAATGAATTTCGAAATACCTGAGGAAAACAGTTTAATCAGAAAGTTCATAAAAAGCCCACCAGGTGCGCAAAAAAATCTTCCTGAGCAGGATTTGGCAGTTGACAATGTGTTTGAAAATGGGGAGGAGACTCCTTGAAACGAGTCATACCAAAATATGGTAAGTGCAGCAAAAAGTGTGTTTATGTCAACTCATATAGTAAATTTAATTTAATATAGAGATAAGTTTCTTCTCTGCTTCCTTTTAAGCTATGTTCATATGCCTTCTTACTGTTCACATAATGACTACATTATATTCTATTATTCTTGCCCTTAAGAAATGCCCTAAATAAATAAACTGCAGTAATGAACTGGTCTTCTAAATAAGCCTTATCCGAATGACATTTATTATAAAAATATTCCTATTAGCAACTATTCAAACTCTTTATGCATAACGCTCTGGACCGAGTTACATTACCTTTCACGCGTTATTTAATTTAGCTACCACATTCTTTTATTTCATTTTCACTGATGTGTTCGCACTGCTTTAATTACAATATCTGTGGCACACTAAAAACGCCAGATGCTTATTCCTTTGGGTTGATTTTTAGCAATGTTCACTGATCCTTACAAGAAATTAAAAGCTTGTAATATTTTCTTTTTACTCCTCAATTTAATCCGTTATGTTTTCCCATTCCCTTACATATATGGAAACATCCCATATATATACAAATGGCATAACAACTAGCCACATTCATAAATGCAAAGTAATGAAGTAGTTTAACAAAACAAAACAAACAAAATTTATATGGTAACAAAGACTTGTATGGACAGCAACAAATATATTGTACACAAATGACAACACTTGAAAATGGACATTCATTTAAGACAAATTTTGTGTTTTGTCCTGAAACTTGATATTTTTCTTAATGACAGTTTTTGGTGTCTGGCCGAAATGTCTGTTCAGTTACGCCTTTGATTAGAGATGACAAGTGTTACCAGTCAGCCTTGAAATCTGAGAAGTTTTTGTTGATTTCATGAAGGAAAATTAACACATATAGGTAGAAACGAAATTGTCACAATTTTTGTGGCAAACTCTGTAAAGTTTTTAAACTTTTCAGAAGGTATGACAAGAAAAGAGATGTCTCCAAAATCTCACATTAAAAAAATGAAATAAAATTTAGGCCAACTTAAGTGTCCATCATGCGCGGGGCCGGATTTAAGAATATGCTGCCTAAA
Organism: Ectobius pallidus; assembly: GCA_964059195.1. Taxonomy (NCBI): domain Eukaryota; kingdom Metazoa; phylum Arthropoda; class Insecta; order Blattodea; family Ectobiidae; genus Ectobius; species Ectobius pallidus. The sequence goes on along the minus strand of CAXKWD010000378.1, from coordinate 311,410 downwards.
GGCTAAAGTCCATTTGCCGCCCCCTCTATAGTTCATATTTGCTTAATACATTTGTTTTATACAACAAAAGGATAGAGTTCATTGGTTTTTCCATCTTTTTAAAATTAATTTAGTTTAGATAAAACTACAATTTTAATGGTTTACATAATAAATTATATAATCAAATTAGTTATCTACTTTATTTTACTTACTTCTTTTAAGATTCATTAAAAAATGAAATGAGTTTCGAAATTAATTAATTAATTTGTTCTTTGAGATCAGTGATCACTATTTTAAACATATATTTATATTTTAATGCTAATGACTATCTATTGCTTGATTGAAGAACTGGGCCTTCCACCAACAGTGTTGTCAGATCAATTCGCTGCACTTGTACCAATGTTGTAAAACCAAATTAGATTGCACTACAAGAAAGTTATTATACAAGATTACAAACTGTGAATTTGTATAATGTTATAGTTTTAGAAAGTAGGCTATGTAGAAGGAATAAAACATTTTTAAGTAACATGTATTCTTAAATTGAATGGAAAATATTGTTAACGTCTGAAATACTTCATTTTAACTTTTGAATAAATTGCCAAACTGCCGCCCTTGAAAATTTGCTGCTTTAACCTGCAGCCTACTTAGCCTATATAGAAATACGGCCCTGATCATGCGTACCACAGGTCAGGTGTACTTGCAAAGGGCCCCATGCAGCCCATAGGCCGTGTGTTTGACATGTCTGCTTTTGAACAACCACATCATAAACTCTGCCGATTTTATGACAAATTATAAAACTAATTAATGTGTTGGAGAATATGTAATAAGTTAGAAGTATAATTGTATGAACATTTTTAGCCTAAACCCTCAGTAAAAGATAATCAACTAAGAAGCGAAAGACCAAAAATTCCTATAAGATATAAAAGCTGGTGTGATTATAGTATAAACTAAAAAATTTATGAAATGAAGTATTAATTCGCAGTTTACTATGTTGTCAAAACTAGTAAGGAGAGTTAGGTTAGAAGACCATAAGTATATAAAATATATATTTTATATTTACTATGTTACTATGTTGTCAAAACTAGTTAGGAGAGTTAGGTTAGAAGACAATAAGTATATAAAATATATATGCGAATTAATACTTCATTTCATAAAAATTTTTGAGTTTATACTATAATCACACCAGCTTTTATATCTTATAGGAATTTTTGGTCTTTCGCTTCTTAGTTGATTATCTTTTATTGAGGGTTTAGGCTGAAAATTTTCATACAATTATACTTCTAAAAATTACCCTCAAATACAAGATGAAATTTATTAATTATTAATGTAATAAGTTACCTGAATGACCACTGAGAGCCTGGAAAGGTGTGCCAGTAGCACAGTCTGTAACATATATTTTGCAATCCCCAGCACCACCACTGATTAGCAGACTCGATTTGTTACTGGTGTCTTCTAGGAAGCAGAGATCTCGTACCGTTCCATCATGCATTGTCAGTTCTATCTCTTGTCCTGTGAATAGTTGTAACATGCCATTTATTCCCACAATGTAACATTCAGTGATATGCATAAAAATGAAGTAAATGCTTTTACTTTAAGTTTTTAAAGAAATTCAAGTAAATACTAGGATTAGTATGCATAAAATATTATAGCAAATGCTTTTACTTTAGTAAAAGGTATGTCACGTGATCTAAGCATAGTATTTACTACTAGCCGAAGTAAATACTTGTTTTTGTATGCATAATGCAAAGGCTTTTGCTTTGCTTGGTAGTAAATACTTGCCAACAATCAAGCATGCTTCTGACCTGACTTATGAAGGTAGTAAAAGATATTCAGGAAAGTAGAAATGGCTTTATTTCTACATATTGGAGGTAGAAAGACATATAAACCCAGAAGACAACCAGACGAACGTGATTACAAGAAACTGTATCGCTTCACCAGTGAACATGTGGAATGGTTAAGTGAACATTTCATCGGAGAAGTTGATGAAACACGAGGTGCAGCCCTAACCTCAAATCAAAAAATGAGAACATTTTTGAGGTATATTTCCGATCCTGGATTTCAGAATGGCGTAGGTGAGGATATTGGTGTGCATCAAAGTACCGTTTCAAGGACAATTAAATTTGTAGCAGACAAAATAGTGGAGAAGAATCAATTGTGGATCAAGTTTCCATCTGACCGTCGAAGCATACTAGAAGCAAAAAATCAGTGGCAGCAAACATATAGATTCCCAACTGCTATAGGCGCACTAGACTGCACACATGTCAGAATTCCTAAGCCAGGACGGCATGGGGATGAGTATGTGAATAGGAAAGGGTTTGCTTCTATGAATATTCAGGCTACATGCAGTGCAGATGAATGTTTTACCAGTGTTGATATCCAGTGGCCTGGGTCGGTGCATGACTCACGCATATGGCGTAATAGTGCTACATTTAACACGATGCAACGAAATCAAAATTGTGTACTGATTGCTGATGAGGGATATGGAATATCACCTTGGGTGATGACTCCATATAGAATTCCTAACACACCACAGGAAAGGGATTATAACAGGTTGCTTAAATCAGAACGGTGCATAATTGAACGTTGTTTTGGACAATTGAAAAAAAGGTTCCCCATTCTTCACTATGGTGTAAGGGTGAGCCTGCAGAAAGTGCCATCATTAATAATGAGCTGCTGTATTTTGCATAATGTTGCTAAATATTTAAATGATAACCCAGATGATTTTGATGAACTTGATGATAATGATAATGAAAATGATGTGGATGACAACGAAAATGATGATGATAATGCCCATGATAATCAAGTTATGTTACGTGAACAAGGAAATCAAAGGAGAACTGAAATATCTCAGATTATATTTAATTTTAATCAGTAACACTGATCATTCCACTTTACTGACAGCTACAAGAATGAATCATATCATATTTACTTATATAATTTTTTAAGTTTTTCTGCATAATACTCTCTCTGAATTCTAATTAACTGAATCTCTTCACACATCCATAGTCGCTGCAACTGTTCAGTGGACAATCCTCTACTTTCTTCAGTTTCAAAGTTACTGAAATTATATTTCCTTTTTGGAGGTCTCTTCTCCATTATAGGATCCTCAGTATTCCGGATATTTAGCACAGGCACATCTAATTCTTGTAGCAGTGTCACTGGGCTGTCATTTTGAACATCCTGGACTTCTGTGAGCTGCCCACTAGTGCTTGGCTGCACAATCCCCACTTGAAGAGCACCTGTACAAAAATAAAATAAAAACTTGTCAGTATTGTCATTTGAGGTTATTATTCACACCACTCTCCCCTTTAATGCAAAACAAGAAACGTGGATACGTTTTAAAATAAACACTTACCTGGCACTTTTTTCATTGTAGGATTTCCATCCCCCACCATTAGTTCTGCAAAATCCTTTTCCCATTGCTGCAGTTTTATGCGTTTGTTGCCAGTAGCTTTCAAGTCTGTTTTCCTTTTCACTAAAGTTTTCATGTTATTTATTTTTTTCATGACTTGTTTTACTCAGAGTATTTTTCCACATTTCACTTCAATATTTTTGATCATAGATTGCAAAGCCTCTTCCTTTTTTAGTTTTACAGACGGAGATTGCGATTTATTTATAAGTACTCTATGCTCTCTTAAAAGAGAGACAAATATGTTATTCAAGTCATTAATACCTTCAGAATTCAATGAATCCGTATCTGACATATTTGCAAATTTGTCACTGAATCAGCTGTAGAGTATAATATGGCCTGAACCAAAATCAGAACGAAAAAAGTTGAGAAACTTGCAACAATAAAATGTGTCACGTGTCATTTATGACGTAATAATTATGTTGCAATTGTTGCATCAGATTAACTTTTGACGTCTCGTTGATTGTCGTATATGATAGGTGGCATATGGTGATTCGAAAGGCGACAAAAACTCTTGCGAGAATGAAGTCCTGGAGATTGTAGATTTTATTTTCAAGACCGAAATCCCGGAAATCCGGGAGAGGTTGCAACCCTGAGTTGCTCTTAAAGTCATTTACTGGGTAAGAATTCCATAGTTTGAGATGGTGGTCATGTAGTTAACTGCCGGAGGTATTTAAGTAAATTTAGGTAAGTTTAGGTAGGTTTTGCCTATGAAAGCTGCTTCCTTTCCATGATTTTTATTAAAACAAGAGAGCTTAAGCAGAAAATCAAACACGTTCTCACTTTTGGTTTGGAGTTACTGCACTGAGATGCAATATATTTCTGAAGGGAATTCCAGTGAACCATAAGAAACTGGCTTGACCCAGCATATCTTTTACTTCATTAACGTAGTAAATACTATCAAGTAAAAGGTAGTTCTTTATGCATACAGAATCGAGCATTTACTTTTACTTTTACTTTTTGCTTAAGTAAAAGGTAAAGCATTTACTATTCTTTATGCATATGACTGATTAACTCAACTTCAGAAGAAAACAAAACAAAGATTAACTGAAGGTCATAATTAAGGCCTGGAAGTTAATGCTCTATCAGAAGACAAAATATGCAAGCAAATATGCTCTAAAGTTTGTAAAATATGCTTTAGAACCAATCAATATCATTTATGCCCGGTTTCTACAAACTTGTGAATTACCTATGGGTAAATTATCCATGGATAAATAAGTCCCATTTCAAGCACAATGATATAATGAGCAAGGCCTTGGAGTTGTACAGTTAATTTAATTCAGAAGGCTTTGATTCTCATTGTTATTGATCCTACAAAGAGGTTAAATTTTATCCAGCCATCCATGAAAGGATAAATTAACCCGACGATTTACCCTTGGAAAGATCTAGCCCGAGTTTGTAAGAACATTTCTTCTGTCATTTTCATATTTACTCAGAGGACATTTATCTAGAAGCTCGTCACAAGTGTATGTGATTGCTATCTTTAAATTATTTGTGTTTGTGTGGTGTTATTCTTGTGTAAATTCTGTCCATTGGGTAACTTACCCATAGGTAATTCGCGAGTTTATAGAAACCGGCCATTAAGTAATCTAATACTCTATGTTTTCTTGTTAGGTGAAGTACATTATAAATTACAACAAATAGTAGAAGCTGTATAAATTATATTACAATTTTTTTTTTTTTTAAAACAAGATCAATGCATTGAATTGAAAACTAATGAAATAATATACAATCAGTCCCAAAAATATTAGCCTGTGTGCTGTCAATATTGTACAGCCAAATATATTGTAAATGTTTGAATAACAGAGATGTGCAGAATACTTAAAATCTGTCAGAAATATGAGGTAACAATGTGACAAATTAATACAAATATAGAACATATTTTAACATCAAGCAAATATTATGCATTATCGAAAAAAAGAAGAAAAAAGCAAAATATGCAAAATGAAACCATCAATTTTCTGTTATTTCTTTCAAGTCTTGTACACATTTTAACACAAGCTGCATGTAATAGAGTTCATTATTAAAAAAATATTTCTCATAAACTTCCAGGTCCTAGCCATAATTTTATTCTTAATGCTGTTATGTGACAATGATATCTCTATCTATATAAGTGGCTTTGCCCTTACTCCCTGCCTTACAGAGAATCAACGTAAAGTCTAAACTAAAATAATAGAGACTTGGAATTTTGACAGTACCTTAGTTTTATAATGTAAGAGAACACTATAAGAAAGGATTTTGAATTTTTTTTTCTTTTAATGCCAAAAATCAAATGTTATCGAGACGAAATACTTTCCATAAGAAACACACAAGCAATTCGATCGTTGTGGAAAACATTCCTATCAGCAAGACAACATTCAATTGTGAAATTAATTCAATATGGCCTTGCTCGGTTGCTATCTTGATTTATTTGTTTACGATTTGCATAGGTCTGAGTTTTTTTACATAGATGGACAGAAAGGGATCATGAATGCATGCCTAAAGGGGAAAGCTCTGAATGATTTGGATGAAACTCACTATGTGTGGTTTTTTGGGCTAGGGAACTCGAATCTGAGGTGCACTTTGTTCAAGAAATGCACCTCGAAGTTGGGTTTTTAGTTTTTTAATTATTATCAATCATTATAATAAAATTGTTTATGCATGATTTGGGTACAGTTCATGAATTTATGGTTCATTTTAATAGTTTCATTTCGAATTGTTTGATTTTTGTTCATTTAGTTATTAATATTTTTAACATTAAACAATATAATTAAGAATAAAATTTTGTAATTCCTACACTTTATGTAAAAACAATGCCAGTGTTAATAAATATGTTTTCATTAATTTTCTGTTAAATAAATTATAAATTATTTAAACAAAACATCTAACAGTTGAGTAAATAATTGACGGCAAAGCCATGGGCACCTGCTAGTAGTTTATATTTTGACTTGTGTGCAAGAGAATACAGGTTTTATCTATTTTGCCATGGCACAGCTTAAGTATAGATATAGATCTGCCTCAGATATAGATCTGTCTCACTGGTATAAAGAGGCAGGGAACATGTTTATATATTTTTCATTTGGAAGTTCGATGTTACATTGTTAACAGAAATGTTCTTGACAATGATTTTTTTCTACTGGATGTGAAGTTATTTCTTTCTCTTACCCATTTGGTTCTAAATTATTTGTTTCCATAATTTTATTTCTAAAATTACTAAATTCCAGATAGAAGACTTTCTTCATAGCTATATGCTCATTAAAGTCATATCTATTTTAGCAAGGTTTACTCTGATCAATCCAGTCAATTTTCTTATAACAGACATATCTATTGATCCGACTTTGCCTTATGTGTGTGTTTGTGTTAGCATAAAATGTGCTTTCATTTTAACTCTTTAATAAACAGTGAGCCAATCCATCATTTTAACTTCGTAAGTAATTGAACTGTTATTCAAATTGTTGTTAGCTTTTATACATAGGGAATGTATTGAAATTTGTTCTACAGCCGATAAATTGCTTGAATTGAGAAATCATATCATGTAATTTGCATTGCTTGTGAAAACAAACGTTTCCAATACATCTATTACATTTACTTACATATCACAAGGCGCTGAAATCAGCTACAAGAATCGGTACACTTTTTTTTCCCTACCTTTACGTGATATAACGAAGACCTTTAAGCAATTGTTTATCTGAATATCCTCACAAGAAAAAGCAAGGGCTTACCCTCAAGATTAGATGTGTCTGTATTAAACCGCATAAGTTTGACCGTTTTGTCATTGCTCCCAGTTGCCATGAGATCTCCATTGGGTGTCCATGCCAAGCAATAGATGGATCCTTTGTGATGTTTGGTGCGCTTGAAAAGTACTGTTGGTTGGTATGTGGCATGGTCCTCCCTGCAATAAAATTAAAATAACTTCAATATTACATTCATAATTTATAAATGGCTACATTTTAAAGCTGTACAGCCATTTCATAATTACGAGTGGGACATCCTGGCATATTATGAAAACTACTTCTGTTCATTACATATCATAAATAATGAACTAGAACTCTTCTGCTCATTCTGTGAAATTTACAATGCCTTCTCCTCCATACTACATGCAAAGCATTATTTAAAAATTATTTTAAATATTTTAAATTTGTTTTTTCAAAAACTATCACGGGTGGGACATAATTTGGATAATGATTTTACCGATACACTAAAACAGTTCACTTGCTGTTCTGCTATTACTGTTAGCGTCTTAACTAGGGATGGCTCCTCGATACTTGCATGGTATCGGCATCGAACGATACTTCAGAAAACTCGCTCGATACTTTTGTAATTCTGCAATTAAGTGAGAATGCTAGTATTTTTTTGACAAAAACTTGTAAGTGGACTGTTTAAAAAACTAATTTTAGTTTTAATGTAGAGTTTAAAAATAATTATAGGCTACTGATGATATTAAATTTTGTCTCATTAAATATGCAGACTTAATTAATTTAGTTGGTATTACACAGTTCTCTCAAATTTTAATTTTTAATGTACCTATTTATTGAAACTGGAAATGTTGAAGGTATCGAGTATTGAGGAAAAAATCATGTATCAGTATAGAGTATCGAGAAAATCTGGTATCGACCCATCCCTAGTCTTAACATTGTTATTAATGAAGATATGAGGGATTAAATACAAAATATAAACTGTTTCCAGATTGTCAGAACATTTATTTAACTCATCAATGACAATTTAATAAAACTATCAACATTACGGGTGGGACAAAAAGTCACTGTTTGTTATTTCACATAGTAATTAACTACAAATACTTTTTGAAATTAATTTTATACCAAATTGTACCTATATTTTCTCAAATCAAAATGGATAGCTGATTACTCTTGACTACTTGGTATTAAAGAGTGTTAAAATCATGCTAAAAATTACAAAAAAGTAACTCAACACAATAAATAAGTAAATTGACAGATTTTACACATGAAACAACTTCAAATAGACTTAATTCCTTAATATTCAGTGAATTTGAGGTTTTAAACTCATATTTGACCACCGAATTACAATAGTTTTATAACATCTCTCTTTGAGGGAAAAATTCCTATTTTTTTTTTTATTTTTTTTTTTTTTAACAGATTTATTGGCAGCATGTCTCATTACAGTCGTAATACTACATGCACTGTTTACATTATTTACACTTGTTTTCCTATCAATAGATTACAATTTACTATTTACATTTCAACTTATACCCTATTATACCACTTATTACTACTCTAAACTGTTCATTGTAATTATTATTATTTTTACGTTAATTAGTAGTCTATTACTATTTTAACCATTAAAAATTACGATTCAACTTATATCCTAGTACATTACTTATTACTACTCGAATTATTATTATTATTATTATTTTTAAATAATCACTTAGAATTTACTATTTACAATTCAGGTAATATCCTATTGCATTACTTATTACTACTCTAAACTGTACATTTTATTTATTGTTGTGATTTTACGTTAACTAATACTATCTTACTATTTTATCATTCTCTTTGATTAGCACTTTGTAAAATACTACTTTATAATGCCTTAATTGTTACATATTTTATGTTACTTCTACTATTTACTCTTATATTTATATTAACACTTCCCTAAACGGTTTCGCTTAGTTCTTGCATATTTAATTTATTCACAAATCCTAAAAAGCTTCTTTTGTGTGTTCTGAAAATTCCATCTTTGCTTATTGGCCATGCCAGCCCACTTCTTGTTACACTTGTTTTAAAAGCTTCTCGCTGAGATTTTAGTTTTGTACACTCAAATATCAAGTGGTCCACTGTTTGGTCACCTAGCCCACACACGCACTCGGCACTTTCCATAATTTTGAATCTTTGGAAATAACTTCTTATTCTGCCGTGTCCTGTTAAAAATGTTGTCAGGTTTGGGGTCAAGTTCAATTTCACTTTTAGTCTGCTTCTAACCGTAGGAAAGAATGACTTTGTTACTTCTCCTTTTGTTGTTTTGCTCCAGTCTTCCTCCCATCTGGATAAGGACTTTTCTCGCAGTTTTGTCAAAATGTCATTTTTTGGAATTTTGTTATAACATACCTCTAAGTTCATGTCCCTTGCAGCTTGCTTTGCCAAATGGTCTGCAAGTTCGTTGCCATGGTGACCTACGTGTGCCTTTATCCATCTGAAGTGAATTTTCCAGTTTTTATTTTCCAGTAATCTTGCTTGCTTACGGATATTTTCTATAAGTGTTTTGTGGTTCCTTGGGTTTTTAATGGAGTCTAGGGATATCTGGCTGTCTGTGTGTATTACTGCTGTCTGGTTTCCATATGCGTTGTCTTGTATATGTTCTAGGGCTTTGAGTAGTGCCATTTGCTCCGCCTGATTATTTGAGCATACTTTGTCTAGTCTGTATTTGCCTTGGAACTTCACATCGTTGCCAAAGAAGATTGCTACGCCAGAACCCACTCCGTCCGCGCTTTTGCTGCCGTCTGTGAATATTTCCAGCTTCGGTTCTTCTGCCTCTTCCTCACAGATCCTTAGCGCGTCAGAAGGGTGAGGCCAGTCTTTTGGTTCTTGATCATGATATAAGTTATACCTCTCTTCTCCTATTCCATTCATGACTTCGTAGTGTTGAGCAGCTTCCTCTATTCTAAGTGTGACAGGGCTTAGGCCCGTAATTACACAAAGCGCTTCGTTTGATACCGTGCGGAAGGCTTTCGCTATCCTTACATTGATTAATCTTTGGACTCTAAGCAGTTTGTTCCTATTGGCCATCTTATCCAAGGCTTTGTACCACACTGGAGCAGCATACTGTAAGAGTGGTAGAATCGCACCTTTATATATTATTTCTAACACCCCACTTTTCAGTCCCCAGTTAATTCTTGCTGATTTGGACAAGGAAAATATCAGTCTTCTACATTTTTCAGTTATATAATCAATATGCTCTCTAAATGTTAATTTGTAGTCGAATATGATGCCTAGGTACTTTAAGGAATTAACTTGTTCAAGTTTTGAGTTATAAAGGTAAATTCTTATTTCTTTATCTTCTCTTCGTTTTCTTCGAGTCAGTAGCATAACTTTAGTTTTCTGTTCGTTAAAGCTGATTTTGTTATTTTCTGCCCAGTTTGTTATTTTATGTAGTTCTATATTGGTGAAATTTTCGGCTTCTCGGATTGATTCTCCTTGTACAATTAGCAAGAGATCATCGGCAAATGCTATTGTTTTCGTGTGAGCGGTGTATTCTACATTCAGCAGTGAATTGTAAAGGATATTCCAATATCCTGGTCCACAACAGGATCCTTGTGGACATCCCTTAGTTACCTTTCTCTGGACTACAGCGGTATTTGTGGACATCGCTGCGTGTCTTTGGTTGAAGTAGTCTCGGGATAGATTATAGAGATTCCTAGGGCATCTCATGTCCTTGAGGTTCTTAAGGATTCCAGGCCACCATGCGGCGTCGAAGGCACCTTTCACATCAAGGCTTACCATTATTAGGACGTTGCCCTTTTTTAGTCCCGCCTCCGCGAAGTTCTTTACTTCGACCGCTGCGTCAGTAGTACTCGTTTGAGGTAGAAAGCCAAATTGATTTTTATTCAGCAGGTTATTTATGTTTATGTGGTGCATAATTCTCGTGATGAGTAGCTTTTCTAGAACTTTTCCACCCACGTTGAGTAAACTAATCGGACGAAATTTAGATGGATCCGCACTGTCTTCCTTACCTGGTTTTATGATTGGAATAATTTTTGACTCTTTCCAAATTCTGGGGAAGATTCCTCTCGTTAGGCATTCGTTATATATTGTTGTGACGCTTCTCGGAAAGGTTTTGAAGATACGAAGGTAAATGTCACTTGTAACTCCATCGTTGCCTGGCGCCTTTTTGTGGTTGAAGCTTTCTATGACTTGCTTTATCTCTTCCTGGTTGAATTGTCTATCGTCACATGTATCGATTGGTTCTGCTGCTGTTCTCCTTATATGTTCATGATATTCAGTGTCATCCTCTCGTTTGTCTTCTGGGGTGAAATATTCTATCATGTAGTTTAGCGTGTCTTGAATATTTAATGTTTTGGAGCCGTCTGGCTTTTGCAGAGTTGTAATTATCGTCTTGTCCCTTATCTTTCCTGAAGCGAAAAATTCCTATATTTTATGAAATGGCTGTGTAGTTAATTTTTGAATATCCGGATACTATTGGCCAAGATGCAAGATGAAATTAACAATAGGATTAAAATATAAAATGGCTACTTTTATACTCATTTTAGTCATTTTTATCAACTTGGTTGATTTATATACAGAAAAATCATCATACCAGATGCTCTCCAGGGTTGTAAAACATTGTTTATAATGCAAGAGTTGAACAAAAAGTGAGGGCATTTGAAAACAAGGTTTTGCAGGAAAGATATAATGTAGAGTCAAGAGAATGGGAAGATAATGTAGTTTATATGTTAAGAATAATCTGATATAAAAATTTACACATAAAAATGTACTGCATGCATCGGGACCAATATATTTGTATGCTTCAGTCAGATTTCCGAATTATGCACGTTACGCTTTACTGTATCAAGATACAAGAATAAATTATAATACATTATAATGAAAATCTGTATCTAAATGGATATCATTGTGATATCGTTATATCACATGAAATAAGATAATATAGTATTGTTGAACAAAGAATGTGGTATTCGAGTATGAACTCCGCCTGTTAGTATAACGGTCATGCAGAAAGTAAGTTCTGAACGCATCTAGAGATGGCAAGACTATCTGCCACACTTGCGCATGCATAACAGTAGAGAGAGGTATGTGGGAATGTTACAGTGCAGTTTCAGTCCTGTAACAATAGTAGTTCTTTAACAGCACTAGGAGAAAATGGTTGCACTGATATGTCTGAATAAATAAATTTTAATTATGTTTTTGTAGTGTATTATCTGATGTATGAATAAATATCCTTCAATTAATTCTTTCAGCTACTGTTATCAAAGACAAATGCACATGGAGGATCCTGCATTTTAACAAATAAACAAATAGGTCAGAAACTTAAGATCAGGAATGATCTAAAAATATTTAATAAAGAAAATATTTTTGAGCTATCGGCAATTGAAATCTTAGATTTAAACATGATTGTAATTTCCATCTATAGAGTACCATATTACTCAACTTTAGCATCCTTTTTACAAGCCTTCGAAAATCTGATGACTAAATTAAAGAAAGAAATGAGAAAATCAATTGTTATAGCCACAGACTGTAATATCAATGTCCTAAACGAACGCATAGAAAACTCTAGCAATGTTTCATTAACAAACTTTCCCAAACATTACAATAATAAGAGTACCAAATCTTTCATAAATATTATTGAATCACATGGTTTTAAACTAAACTTTACAGAAGCAACCAGAGTAACAAGCAATTCGAGGACCTGTATAGATAACATTATAACCAATATGCACACAAACAGAAATGAAGCTTTCATTATGGAGCCAGGGCTTTCAGACCACAAAGCACTATTTGTAAAGATATCATTGGAAAATAATATATCAAATAAAAGAATGAATAAAAAAAGCAAACAAACAAGAATACTAAATGAGGAAAACATCAACTCTCTGAAACAAAACTTAAAAGGAGTAGATTGGGAGTTCAGTAACATGGAATCCGTAGACTATAATTATAACAAATTTCTTACAACTTTCATACGTAAATTCAATGAATCAGCCCCTATTACAACTAAAACGCAGGTTATTAAAAACCTCTCATTAAAATGGATAACACAGGGAATACAAGTATCAAGTAAAAGGCGAAGACTACTCCATGGCCTAAGTAAGGAAAGTACTGACACTGAATTAATAAACTTCTATAAAAAATACAATAAGGTTTATAAAAAAGTTATTTTAAAAGCAAAACAGATGGCCATAGACGAATATATTCAAAATTCGGAAAATAAAACAAAAGCAGCATGGAATTTAGTAAAGGAAGAGTTAGGATTAAAAAATCAAAGTAATACAAAACAAACTACGCCACCACAAGTCTCCGGAAATACCATTGAAGAAAAAAACATAGCAAATACAATAAACGATTTCTTCATAAACATAGTGAACAGAACACGAAATGTTCCAATAGAAATGGAACAAGCAATAGTAAATACTATGGAACTAACTTCATCTTTTGAATCACAGGATTCCTTTAGTTTTAACGTAGTAACCCCACAAATGGTTAAACAAATTATAGAATCACTGAAACCAAAAAGATCCTCCGGATGGAATGAGATATCCTCTTTTCTAATAAAACAAGTGAAGGACGAAATCTATGATCCCCTCTCCAAAATTATAAATCAATCTCTACGAACTGGAATTTTTCCACATAGAATGAAGTATGCAGTAATAAAACCAATACATAAGGGAGGTGAGCCGGATCTAAAAAACTACCGACCCATTTCATTACTATGCAATTTCTCTTTAATCCTGGAAAAAATAGTGCATGCACAACTAATGTCTTTCCTAGAAAATAATAATAAAATAACTTCATGTCAGCATGGTTTTAGAAAAAAAAAATCAACAAACTCGGCTATAATTAAACTTGTAAATGATATAACTAACTTCTTAGATAATAGTCAGAATACGTCCGCCTTAATTTGCGATATGTCAAAAGCTTTCGACTGTGTAGATCACGAAATTCTACTGAAGAAACTAGAACTATATGGAGTAAGAAACATAGCCTTAAGCTGGTTTAAATCGTACTTAAAAAATCGAAAACAAAAAGTAAATTGGAATGTAGACAAAACCACATTACAGTCTGAGTGGAGAAATTTACTAGCGGGTGTACCACAAGGATCGGTTCTAGGTCCCCTACTATTTATTATTTATACAAATGATCTTCCTACATACTTGCATGAGAACGTAATCCTCTATGCGGATGACACCACTGTATTGTTAAAAGAACAAAGCTTATTGGCCCTTGGAAGGAGTGTAACGCAGGCTATGGAAAAACTAAATACATGGTTTCAAACAAACGGACTAAAACTGAATATAAATAAAACTAACTTAATGGTTTTTAAAACCCAAAGTAAAGCTCAACCAGAACTAGAGATGGAGACCTACACAAACACAGAGGTACAAAATACAGCTAAACTGTTAGGAATCATGGTAGATAACACTCTAAATTGGAAAAGTCATGTTCTGTACATTGTTAAAAAACTAAATAAGGCCTGTTTTAATATGACAATTCTTGCGCACATAACCAGCTTAAAAGTACGAAAAATGGTGTATTTCAGTTACTTTCACTCTTTATTGGCCTATGGAGTAGTAGTTTGGGGAAATTGCAGTGAGTGGGAAATAATTTTTAGGATACAAAAAAAAGTAGTAAGAATAATGACGCACTCGTCTTACAGAGAATCTTGTAAACCTTTATTTAGAAACTTAGGAATACTAACCTTCCCTTCAATATATCTACTTGAACTACTAATTCATGTACATGCAAACTATCATGAATACAACAATCAACAATCACACTCACATGATACCAGAAACAAACAAATGTTAAAATTTCCCACACATAGACTCACCCTACTTGAACGAAGCCCACAATACATGAGCATAAAAATATATAATAAGCTGTCAAAAGAAACCAAATCATTAAACACAAGAATGTTTAAAAACAAAATAAAAAATTGGCTGCTTCAAAAAACATATTATTCAATCAAAGAATATCTTGAAGACGAAATACTAATATAGAAATAATATATGTAAGTAAATTTATGTACATGTCACCGTTTTTACATGGGACTTTGTAGACTCATAGGAGCTACAAAATTATTCCTTTTTTAAAATTATTTTAGTAGTTCATTCTAGTACGCAAGTTTTTATATCTTGACGAGTCGCCAGTTTTCCAGCTTCAGCTGAACTATGAAAACGAATTTTGTGACATTTCTCTTATCTTATCTTATCTTACCAGATTAGCTGCGTCCCAAAGTGATCACAATAAGTGGAATGCTCTGTAATAGTTTAGCACAAGGGCACCCATATGATATTTTCTAGGGGGGGACAATTTTTTTAATTAATTATTTTTGTCGCTTTAAGTTCTTGGGGCACTTTGTAACATTAGGCCTGTAATAAGTGCAACAATGATGTAGCCAGAAAATAATTTCGGGGAGGGTCGAAAGTACCGGGGTGTTTGGGGGCATCAAATACCCCAAAGAAAGGGAGCAGGGGTCCACCCCCGGAAAACTTTTAAACATTGAACTAATGAAAATCACATGTTATGCTATTTTAGCACTGAAAAAAAAGTTAGAAAATTTGTTTACCATACTCTAAGACATGCTAAGGTAAACAAGAAATCGTTACCTAAGTCGGGGTGCACCCACAGAAAATTTTTAAATATTGAACTAATGAAAATCACATTGTACGCGATTTTAGCACTGAAAACCTAGTTAGCAAATTTGTTTACCATACTATATGACATGCCAATGTAAACAAGAAATCGTTACCTAAGTCGGGGGGTCGACCTCCGGAAAATTTTTAAATATTGAAGTAATAAAAATCACATTTTACGCGATTTTAGCACTGAAAATATTGTTAGCAAATTTGTTTACCATACTATAAGACATGCCAATGAAAACAAAAAATCGTTACCTAAGTCGGGGGTCGACCCCCGGAAAATTTTTAAAGATTGAACTAATGAAAATAACTTTTTTGCTATTTTAGCACTGAAAAACTAGTTAGAAAATTTGTTTACCATACTCTACGATATGCCAACGTAAGCAAGAAATCATTACCTAAGTTATAATACTTATTACTATTAATTTTATGAGAAAAGTTTAATAACACATGGAACAGTGGAAATAATAGACTACATTTACAAGTTCAGTATTTTATTAATAAATAAAATAATTAAATATTTGACAAAAGAGAGCTTAAATAACTTAAATAGAATTTTAGGTTTTGATTTCGGGGGAGGTGCGGACCCCCTGGAACCCCGCCCCCTTCCCTACGCCACTGGATGATGAGTTAATCTTTTGGAACTGGTAGGGCTCTATACAAACATCCTAATAATATTTATGTTACTTCATAATTTTTATCATTTTTTTTTTTACTTTATCGAATTGTCATGGTAGTCTAAGGGGATTTACATGAGTGGTCGGGGATAGTAGCTAGTCCTCTTCTACAGAAGAGATAAGACCCCAATGATCACTTGATCGTGTTTTACGTGGAGTGATTTAGTAGGCTTATAGAACCGCACTAGAATTGATCAGGATTTAAACGGTAGTTTTTATGTATAACTCTTTGGTATGGATTGGAAGTAATTTTAATATTACGTCATATGAGGTCAGTCTCCGAGCCTACCACTTAGGCTTATTTTCTACTATAATATTACACTTGCAAAGGCATACAAACCTACATTTTATAGGACAAAAAGAATGAAGTTAATATACTAGGTTCTTTTTTGTTTTCCTTAGATGCTGTTCGACTTGTAAAATAGTGAAAATCGTTCAAACAGATACCACTGATTGTTCGAAGTTTACAAGCCAATTGAAAGGAAAATTATGTTCAGGAATTTGTGTGAATAACATGGAAACTAGGCCAAACATTGGAAGAACAGGTGTTAACAGGATAATTGAGCGAATCTGAATGGCACATGCATATTGACGGAGAAAGTTACTCAATAATCAGAGCAGTTCTGCAACTTTCTCGCTCGCCACGCACCGATACACGCGTCCACTGTCACGTTGCGTGCACTTGCTATGCGTAAAGGTCATCTACTCATCACAAAAAAAATTATACAGTTTTAGTAGCAAGTGACCTTTACTCATATATGGCACATGCCGTAAACTCTTTACGATGTGGAACTCTCAGGATGTGGAACAGAAAACACACCAGAATAAGAAGATAAATAATTGAAAATAAGAGCTATCCACTAGACTGCATATCTTTGCGCATCAACCGGGATATATAGGCCCATTTAAGGGTTCTTTATCGAACTTCTTTAGAATCACGTAAAACCCTTTGGTCCTGCTTCGAAAAATCTTCTGGCCCCCTTCGGTCATCTTTCGACACCCCTTCAGACCCCTGTAGTTTCGCATCGTACTTCGGTCTTCTCTGGGTCCCCTTCAGGATATTTCGAAGTCAAGTGTCAAATAATTCTAAGTCACATGTTTACAATTCTAGTTTAAAGTTATTTAATAAGCTGCCTACAACTATCAAGTCCATACAAAACACTTAAGTATTTATAAAGTCCTTCCTACAGACATATTCCATTTACTCTGTGGATGAATTTTTAACATGATAAATATATAGCATGATACGATATGAAAAATCCAAATTAAAAAAGACAACTTCAGGTGACGGGGACAGTGAATGACTTGCCCACAACAGGAACTCGCGAGATTGACATGCACTGCCAGGGTTACAAAACATCTAAGTTTGAAAGACTGAATTATTAAAATAACTCATTTTCAACAGATAAGGGTTAATATTAAATATATTTATTACAATATTCCGCCTTTACCCTTAACATATAATACACAACTTATCATGAAAATGCATTTCGGCATTTGCTGCGCCATCTTCAGTTCATATAAGATGTAATGAACACCACAATTCTTCTCAAATAATGTTGTTTATAAAATTTGTTAATTGGTAACCTAGGTCACCGTTGTAGTCAAGTCAAATAAATGATTCTGGTCAATTATGTTTTCATTAAGGATGTTATTTCTGTTCTTATAAATTTGAAAGTTTTCCAATGTATTTAGTCTAACACCCTTATCACAGATATGTGTATTATATGTTAAGGGTAAAGGCGGAATATTGTAATAAATATATTTGAAAGACTGGTTTAATAGTACTAATAACAATGCCAATAGATAAAAGGCATGACAATAAAATTCAATATATTTTTGTTAACCCAATAATGTAACATTTGTAAACAATAACATCATTAATGTGAACTTTATATGTTCATCTTGTATTGAATTTAATATGTAACTATGTATTATATACTACGATATTTTGGTTTTACTGTAACTGAAATATGAAGGGACAATAACAAGTAATGACACAATTACCTCTTCTTCCTTCCTGTTAACTTCCAGTTTTAAAAATATATTTTTAGAAGTTCTTTCCAAGTAAAACTGTAAATCATATGTAAAATTGTTAACAAGTGATTATCTGATTGAATTGATGTGTTGTAATAATTTCGTGTTACTAAAAGTTTTAAACGGTAACATTTATTTTTAGAAAATACGTTCTTTTATGAAGTAATATTTGGGATATTTGGCTCATATTTAGTAATTTTAAGGACATATTTGCAGTCATATTTTCCACTTTTTAGGTCATAAAGATCCGAACCCTAGTGATGACCGATGACTGTTAATCATGTAAAACTGTATCGTCTTTAGCTTTGATAACCTAACCGGACAAGTAAACTGGACTAAGTAAATTGATCAGTTTTTTTAGTACTATTGTCCCTTACGTAATACATATTATCATTGTCCATCGTTGAAAGAAACTGAATACTTGAACGGAACCATTAGAACGGCCACAAACTTGAAAAAAGAATTTTTAAAATCCTTACAGAAATGTAAGTCTTAATGACTTCAAGTAACATTCATGCCGATTCTAACCAAACGGTTCATGCTATGAACATTTGAAGACTACTTCCACTCTCGAATAACTCCTAAAGTTTAAAGTTTATCGGAATTTTATCTGTTTCTATGTAAGTACGATTTTCTTCCAATTTTGCATGAATGTTCTTTGGAACCGTTAAAATCTGCGTATGATTAAGGATTTCGATTTGATCCTGTTTTAAGGTGGTGGCTATTTTAACTGATGGAGAGAACATCTTACTTTTTTTGGACCGGTTCCCTGGACTTTTGACGCAATTTTAACGGTTTACCGGCATTTCGTTTGTTTCTCTGTAAATATGTTCGCTACGCAATCACGATCAAACATTTCGTCTGTTTCTCGGTAAATATGTTCGTTACGCAATCACGATTAATATGTTCGTTACGCAAATACGATTAATCTGTTTGTTCGATTTTCTCCCAACTTGACGAGAAAGTTCCTTAAAGTAATTTAAAACGAAGTATGTATGTGTAAGGATCTCTTAGGGACTCGACTCTATAATAAAGGAGTGGAGTAAGAAGAATAATTTTGATATTATTTACGAGTGATTTCATTCTACCATTTCTATTTCTATTTGTGAGGTTATTATTTTTGAAGTCAGTGTATTTATAAAATTATAAAATCCTACTTACCAAAACCACCAGAAGTTCTTATGGCATCTTTCTTACATGTCCAGAACACTATATCAACACACATGAGAATGGGAGAACGATATAACAGATTTCATTTCGCAGTAAATACCAGAACACTTCACTTCACTTCCTGTTTATTTATAGACGTCATATCACGGGTTTTGACGCCCGTCTATATGTTATACTCGTGTTTGTTATTAAATATTTACAATGTTCGTATGTTGCTATTTCACAATTTCACTTTGCACTTTCATAGAAATCTTATAAATACCCGAGCTGAATACCAGAACAAGATGGCTGACATCGTAAAAGATTCGAAGAGTGCAGTGCTACCACTAGCACAAATGAAATTACTCTTAAGGTAAAGAAATTTCTCCTACATTACCCTCATACTGGCGTACTATTCTATAAAATGCAGATAATGAATGGTTTAATAAATAAACGATGAAATGCAACGAGTTAAAATTATTCCTCAATTAATTAAATTAAATCAGTATTAATAAATCCAGGGACAAGCATTTATCTTATCCCGAAATTCCGGGATGAAAAAATGCCACCACACAGACAATCCCTAGTTCAGAATTTTTTTGTGAGAAATAGTTATTTATTTTGAATAATGTAGCAAGATGCTGGAAACTCTAAATGACACCAGGGTATTATGTTAAGATCAATTTCAAGCGAAAGATACCGATTCCATATAACTTATTAGATTTTCATATGACTGACTTTTGGTATATTATACTTAATTGTGCTTTTTATTGTACCTCACCCAACCAAATGACTGTATAAAGCACAGTTTTTTGAAATAAATATAATTCTTAAGAGTTCTGGTTTCTGTCACTTGATTCTTTTTGAAGAACCGTTAAATAGGAAAAATTTTGGAGGGCTATGATCACAGTAACAGTGATTAGAGTGTATAAGAGGTAAGCCAAGTGAAAAAAATGGTTAAAATTAATATAACATAGATTACTTTGATTGATATTTCAAAAAGTTTTATTCCTTGCATAATTTCAATAAAATTAGTATTTAATTGTACATACTTTGTAATGTACTTAAGATTATTAACTTAATTTCATAAAATATTTTGTCTATTTTTCCAATTGCCAAGTAAATATGTCCTTTTTTGCGTACAAATCTTAAAGGAGTATTTAAATATGGAAACTGCATAATGCTTAGATCTGTGAACAAAAACTTATATAAAAGTCAAAAGTAAAAAATTCTTGAATCAATTTTTTTTACACCTTAAAAGAAAATAGTTTGCTGTAAATTTATAAATTACCTAATAATCCTTCGTCGCATATTCAATCTCTTCAGTACCAGTACAAAGTTGTAGGCCTAAGTCGCATATTAAAATATAAATTCAGTGGTTAAGAAAATGAATATCTTCCTGTTTGATGAATTAGTACTCCTAACCAAACCAACCCTTTAATTATTGAATTAATTTGTTAATTAACATCCGTAACGTGGAGAAAATTTTGTACCGGTACCGATCTATCTCTAGCAAATATAGTGTAATAATGAATAAATAGGAATACTTTTCAGATTTGTTTCGACAAAAGTTTCAATAATTTCTATAATTGCCACAAACCGGCAGAATCTATTAGCAACTATTAACAGGAAAAAGCAATTTTGATAGTTATAAATACACCTCTAGCAAATATTATTTAATATAGTGTAATAATAAATAAATAGAAATACTTTTCAGATAAGTTTCGACAAAAGTTTCAATTATTTCTATAATTGCAACAAACCGGCAGAATCTATTAGCAACTATTAACAGGAAAAAGCAATTTTGATAGTTATAAATACACCTCTAGCAAATATTATTTAATATAGTGTAATAATGAATAAATAGGAATACTTTTCAGATTAGTTTCGACAAAAGTTTCAATTATTTCTATAATTGCAACAAACCGGCAGAATCTATTAGCAACTATTAACAGGAAAAAGCAATTTTGATAGTTATAAATACACCTCTAGCAAATATTATTTAATATAGTGTAATAATGAATCAATAGGAATACTTTTCAGATTAGTTTCGACAAAAGTTTCAATTATTTCTATAATTGCAACAAACCGGCAGAATCTATTAGCAACTATTAACAGGAAAAAACAATTTTGATAGTTATAAATACAACACATTTATTCAAGAATATCTGGTAATCTCTCTACGATTATCCTAATAATTTCTTCGCACATTTACAATAAACTTATTTCAGTAACTTAGTTATTAAACATAAAGAAACTAACCTGAGGTCTGAAAGTTTGGGATATGAGCAGATGCGAAGTGTTTTCGAGTTGGACCCAACAGCGTACAGCTTCCCTTGGGGATGAAATTCCGCACAGCGGACGGCCTGTACGTCTTCTAAAGACGTCACTGCCACGAACCGCGGCCTTCCAGCTGCATTACCGGTTCCGTTCACCTCTCCCTCGGCTCGTTGCGCAGGCTGTAAAGAGAAAATAAAACACTTATTACATTCAAATCTTGCGATTTATTATCAAAACTGTGATTTAAATTATTTAATGAATTTCACATTAAAACTGTTCATTCTGGAATTATCTGTTAATCCAACCTGATTACTTTAGTCACGTGTTATACGGAGCGCCACGCATAGAGAACAGAATTACTGAGGTACTGATGTTGATATCCCAGATTAATCCTTTCACTTTAGACAACATCCCCGATTAAACGACATTCAGGTTCTAAAATTAAAAATTAGAGTAGGCCTACATTTTTTATATTTATATAAGTGTAGTAATTGGTAGTAATTGTGATTTACAGTTTGTGAAGAATGTATTTATTTACATTACTGCTAATGAATTGCTTACTAACGTATTATTGTAATATTTAAATAGCGTACTCTATTAATAATAAACATTTATGTTTTAGATAGGACTGTATAACAGCATGAATAGTACAAAGTATGTGCCATGTATGTCAGAAGCATGTGAAATAAGGCCTATTAATCCATCTGGCACTTTGTCAGGCCTAGCCTATATTAGTTTACCTGCTTTCATTTTGTTTGAAATATTTGTTTTATTCCAAGAACATCCCAAGTTAAAAGTTCATTTAAGGAAATAATTTTATTTCAGGAATATAAATAATTAAGAATAATGCATAAAACAAAATTGTTAAAATTTTGAACTTGCAAAGTAAAGCATCTGATATTTGTATGTAACGAATGTGTATTAACAATTACTTGGCCAAGATCCAAGATAACTTTTCATTTTAGGGTTTTTATAGTTTTATGTTTTTTTAAACAATTTACAACAAAATTCTTGTAAAATTATCATTAGTTGATAATTAAAGAAAATATTCAACTTGTACCACAGAGCCTGATTTAGGATATGATTAGAAATCCATATTATATTACCTCATGACATTTCACTCAATGACTGTGTAACCAACACTGTATAACTAGTTGATAATTTTATGTACAAATATTTATGACTATACCATAGCCTATGTGCCTAAGGTAAATACTTATACCGTAATAATTATAATAATTGTTACCGTAATAATTGTTATTTGAATTGTAATACAGTTTAATGCCTATGGAGGTTTTCTAATTCATATTTTCATTCTAAGATAATAACCTAAATCTTTACCAATAATAATTATAAGATTCGTAGCAGTAACCTTGTATCAGATATAATTTCTGCGATTTACTAACTTTTTGGTATAAGTTGGACATTATTCACTATATCTCAATTATTTTCATTTTCCTACTGAGCTATACAAGACTTCTATTTTAACAGTTTTACGAATTTATAGCAATACTTTTGACTAATTTAAAGTATGTATCACAAGTTTTTATAGCTCTAGACTAGTAGCTTACGCTACTTATATATGTTGAATGTGTTAAAATAAGTATGTTTTTCAAAATAGGCTAAATTTTTTAGGTTTAAAATGCTGAGCATAGGTGGTAATTGTTAATTAAAAACAAATTATTCACTATATTTTATATTTGCGTATTATTGTAAATAAAGGAGCAACTTTTTAATGGCAAATATAACAGAGTAATTGATAACTTAAAACAGAATACTTAAGGGAAACAGAGGTTACTACAATAAACAATCTTTAAAATGGAGAATAGCAACCACCCCAAACACTACCATCTGTGTAGAAACTACCACCGTGTGGACAATTTTTGCAAGAAAGCAGTTCGATGACACTCAGTTGCATGTACTTGTACTACTGTGGAAGTCACGATTTTGAGCATCCAACACGCACTATTCGAAAAGCACACCTCTTTCACACGGAGAAAGTGATTCAACTCCCACCATAATTAATAATAACAAAAGGAAAATTACAGTTTTCTTAAAACCATTATGGAATATAATTATTATGTCAGCATCAGCAATGCATGTTGGTTAGGTTAGTAGTCACTGTATTTTTCATTACCACCAAATCATCATACTCATTAAGGGTAATGTCCATCAAATCTCTGTACACAAAGTCCTTTGTATGGACTAAGAATAATTCTTACAGATTATATCTCTTGGGAGTGGTAAATTACCTCCAAAAATAAAAATGTAAATTTCATGGCTATTAATAAAGGGAACAATTTAAACTCTGCAATCATTTTCTTGGCATTTGTAGACTTAGGATTGGCAGTAATATTTAAAATACTGCATACTTGATGGAATTTACAATCATGATGCATGAGCATACAGTACATATTTCTGGTAATGATAAGAATATTGAGTAATGAAATAATTATGTTCGGTTACATGGCGCAGACCAATTTAAATAAAGTGTTTGAAATATCAAACAGGGAGAAATTAAACATATCCAACAACGTGAAATGCATTTATCTTTCTTGAAGGGTAAACATTTCTCGAGACTTCTAAGAGTTGCATAATAATACAGTCGCACTCTGAATATTATTTGAAAACTTAAAAAAAGTTTATATTGGGATGAATGAGTTTAAAAAAGATTACAGGTACTAATTGCATCTCCCTTAGTTCTGACATTTTATATAATAATAATATTTATTGTCGAAGACATGTTAATGTATGGACAGTGTCAAGGTTTCCTCTAAAACTAACATAAAAAAATTTAAACTAGTTGTAGGCCTATTGCTTGAAAGTTATGTGACTTAAAAGGCCTACGCGTGCATCCTCCAAACTGTAGGGGCATATTTGTTTTAAGATAGATTTGACATGTTTTCTAAATAGTAATAAATTTAGCGTCTTGATATTAAGAGTTAAAATATTATATAACTGTAAACCAAAACCATATGAGTTTTACTAATTATAGATAAATGGTGAGACGGTGTACAAAGATTATTTTTATAAAGTTCGTTTATTATTGAATGGATTATGTCGTAACCTTAGCTTCGACTACATATTTAATAATCTGCAATCGAACAGTTCAGCCGGAGAATATGAAGCCACGTAGTTTAATTAAAAAGAATATTTGGTTTTGCATGGAAAAATCACCGTCGTTTATGGTGACATTGACAATGAAAGTTTTACTTAGTTTATGGATCAGTATTGATGTCTTTTGTACTACCATGTTAATTGAGGTGACGTAGTTGCGGATTTCAACGATTATCTTAATAAACACTTAAACACCTCTGTTCCATAAAATGGTAAAGAAACAGGTCATTTATATTGTTCCACAATATGGTATAGGTATGTTAAATTTTCAAGAATTATATGGTTAGGCTGTATGTAGGTCTAGGCTAAATACTTTTACAACTTAGTACATTCTAGCCTACATTATTCTTTACATATTGATACATTTTATGACAATATATGGTATATTTGCGTTGCAACATATGGTAAGCAGAAGCTGTAATGCATTTTGTTACTATAAAATATGGAGTAGTATAAAATGTCTGCTACATTTCTGCTACAAAAGCTGGTACACAGACCACTCTATGTGAGGCAAGTGTTTGTTATGACGATGCTACTGCTTCTGGCACCCTTCTTTAAGGTAGGCACGCAACTTTCCTTTAACTGGACTAGAACTCTACAATGGCAATGTATTAATATTATTTTGCTTTGGAGTTTCTACTCACATTTACCTCTGTTATGTGTGTTTACTCATCCTGAATAGTACCGCTATGCACAGTAAACGTCTGACTTGATGAAGGAGCCCTTCACTACTGCACACGCGATATCAGATCAGTACTCAGATGCGCATGCGCAATAAAGCCGAGTACAATTCGTCTATATCATATTATGAAACGGAGGGATTACTTCATGAAATGCAGATAAAAAGTTGAATAAAACTTCCAATGAACAAATCTATTTAAAACACTAGAAAGTTATAAGGTGCAAGATTTCTGTTTATGATTTGATATCATTTTATTGTGTTTTACTATAATTTTAATTATGAACATTATTATTATTAGCATTATTATTATTATTATAGTCATTTAGTATCTTTAATGCTAGTACTTTATTTTTTCTAACTGTATTTTTATAGTTATATTGCAATTGTAGTTTTAGAATTCCTGGTAGAGGCGAGGAGAAGACCTAATGGTCTAATCTCTACCAGGTTAAATAAATAAATAAAATTAAATCTGATTTCGGAATCACTGTAAATGATATCTGTTTACACTTAATATATTTGGTAAAGATATGCATATTGTTTACATGCTACGTCTTCCAAGTTCTACCAATCCAATGGTGTAGGCAATTTGAGCAATATATATGAATTTTTGGAAAAGTAAATATGTAAATTGAGGAAAAGATACTATAATATTATTCTGTAAATTGAGTCCAAGGATTTCGTTCAGCGTTACATTGACTGAGGGGTGTGTGTTTATTGCTCTATTAATCTCTGCGATCATTCCAGCTTTGTTGCGACTAACATAATCCACAACAAAGGAATGGCAAATATTTTCAACATCGACATCATCAACCATTACGAATGCAAAAATATGTAACACAAAAATAATTCGAAGAAATGAAATAATGAATATGAAATTTATACCCATATTTTATGGCTATATGATTTTGATGTAATATTTATACTAATTTCAAATACAGCACACACTCTTTATCCATGCATTTTTATGTAAATATTTCACTGCAAAGTATGATATACCGCCAGTCCCAAGGCTGTGAAAAGTTGGAAGAGTTTCATTTACCAAGTTTACTAACATAATAGAGTTTTTGCGTTATACAGACCTACATCTTAGTTTTTGCCCGAATAACGTACTGTATCTGAATTTAGGGGCTAGAAAATATTTAGCTCAATTTACGATTCCCGAAGTAATCTAGTTCGACGCTAGGTATCAAGATAAGCATACAAATTGCAACATTCGCTTGGGACTTTTCTACCATGGAACAAGTTACTGTGTGAAATTGCTTCCGAGTGGTTTTTATGCACGTTTCGTAATAAAGAGGCATTCCGGAATGATAACCCAGTTTCACAGGATGTCCACCTTCTCTCTTCGGGCAATTGGGTATGAAATTAATTAATCTAGAACCGTACTAATTTTTAACTTCCTGGGTTTCAGTGAAAGTAACACATCAGGAAAAGTGAGTATTCTACTTCTTAATTCTAAGGCAAAGCAATAAAAGTCTGTGTGCAGATTGCCTTCAAGGCTGAAGTCAGCGAATGGACAAGAAAATATTTTAACATTAGTCTGGAGCACTCAGCGGTAAGAACTGAGCAACTACTAAGGTACTGTCTGGCTGCGAGCTGAAGGCCGAGCTAGCGTTCCCCCACTACCTTACCGTGCGCTTGCATTTACTGTCTAAGTCTTTCCCCCACTATGCCACCAGCTCGGCCTTCAGCTCACAGTCAGACAGTACCCTACTTGCTAAAGTAGGGACCCCGGTCAAGAAAACCATCAATAACGGCCGAGGTCAATCCCGCCATCTACAAGTAATGGCGAAAGACACAAGTAAATGACGCAGCTATAGGAAAGTAGGCTCTTCCGTCCATGGAATTTAGTACCAATATCATACATTATTTTCATAGCACTTAGCTTATATTGCTTAAATTTGTCAATTTCTTAGTTTTAAGTTTCATTTTTAGTGTATAGTATAGTACAATATTATAATTAGGCTATACACACACCCAATTATATATAATTTTTTATTTACTTTTTTCTCCGCATATTATTGGACGCATTTTTGTCTTATGTTTTAAGATAGGCAGATTAATATTGTATTGATATTCTATTTTTAGCATTTTGTATTATTATGTATATCTATTGTATTTGTTTTTTGTAGATTTCCTTAAATGTATTTTGTATTTATCCTGGTTGAGTGGAAGATAAGGCCCTATGGCCTTAACTCTGCCAGGCAAAATAAAAATTATTATTATTATTATTATTATTATTATTATTATTATTATTATTATTAGCCCTATTATTGAATATCACTTTTCATATTCCTTGTTTCGCGGCATGCTGTTTTCTTCTGCACAGTGGTTCATTTCTGTCAATTTTCATGATTTTTCAAATTGTTTCGAGTCTGGATCAATGGTCAAAATCGGGTTCACTAAGTCTCCCGAAAAGTAACACAATACCCTAAGACCTAGCCAACATCAGTATGCAGCTCTGGGGAGCCGGCTTTACCTACTCCATTTTCGTTGGCGTCTACCACAAGGATAGCAGAGCAGCAGGCCGGTTTTTAAACTCATTGGTGGCTCCTGTAATTGCACGCTTTGACGTACTGCCCTCCATGATAAAAACAATACTGCCCTGAACTTGACCCGTCGCTAAGGAAGGCTATGAATGAAATAAAAATTTTCGTCTTTGTTCCTCTTTCCGTTGCTCCCATTACGTTTATGCACTGAGCAGGCAAGCTCCAAATCGAACTGCTCAGTACTTGATGATAGGTGCCCAAGACATTTGCATCTACAAACTTGTGCGAAGCCACGTTTTCAACTCCCATTTTTTTAAATGAGGAACAAGAGAATTCTGGTTTAGTAGATTTACTTATCTCGAAAATGGCATCTCCTAGACTGGCTCAATCACAATACTGACTGTTCCAAGTTATACCTATTGTGTTAAAATTTTTAGTAGAATTTTTGTGCCATATGCCAATATAATATTTTTTCCAGGGGTACCGGTAACTTATATTATAAACAAAACATCCACCTCAACTAGACTTAATTTATACAATAATATACATAAGTGAAATCATCAGTAGGATCTAAGTTTGAAATCAATGGGGAAAATTTCAGTAGATTAGCTGATTGCTATGAAAGACAATTATAACACAAGAATAAAAATCCTTGTATTTTACATTGTTACAGCAATACTTATAAATCTTACATTTCTGATTTTATACGTCAGTAGCCGTACCTATTGGAGATAGTCTATTACATTCTATTAAAATTATTTATCTCACTGTCTTCAAAACAAATTAACCTTTAATATTCTTAGCAGAATCTGAAACATTCATCAGGCAACCTACTGCACTTAAATTATTTAAATTTCCTCCTTCTCCCCAATTCGCTACTTAGCAGAAGAGTTCTGCCGTGTTATGTCACGCGTACCATTACAACTCTATGTGGACCAGAACGCATTCCTTGCATCAGTCTAACTTAATTCCAGATGCATTTCACAAGCAAAGAATCATGCTCCGTGACCGATCAAATTTGCTGTGCTCATCCCATTGTTTCGACACGTTTCTATTCTCACTCATCATCCTAATAAAAAAAAAAAAAATTACACGCTGCATTGCACCTATTTCTTCAGTAATAGGACATGTCCTCCTTACACGGACAGTACCATGAGGATACGAAACAAATAATTTCAGTTATGTTGTTCACACACACACACACACTTACGGACACATACATAGACATAGTTCCGTAAATTTTATGTTTGGAATCAGGGGATCTCAAAATGTTTAAGTCCTACAATGGTACTTTATGAGATTGTGTGGGGGACTTTCCATCTGTCCTTGTGTCTGTACGCGCGATAACTCAAATACACTTTACAGGATTTTCATGAAACTTGCTATACGCATTTGTAACGTCCATGACAAGAAGCCTATTTATTTTGGAACAAATCGGTTAACCGGTACCGGAGTAACGACTAATTAAAGGTCACATGCTTTTTAAATGGGAAATCATGACTATACGACGTACAAAACCGCTTTGCTAATCACTGAGGGAATTGACTCCAATGTAGTCAGATGTTTATTTCATTGTCCAATTTGAAATGAGTACTACTTGAATACTGTTACATACTGTTACTGTTACATACATTACTTTCAAATAATTAGGCCTACGTACATTAAGCAGAGTTCTCTGCCAGAGCATTTTGTGAAATGTTCACATATTTTAACAATTTCGTGTATCAGTGTATACGAATATGAACTTAAAGTTAAGCATCAAACTTTAAACCTTTGCTCTTCTGCAAGCCCTGCTTAATGAATCGATCTGGAATTTAACTCGGAGATGGATTAAAAAAATAACTTATTTTCTGCATGGGCCTATCATAATTGCAATTATCACTGATTAAACAAAAGCATTATGGCACTTTGTTATCAGTTTATCCGATTTTATTAATGCTGGATCTCCACATCGGACTTCCATATCAAACAACACATCCTCTACCTATAGTATCTATTGTCTATGGTGCACGAGGATAGAAATGTCCTATATTTATATTTATATTTATATTCATATAATATCTATTTTCTATGGTGCACCAGGATAAAAAGTCCTATATTTATATTTAGATTCATATTTGTTGATGTATTTTAAAATTTAATTAGTAAAAGTATAATTCAGTTAGTAAAGGTATAGGGCCCAATACGTGTTATGTTTGTGACGGAAAATTCACTTCCATACCAGTGTGAAAAAACCAGTACAGGAAGTAAAATGTAACAAAATAATTACACGCACACTCCATGATTTAATGCAATTAATCTCACACAGTGAAATAAGATCTACTTTTTTACGATGGTTAAGCAAAAGTGCATGTCGACAGGTGAAAGCTAATGCGAAATGTCAAGATTAACTCATCTTAAAGATAATCTGCTTTATATTGCGTATTTTCAAAGAGAACGGCATTTGTGTTGTAACAGTACTTTCTCTTTCAATTGCAGGTAATTTTAATTGTGGTTATGTTTAAAAGGGCAGAGTACCTTCTCCAGGTGAATTACTTTCACTGACAGATCGTGTTAGTTACGTTTGTGCCACAGTTTTGATTGAGATAGTTTGCGATTTGCGTCCTTGCTTATAACAACAAACCATATCAAGTTCACTAAAAAACTTCTTAGAAATTAGATCTCTGTATATAAGATGCAGGTCCGCAGCCAAAGTGGGGACCAGGCCCACTCAAGTTCATTTCCCGCCCACCCTCAAATTTTCTTTTCGATAATGCTTATAATCAGGCCCCGGATTTTGATGACCTAAAGTACTTAAAAATTACCTATAAAATGACTGGAAAAGTACAAAAAATGACCCAAAACTAATTAGAAACACCCAAAAATTTATATGAAAATGTTAGTTTATTCGTCAGATTTGTGTCTATTCTACATTAATGATGTTGACCCGATTATATAGGTTTGTAATATTAGTCTATGTTTATATCCAAATTAAAATTTTAACAATATCCATTTAATTATGCTTATTTAGAGTTCTCATAATATTAAATGTAAGTAAATGCATAAAAACTCTACATAATGCAGGAAACAACGCAAAATGAGAAAATAATTACTTTAAAATTTAAAAATTACTGAAAAAATATGAAATGTGGAAATAAAAGATCATAAAATGGCCAAAAAATGTAAAAATAATGGGATTATATTCTAAAAATGACCTAAAAATGAAAAATGGGAGAAAAATGACAAAAAAGACATTAAAATTGCAATTTTTATAATCTAGGAGTAATTATCAGAATACCTGCACTATTGGGCAACGTCCATGATGTACCATTTAAAAGATGACGTCATCAAAATCATGACCCTGCTTATAATAAAACAATTTTTTTTAATTCAATTCATTTATTCGCACATTAGCATTCCAGAGTAAGAGATACTAAAGTCCAAAGACTTCTCACATAAGAAAAGCATTGAAAAGTCTTCGATGAGATACAGGCTAAGTGAGATGAATAGGAACGCCTCTGAGGGTTGTTACAATATGTTAAGAGCAGAGAGCACTTTGGCATATATTATAGCAGTTTGAGAATCTAGTTTCTCTGCCCTAACAATAATTAACAGGCCGAAAGTGTATCTAGCATTTGAGAAGAGTAGAAAATAGGATTTGAAAATGGAAAAGAATATGAGAAAACTCAATCTCTTGAAGGGGAGAAGGATTCACTTGTACAAGAAGAATTGTTTGTATGTAGGCTTTAAAGTAAAGCTCAAGCACAATTATTGTGCTTATAATTGAAGTATTCTCCAGTATCTTCATGACTGCCACAGGACAAACAACTTTCAGTTAACAATAATATTGTGAAAAAGTATTTTGCAGTTAATGATTTTTATTCCACATAAGTCAAAATTCAATATTCTTCCCTATAACACCAGAATATAGTGAGAAACATTCTGCCCGCCCTGATCTTGAACTCTGGCTACGGGTCTGATAAAGTTATATATTTCGATCCAGTAAGAAAAAGTGAATGTTGGAGATAATAGATGGCTCGATAAAATATCTCAAAGTACAATAACTGCTGCCCTTGTAAATGCTATACGAATTAGAAAGGACAGTTTAATAGCAAGTAGTACTGTACCAGTTTCTCAGAACTATTATAGGCTTATCAGTAATAAAGAGCACAGTAGATTTTCATCTTATGATTCATATCACTGCAATAGAAATTCATTTGAAACTGGATTTTAAGAAAATATATTTAAAAAATGTGAAAATTCCTTTCGCTGCCATTCGTAAGCCATGCCTCGCCCTTTTACATAAAATATTTATGCTTTTGAAAGCAGATAAGGAAAATATCAGTTTTGTTAGTTCTTTGATCCGTGAAACTACTGGGCTATGAAAATGTGTGAATAATATATCATGAAGAATACGGATACGCAGAAATGGAATACAGATCATAAATTTGTGTAGCAGTGAAAAAGATCACAAACTTGAGTATAAAAAAGCGTGAAATTATAGATACCCCAAAACGAACAATAGGATAACACCCAACAATTCTGATCCTGTCGGAATTAACAGGAAACTGCTGCCCACGAAGAAATAAATAAATAAGAAATCAAGGCATTCAATTTTACAAATAAAGGCAACAGAATTAAAGTTTTCCCCCAAGGATTTGTAGTTAAATTCACATTGTAAAAACCATGCAATAGTCATATACGGTTTTTGACACATATGATTTAATTTTAATTTCTTAAACTGTTACTAGGCTATTTATTTAATATTAATTGAACTTGGACATTTTTTTTATCGAAACTTCTGTATGCCAAGAGGCAAATATATGTCTGGATCATAGGCGTACCGAGGGGGGGGTTTGAACCCCCCCCCCATTGATTAAAAAAAGAAAATTGTATTATTTTTTAAAGTCTGCCCATAAATTACTTAATACAAGTATAAAGCGTGGGAAGCTTAAAACTCGTTATTTTGCGTCTTAATTTTTAAAATTTTCCGGGGGAGGACCCCCGGAAGCTTAAAACTCGTTATTTTGCGTCTTCATTTTTTAAATTTTCCGGGGGTAAGCCCCCGGAAGCTTAAAACTTGTTATTTTGCGTCTTAATTTTTAAAATTTTCCGGGGGTAAACCCCCGGAAGCTTAAAACTCATTATTTTGCATCTTAATTTTTAAAATTTTCCGGGGGAGGACCCCCGGACCCCCCTCTCCCTAGATGTTATAACCCCCCCCCCATATGGTCGGCCTGGTTACGCCTATGGTCTGGATAAAGGTCTTTATTAGAAAAATTAGCTGCTGAGTATTTGAAATGCTTTTGGAGTTTCAGAAAAGCAGCAAATAAAAACAACACTAAAGAATGTGACAAATCTCAACTGGATTACACCTTCGTGTTTTCAATTAAATGTTAACATTTTTGCCGTCCTGGTTTTATGAAAGGCTAGACTTGACACGTTAATATCAGATATAGACTGATGACGGACGAGAGAGAAAGACAGTTGATGTCATGACCTGAATTGCAGAGCAACCAGTTTGAAAAGTTACTGTGAACTCAAGGCACTTTGCTCCGGCCGGCTCTACCTCATACTGAACGTGCACAAACGAACACAAGTTAAATGTACATTTAACAAGATTCGCACGTGTCTTACTCAGGAAACAGATGCAATTTGTAATTGACTAGTTGGACAGAGAACTGGTAATGAACGTTCTATGCAACCACAAAACAGGAACGTTCCATTACGAACTTCCATTGTGAAATGTCTTCTGTTTGCAGAGGTAGAACTATGAGGTAAAACTTACTATGTAAGGTTAAATTCGAGGTTATCTGGCTCAGAATGAAGAGCAAGTAACAAATATAATACTGTATATACATAATAACCACGGCAACTAAGAATATATCTAAATAATAACTATGGCTTCTAGAAATATGGTTGTGTCAAATTAGTGGTTGAGAGTTTTATAAGTAGAGAATCTCTATGGTTCGTTGGCTAGCGTTCCTGACCTCATGTCTGGATGCCCTGATCTGACCTATGATGTCTCCTCAGATTTTCAGTGTTAGTAGGCGCACAGAGTGAATCCAGTGAGGGAAAATGTGGGAAAATGAAGTACCTGGTACTTAAATAAAGAGGTAGGGCTCCGTCAAGAAGACTACTGTAACAGGAATATATGATAACCACATGCCTCTAAATCTTACTGTCTATTAAACCTGAGGACGAAATTGGATGATGCAGCAATCGGACGCTAAGCCCTTTCCTCAGAATTTTATTTTATATTATATTTTGTAAATATATCCAATCAATTAAAATTTCGAAATGTGTAGGAATATTATAAAATTTAGGCTGCCGGTGTATGAAAAGTAAATTTACAAGCTGAAAAGATTTTCTGTTAGTGGCATAATTAGAAATGATACTGTAAATCTAGAGCTAAAATTCATACATGTACTTATATTAATGTAATAAGTAAAACTAATTACACATAATATGAGATAATGCGGAGGCAAACAATTCTTGGGCATTCTTTCATCCTATGACTGTACAAAACTTACACGTTTTGAACTCTGGAGACAAATGAATAGAAGAATACAGACTGCCAACTATCTACACATCTATTATAATATTTGAGCTGGTGTTTCCATGTAGCCTAGACCCATTCAACTGTAAAATTAATTGAAGGTAGTTTTTCTCTGTTATCACAGATTTTTTATTTTTTTTTTTTTTTTGCATAGGTGGATGGAAGGGGATCATGAATGTATGCCCATTTGGAAAAAAATTGAATGATTTGCACGGAACTCACCACGCGGGGTTTGTTCTGGGCTAGGGAACTCGAATCTGAGGTCGTTTTGGTCACTTGAATCGTGTAATGACTTCAAACCTGGATTTTTAGCCTTTTAATTATCAAAGGTTTAATTTTTTATGTATGATTTGGGTAAGGTTCATGAATCTATGGTTCGTTTCAGTCGTTTCATTTCGAAACTGTATGCCCTATGGCGGCACAAAATTAGTTTTATTAGTTTTAATTATTTACATTTACTACGTCAAATAATATAAATAAATATAAAATTATGTAATACATTCAATTTATGTGAAAACATTATTATTAATAAATACAATGCTCTAATTATTTTTCTGTTAAATAAATTATTTAAATAGGCTAAACATCTAGCAGTTGAGGTAAATAAACCGGGCGAAGCCGCGAACACCTGCTAGTTAAAACACAATTTTACTAACAAAATCGCATTCTCGGTGCATTTTCCGACTGTTTTAAAAGCTGATACAAGAATTTTATGTTATGGTTATGACAACCAACAAATTTATAAATTATCTTTACTAAAATGCTTTCATAACATCATGAAACATATTTTGCAATTGAAGTAATATATTACAAAACAAGATGTAATAAAAATTCACCTCATTAGAACAAAATTATACTACTGCAAACTCTAAACTTAGCATTAATTTTGGTCCAAAACTGTACAATTCCAATACTAAGTCTCACCCAGAATCTTATCTGTAATAATAATAACAATAATAATACAAAATATCTAGTATCTTCTCTAAACATTTCTCTGTCTTATTATTTTGGTTTTTTTTTTACTTTGATTTCTTTTTGTATACGGTACATAATTTTTTTTCTCAATCTTGTATACCAGCCTACTTTCTTATTGCCTTAAGTGCTGAATTATTCTTCCGTATTATGTTTAATTTTGTGCAGTCTTTGTCTCTTACATTGCCGTACGTCTTAAGTCTCTGTAACTGTATTAGTGTCTTTCCAATATACGATATGTATTTGTTTCTGGTGCCAATCCCGAGTACGAGCGTTTACTCGTGTATTTGTGTATTATAAAAAAATATATGATAAATGATGCACTATAAAACTCATCTGTACTTCAAACGTAAAATAATCGTTTTATATCTTAAAGAGTGTAGAAAAAAAAGGAAAGCCTTGATAACTGCCTAATACAGTATTGCAATATTTCCTGCATGACTGAAAAAAAGAGTAGAAGGAAAGGCTAAATGTCTACGAGATAAAGAAGGCATAAAGACAATTGAAGGAATAGTAAGAATGAGAATAGAAACAAAAACACTGGCAATATAATTTGTTTGAAACGGACTCAATAATAATCCGAGCAGGATTGAGCAGACGATACAGCAAGAATTTAAAGGGCAGCTACAGCATGGAATCATAACTACAGCAGGCCCATCCGTGAAGAAATAATTGCTTCCTTCACCCTATAATTAACCAAGTTAATATATGCAAAACATTAAGGTTGAAAGGCATGCTCCAAACCCAGGTAATACTAATTTTAAGAAGATGTTTTAAACAACTGTTTCGCAACTTGGTATAACTTGGGCAGTAATTAACTCAAATCCCCGCAAGAACTGAGATA
This sequence comes from Ectobius pallidus, assembly GCA_964059195.1. Taxonomy (NCBI): domain Eukaryota; kingdom Metazoa; phylum Arthropoda; class Insecta; order Blattodea; family Ectobiidae; genus Ectobius; species Ectobius pallidus. The sequence goes on along the minus strand of CAXKWD010000378.1, from coordinate 274,912 downwards.
TAATAAATGCAGTTTGTCTTTCTTGCAACATCTTAATGTAAGGGGATCAACTGATATTTACCGTTGTAACATACTCTTTAAATTGAAATGTCAAGAGTACTCGATGTTATTTAAATAAATAGCCTGTCTAATAAAGATGCTTATCTCATATTAAACTAATTGTGTTTTGCTGTTCCATACAGTCTGAGATCTGACAAGCAAATACTTAAGTGGTCGTTGCCATTTTAAAGCGACATTAGTCTACTTATCCAAGGTGTGAATGCTTGACACCAGTTTTCAATATTGCTTAAGCCATTACTGATGACTGGTTAGCAATAAAACTCGGGAGAGATTTCTCAAGCCTAACGATAAAACGTGACGATATAAATTTTTAGAAAAAAAAATATTATTATTACACTCGCATAACTTTCTCTATCTTCAGTACAGACCAATGAAAGAAGGTCAAATATACATACAAACTTCCACAATTTTACTAGAGAGAAGTTCACCTACTAATCATTCCTCTTATAAAAATATCCTAATGAGAAACCCTTGCTTAAAGCTTGTGGCCTGTTATTAGACCAATTCAGTTCAAACTCAATCAGTTCCTGCCGGCCACAACAAAATATTAAAGAGATTTTCCTGTATAGCTTTAACTTGTAGCCCACAGAACTTAGAGAACAGACAGGCTATGGACAAACACTATTCTTATAAGAGTTGTTCGTACTTAGGAAATTCAAGTAATTTCTTGATTACTATCATTATTATACACAAAATAAAGTAAAAACTTCTAATTTGGAGCACAACGTATAGAACAATTTCTCTATGTAATAGACCTAAATGTAATAGATGTACATGTAATGTAGTAGAAATGTAATAGACCCAAACTATGAGAAATATTATCAGTTTCCAAGACATTTTTAATAAATAATGTGACTTGATTTTAACAGCTATCGTAAGTAACTTACACCACAATCAATAGAAGCTAACGAGGAAGGTAGGCTACATAATATAAGGTATAATCATATAATAATAAAGATTAAAGCACCCTGTTAGACGTTAATGTAGCACAGCATGAATTTAAAAGTACGATGCATACGAAGAAAGTTAAGTATGTAAAGCTGTAAAACAGGTAGTCAAAACCAGATCTTCAAGTAAGACATTTAGCAAAATAATGGAAATACTTTGTAGTTGTAAAACAAACAGAGGAAGCGAGGGGCTGTAGCGTTACGCAAGAAAGGCAATTCCATGAACAGTTTGTTAAATTCTCATATAAGGTGAATGCCTTCCTACAGTCAGCCTTTCACCCATCAGTTCTCGGATAAGTGTTGCAAACCCCGGCACCTAGCACGTGCAAAAAACAGCGGCAGGAGTTAACTTTATTTATGAGTTCCAGCGCAATAGTTTAGCAATGCAGACAACTTGCAAGACTTTCCCTGCATATTAACATTATTCCAAACGCGAAACGATAATTATTAAATGAAACGTTCATTATTGCCATTATTCGAATGTGAGCATTATATTTATCAGTAGGGGGCAGATTTCTATGACCTAAAAAATAGGATATATGCATGCATTTATGACCTAAAAACAAGAAAAAAAATATGACCAATAAAATTTAAAATATGACTTTACTACTTACACATTATGTATATATTTTTTAAGTTTCAATACAATTCATTTTATTAAAATATAATGTTAATTATTTAAAATACCTGTAAGTTCTAAAAAAAGCATAATTATAATGCAAAATTTATAAAATATGATATGAAAATTCAAAATTTCTTTAATATGCACACAAATATGCCAAAATATGACCTAAATATGCTACAACAGTTGAAACTTTCCTAAATATGCAGTTATATAGCCTACACAATAAAAGCCGTTCCATTTTCACCAGGATGCTTGGAATCGGGTTTAAATTAGTCGGAAACCTGAAATAATGCAAACGGGAAAAATATGACATGTCATAGAAATCCGTCCCCTATTTATCAGTATAAATAAATATTTGGTTTCTATTCATTATGGTATAAACGGCATAAGCATATGGAAAGCAAAACTACGCGTAACGTCACCAGGGACCGGATTCTTAGGGTTTAAACTATTTTGTTCCTTGATAGCTAACTGTGATATTTTAATAAGATTATAATTATTTGCTTCATTGTCATGGCAGTCATATAGTCCAATCTTATAAAACCTCAAAATGGCTTAATAAGACGGTAAAGCTAAAAATTGCCAAAATGCTTTTTAATATAAAACGATAAAATACTTAAATAATAATTAATATGTTTTTATTCGGATTATCTATCAGTATATTTAAATATCTACCTATATTTTACATCTTGCTCTTGTTTCCAATGCCCTACACTACTTTGTAAGACAAAATATAGTATTGATTTTTTTTCATTTTGTACCCCATTTTACCGGTAAAGGAAATCGTTAGTAAACCGAAATTCCCGGTTTCTTTAGAAGCAAATTAAAGGTTTTCTTAAGAAACTTACACTTACACTTTATTCATAGTGTTCGCTCCGGCAAGTAGTCGAAAGTAAGTAGACAAAACATTCTTAGATTTTGATTGGCTGATAGGTGCGGTGTCAATGAAAACATGGGTTGAGCTGGTGGTGAATTTCTCCTCCTAACAAAATAGCAGCCTGGGTTACAATGAGTAACTGTATTTAACATATGTTATCCATCAAATTACTCATTCCTCACAAAAGAAGATGAGACAGAATGTTTCTAAACACGAAATCTTACTGAAATTAAAACAAATTATCCTCAGCAACGGAAATGAAATCATTCAATATATTCCTGAAGATATCAAGTAAAGAATGACATGCGAATATACATCAGCCTAGATGAAGATAGGAGTAAACAAATTAATGAGATAGCTTTGTTTATAATTTTCATTGTAGAAAGAAAAACGGCAATGAACTCTACAGCGCTAAAAGAAGAGTAGGCCCAAGTAGGCCTACATGTAGTGTGGTGTGTAGTCCACTGAGAATGGAGTAACAACTAACTTTTTAGAGCTCTCTTATTAATATATACTAATATAAGTAATCAACTTAAATCAAAAGTGAATTATAAGTTTGAAGTCTCTGTAAAAGATTCCGTGGAAAACCTAGTTTCTGCGTATAATAACCACAATATGTGAATAAAAAATAACATTTTAACATAAATTATCATTCTGTTAATCTAATATTTCTGCAATATTTTGTGGTGACGAATTTATTCGTCAGTAGCAGTGAATGAGTTAAACTGTAAAGCATATAGGAGGTAATCTAGAATGAAGCAGACGTGGCGTACAAATTCAAGTCAGACACATCATTATTAAGAGTCATTCAATAATAAACAGTAGGAGTGAGGGAACAGTGCCTAAATACGAAGAATATGAAAATAGGATACCAAAAAGTACTCGCGAGATCGGTAGAATAATTATTATGTAAGATTAGCCTATCTTTCTTTTCCTTTTTTAAATAGCAGTTGTAGTTATTTTTGAAATTTGTATTTGTTCTGATTTACTTTACTTGTATAAATATATATTTGTATTTGTATAAATAAAGAAATAAATAAAATAAACAGTACCTCAATAGATAAATACTTTATTTTTCCGAAGAACACTACTAATTTATAGTTCTATTAATACGTTGGAGCAACACTAGAAGACATGTCAAACATACAAAATACACGGACACGAATGCTATGAATACTTATTTATGGACATGAATATGTTTAATGTATATGAAAGACTAACAGTAATGCGGTAGCTAAAGATTAATGACGAAGTTTATAAAAATGGTACGGTAACTGCTACACAGTACAAGAGTCTGAACTAGTTTTATGGAGAAAGCAGTTTGATGAAGCTATTGAATTGATCTCTGTCATACAAACGAGTATTCGAGAACATATCAGACTCTTCTAATGCAGACCTAGTTAATCAGTGCCTCGTGCATCCCAGATTCTAATACAAGATGTTGTCAATGCAATTTGTATTGCAATTTTGATTAGAATGTTTGTATTTATTTATATATTTAAATAGTAAATTACTTGTAGTCCACCCACTTACCGAATTATAGGGTAGAGTTTTAAAGGAGGCTATTACAAAATAATTGTAACAAGGTCAACATTTGAAAATATGGAATATAAACAAATAACTGAAAGATGCATTACAATTAATCTTAAGGAGATTACGATTACTTAAACACAGATAATCAAATGGCAAATGGCAGATTATTTTCTAGCTTGTAGGACTACAACATGACAAAAACAGCATCTTAGTTCAATGCTCACAAAATGCCGACTGACCTAAACCAAGTTTCAATATTTATCAATCAATAATATCCAATGAAATCTAAGTAGTCATACTATTTTATACTCAGAACATAAATATAAAACACCAAATTTTAATATTAAAATTACGTGCATTCTTTAAGGAATTAGCATAAGGTAATAATAATAATTTTAAAAATGGCATGCAGGCTTATAAATATGCATAACTATATATTCTTTTATCTATATACATAATTGTGTGGTATTTCATGTACATTAAGATTTTGACAGATATGTGGATTCAAGAAAGCTGCAAGAAAAACACTCCATCACGAAACCTGTTGAATTCTTTAGTTCTTATTAACCTTTGTTACTCTTTAAACAAATTAAAAATAATTTAAAATGTCGCCATGTTGTCATCAACGCCATGAACATCAACAACATGCTATCAGGATTGTTTCGTGTATTGTGGAATGTGGGTATGGTTTGAGCAGAAAAGAGTTTCAGTACAGGCATAGCACTGAGTACTGTATTGAGTTCTTAGAGTACGTTTACTTAATAATGTTATATAATACCGTCAACATTTTCAAAACATTGTCTTTTTATAGTGTTCTTATGTAAATAAAACTATTCCTCTAATAATTCGACCTTCTTTGTGTTTCGACCATGTTTCAGGGTGTAGTTATCGACTAATTAATTAAGCCTACTAAGTAATTAAAAACTACATTCAACTACAAAAATAAAATTCAGAGTTGATAGAATAATAATTAGTAGAAACTTAATCATTTAGAAAGAAAGAATTAAGAAACCAGAACAGTTCTCAGTCATAAAATGATTGGGCGTAAGTATTCTTAAATTAGGGTTTTCTCCCAGAATTAGAGTTTTGAACATGTAGGGATCTTTTCAAGAAATTACTTCTTTTCGGGTATTATTAAGGGGCAAAATGACTTTTTTGAAGGGGTAAAACCGAGCTCTTTTCAGCTAAATTATTTCAAGTTGTTAGGCCTACTATATTTCAGAACTGTATCATAAAGAGCTCGTTAATATCATTCATGCTCTAATGCTCATTTCACTTCCAACGTGTTACATTTAATGGTGCTACAACATTTGCTTATATGTATATTTTAATATAACTGAATGGTGAAGTGTGAATTTAAAACAAAAATGTCGGTAGAAAATCGATTTTCTTAGTATTACGTTGTGAAAATGCCTCGTTTTTATTGAGCAAGCTACATTAATGCTACCAGTACAGTATTTCCGTTTTTTTTCTGTAGGGTACAAATTATAATTATAATTACAAATTATAAATTATAATTATAATTACAAATTATAAATTATAATTACAAATTATAAATTATAATGATGACAAATTATAATTGGTTATTAGATGAATTACGATGACAAATATGATAATTCTTTATTTTCAGAAAACTATTCATCAACAATGTACTCAGAGCAGTCAGAGTAGAGTTACTATTTATGAAACTCCTTAAGAAAACATGTCAAGAGTGTGTAAATGGAAATGGCTCTTTGTAAAATAATCGCAGACTAAAGCTCTCAGTGAGAACATGATTCGCCCCTGTATTTCCCAACGCTCCACTTCCCTCTATTCTCATAGCCCTTCATTCTTCTCGACTTCATCTTCAACTAATTAAACGCAGCGAAAGTTGACATACTTGCATCTGAATAACATAATAGTCCGGTATCCCGCCTTTATCCGAATTAAGACTATCGCTTTCTTATGGACACTCTAACTTGTAAGTACTGCATATCAACTCACCGGTTCATGAATGTAAAATAATCAGTATAAATAAATTCTAGAGTGATAGGGAAAGAGCGAATAAGTAAAAAAACTAAAGTTTTAGGAGAGACAAAATACAATTTATTTCCACAGCACTGTTACAATATTTAGTTCAGTCCACTGCATATTTTTACACAGTATTTGCTATGTAAAAATATCTGGTTGGGCTGATCTAAATATTGTAACAATGCTGTGGAATCAATTGTTTTTTGTCTTTCCTGAAACTCTGGTATTTTGACTTATTAGCTTTTTCCCTATCACTCTAGAATTATTGCTGATAGAAAGTTTGGTTAGTATTGTTATTTTATCACATTCTTGAAATGTTTAATTCCAGCATATATACACACACACATACATACATACATACATACATACATACATACATACATACATACATACATACATACATACATACATACATACATACATACATACGTACATACATACGTACATACACAAATACATTAGGACCTATACTTGCAGAAGAACTATTACGAAGTTTAAGAAAGTGGTGGCAACCTTCAAAGCAGAGTTTTTATTTTTATTTGTAAACCTTTCAATTGAAATACAAATGGAGTAAACGAAATGCCGAAAACTAACTTCACTAGTGAACATTACATGATCAAGCTGTTAAAATACGTTCAGATAGGAAGGAAAAATTAGAAGCTTCCTAAAGTATGTTTCGATATAACATAGACAATAAAATTTTAAATTTAAAACTTGTTATTAGACTTTGGGTCAACCTGCCTTACTAGAAAAGTAGCTTAATTGATCTCACAAGACTTTCCCTCTCGTAGTAGGAACATTAGAAATAAGGTATACTAAAAGTCATCCACTTATCATAAATATCACAATGATGACATAAGTAAAATTGTATTTTCATAACATGAAAACTCTAATGCAGATGTCAGGGTGTCCACCAAGTAATGTTGAAGAAATTCCCGACTTATTCCCTGATTTTCATTGATGATTTCAGAAATTCCCGACCAAAATATGATTACAAAGCACTTTCTAATAACTGTGTAAGAAAAATTATAGGATTATACATACTTTAAATAAGAAAAAGAAGATAAGAAGAAAGCAATTTTTGGCAGGAAAAGTTTATCTTCCAGAGCAGCTGAGATTTTTTGGAAGCTGGCAGAAGGTGAAATTGTATTCATTTTCACCTGTTTTATGTGTGCCATAAATTTTTCGAATTTTCCCGGATATTTTAACAAATTCATTGGCTTTTCTCGGATTTTCCCGACCATACGAAATTCCCGGCCTTTTCCCGGATTCCCGGATTTTCCCGACCAGTGGACACCCTGGATGTTTTCTTCATGACGGCTCCACAGATCTTTTTTTCGGGATAAGCTATTAAATTAAATTGCAAAATAAATATTCGCAAGTACATTGTGAATCAAAACTCTACCCCAGGTACTGAAATCCCACATCAACACTGTTGAGATCACAAACTTCATCAGCAACATCTTTCGCACGCTTTAAGAATAGACTTTGAAAATTCTTAACATTCATAAAATGTAAATACCCTGTGAAAAGCCTTTGGCAAAACCCAGGTTTTAAAAATCTTTGTAAATAAGAAAAAAAGATGAAGCCACCAGACTTTTAACTTGCACAGTGTGCGGCCGTCGCCGACTTTGGGCCATCAATCACCATGTCAATTTTTAGCGATCGCCGCTACTATACTTCCGCCTTTCGCTGAAGATTCAAGTAGGAGAGAAAAAAATCACTCTCATTTCTACTATAATCTGAAAATGTCGCCACTTTCTATAATATTTTATAAAATATGATTTTGAAGGCATATTGATCCGCCCTCAAATTCATATCGATTATGACTACCGAATGCAGGATTTTCTTTGCCACGGGACAAAAGTAGAGAAAGAAAGGTGAACCTATAGGCTTATTATTTTCCAATAACTATAATTTTTTTTGCACGACTTAAGTAATTAGTGGTACTTACTAATGTTGTTGCCGTGGATCGTAAGTTGATATTCCCACACGCAATCTTGTTGCTATGTGCGGTAAGTGTTTCCGTGCGGTTATGAATTTACTTACGGCACATCATAATACAAGCCTTCATAGACAAGGCCCCCCCAGGACAAATATTCGGTTCGCATAACAACAAACATATGCGAATCACTTTCTGAAATAAACATCTATCTTCAAGAATGTATATACATAATATTTTCAGGTAATATCACAATTAATATAATTAAATTGATATAAATAATCATCGTGCAAAAAATAGCATGCAATACTCGTGCCGTAAGCGCATAACGAATCTCGGAAATTGAAAAAAAAAACTCTTTCCTCGATCCGTATGCATCGCTTACGGCACTTGTATCGCAATATACTATATTGATGCACTCCAAAGACAATGGTATAAAAACCAAGCGGGAAACTTAAGTAAATGGGAATTTATCGGCTAAGAGTAAAGGGTACAAGAGCTGCACTGTGCTTAATGTACAAACATTACACATCAGGAACATGAGTAAGAGCCGACAGAGCCTATCTCCGGCCCCAGTTGCAAAACTCATAGAAATTCAGGAAAACGCTGTCACTTCCTAGTTCAACTGGGTCACATGCTTAACAAAACATTAACAGTACTAAATGTTCACTGATGATAACATGCCAGAAACACAATAGATTTTTTTCCCCTTTAATGTGAATGTGTTAACCAATTCTGAGTAACAAATCTCTTTGACAATATAGAGAAAATAATAATATCATTACCGTACGTATGTTCTAAATAACAGTATATACGTCTAGCCTACATATAATAAAATATAAGCTTTTAGCATTAATTGTTAATTTTTCCCATTTATCTTTTAAAGTTATTTCTACGAAGGTTGTTTAAACTTCCAAATCATTAAAAAAAATACAACCTTCAGTCTTCGCAACAAGTCTAAATTGAAACCACAGAATACAGTGCGAAATCTGTTGTTTAGTATGATCTGTCAGCACTACAACAGTGACGAAAGTGCTTATTATTTGGCATGAGAAACTGTTATAGAATATTATTTTCAAAGAAATTATAGCAACAATTTTTTATAAATTAGCATTATTAACATTACGATTGATCGGTAAACTATATCTCTGTCAACTTGCTTTGAAGCAAACAACACAGTAATGTATTATTACAATTAATTATTTACTTTAGGGTAATATAATATTTTATTTCTTAAATTAGTCAAATTAATTGTTAAAAATAAGCTTTTTTAAAAGTCTTTGAATTTATGTACGTCTCCATAAAATGCTAGACTTTAGGCCTAATATTTTTTTCCGTAATTGCTTTCTTGCTCCAACATATGGGAGATTTTTTAAAAAGAATTCTGATTTAAATAAATCAAGTTTTGCAAATTGCACTGCTTTAATGTAATACTCCATTGCTATAAATATATCAATAAATTTAAGTCTAGAATTAAGAATAACCATGAATCTACCTTATTTAATACTATGAGAAAAAGAGAAATACATTATTTATGGATGGTAAGTCACTTGATGACGTGCGTGCTCGCAAATTTTTCTCCCATTATATGCACCGTTAATTACTATAAAAAGTAGACATCCCTAAAAACTGGGAAGCTAACTTATAATAAAGAGATTCCACGTCACTGAATTTCTGTTGAACCTCCACCTGTCTAACAATTCTAACAATAGTGTATTACCGCAAGCAGATTAGGTACGGACATTAGCTTACATAGTAAGTTCTCTGTATTGTGTTCTGTTATAATGTGGATGAGTTTCAAACGCGTGCTTGGTTTTGTGAGTTGTTATAATGGCTGCGCATAATGATGATTCCAGCTGTTATCTATTAATTCTTCCGAACGTAGGTATCACGGTTATTTGGCAAAATAAAAAAAATCCTTTGCTAGTATAAAAAGAGATACACAGAACATTTACTTTGGTAATAGTTGTTTAGCAACAAGGGATATAAGTAGCCGTTACGAGTATAGGAATAGCGAGGTTAGGAGTATAAGACTGGCAAACTCTACATATATCATGAATTGCATACATTCTTTTTAAAGCCTCACATTCTACTTTAATAAAAACAATTTTATTATAAAATCATCTAGATTTTACATTCAATTTCAGTGAATATTTCTGCACATTTTGTCGCGGATTGCAATAATCTCTATATATATAAAAGGCTTTGTCCTGACTGACTGAATGAATGACTGACTGACTGATTGACTGAATGACAGGAATCAACGTACAGCCTAAACTATAACAGGTAGAGACTTGGAATTTTGACAGTACCTTCGTTTCATAATGTAGGTGCTCACTAAGAAAGGATTTTGAAAAATTCTGATTCTAAATGCCAAAAATTAAATGTTTTTGAAAATACTTAATCCCTTTTTACATAGAATTATCAATTCCAAATCACAGAATATATTGTTGCCAAATGGTATCAGGTGGGCTTTGAAAAAAATGAAATGCACTTTTGACAAGTAAGAGAAGTTATCAAAATAATTCATGTTATAAATAAATATTACAGAATTAAATCCACTAAAATAATGGAATCACATAACTTTCTCTACCCTGGACATAGAGAAAACAAAACGAGGTATGGTAATGTGTATATTATTATATTATATCGCAGGTTTTTGGAGAGAAAAGTATGAAAGTGATAATGCTTTCTGTTTAATTTCATCCCCAAAACAGTTTTATGGTAACATGAGAGTGGGAAATAAAATTTTCCGCCTCGATATTACAATTTTATGTTACAGAAATTTCTGTTTCTTCTTATTTGGACCTCTACCAGGCTTGCTGTGCACTGTACAAGCGATGGGATGCAAAATTCTAGATCCTCTATGAGCCATAACAAACTATATCAAGCGTTTTCTGAGGGAATAGTTTGAGTGTAATAAGTCGTTCTTCCTATTTCAAATTATAAATGCCTATATAAGGACCTAGAATTTAAAAATGAAAATCCTTCATAAGCTAATTTCCAATTACAAAATACAAAACCCGGGCGACGCCGGGTCTTTTAAGCAAGTTTGTTTATATACAAGCTACTGAGAAGCAGAAATGCACAGTAAGAAAAATTTCGGCGTAATACGAATTGGAATATCTGAATGGGGTATCATCGTACCCCACAACACCGTGTTGTCACCAGATGTAATGCTAGTAAAATATAACTTACTTTTATGTGTTTTTAAAATTTCACACAATCTGAATTTTATAAATAAATAAAGTAGTGTTTAATCATGGTTACCATAGTCATTTTACAAGGAAACATGGACAATTACACATTCAGAAAATTAAGTCTACTAGATACGGAATAGAAAGAATTAAATATAATTTATTTGATAGTTTTAATGAATTGCTTCTCGAAATTCAACAGTTAGCCACTTTTAAATGATATAAAAACAATATTTATCGCTTGTTCTGGAAGAAATATAAATATTAATAATGCATTTTATCGGTCTGTTTAAATATGTGGAAATTTATTTGTGCAATGCTAACGAATTAGATTAATTAATTTGGTATCAAGAGCAATGCGGGGTTGTGCCCAGAAGGCAATGAAGTTGAGACCCGGGTTTCTGTAAGTTGCCTGAGGGATATGGACATAAAAAATCTCCGAGTTTCTTGCGGAACTGTTAGGCCTAACTACTTCGTTAATAGGGAATAAAATTAAAATGTGAGATTTAAGTAAATTGTCTGAATTACTGTTAGCTTTAACCCTCAGTCGGTGTTGTGGGGTATGAGGATACTCCTTCCGATATTCCAATTCGCATTACGCCGAAATTTTTCTTACTGTGCACTTCTGCTTCTCATTAGCTTTCGTTCAGTTCGTTTGAGCCTTTGTAGTATATAGTAGTAGTTGTGATATGTTATGAATTTGACTAGGTAAGTAAAATAAATTGTTGGGGGTATGAGGCGACCACCCCCTCACAGTTTACTTTACAAACACATGAATTTTAAACAATTTATTTTTTGTATGATTTATAGAAATATCACTCGCCATACGTAGCTCCCAAGGATCGTCTGATAAGAAAACTGGAGTCGTCTGTATAAAATGCAATCAACACATTTGTGTATCTTGCAGCTTTGTGAAATCTGCTAAAATATAAATTTATCTGGTTAATCTTTGTTTTGTTTTACACTTTGAAAAGTAGTGGACATCACTGCAGGACTCTTAATTACCTACATTTTAGTTTTAAGTTTTTTTTTCAGTAAATAGTTGAGACACTGTAATTTAAAGCAAGTGCCCTTTAAGATCTTAATTTTTAAACACGACATTATTATGATTTGACAATCTAGAGTTGTTCTGATGTTAGTACAAAATAAATATGAATAGGATTAGCCTATATTCATTATTTTAATATTCAGTTCAAAACCCCGCCAAGAAAATTCAATAAGAGTCTGAGGTATGTAGGTACCACAAACTCAGTTTATTTAATGAAATATTCACGGCACCAATTCAAAGCTAAACATGTCAGAAGTAACAATAAATTTCTTGGGCACGGTATCTAGGGGGTTTTTCAAATTAACAGTTAAGACTAATAAGTGAATTGGCTAAGTTATGTATTGTGTTGACCTCTATATTATGCATATGTGTGCAATATCTACAGGTATGAGCAAATTCCAAATAGTGAAAATGCATTCAATGCGTATAATATGATTTTCATGGGAAGCTTTCAAGAAATGTTCATACTCAATGTTCATGTTCAAGGTAGTACTACTAAAACGGCTACGTTTCAGAAATTTAATTTTAATCTGATTTAGGCTAATTAATGTTGGGAACTGATATAACTGTTAATCTTAATCCTTTTAAAAAGTTGTGAAAAACACCGTATTCACTGAATCGTTTATTTGTAGATATTTGGTAACCATCGTAATCCTTTCGTCTAATACCCTCGTGGGCATTAAGAAATTATAATGCAACGAGAGGAAATAATTTCGAGCCTAAAATATTACGTAGTAGGCAATTGCGTAATTTTTTCTTTATAAAATACAAACTATAATAAATTATAACAGATTTTACAAATTATGCGAGGTTTTCGAAATTTTTTTACAACCGAAAGATCACAATGCTTGGGCTTGGGTGCAGTTCAGCATCAAACATTTCCAATGTTATAAAATGTATATAATGCAAATATAAAGAGAAAAAAATTACTGTAGAAAAGCAGTGGCGGACGCAGAAATTTTTTTCGGGGGGGGGGGGGGGGGGAGGGATTTGAATAGGTAGAAAGAATACTAAAAAAAATTAATCAACTTACATATACAATTAGTTTATAAAACTGGCCACTTAGAGTACATTTTTTTCAAATTTCGGGGGGGGATGTAACCCCCCTATCCCCCCCTGCGTCCGCCACTGTAGAAAAGGGCATAGGATCAAAAAATACAAGAATATATAACTGACTTAGGAAAAGGGTGGATGCACAATGTCAGAAGAAGAAGCTTCAACGGGGAATCAAGCGAAGAATAAGAAGAACATTGTAACGAAATTTCACAGTAGGATTTCCTCGAACCTGAAAACTTCTTGCCCATCAATGAATATGTTTCAGGGTTCCGGACGTGACAGAGCTAAGGAAATAAAGAAAGCGTTGCAAAGCAAGTACGGTTGTACTCAATTAGTTCAATTTCACCCTCAAGGCATGCAGTGACATGCATATGCATCTTGTAACAGCAAGTAAAAAGTCCAGTCATTACTGCTATAAAAACAAATACTCCATTATCATGCCCAACAGCACAAGTTAGAAGACAAACTGCCGCAATACCTTTCCAAGTACCGGTAGTACTATAAAGCATGTTAAGAGTATGCTTATGGCTCTTAAATTATCATGAAATGTAAAAGTGAAGAACACTCTTGCATTATAAGGAACTAGAAAATATTGTTTTACGTTATTCCGACCTGTGTGTGCAGTATCTTGTCGTAGCAATCACTTCTCCTTAGTCATTCTCAGGAAAAGTGATTGCTACGACATAAAGATACTGGGAATTTCTAAACAAGACGGAATAACGTAAAACATGATATTTTCGAAGCTATAATGGGGATTTCATTTTTCTCTAAGAGAAATTGCGACGTTATTTCTTAAGACATTTTACGTAATGTTGTTGAATTGTAAATGTGAATCATAAGTCGCAACACTGCGAATGCAACATTTGTCTAAATCCAACTTTATATAGTACACTACAAAATCTATTTATTTATCATTATATATTTATTATAATTGGTGTTGTAATGTAAGGAATTCTATTCAAGATAAGAACTCAAATTAAAGAATCATGCAAATGCACCATTACAAATACGGTACCTTAGAACTCATTAATACAATATAATACAAAGGTTATTTTAAAAGTCACGGATTCTATTTGCGCTTAAAAATAGAAAATACTTGTACAATCTCATTAAATTATTAGCATTAAAAAATTAAATTAAGACTACGTAAGTTATGGCCAAATTTCGAATATGTCATGGCAACGTACATTTAAAAAATATTTGTCTCACTTCTTTATGTTACGCCTAAATAGGGTAATGTATTTTACGTAATAAATTCATTGTGGTCATATTTCCAAGCCATTTAAATAAAGTTCTACAACCAGTAATTCGCTTAGAGTTTGTAGTTATCAAACTTTTGTTCTTTTTTTAATAAAATATTATCCCGTGTAAAATTTTCCAAAATAAAAATGTAATATGTAATTTACGGTATAACATTTTCAAATAGATAACATACAAATATGTCTACAATTTAAACTGACTGGTTAGTGAACATACTGTTTTCACGAGAGCACAGAACCAATAATGAACAATATCTACGATTTGGGAGACTCAATAAAAATAGCGTTAACCGATAAAGATCATTGCGTTACTTTTAAGCATCGTTGTGATATAATGTACTGGAAAAAGATAGTATTTAGGATATACAGGATTTCTAGGTAGAATGGAATATCTTAGATTAGGTTAGGTTTTCAGAGATTATTTTGATAACTTTAGGTTTGGGATGGATTTGTTAGATTAGATTTAAGGTCGATTCACAATGAAAATTAACCGTAAGCCTAGCGTAAAATCAAAAGTTTGTGACTGTTTCTCAATGGAACCATTTACAACAAATTGCGTAAGTTTCAAACATGACGTGAAATTAAACGTAAACTTAGAACTTTGCAAACGGACCTTCCACTCTGCTACATTTCGACTTCCTACGGCCTCCTCATTCGTTCTTTTGGTACT
This sequence comes from Ectobius pallidus, assembly GCA_964059195.1. Classification (NCBI taxonomy): domain Eukaryota; kingdom Metazoa; phylum Arthropoda; class Insecta; order Blattodea; family Ectobiidae; genus Ectobius; species Ectobius pallidus. Next base: position 259,688 of record CAXKWD010000378.1, on the reverse strand, counting down.
TCAATGAGCTGTTCACATTTGCATTTGTGACTGGTTATTACTTATTAGACTATTAGTTATTACTAACGCTTAAGTTCTCGTTATGAAAGCTCCCATGCCGTGCTAAGTTTGCGGTTAATTTTCTGTTCATGCATCATTAATATTTTTCGATTGTTTCGTAAGTTAATTTTAAAGAATTATACTAAAACAATGACATGTAGGCAATATTTAGAACTGAAAACATCATGTGCCCTTATCATACAGTAACCCGTGATAATAATATTTCGCTGCGGGCAGGGATAAAGCCTCTCCTACTTCGTTCTATCATGTATAATAAAAGAAGGAATATTGAAGCAATTATGTTTAATATGTAACAAATTTTCAACATAAAATTTATTGATAGACATGTTTACTACGTGTAATATAGTTCAATTATAATTTATCAATAAAATGAAACAATTACAATTTGAAGGTATCTGTATGTTATAAATTATTCAGGGGATAGAACAGAAATAAATTCTGACTTAAAATATGCTGCTTTTAAGACGACGAAGTATGTAGATTTCAGAAAGCTATAAAAAAAAGATATGGCTGCGATATGTCATCGTAATAACATCAGTACCGGTATCTGTTTAACGTCTTTATTATAAAATGTATCAGGGCAAATAACAGTGAGACATTAACAAAGTCTATTAATTACAACACTCGATTTTACATTACTTCACGCAGCTGCTTAATGGAACATACCTACGTATCCTGTAAAACGCATAGGCCTACGCCCATATACAAGGAGATGGGTGACAACGATGAAAAGAATAACACAGTTTCTGCACCAAGATAAAAAAGCCTAATCTCCTGTTCAAGTAATTTAATGACGGTTGTGTATACTGCTACCTAGCCTGTACCCTAACCAGAATTGTATCCCGAATGAATTATTTTATGTCTGTAAATCTACAGATATGGGATTCTTGCAATGCCGTGCACATAAATGACATCGACTTGAACCTGGATCGAACCAGCGAATTTGGAAACATAAAGCCAGTGCCGACTGAATCTTCCAGCCAGGTCGTTCATACAAAGCAACCTTCTCTCTGCAGTGATACCCCCATATCTACTAATTATACGCCTAGAACTATCTGGCCTGGGAGATAGTACTGCAATCTAATTAACGTACATTAACGTAAAAAGTTCCATGTTAAAGAAATCACAATTTGCTTACATTTAAGGAGGAATATACATAATGAAAATATCTAAGGTAAAGATAAAATTACCCAATAGCTTAATAGACTTAGTATTGCTAAACAAATTATAAATTTTTGGAATTCAACTCTTTGTTTAAAAAAAAAAAGTACTCGAATTGATTAAAACTAACTTGTAATGGTACTTTTACTCACTTTGTTTTCCATTATTTACTCTCAATTGTAATTTTTTAATTTTTTAACATGAGGTATTCTGTTTGTATCTCAGTTATGATATTGTAATTTTTTTGTATCATTATTCATGTATTTATTTCATATGAATAGTCTTACTGTTTTTGCCCAAACCTCTAATGTGTTTGTTTTGATATAATGTTTATAATATAATTTTAGTATGACTGAACTGACCCCGAACACGAGCTATGCTCATGCGGGGTAAATAATACTCTCTTGTAATTGTAATAATTGTGTTTATATTATTTATATTTGTATTTGTAATAATTTTGTAATAATTTGTATTTTTTTAATTTGTAATAATTAGATAATTTTTGTAATAATAAAAATAATTTTGTAATATAAAAAAAATTGAAGTATCTGTTTCAAAAGTGGTTGATAATGAATGTATTTTGAATGTAGGCCTACGGTATTTAGTATTGAATTTAAGTAGGAATTACTTGTTAATTTTTAATAATAATATTCTGACAACGCCTATTTTAAAATTGTACATTGAATTTAATTGCATTACATTAAATGCTATTAAAGTCCAAACTCAAACCTGACTGGTTTCTGACAATCCCTTTCTTTCTATAGTGTAGAAGCATTGATATGGAAACAGCTCTCCGTCCTATTATGTTAATACAAACACACACATACACAATGTTGAAGCATTATACGCAGAAGTCACGTTACCTTCATAGCAGCCCGGCAGTAGCAAAAAAGTTATACGTATTATTTATTATCTCAGCATGGAATCACATCCGACCTTCGCGGTAACGAACTAGATACGTGAAGAACGCACCTGCAGACAACAACAATTCTCATATAAAAAGCCAGCAAACGTACAGTAACAGGAAATTTCATGTGAATTCTACACCAAATAACCTAAACGCACATGCATGCTCGTGGTAACGAAATGGTCATATTTGTTGTATTTCCTACAATTTTTCACATTTCAATGCGTAAAAACAACCGAATTTATGTTAAATCCTACATCACGTAGAAACGATTAATGAACCAATGCTTCATAAAACACGAACAATTTAAAAGTTCCGGATCAGTCAATCAGAACCCGAAAATATCAAACGGGGGCCAAATGTTTAGTCTGAAATTGTATATTTCTATTGAATATGAAAACTGTTTACATCGACCTTTTTTACGTTTGTTACAATATGTTTTGAAGCGTAAGAAGTAGGCCTAAATAGACTAACTGTGAGACAAGAAGAAAGATCACTTATGAAACACTTTTGAGTAAGAAATGCATTTTACATGATGGAACCTTACAATAAACAAAATCTTCTTACAGGTAGCACCTGAATAATTGCAATGTAAAAAAAAAACCATATTCCTATATTCAAATATATTTATTTAGCATAAACCGATAAATAATAAGTTATAATCTTTGAAAGAAACAATTATTTCATACTTGGTCCTACATATCCAAGCTTAAGCTTAGATTATTAATTTCAGATAATAACTTTACATGGAAAGAAGGCAGGGTTAAGCCTTGGCCTATAGCAAACAAAATTTTAGACAAAGTGAATGCAAGTATATCGTTTTCATTTTACATTTTCGATTTTCGCATCTGAATTTTCTAAAGGCAATGCAATTAGTAAAAGACTGACGTTATTAGTTTTTTTCTGGAAGGAAATAAATAAATAAAGAACAAAACATAACATAAGACTGAGAAAAAGGAGGAATAGAAAATGATAAAGCCAGGCAAAAGGACGACCTGAACATGTCCATCCTCTTTCTGAAAATCGTAGATGGAATTTTCTGAGTAGTCATATACTTATATATAAATTCATCTCCTCCATTCGCGTTCCAAACAATTTATTATTTTTTACCTTGAAGCCTGAAGTCATAAATCTTTGCTAAATGTGACCCGCGATGTTTGCTTGTTGCGGATAGACAACCGAGGAGAATCAAACCACACACAAACAGTTGCATTTCTTACTATCAACAATCTGTTCACAGGCATCCTAGTTTGTGTCAAGCGTTTATTTCTGTTTCATCTACAGAATCGAGCATTATCTCCAGTAAAAATTATTCTACCTGAAGGCCTAGCGGTGCACAACCAATGGGTAGAACGCGACCACCTGGGTGATCAAGATTAAGTTTCTGCATATGCATGGTACTTGACTGAAGACATTTGGAGGATGAAGGTGACAAGTTATCAATTGACTGAATGTTGTTTTTAACGGTTGTTTACCTACGAATTTTTCTCCGGTTGAAATTCTTTTACATGTTCAGATATCGGAATCGAACCTATGATTTTGGGAATAGAAAGCCTGTTCACTGCATCACCCAGAACAAAGCTGTACGTCAGAATGAGTGAACATCGACATAGGAATCCTGAAATAGCCTACACAGAGCGGCTACTATGACTACCGGTAGATCGACAGCAAACCTAGCTTCCTCCAGCTCTGCGTTTGTGGAAAATAACCAGAAAATCTTCGATCCTTATTGTACAAACGTCATAGAAGATTTAGAGGAAAATATAGAGATAAAAGTTAATATCAAATGCCCTGAATATTAATTGATGTATACTGTACTTAAAAGCGACAGAAGAATGTTCTAATCATAAAAATAATTATGGAATTGAGGAAAAAGATTTTACAGTGCATACGCTACAAAAGGCTTATCAAACGAGTGCAAGAAAAAACACCGTGTACGGCTAGATATCTTGAGAATTAACCCTGTAAAATCAGGGTCAATGAAGGAATAATTTTCTTTTCAGAAGGGATAATTATTTTACAAAAAATAACTTTTAACTCCTAAACAACAGAGCTTTTGTAGGAATAGTTCAACATATATCCGAAAATGCACCTCTCTACAGCTACTAGTGCCAAAGAGAGAATTCATATATTTTAATGAGGAATATTAATCAGTTTCGTTTTTCGGACTACGACTGGCAATTACATGATGTAAATTACGGTTTGACACTCCATACTCTTATTGCTCAGAATCCTGATTTCATATAATATGTCTACCAATATAAGACAACAATTAAGAACTAATTAATATTAATAATCAAATGTTATAATCGTTTGTTTTTATTTGTTTAATTTTAATTTCTCCCTACTATTTCTATTTCTAATTGTAAACTAATTTGGATGACGAATTTCTTTTTGTAATTTTGAATTTCCTACTTTAAATTTCTTTTCTAAAAATTGTGCAAATGTTTTTAGTTTGTATTATTGTTTCTAGGGCTTCCAACCGGGTGAGTTGGAAGTTTGGTTCCAAGCTGTTTTTAGTTTATGTACATAATTTGTAGGCCTACGTACAATTGAAGAAAGTACACATGTTAAGGTTTTGTAATGTACGTTAATTTTGTTTGTTGTTTGATAAGTGGACCACATTCTGCAGAAAGGAACCAACCCTCAAATAAAAAAAAAAACGGAGTAGATGCTAAGTTTTTGCTACTTAACTATATATCTACGTTGGGCAAACTAACCAACCCTCCTCTTCCATTTGCATGCCATCTATTGAGCAAAGAAAAACACACTGAGAAGATCCAGGTGGCTTTTTGTTTAACTTTAAATGCTTTTTTTAGCTCAAAAATCATGTGGATTGGTTCCTTTTTGCAAAATGTGATCCAATTCACCTTGATTTGAATAAAAAAAAAATAACAAGTTTAGAAGCCATCGCCGACAAGAAATGAGGAAAGAAACGCAGAGATAAAAATAAGGTACAACAAAGCTACATCATATTACATTATCCTTATAAGGTACCGGTGCCTGGTATTACTTTAAAATTAATGGACGTAATTGAAAAGAGCAGAGCAAGAGTCACGTAGAACTGTGGTTCAATACCTGGTAAGAACTCCTGAAGATGGTAACCTGAGGGGTTAAGACTATAAATAGAATTAAGTACAGCGGGATGGAAGTAACTCAATTACCAGAATTCGATGACCGCTGTCCAACATGAAGGCTGTTGCTCTTCTCTAGATTGCATGCGAATTATATTAGAATGTAACTCTAGTCGGGCCCATCCTGTATTAACTGACTAATATTAATTCGCTAAAATTATTATAGCCAAAAAATCAGGGGTATTAGGTTTAGTAGAAATCCTGTAGAAGCTTAAATTTTATGCAATTCATGCAGGTCTCCTTTCATTCATAAAGTAACGTGTTTGATAATTTAATTGGTTGGAGTAAAAACATGTGTATTATTTGTTTTGATTTCATGATAAAATCTGTGTTAAAATTGAGCAATTTTCAGTCAGTCGGCTGTAGCTGTGAATTTTCTTTTGTTTTGAAAAATAGCTTAGGCCTACTCAGGGTTTAACCATGGGAAAAAATGTACAACCCAGAGCAATTTTGGAGTGTTTTGTGCTATATGGCTTGTAAAATTCAGGAATTAGCATCAGAAGCGTACTCTCAAGAGAACAGACATTCAAGAAATAGAAATTTGCGAGGCATAGCTGAAATATATGACGAAATTTTTACCTCGACAAGGATTGTAATAAAGTCGTTAATTTTTATAGCAATTTAATTTTAATATTTTTCTGTAAAAATGTCTTCAATTTTTATTTCTAAGTACACGTCTAAGTGAACGAAAATAAGCAGAAACCTACAGTTATAATTTAAGCTACGAGAATATAGAAAACTGAAGTCCATTACAAGAAATTAAATTTCATTAACAACTACAACTTATGAGAATCCTTCGTTCTTCTGTTCTCTGTAGCCACACACCTGCTTATATTATCTTTCTTATTAACATTTTCATTAAGAAGTTATGATTTAGTAAATTTGAGTAATATTTGCGCAGGAGCTATGTTTTATATGTTCTCATTTCGAATATTTTTTAATAAAGATGAAGCTGAATCTGAATTAGTTTGTGGTACTCAAGACAACAAATACCTAAGTATACTTTGAAGCACCATAAATGTAACCAAACACACGGATCAGGAAAGCGGACAGCAAATAAAATTAACGAGAGGAAAAAAAAAAAAAAAAAAAAAAAAAAAACAGGAAAGGAAAGAAAGATAGACAGATACATCTGACACACAAACTGGCAGAATGTCAATGTTCGAGAAATAAAATAAAAACTGGTGCACGTTCTGACTAAACGTATGTAGACTGCACCCCAGTATTACGTGACACTTAACTAAGTCATCTCATTTCGGACATATTATGAAGGCAGTGGGACATCGGACAGACACGCGCCCTCTTCCTGGAATGTCTTTCTCACAGCATCGACACAGACAACAAGAGATTTTGGATTTCGGAAATAAGAAAAGAGCAATGACATGTGGAACGGATGCACTTTGCTCAATATGTTATTACTGTAAGTGTAATAACTCTTCGTGCGACATGCAAACAGATCTTGTGGGTATGGGTGACCTCGAGGTAGAACTTCTGTTTAAATAAACACATTTATGAAATATGTTATTACTCTAACAAGCACACCCTTACGCAAAAAAATTTAAATTTGTGTTATGCAAATTTAGCCGAATAAATATGACCATGTCACAGAATCTTGGACAGAAAGATATTGTGGAAAGTGGAGAAAATTGTAATGGCTAACAGTCCACGATAGAACAGAATAAATACAATGATCACAGAATCTCGGACAGAAGGATGAAGTTTGCAAAGTTAAGATGAAAATGGAGAAAATATGGAAATGTAGGAAAACTTGTTGCAATAAAGGAAGCGTGAACAAAAAAATTGGTAATGGTTAATACTATTGTACAGTATACGATATTTCGAAAACTAATTCTCTGCCGCTAAGTTTAAAAAATGAACCTTACCAACCGCGATATGCCCAAACTATAACAAACCAATGTGAACTTCATGAGAAAAGAAATAATTTTCGTGTGAAACAGTAATCTTCTTCTCCCGTTTGGAACTGGGTTGATCAACGGAAAACTATGAGCACAGTGGTATCCGATTTTCATACGAATACTCTGTTTACACAGAAGTTGAAAGTATTTTTGAATATACAGTATTTTGATGATTGTGAGGTGAATTTTTAACTTTTACGTATATTTCTTGTTGTGATAATGAGGCTGTGAAATTATAAATGTAGAAAAGGTACTCTATTATTTATAATTTAAAGTAATTAATTTTGAGTAGTATTAGTTAAGATAGTTTGGCGTCAACGTCTGAAATGTAAAGAAAATTACAAGAGTAAAATTTATTTAAGGTTTCAGAATAAATACTGTTTGAAGAGAGCATTTAGTAAGAGAAAATTATGGACAATGTTGTTGAAGGCAGACAAAAAGACATTAGAATGAACACACACAAATACATCCATTTTTTTCTCCAGAGAAGTCTCACAACACATGTATTTCCCGTAGAAGCATGAAAATTATTACGTTTTTATCAAGACATGCCATTCGGATTTGTGATATTCTCTTTGGCTTGGAAGGAGACGTACATGCATACATATCCGATGGGTGAAATAAGAGGTCCGCTACCCTCATGAGATGAGTTAAGATGAGAGGAGACTTATGATTATATAATTGTCAGGAAGGTTCTTTAAATATAATCCTTATACAATAATCAGACCAAGGTGGCCAAGGAAACCAAAATATGAAAGATACAATTTCGACTGGTTGGACAGGAAATCGAACCTAACCTCATGATTAAGTGAACAGAAATTCTGTGTTAGCTTAGCCTGAAGAGTAGACGATCAAATCTTCCATAATTACTGGTCCCTAAGACGTTAATGCACTTATGCATGTGGCGCATAACAAACATAATCCTATAAAATTTAAACTTTGCATGCAAAAGTAGACTGGTGTACATGTAAGGGGAAAAAAAGCGGACCTACTCTTGTAGCTGATTTCAGAGCCTTGTGATACGTAAATAAACGTAAGAGATGTAACGGAAACGTTTGTTTTCGTAAGCAATGCAAATTACGTGAAATTATTTCTCAATTCAAGCAATTTATCGACAATAGAACAAATTTCAATAGATTTCCTGCTATCCTGTGAATGCTGCTAGGCATACGCAGTGGCTCATATCGGCAACTTAGATAATATTTTAGTAGGTCCGATTTTTTTTACCCCCTACTTGTACACTTTTGCAGTAGGATTGAAGGTAAGTAGCGAAGACATTAAAGCTCGCATCGAACAGACAAGCGATAGCACTTTAATGTGCCTACATTTAATGCAGATAGCACGTTAATGTCATTTATATGTTAACAGTAGGAGCGCCAACGTAAAGTAACGGAGTTGATGTGAGAATGATGACCTGAAGCATGTCACATTCTGGATCAGGTCCGACCACTCCACATGTTGCCAACTGCATGCAATGTATGCACGCATGCAAGTTTTACATTCATAATTGTTAGCACCTGCTTCGCCTAGCAGCTCGCAGTTATAGGCTTCTTTTATGCAAATGTGGAAATGAAGAGACGGCTTAACATATCTGGACGAAAATATGCACACGCAAAACCTTGAAATATAGGAAAACTATAATAATAATAATAATAACAACAACATTCATCTTCTTTTCCTTAGTTTCACGTCTCCCTTTTAGGAACGTTTAAGTGATCCACGCAGCCAGGGCTAATAACAACAATATTGCTATAGATAATTCCCAGATCTCAGCCAATGAACAAGCTTATTGATACCCAAATGACCAATGAAAATCGAGTTACATTGATGCAATTTTCTTTCTATATTCATTTCCGTAATTTCAGTAAGTGAACTGTGTTTTGTTTACTTCTTTTGTTATGTTGTTTACTATTTTTCGTCTTATCCCAAAGAGGCCAATGTGTTTTATTTCATATGAGCAAGCCATTCTTTATATGTCCAAGGCAACATGCTAATGAGACCAAGGCTAATACAAGAAATTGCATATAGCTTATAATTGTAATATAAGATAAACACAGAATTAATCTTAGTTTTTTCTCCAAACTTTACTTTTATTAAAATTGTGTAATGAATTATATCAATGCTTGTTTCCGAAACTGATTTCTTAGCATTTGTTACAAATATTTGATGATTTTTTTTATTATTAAACATTTTTATTAACATTACTTACTTACATTATTATTATTACACATTTAATGCAAGTAAAAGCAAATAAAACCAAACATACCCCTCTATGAGCAAAGCTCGTGTTTAGGGGTATGGTTATCCTCACACAATATATTTAAAATACATAGGCTACATAATAAGTTACTTAAAATAACTGCAAATTCCATCAATTAAAATGTCCTAAACGGCAACTTATAAATAACCTGGAACTTTTTTTTGTAGCAATTCTCTGAAAGGTAGTTATAAGCTAACAATCTTTCCCACAAACTTTTCTAAGTCTTTTTGGGAACAATGCGTGTTTGCATGAGATTGAGAAAACTTGATGCATACTCGCGCATTGTAGTCACTTATTTTATGTCGAACACTAAATCAAAATGTCTATGCTTAATACAGAGAAAGTGATATGAGTGTATAACAATTTTTGTTTTCACAAATCCACCTAAAACTCAACGTTAAAGGAAGATGGAATCTAAGCTTTGTACAACTTCGGCTAGACGGAAGGTCAGTTGGTCTACGAACACATCATAAAATTAACTAAACAGTTTAATTAGTCGTCCACTGGCTCATGCCCTGATTATCCAGTTCTCACCCAGTTTTCTTTCAACACGCACATTCTAAAGGATATCGTAACGGGACTTGTATCACCATTCCAAAATGATTACATCTTTGACATCGGTATTATTAAGTCCTAGAATAGACATGGCTTTCTTTTATAACGCTCAATAAAAATCGAACGCAACACGATTAATTTTATTGCTTTATCAAATTGACCTGAAATTCATGCAGAGGGGATAACCATAATCGACCAGACTGCAGAAAAGGATATGAAGCCAATAATACCGCCTTAAGGAGAAAAGTAACCATGGTGAGACTTTGGCCTCGTTCTAATGTTATAAATCATGTAATTGTTGCGCTAAGGCTCGAAGGGGCATGTTATGATGGGTGTGGTACAGTCCTGCATCGCTTTAAACACTACTTCTGCATCTGGGGTATGACTGCTGCTTTTAAGAAAAGTAGGCCTACGAATATAAAATGCAGAGATAATAAATAGTATTAGGCCTATATCCCCCACATTAAAGGTCAAGGAGTATTTTTACGAAGGAAGCAACAATAAACTTAGTGAATTATTTTTAATAGTGCACAATCCATGGTATTACTTGTAGAGTTACAGTATTTTCTATAATAATGAAAGGAAGTGTTTGTTTGTCTGTGCGCAATGCCTAGCCAAATCTACAGCACGCAGAGATCTGAAATATTTAATATAGATGGACTGAAGGGTGCCGGAATGCACCTCGAACCCGGATTTTTAAGTTTCGCTTTCGTTCGTGAATTATGAGTGAAATCTGGCAGAAGTCTTTTTTTTTTTTTTTTTTTTTTTTTTTTTATCCGTTTTCGGTATTACATTTCAATTGTCAAATCAATTGCAGGTGGCTTTGATAATTTTATCGCTTCGATTCTGTGAGCCCACCCTGGTCGATTCGTTTGTTTACAAAGTCAAGGCAATCAAGCATCTGAAATTTTCAACCTAGACGGAAGAGGGACAATTAGGCCTAAATGGGCAATCATTGATCGATTTCGAGAGAACTCTCAATGCTGGGGTTTTCTGGGGCATGGAACTAAAATCTGAGGTCTTTTTTCCCCCCAAGCGGCACATTCTAAACCTGGAATGCATTCCAAAGCCGGATTTTCAGCTATTTCATTATAACTATTATTAGTTTAGTTTAGTAACAGTAAGCGTTAATGTGTTTTAATTATTTTGCTCTTAATTTTTAATTTTCGAATTAATTATCGAGGGCGAATCCGCGGCACCTGCTAATATTACTGTATTACTTAATTCTTCAAGATCCCATAATCTACGCTGAAATTGAGTCAGTGCGTATGAATGAGGTTCCAATCGAAAAAAAAGAATCCACTCCGGTTTAATAAATTTGGTAAATTCGTATTTAAACATTTTGGCTAATTAATAGAATTAACAATGTAATCGTAAGTCAAACGTCCAAATTTTGACACACGGTCCGATTCATAACAGTATAGCGACGAGTCTTACAAAATCAGTTTTCTTGAATTTAAGAGAATTACAAACACACTGCTGAATCTACATTTTTTTTTTTAGTATTTCCTTTGTCACTATAGTTAATGGCTTAGCTAAATGTTCATTTCTTCCCAAGAAGAAAAACAAGGAGTCTATTCTATATTCATTTTACTTATGAGTCTCAAAACTAGCATGTTTTCAAGCGAGCTTGTCCGGTTTGTACATTCATATGTTTAAATTGTCTGCAATTTACCTAGGTACAATGAATCTTTTCACTGCTACTTACATATAAATGTCATCAAAAACTGTAAAAAATCATCAATATAAGATTCATAAAGTATTCTTATATATAAAATATGACGATTTTTATCCTTTTGTTAGAATTGTTATTTATAGAAACCGGCCATTTTAATGAAATTTTCCCCACAGACTTCAAACTTAGATCCAACTGATGATTTCACGTGATTGCTTATATTATTGTATAAGTAAGTAATGATGGCTGTTTCAAAAGGTCTTGTCTGTGTGAGATTTTTACTCGTAAATCTAACTCTGCGTAACGTACTTTTAATTTTAGGCTATCCTTGTATTGTCTGGTTGATGTGACAACGTGAGAGTCCTAAAAAGAGTTTACTGTGTGCTTACAAGGTGATATCCTTTTTGCCTTCCACAAAATGAATGGGTCGAGATTTGAATGAATAATCGAGGAAATCAAAGTAGATACTTTGATTCTAACATGATTCAAATCCATGGCTCAATGTGACCGAAATTGCAAGATTGCTGTTACTGCCGTGTGTGTGAGTGTATTCACCTTTATTACAAGGGAGTCCAAGACGATAGGCTATTATTTCTCTTCAGAAGTTCCCACAAAACCTAAAAAAAAATTAAGTGGTTTTCTGAAAATGTTCCGTTAATTGAACTGAATTTTACGCTACAGCCTATACAGAGGTACTTGAAGAAAACTAACTTCCGCCAACGGTAGCGGCCCTTCAAACCAAGAACTTTACTTCAAAGCAATACAGGTTTACTTACATTAAAAGTGAAGGGAGGTAAATGTAAACGTCCAAAGGCATCAACGGGCGTGTTCCATTTATCTTACCTGAAAAGAAAGAACTACGGATTAGACAGACCATTACAATCTATTGTTATTTTTTGTAAATTACATACCATAAATTAATTTTATTCTTAGATAAAAATTTTCACAACCTGTAATTACAAGTAAATGCCATCAATAGGGATAGACTATTCAAATATTCAACCACTCAACTGTGATCGAAAGAAAATAGCGTGATCAACCAATAACACTTTTATATCAGGATAGACTGTTTAGACACCTCTGATATATAAACATCTAAAATACAAGCCTACCCTTAGAGTAGCCTACTGAGGAAGTATAGGTATCAGAGAATCGAACTTTACTAATTGAGTACTCGTAAGAAAGACGCACAAACAGAAACATAACACTTTTAACAATGAAGAGTAGGTTTCCGGGTCTCGAATTATAAGTTCATGTCATTTGCATCCTTATCTGACTTCTAAATGAAGTTTGTTTAAGTACCGGTACTCCAATGAATGTTCACCAAATTACTAGTTGATTTTCTGATATTGCTTATTATTATACAGTGCGTACTAAGCCATTAACATTCTCTAAAAAAATTAAAGAGATTTTTTCATGGAATTACATACACAGGCCACACTGGGTAACATACTAAACACAAAACACATTAACTTTTAATCATAGCTTGAAACATACACCTAGCCTACGCGTTCACAATTGTCTTATTACAGTAACTATAAAATAAACATTTTTTAATGACTGTACAGGAAAGGTATAACGTGAACTATTTAAACGTTTGAACAAGAAAAGGAATACAGCTGAAGTCTGACCGTTCTAAGAAAGAAACCTAAAGTAAACAAATACCAGTATGCCTGTTTCACTCTAGCACATTAATCGTATGACCTAAGAGTGAGATAGACATACCTTTTTTTTTTTACTTCAGGTTTCCTTCTTTTCTTCTTCAGGTTTCGTCTGGGGTTTATAAGTATCAATTCTTAACCATCTCTTATATCAGGCACTTCCCCACTTACCTACATAGGTACATACTAATAACGCTTATTGATACTGTAGCCTATATTTTCACAATGGATCAACCATACTTCCACTTCGAATACTACTCTTATGGTATGTTATGTGGGGAAAATCAAGGTTCTAATAACAGCATTTAAATTCAAATAATACGTTCATGCTCTATCGTTAGTACAGTGGTATTAAAGAGAGGCGGCAGTCAGATGCGCGTGAGAGAGGAGACGCATGTAGGGGGAATCATGGGGAGGGGTAAGAATGTTGTACTGCACTTCCGAGAGAGAGAAGCGATTGTAACAAGGTCTCTTGTTTCTTCACTGCATTATACGATGTTACCGCACTGAAAGCAACGACACAACTAACCCATACACCCCTCCATGCAGTACGAATGTTTATTGGACTCGTCTGCATCTACTGAGCATCCATGCTTGGACTGCCACGTCTCATTAATACCACTGTATGCTTCCAATCAAAAAAGCTGCAATACATTATTCTACGAGTAATTCCATCTGTGAAGGCCTTCTGGTATGCTAAAAGATACAGAATAATACGTAAGGTGAAGGATTTAACCACATTATTTTTAAAGCAAGGTTACGATTTCTAGCATATTAAGACGAGCACTATGGATTCTTCTCATTTCTCATTACTGTATATTTATTATCACTCATTACATCTTTGTCTTAACTTTATATCACTTATAAGAAAATTGTCCGCCGCCGTGGGTGAGTTGGTGACTGCCTTCCACCCTGGCGGCCCGGGTTCGATTCCCGGCCGGGTCGGGGATTTTTCAGCAGTGAAAAATTTCCTTCCTGGGTTCAGGACTGGGTGTTGTGTTGTGTCCTTTCATTCCCATCCCGCGAGAGGCAATGGCAAATCTCCGCGGTATCACCCTTGCCTGAATTACCTCGGACGAGTCGTGGTCATCACCCCACGGCTTCGTCCCGGGTCTGGACCTGCCTTCGGGCAGAACACTCATCATCATCATAAGAAAATTGCCGTATTTTATTCTAGACTTCCAACAGCATAGTTGGTGATTTTAACTTGTCTGTGATATTGTATTTGTGTAACTGAGTCATTTTAATTATAATTAGGCCTATTGTATTTTTACATAAACAGACCTTACATATCTCACTAACATTTAAATCTTAAGACTGTTATAATCTTACATTATGATTCAGTAAGAGAATAAACTGTGAACAACAGAGCTTGGTTGATGGGTTTATGGTTATTTCACTATGGGGGTGTACTGTGACTTAGGCTGGTGTACCGGAATTTTGTCCCGCACTGCTTTTACATGCATGTAAATCTGCACACACGATCTATCAGATTTTTTGCACACGCACACTATACATTCGTAGGAACCAGCTATTCCACTGAAATTTCTCTCAAAGATTTCAAAATAAATTTATTTTACATCAATGATTGGTTACGTTATATATAAATTTAGCTCTGAGAGGGTTAAACTGTAGGATTATATATATATATATATATATATATATATATATATATAGATGCCTATAACCTACAATATACGACGGTTTATACTATATACTGTACGCGTAAATATAAAATGTAATTATAAACTTTTATATAACTTATATACAAAAAAAAAATTATTATTTTCTTTGATTTTCCTCCTTTTTTTCAATTCTCTTGGCTACTAGAAGTGATGCCTACGGAAGTGATGCCTACGGAAGTGATGCACGTACACCAGGGAGTGAAGCATACGCCTACAATTTAAATAACATGTCTGCGTGCAAGAGAGAAAACATTCAGAAGAGTTTAATGTATGGAAAAAAAATTAAGGTACCAGAAAATTAATTCCCTGGCAGTATTGTTGACTGTTTATAGTGAAGAATTTGAAGAAGAATTTGTTGCTATTTTTTTAGAACACGCTCACACTAGGTCTTATACTGTATCTCAATTCTTTATTGTCAATTAACATTCACACGAATACGACGAAACCCGTAATTTACCAGTTCACGAAAATAATTATAGTGTTAGTTGGGTGAAATCAAATTAGATATAGCATAAGAGGAGAAACCATAGTCCACATTTGTTCAGTTAATTGACCGTTCTATATTTCTGTGTTCTGGAGACAATGACTTGCTTCATTGGAACAAAATTTACACACAGATGTCATCTAGCAACTAATGACCTAGTGAATACTCTGTCTAAATCATGTTATAACTGCGCGTCTCAGACAAAAAACGAGAAAAAAACAGGTAACACCGTGACCGAAACAAATTGTAGCTACGAACAGCACGGTTTACCCCAGGTTACTACTGTAGAAAAAATCTGATGCGAAACTCACATAATTTCCTCCACCCAAATAAAAGTTTACCTCTTACTATAATATATAATAATAATAATTATTATTATTTTTATTATTATTGTCTATGTGCCATACAGTATAGTTTCAGACATTGTCCCATGTTAAGATGAAATAACATTATTTTACATAATAAAAATTCAGCACGATTAAACAATATATACAAGACTTATAATATCAATATTCCTCAAACGAGTACAGGCATTTATTTATCAAGAATGTTTGAGACTTTTCTTAAATTGTAAATTTATTTTTTCTTTTATTTCTAAAGATAATTTATTATACCAATTTATTCCACTATTCACAGGAGAATTTTGTTTAACTTTCAGCTGAACATGACTTCTTTGCATATTTTTACAAGTCCTGGTTTGATGCGTATGAATTTCACTATTGAATATTATTTTATTTTCATTATTCCTAGCTAAAAGAATTACATTAATATATATATATATATATATATATATATATATATATATATATATATATATATATATATATATATATACCAAATACAGTTAAAATCTTGTTCTCAATAAATACATCTCTACATGATTCTAAATAGTTTAGATTAAAAATAGTTCTTAAAATTTTCTTTCGTAGCAATAAAATTCTTACCAATCTTCCTTTCGTTGCAGATCCCCATATCACAATGCATGGATGTATGGCATTCTATTTGTGCAAATTCGTTGTAAAGATGAAAAGAATGTCGTTACCACATCGTATCGTATCCCGAAGAATACACAACTCAAATAAAATCTTATTAATGAACTCACGTAGGTATCCTTACTTTAAAAGCATGGGCAATATGTACCCCTTCACATTCTTACATAGAATAAGAGGCCGTATTGCAAAGAGCGCGTATTCAGTTGAATGAACCTGATGCAAAGCTTTATTGTTCACCAGGCAAGATAGAGTTTATATGTACAGTGGTTGGCTTATAATTATCCTTAGAGATTTTTTCGAAAGAAATTCCAAATAAAAGTAGGCCTATATGAATTATTTTGGGAGTACATTATTTGGAAGTCTGAATACAGTACAATTAGGCCTGCGTGTGCATAATTATTTTCTTTTTAACTTTTTAGCAAAGCATTAAGGTACCATGAATCTTTATGCCTGTAGTACACAACTTTATTTTCTTGAAGTTACGAAATGAAATAATTATATTTAAACTTTGGAAAGTATTTCTTAGTACTTGCGTTACAGTAAATGTACACTCTCCTTACGTGAGAAAAAAATGAAACGTGGGTTCATAATATCTTGTCAGAATGTGGAGTTACAGAGCGCTGAAGAGTTACGAATGATGCTTCTTGAGCACAATTTATTGGCATGGGCTATGTAAATTTCTCCAGAAATTAGATGCATGAGAGACCCTCTGTTCAGATAGGGAAATCTTAAGTTTTGTTTGTTCACTTGTTCATGCTATGTCTATGTGTTGGAAAATTTACGCCCAAAGATAATGAAACATTTTCTGTGTACTCTTCAAGAAATATTCAAAACATATGGGACTGAAATAATTTAAAACATGGGAACTATAACAGATATAAGCAGTAACTAAAAGAGAAACATGTTATTTAAATTCATTTACTCTCGAAAAAAGGACTCACATAGCTTGAAAAGGTGCCCCAATTAACATAACACCACTTTCGACACGAAGAACAATTTCGATCTGAAAGATCATTAGTTAGTGTGTGAGCTTTCTATTGACTTACCAAAGAAACATGAGTTATACATCACATATGCAGCTTAAAAATAGTCAGTCATCTATGTAACTTTCACCCGTCCTATTGTAAGCAGTAAGCAGCTGAACTAAATATCATATCTCGGATTACTTATAATTATTAACTGTATGTCTAGACGAAATACCTGATACAGAAATGTCCAGACCCACTATAGTATATATTAGCTTCCACCAGTAGCCTACTATCTTCATTCGACGTACTGCATGATTTGAGGTCAAACCGGATAATTGAAGAATACTGTACATAAAAAAAATAAAAAGTATAGATTACCTACAGGTTTAATACGTTTATCATATTGTAAAAATACTTCAGAGAAACGGAAGGAAAGAAAAGTGTATGAGAGTAAAATACACAGAGAATTACAAAATATCATGGAGAACAGAACATAGGTAACAAAGAAACTCGGTGAATAGAAAATAGAATAAGAAAAATGTAACAAAGAAGGAAAAAGAAGCGAAGTGAAGAAAATAAGAGGAAGAAGCGCAGACTAAAAGAAAAGAAGGGGAAAATTACTGACATTGCAGGCTATTCCAGAATTTAATTACCAATTTTTTTAATTAGAAATTAATTCTAATAACAAATACGCAGTTTGGAGTTCTGTAAAAAGAACATTTCACGTTAATGCAATGATGAAGTTATAAATTTTAAAATGTTCACAAAAGTTGCTAGATTTTATGTTATAGTTTAAACTTGTGTGTTTGTAAATTCTACAGTTATGCGTTTAATATCCTTCATGCATATTAAACATAATTTTGTGTATACGTGTGAGTGCAGACATATAGTAGAGCTACAAAAATTATAAGCAGAGCGAATAAATATGCCAGTATAATACAGTGTGTTCATAAATTAAGTACCTTTTTACAGAAATAGCGTGTTTAGGTGTAAGGTGTATACGATAGTTCACTGCGGGTAGGTTGTATATGTTTACTATGTGATTTCTGCTGGCGTTCGTGCATTGACTTTGTGACAGCAGTTAAATTATTGTTTGTTGTTCCTAATATTCAACATCCAGGAGAGAGGCGCAGGAATCATCGTGTGATAACATTCGGATAAAATTTAATTGCGATTCCATCAGGATGGACTCACAGACGAAACAATAGACCCCAGAAGTGGATGGCGCATTCCCTGGTCCTCATGCTTATGTTAGGAACTGCTTTGTGTGGTAACTTAGAATAAAAGTGTATTTATCCAACCCATTACCCCATGATGAGAGCTTTAAAACAGCTATCGCTGCCATAACACTCGCAACGCTTCAGAACTACTTTTGAGTCACTGTAGAAATGGGGGAGCGAATTTCAATGTCAGGTGGTGAACATGTTGAAAGTAATGTGTAACAAACATATTTAATTAAAAACGTTGCCAGTAAAACTACTCTTTCACAAAATATTTTTTTATAATTTATAATTTATTAATTTTTTTCAAGCAAAGATTATTATTACTTACATTACTTACATTACATTATTAGCATTATTAACTTACATGTTTAATACAAGTAAAAACAACTAAAACCAACATTCCCCTATATGAGCAACGCTTGTGTTTAGGGGATATAGTAGATTAATATAAGTATAATTACATATTACTGAACAGTAGGCTATACACGAAAAAGTTCTAAATTTATGAGTACATGCAAATAAAAATAAGTTTTTAGAATTACCCAGTGGTTAAAAATAGCATTTACAACAAAAAATAGAATAAATTGGACTGAAACATTGAAAGACTAAACAAAATTAAAGTGTGTTATTATTATTATCTAATAACTTTTTTATTTTCCCCTTAAAATGTTTAAGATTGTAATTTACATATTCAGGGTACTCAGTATTAAAATTGTTATACAATTTCAAACCATAGTTTTGACCATGTAATTACCCCTTGGTCGTCTCACATTTTGATTCAGCGAAACGAAAGATGGAGTTTCTTCTTGTATTTTGACAATGACTGTAGGAAATAGATAGGCTACTTAATTTTTGGACACTCTGTACTGACATCCCATTGCGGAGCACACAAATAAGGACTTTATTGATGTAAAATAACGTAGTTACAAATTAGAGATTAATTGAAAATAAATAAACTTCGAGAGAAATAAAACCGAGATAATTTAACACCACATTTAATGACGACTACTGTTGTTAGATTATTTACGTTCCAGTAGCAACCTGTTTCCAATCATGACATTTCATTAAATAATAATTGACCCACATTGGCCGTGCTAGGGCACAGCAGACAGCTGATGCTGCATTACAGTACAATACGGCTGCTGATGAGAACTACCTGGGTCAAGCAGTCCCAAGTTGAAAGTTTCCGAGAGCAACTCTCTCCACGCGACCCATAGTTCCCAACGCACAATGAAATTAGAATCCAGCTTCAACTCTTACGTCCACCAGCTAGGGATATTTCATTAACTAATTATAAAACAAAGTGGAATATCCGGTGCAATTACACAGCTACAACAATGAAGATTTCACTTACATTTGTGGCGAGTACACAACTGACTTCAAGCTCAAATTATTTGAATTTCAGACATCTAAAATAGCTTAAGAAACAAAAGTAATAGATTCTTATTCATAAACAGGACTAGGAATTATATGTAAATACATATTTTTGGATTAACGGTCTATCACCGAAATTGTGTAGGCCTAATATTTTTACGATTCATATCTTTGTAGTGTTTTAAGACACTGTTCACATTTTTATACATTTCTACACATTTAAGGAAAACATATTTAATTTTACGGCAGGCCTACTGCAAAATATTTATGTCAAGTACTATTTATCTTTTATCATTAGTTTTATAAAATCGTAAATAATTTATACAAGATTTATTGTAGTGCACCTTTTAATTTAATTTCTTTGTTCTATAATTGTATTTAATTGTATCAGGTCTACATTAATTTTTCAGTTTGTTCCATTTTTTAAATGTTTTTTTCTCGTTATGATTTGTAATAGTCTGCATTAAACGTTTACCCTGTAATTCTATTACTCAATGAGTATTTCGATTCCGGGACGCGTTCTTATATTATATTATAACGAGGTGGTTTTCGTCCTTATTGCCTAAGGCAATTATTAATGTTTTATCTGTTAAAATCGCGGAGGTCTACTGGGTGCAGTTGATAGCAAACTAAGAATCAGCTGTTGTCACTGCTAAAAATTTGGCCGACTACCTATAAATCCTAGCCCAGCTCTTAAGTAATCTCTTTACAAGAATATGAAATTGTTTTTATTATCTGTCCGTAATTCAACTATTATAATCTGACATCTCTTTTGATACTTCAGAGGGAAGCTTTTCTTTACTACTTCTCAGTTATCGTGATATTATTGTTAACGAGAGAATTTCTTCAATAATTGTATGCATCAAATACTAAGTCTCACTTACATCGGTTTCGGAAGCCGTTGCTTCAAGTGCTTCAGTCGAATGAAAACATAACACATAACACGTAATAATATATCTAAAGATGTGAATACTGTAAATTCTTCAAGGATTCGAAGATAGTAAAGCAGTGCAGGGTCTAATGTTGTAGTTTTATCATATCTTCTACACAATAAAGGCCTAACTGATGAACTTAATACGGGAAAATTTTGCTGTCTGAATCTTTCTTGTGAATATTATAAACGCTTTTTAGTTCCTCTGCCCATACAGTACACTACAGGTAGAGGAAGTATTTTGTTCGACCCCGAAATTCGATGGCTTCATGTTTGAACTTTACTGTATTGTACACATTTCAAACAATTCAGTTCATTTTATTCATATAACATTCAGGAATAAATATAATATTAATCTCTAGGAGATGTAAATATTTGTGAAAATTGTCAGATAAATTGCAAATTAGTGCAAAAAAAATCCGCTTCTTTGTGGTAGCCTAACTATTCCACTCATACGACGCGTATTTGGTACTGACCAATAATGTTTAGCATTGCCTCAGATAACGTCCAGTCACGTTGATAATCTTATAATATGCTTGTTAGGAACACGAGAATGCGATATTATCTGATGAAACGTCAGCTCGTTATTGGAAATGTGTGGTATCAATATGCAGTCTGTTGATATTATCTGAATAGGTTAACGATTTTCCATAGGCGCTATTGGTAGCACAGTATGCCGTGATCTCTTCTGATAGGTTTTATTTTAAATGACAATGTAAGAAAGTAATTATTATTTATATAATCCGTTACATTTTATTCGCGCAGTGGTCTTAATAAATTCCACCCGAAATTATCTATGATAATTACCCATAATGGATAATATTTAATAAATCTGAAATTAGCCTACAATTATTGTAAGAATAATGTACTATACATATCAGATTACAAGGTAAATGAGTAATATTTTCCTAACAAAAAAAAAACTAATTTTTATTGTCGAAACATCCATGTCCCCTCAAGAATTCATAACATATTAAAACTTTAAGAATTTAAAAAAATTATCATCCTCTTTGATAGAAGAAGGCCTAAGGCCTTTATACCAGACTAACAGAAATTTTTCTGTTTCAGATACACTTACTTTAAAATTACATTTTTCCTTAAGCTGTTTATACCGCGCGTAGAATGAACTTGTGCGTTTCTCCTTGTGTATAAAAAGTTGAAACGACAGGCATTCTTTCCGCTTGTTTTAAAGACTGTTCAAAAAATGAAATTACAGCACGTTCGGAAGAACATACCCATTCAAGGGCGGAGATTAGACAACGTATACATCATTCCGGACAAGCAAGCATTACAAATTCGTTAGCTGCTCATTGGAATGACTCAATAAAAACTGTAGCAGAAACTGTAACAAAAGTCAGGATGGCCTGCACATGCTTGTAATACTTTCGCAGCTCGTAAACGAAAGAGAGAAAAGCAACTTCAGCATGCTAGACAGCAGGTGTCGAAACCATTTTAGGTTTGTTATTTGATTGAAGACATGTACAACGTCCCTATATTTCTTTTCTTGATCTAGTTTTAAAACATTTACGTGAACTCGAAATACGGTCATATTACCATGGGGTCAAGGTAACGTGTTATACTATTTACAATGGTATAAACAACTTCCTTGACTGCGCTCCGAATACATAGGCGATTTATTACTCGATGGAATAACAGGTCAGCTACATGAAATTCAGGGGGGCAAATGGATGATACAGAAGCATAAAACTCAATGTGAAACCTTGCTTTCTGGTTTAGTTGGGATAACAGTTTAGTTACCATGATCAGTAGAATCATTTACCCAAAAATTTTAACAGAAGACAGACTAATATCACAGTTATATTGTGCTAATATCTTTTGATTCCGTCTTGGTTAAGACGGCAGAATAATTTCTTGTATTCTAGTGTACTGTATTTCTCAAACAATTAAGAAGGCTTGTGCGCAAAAAAGGCCTAAACTTTATCTTCTAAACTGACATTTGTAAATGCTAAAGTAAAAACATACTGAAACCACAATATCTTTCTATCAAGAACTTTTCTTCTAAACCGACATTTGCAAATGCTATAAAACAAATTATGACACCACAAGATCTCTTCACGGTTAGTAATTCACCACAACTACTGAAGGATCGCCCATAGAGAGAAGATGTTACCGTCTCATGCGGGGACGAATTAATTAAATTAATAATTACCACTGCAGTACCGGTATGCATTAAATATCTTTTTACTTCCTCTGCCCGTACCATAGGTACTATATGTAGAGGAAGTATTGTTTTCGACCCTAAAATTCGAAGTTGAGTTTTTAGCATATATACACGTTTCAAGGCCCCCTGAATCCAAAAATACTATTTTTGGAAACATGTCTGTGTGTGTGTCTGTGTGTCTGTCTGTCTGTGTGGAAGTTTGTGAACAGGCTAGCTCCGAAACGGAGAATCGTATGAAAACAAAATTTCGTATTTGGGTCAGGTACCTTCTGAAGATGTGATTCGAAGATTGGCGACAAATTTCTCTTATTTTTAAGGGGACTTTACATGAAGAAATTTTCGTTTTTCGCGATTTTCTCGAAAACGGCTCTAACGATTTTCTTTAAAATTTGCACATGTGTTTCTTTTACTGAGAGCTAAAACTTTTATTTGAAACTTTTTTTCGAAAAAATTCTCTGAGGGTAGTTACAAGCCACCCACTGTTCACCCACTGTTTGTAGAAATTTTGTCTTGCGTGATGAACAACTGAATACACGCTCTTTCATGGCCTCTTATTCTATAAAAGAATGTAAAGTGAGAAAGTTGTATTGTTGGCCATGCATAGAGTAAATATATGAGGGAAATATTCGATGAAGTTCGGAAATTATTCCTTACGGCGGAAAGTTCAATAAACGTCTGCAGTCACTTGTTCTTTTTTTTTTTTAAGTTTGTTATATAGCCTTGCGCTTTTAGTCGCATCATTGAAAGAAGAGGTATTTTATAGGATAATTAGCGTAAAATTGTGTTTTGAGATTCTGTAAAAGGATATGTGAATACTACTTTTATTTGGGCAGAGGAAGTTATGTGACATTCACATCAGATTTTTTTCTATGTGCTTCTTCCACTCTGTGGCCACGATTGATTAAAATATAATTGTTATAGATGGTAACAGTCAGTTAGTTAGTTCATTTTCTTACACAGTACAGTGTTTTTCATTATCCTTTACCTATAAGTTTACATATACGCCTATGCATTTACAAATTTATCATTTACATACAAATATTCCATACATGTACAATAATATGAATATTACATTAATTTAAACATGCTACGTTTTAGCATTTACACCCATAAGAAATAATCAAATTTTGTTACACCGGCAATTTTCTTTTCGCAAAATAATTAGGCTGGGGACCCTATCCTACTTTCAGAAGACCTTACAAGTTTCTTAAAAGAACCAACCCGTTTTAAAATCTATCACATTCTATTTCAATTTTAATTTAATTTTGAAATCAATTCCACGAAAAATATACATACAAGAATATAAAATAGGCTATGATTTCATATTTTAAACGGATAATATATTAATTTATGAAACGCCTAAAATATGTAGAGTTCTCATCTAAATGCCTAAAGTTTGCAGTCATGTATTAAAGTACACACGAACACATACACAAACATTTCCTCCCAAAGGGCTTATTTTACTCAAAACATGTTTCCCGTAAAGCTCTAAAACGTTATATACTTGCATCATGTTGCACTCCCTTATGAAAATATACAGTATCAATAGTAAAATAGGAGATTTTCCCGCATACCCTATAGAACTTTGCAGGAGGAAAGTTTTTAAATAACCCAGTCCCATAGTATTTGTATTTGGTGCCCCGATAAGATCTTATACGTCTCACATCCATCATCTCCATCCATCTGTAATAGCTTTCTCTTAAGGGGTATGTAGACTACTTAAAACACAGACCATTAATAACTTCCTAAGTAACTTTCCTTGATTTTCATAACTAGCTTCATATCGTGCCAGTTAATCATAGCTTAATGACATAAGAAAGGAGTAAACGAAAGCGGGGGAAGAGTGACAAAGAAAAAAGGAAAACCAGAGGATTATGTGAAACGCCACACTGGGAGTGATTAGGATACGACTAACAGGGTCAGAATATGTAAGTGGAAACATGCATTAACCTGGTAAATGAAGAGTTTAAGTAACATCCGTTACCGAAACTCATCCAAATTAAAATATAAACAAAGACAATATTCATTCAACTTTATACTATGGCTTCTCCAAAAAATGAAAGGGCAATTTTTTAATATATTCAAAACAAAGCGTCAATTTTTTTAAATTGGATTTAAAAAAAAAATACAAAACTACGTTTCCTTAACACAAACTAAGCTCCACATGAAAATCACTGACTTTTACTTCCAAGGGTTATTTATGATTTGCTATTGTAGATTGAAAAAGCAAATATGTTGCTTATTTTATTAATAATGGATTTCAAACAGTGGACCACCTATTATTCGAGTGTAGTGAAGTGAAAAGTGAAAGAGAAATCCTGATAAATAGTGTTGTTAAAGAAGGCAACTGGCCAATGCATAAGTCTGTACTAATTAAAAAAAAAACACACTTGAAACCATTTATAAAATTTAACTCATTAGAATTTCAAGCGTTGAAAAGCAATCAAGAACAATAGCCATTAGAAAACATGATGTATCTTGTCAACATGAATTATGTTATTCACTAATCAATTTAAGAATATTTAAGAGCATGTAGTGCTGTTATGTAGTGGAGCATGCAGAGGGAGTAATAATACTAATAATAATAATAATAATAATAATAATAATAATACTGGCATCTTTTCAGAATGATTAATAATATCACCCAAATTTTGAATATAGTGGTTACCTCCTCCCCTCTAGTATCTATCAAATTTCATGCAATCCTGATGAGATCAGATAAGTCTACTTAATTGTAACGATTACAGGTAATTTTTTTTCAGTAATTATTCTGAATCTATAGTTCATTGAATGCCAAATTCAGTAGTGATGTGAAGTGGATATACAGTCTAAGAATGTGAAGAGGTGAGATCAACAGTTCGGGCCTGAAATACATAATTTTTGCCACAATCCAATTATGGGCTTGTTTAGTGTGATGTAATTCTAACACATGGGGGCAAAAGCTTGTTTTTCTTTCCAAAAGGGGTGAGTTGCTGGATCTGACTTTACTATTAGGCCTACTTAAATTTAGGTGAGAATAAACTGGAATTCCGGGGTGTCCACCAAGTAATGCTGAAGAAATTCCCGACTTATTCCCTGATTTTCATTGATCGTTTCAGAAACTCCCGACCAAAATATGATTATGCAGCACTTTCTAATAACTGTATAAGATAAATTATAGGATTATACATACTTTAAATAAGAATAACTTTTAGTAACAAAAGTAGGCCTAATTGCAAACAACAATTACTTAGGCTATAACCGATACAAAAGTAAGGAACAGTAAAATAAATTAAATATACCTTCATATAGGTCTATTATTGTCTAGAAGTCTTTTTGATCCCATTTATTTTTTCTTCAGCAACTTAATTTGTTCATCTAGAGCAGCTGCAGCTTTTTCGGACTCTAAGAGTAGTTTTCTTTTCTTCTCTTCTAGTTCTTATCTTCAGCTTTGCAATTTTTCGAATTTTCCCGGATATTTTAACAAATTTATTGACTTTTCCCTGATTTTCCCGACCATACGAAATTCCCGGCCTTTTCCCGTAATTTCCCGACCAGTGGACACCCTGAATTCTGGTAGAAATGCAACTCTGCAGTGACCCGTGTTCTCTTTAGGATACATGTCAAATTTATAGTCTGCAATAGCAGATAACTTTCTCCCCACCCACAACAACGGTTAAAGAGCAGACAATAAACGTACTACTTCCTCATAGGAGTTCCAGTTCGAGTTCTCATCTAAACCTGACTTAAAGAACAGTAGGATATGAACCCACGAACTTTAAAGGAAAGTGCGCTATGAGAGCTTATTTAGAAAACCTATCGTTCTTATACCGAGCGAGGTGGCCGAGATGGCAACATTTTGGACTCGCATTCGGGAGGTCCCAGGTTCAAATTCCGTGGCCGGCCAAATTGACATGGGGTCGCCCTGAGTGGTGCAGTGAGTATCGCGCTGGATTTCTGTGCTTGAGCACACCTGGAGGTTACGGGTTCGGTCCCGGCCCAGGTTGATGGCATTTATGAGTGCATAAATGTGTCAGGCTTATTTCAGTAGATTTACTGGCATGAAAAAGATCTCATGCGGGAAAAAATTCCGGCATATCGGCGACAGTCACAGGCCTAAGTTGCAGTACATCCCCGTCGTTAAATAACCATATACCAAGCAACTTATCATCCTTAAAGGATCAACTACAGTTCCATCTTAGACAGAAAATTCATCTCGAGAACAGTAGTACTTACTTACTCAATGGCAATAGACAATTTCTAAGCAAGCTAAAGGAATATTATCTATTTTATGGAACCAGAAGGTTCATGCCGCGCTTACCTGAGTCCGCCATTCAACCCTATTCTGTGCTAACTCCATCCAATCATTCCTCACAAATCCTACTTCCCTTAAATCCGTTCTAAGATTGTCCTCCTACCTACGTCTAGGTCTTCTACGTGGTCTTTTCCCTTCGGATTTCCCAGTCAATATTTTTGAGATATGTCTTTCCTCCCCCATGCGTGCAACATGTCCAGCCCATTTCATCCTTCGCTATTTAATTACCCTAATATATCCGGTGAAGCGTACAGGTCCTGAAGCTAGTCGTTATGCAATTTTCTCCAGTCCCCATTTTCATCCCTCTTGGGCCCAACTATTTTTCTAAGCACCCTGTTTTCAAACAGAACAGGAGTATCTGAGTTAAATGTTGTTCAATTAAATATACATAAAACAGTAAAATACTGTCATTAAATTTTGTTAATGCTTAGTCTCGTGCCTGTCTGAGCCACTTTCATTCAAGTAACGCAGTAGCTTTTAGAAGCACACGAGTGAAAGCAAATGGTACACTTCACAAAACACTAAAAGAGCTATGCAAATATTTACGGTAAATATAATAAGAATGGACGCGATTACCATATCAAACCGGATCGAAAATGCCGTTCAATGCACTGCTTGACAACTAACACCGCAGGTGACTAAAGAATAAGTTCGTTATTGGCTATATAAACTCTCTATTCGTTATGAGATTTATGTTCCAACTATGATAAACCAACAATAAAACCTCTTTATAGTTACACTTGGTTGCAACGACACACATTGCTTGTATTAGGTAAAAGAATCAGGCTCAAGTATTTTTAAGAAAATTTGCCTAAGGGAAAACTTATGAACATTCGAGAGTGACATTCTGAGATTTTAACACAATAAAGGTCAACATCAACATTCACCAGCTACTTTAAATACGATTTTCAGGTAGTTTTTTCCGCACATAGGCCTAATTATATTAATCATAACTCCACAACCTGTACAGATAAAAGCCTAACATTTTGCACACTGTATTTACATTGATTGCAATGATACCTACATATTTGAAAATGTTAGCGATTTTAATAGCCTATATTTTTATACATCAAATATAAAAAATTAACTGTATTACAACTAATAACCTGTAGATGTTAAAAAAATAGTCTACTTGATAGAAAGACGTGTTCATTATACACAATCAGAAAATTAGTGAGATCACAGAAATCCTGACAAGCTGACGCTTAATTAAATTTATAATTCCATCAAAAATATGACCTAAAAAAAATGGTCCTAAAATTTAGATTATATTATTTTTTTTTTAACTTTAAAATTTAATTAAGTCGTAGGGAGCCTTGCCATAGGATATCCTGTAGTTTTTGTTTACTTCTGATTTAATTTTGCATAAAATATTTAAATTATAAAAACCTGTGTTTTCTGATAATTCGTGTGGTTTTTCACGTATTCGCACCCTTAAAAGAATTCCAAGAGAACACTGGGGGGGGGTTTAAAATATGAAATGAACTCCAGCTTTAGATTCTAAGCTTTACTTGTTAACTTTCAGTGAGTTATGAAAGTTAAGGAATTATACGGCAACCGATGTATAAAAATGCAAATTCCCGCATGCTTGACCAAACCGCACATTTACGTGAAATCCATAGCGATATCACAATAATGGGCAGAGGCTTAAGGTCCAATAACTATATTTTATAGAACGCGACCAAAGAAAAGCGGAGAAAGTAGTTGTAGCCTATAGCCGTACTTAAGGACAAATCGTACACTCAATTAACGAAATGTATCGTGGACATGTTAGAAGATGAAACTTGTGGCCTGGTGACCGAGATACGACAGAAACAGAGACGGAGTGAAAAACAGAACCTGTTCTGGTGTGAACTAACCATGGATATACCACGACAAAACAGGAATATGCAGAGAGTGACCCTGGCGAATCGATAAGGTCACTTAGCGAAGTCCGTGTATGAATCAAATTAACTGTGTAATATGCCGGAAAGAACAGCGGTGTTTCTTGACAGAGACGTATGCGGAGTCCGCGTATTTCGTACGGCGGCCGGTTCCAGGAATGCATCTCAACAGTGGACCAGAACTGAGCTATAACTAATAGCCAATTTATAAGAACATCCTATCACCTAACGGAATGTCGGCGATAGTTTAAATACAATTAAAAAATGCGACACTATAAATTTTGGTGATGTACGCTTAGATATCTGTGTATGGCGAAGGAAATTTTAATATGCGGGACTCGTTTTGAATTCAGCTACCACAGCAACGTTTCAAATGTTTCTGTAATACAACTACCGTATCTCACTTCGAAATCTGCTATAGAGTAAGAGGCAGAGAGTGCGTATTCAGTTGTATCAACCTCATGCTGGATAATATTGTTCACCCCACCGACACATAAGCATGAGTTAGTGCGAACAAAGGCTGCCTTTAAACTAAACTTCAGTTTTTTTTTCGAAAACATGTGCCAACTATTTTTTTAATTTCTTAGAACAAGCACATTGTCAAAAAAGTAAAAATCCTTAGAGCTCTTTTCGAGAAAATCTTGAAAAATAACATTTTCATGATATAAAGTGGAAAAGTGGGAAAGTCATCGCCAAACTTCTTGTTGCATCCGCAGAAGATATGAAACCCAAAACAAAAATTAAAAAATAATTTTATATGATTTTTCGTTCTAGAGCTGTTCACAAACATGTTTCTGAAAATTGCATTTTTTACTTCCTTTGCCCGTACCACAGGTGTTACCAGGTACAGGAAGTACTGTGTTCGACCCCAAAATTTGAAACTGAGTTTTTAACATAAATACATGTTCTGAGGTCCCATGACGCCATAAATATTTTTCAGAAATGTCTGTGTGTGTATCTATGAACGGCCTAGCTCGAGAACGAAAAATCTTATAAAAACAAAATGTTATATTTGGTTTAGGTACCTTCTGAGGATGTGACACAAAGATTGGCTTTCTCTTACTTTAAAATCCACATTGTGTATAAATTAAAACAAAATTGTTTAGAGCAGTTTTTACGGAAAACAAAATGTTCTTCATGCAAAGTGGCATTAAAAGCCGTCGTCGTCAATCTGTATGTCACATCCCCAGAAGATATCTAACCCGAATGTACAATTTTGTTTTTATACGAGTTTTCGCTCTCGAGCTGTTCACACTGATACAGATAAAGGCAAACACATAAGACATGTTTCTGAAAATATTATTTTTAGATTTAGGGAACCTCAAAATGAACACTTACGTTGAAATCCATTGCATCAGATTTCGGAGTCAACCAAAATACTTCGTAAATATTTAAGTGACTGGCTAAACTGTAAATGCTGAATGTCAAGAAGAAAATAATAAGAATAAGGAGAGAATGAAGAGAAGAGGAGGAATTGATTAACGATGTATGTGAAACAAGCAATCAGACTCTTGAGGAAAGGGGCCTACTTTCTAGCCAGTGAGCAAAACAAGAGTATGAACAGTATGTATTTTAATACGTTAAACGCCAATGTTGTTGTTACGTATACCTGCAGCACGAAACAAAATAGCTTTTCACCTGTGGAATGAGCGAGATCTGTCAAAATTCAGTCAAGTGCACAAGCGAGCGAGAATGCTTTCAGAAAGCGTTTAACCGAACCCTGTCATTATGAATTGAAATTACTTATTAAAGCAGTGGAAAGTACTCCAACTTCATTCAATGTCAACAACCTTAACATTCACCTTGCGTAGTGTCTCAATTCACTTTATAATAAAGCAATTTAAGCAGTTTTAAGTAACACTGCCTTCACGAATTAACACTACAACGCATCGTCATGATTTCTTTTCTTCCCTAGCCAATATTTCACAATACATAACAATAGATAAGATACTGTACAAGAATATATTTCAACACACACATAAAGACCAGTGTAATAAATTTATGTTTTTATGCTGCCAACAGAATAATCCAGCATTGTTACAAGATAATGCGATCTCGGATCATCTACAAATATCTATAATATCGATCTATATCACGCTATTTTAATTTTTAACACAATAAGCTACTTAATACATTTTTCAACATTGGATAAAAAGATTCTGGTAAAATAAAATGATGACTTAATGATCTGTCATAAGCTTTTCGCGTTTTCTGTTTGTTTTAATTTCTAGATTTGGTTTGTTAGATCTTTTAGCTTTAACGGAACAGAACATAGTCATAATATCGGGAAAAATCATAAGCCGCTGGATTTACAGTACACATTTAAGAATGTTTCTGTCCATAAATGAACAAGTAAATACATTAACGATAGGTTTTCAGTCATACAACACGCAAAGAGATTTATGCTGTATTATATTCTGTAGAGGAAAAATTTTCCAGGAAGTGAATCGAACTCGGGTTTCTAGCTTGGCATACTGATCGGTTTCTCGATCCCAGATAGACATAGACATTTGTGTGTGTATAAATAAAGCAACGCACGATTTCCCACTCTTATTCGTACTATGAATAAGATTGTATGACGTTATTGTTATTTAGAACTTCACTGCACTAAAAGGTAATAGTTATACAGTAATAGTACTGCCAAACGCACCGAACAAGCAATTGGAAGACGAGGAACGTCACATTCACTGGGTCATATATCGGACTACTGGTTTTCCACTTTCGTGAGATTTAATATTTCACAGGATACGTTCACAATTTACACGCACTCTCAAAAACTCCATCGTTCCAGTTTATGTGCAACTTAAATGACTTCACCAATAGTGTTGGCGATAAGGGCGGTATGAGAATACAAAGATATTTTATCATTATTTATTTATCTTTTAAAGATGAGTTCTAGAAATTATGTTATGACCAGAAAATACCTTATTACACTATGTAATTTAGCTTCAGCAGCCATCATAGTGGCTTTATTGGCGAAAAAGAAGAAAAAGGAACGTTTGCGAGTAAAATCGTGGACTGCCCGGCTTTAGTTGAAGGGGATGATCAACATCTGCAGCAGTTACCGAAGAGAGCACCAATTGTTTTGTATCTTTCCAGGTATTTGTTTAGGCTTTTATCACGAACGACGTATTACCTTATAGGTTTGTTCGCAAAGTTAATCCCTAACTGTCACGGACCACGACGCATGCGCACATTGTCGGTCTCGCTGCGCAACGTATGCGCACAATGTCATATATCAGCATATTCAAAATGTGCGCATGCGTCGCGGTACATGACAGTACATGATTTAGCTTTGCGAACAGACCTTATGCATAATGATTTTTTCACATTCCTGGATTAACGGCTTCGTGGTCACCATAAATCACCTGTTGTACGCCATCATTACACATTATACTGCACGAAATATTTTATAAAATATAGTGTGAAGAGTCTAACTATGAAAAGAGGGCATTTACAAAATCTTCCTTTATAAAAGCTGAGCTACAGTAGAATCCCGCTTATTCGGACTGTCCGGACCAAACGGGGTTTGTCTTGAAATGCACACACTGTATTGTAATACAAGTTTTAAATGGGTAAAACCATAAGAATATATTTTTGTTTTAATATTACTTTTCCACAACTTAATTTTAGTTTTTATGTGGAGACCTAAATGTTTAATCTACGAACTACTGCAGGATTAACAAAACAATACATCTTTGTGATTACAATAAAAAAAAAAATATGATTGCTCCGCACAAAAATCCCATCAAGGATTAACCGAAGTCCGACGAGCAGGGTCCGGATTATCGGGAATCTACTGTACTATACTGTCATATTCTTGTCCAACATATGTTAATATTTTATAAAAGTTCTTTGTGAGAGAACTTAATTATAGTGTCATATTATAGACCTATTGTAATAATTTGAGTAGCAATTTACATACGCCCCTCGAGATAAATGATAGCGATTCATTCAACATTTAAGCCTAATATACACAAATAACATAAAAACCTTAAATATAGGTATAATTCTGTTACCTAACATAAATTAGTTTTTTCCCCACGTTTAAGGAAAACCTCAGAAAAGAGGCCGAAATCACACATAGGTATGCAAGTAAAATATTCAAATAAATTTCTTGAATTAGGACGAATGAAACCACAAATTCCCTAATATTTGAAGTGAGGCATTTTTACAAGCAACATAAAGTATGTAAATAATGCTCCACGAATAAAGAGAATTATGATCATTTATTGATAAATATGTGAATAAACAAAGAAACATTTTTCTTACATTTCTGCATTCTACTGACCAACGTAGTCAGTACAAAGATGATAGAGTACTTCATGTTAAAGAAATTTCTCACGGAGGAACAAGTTTAGGTTGCGGAAGACATGATTGGAAACATCCGATAGCATCGTTTCATCGACTGGAATTGCAGACGCAAGCAGACCCATTTAACCATGTTTGATTGCAATGGTAAAAAAATAAGTATCTCAGTATACGGCTGGCAATAACATTATAGTTTAAATGTAACGGCATAACAAATACATTTCTTCAGATTAGCTTTAATTATTTTCCAGTGAAAGTAAACGAAACCTGACGAGAGTCGCTTTCCAACAGCTTCTTTAT
Organism: Ectobius pallidus; assembly: GCA_964059195.1. Lineage (NCBI taxonomy): Eukaryota > Metazoa > Arthropoda > Insecta > Blattodea > Ectobiidae > Ectobius > Ectobius pallidus. The sequence goes on along the minus strand of CAXKWD010000378.1, from coordinate 225,732 downwards.
GGGCAATAAAATTCCCCTATAATTAGGATCACTAAATTAATTAATATTTCACGAACATTGGAAGAGTGTATTGGAGACTGCAAAATTGGAAATAAAATAGTTCAAGCTTTACTCAATAATTAGGCTAATACTTAATATTTATAGCGATTCGAGAACTTTAAACAATCTCATAATTGTGAGACAGAATAAGGAAATAGAGGTAAAGACGAAATGAATTTGTTTATACTTGTACTATAAATATTATAGTTAGGAACTCTGAATTCTAAGTAGAATCTTTACCAGGAATACAAGTACTAGATCGCCTGAATCGAAAATAGGATTTTCAGAAATGTTGTTTGACTGTTGTTTACTAAAAATCAAAACGGACATTTAAATTCATGTTGCCATCTTCTTTGGCTGTGAAAAAAAGCGAATAGACGATTAACTCTTCTCTTTTTAGTTTTCACCCCTATACTTGAAAGGGTTCTTTTTTTTTATTTCTCGAAAATCGATTTATCGACTTTGCCTAAATGTTGCCTTTATGAAGGCTAGTGCTTTAACTGTTTGGGTGTTATTTATCAGCTGATAAGATTGTGAAATTAAGAGCACACAACTGGCCAAACTGTCCCCATCATAATGCTGAACAGGCGAACAGCTAAGCAGTCGGGAGACGAACCTCCCAAAACGAAAAACACTGTTTGTGGAAAAGGGCGTCTGTATGTAGTGTATGAATGAGAATGAGAAAGAGGCAGAGCAAGCAATAAAAAAAGACATGACAAAAATTACAAGAATCAAAGAAAAAGAATCACTAGAAAAATACGGGACAGACTGTGTAAGATCTTTTCAACAGTGCATATTGTTATGGAAATTTACATAACTAAGCATGCTTACAATAAAAAGTAGCCTACAAACAATTATCACATTAATTTAAGACTGCTTACTGATTTACAGAAGCAATAGTAGGCCTATACAGAACTCAGTGTAACACTTAATGAAATCACATAAAGTGTGTAATAAATAGAGCATACATACACTCTCTGAGCTGTGTTCTATATCCGGGAAGCTTGGGGTCGATACCCGAGGATAACTATCCTGTCAGCAAAATGTCCAATTCCTGCGGTTAACGCATCGTGGGACCGAAACCCATCAAACTTATTAGTTGGATTAATGATCTCATTCATCCTCTTGCCACTACGCAGGTGTTTCACTACGCTGAAAACAGAAGCTCATTTTCTACCTTTTGAGTCTTGACTCTCAGACACATTTTTAATTTCATTAAACGGTATACAGCTAAGTGCAAATTCAAATAAAGGTAAAGTTTAATCGATTTGTCATCTATCTATGAAACAGTATTACAATGGATATATAATTTATTTAATAAATATATAATTTACTCAAATATCCTATGTAAGGCCTATCATCTCAGCGGTTAAAAAGTAAGTAGAAAGTCACATGAAAAATCCATCATTATTTCTATATTTCACGCAAATCATAAATAGAATTCCAGCTTTTATACAAGTATTCAAGATAGAAGAATGTTACAAAAGACGAATTACATTCTAGAAAACTGACGACTGAGATGAATACTTGGTATTATCGATTCAATATAGGCTAGGGTGAAAGTATATAACTTCGGCAGAAACAAATATATATATATATTTGTTCCAAGTGAACATTTTTCTTTTTTAAAAATCCCTAAACTTGAACCATGCTTTACTAGATAAGCAGGCTTATTATCAGGTATTGTTGTAATTTTCTATACCAGCAGAGGAAGGAATGAATTTTCCCTTTCGCTGTTAAAAATAAAAAAGTCAACAGTTTTCAGGAAAATTAAAAACAGAACTCATTACCTGCACCACATACTCCGCAAAATAAGGCAACGTCCAGGCAAGAATATTTTCTTCCTGTAATGTGTTTATAATATGTGTGTGGTTATTGCCACCCGGAGGAGTTATCTGGCAATGATGCGCTGCTGCCATTCTGCGGAGCCTTTCAATCTAATAATCTCATGGAACTAATCCCAAAACGCAAAATAGATTTTATATTTGTATTAATGTTATCTACTGTCCCGTTTAATCTGCACAGTTACTTCCACTCTCTGCACGAAAAAAAAAATTCCTAAGATGATTTTTAGCGATCCCTCCAAAGAAATAACACATACAGGCCTATCTAAACATCCGCATGATTTTATTTCTGTCAGCTTCGAAATTATTACCAAATTGATAACTCTTACACAAAATTAAAAAATGGCATCTAGTTTTTATGTAGACTACAAAAAGTCATTTAATAGTTCCTATTAAGAACAAATGAAAATAAGTTTGAATTCCTACAAGTGTCCTCTGCGGCAAAACCAAAGTGCTTCATTATCAATAAAATATGTTTTTAGTGATTTTTGAAAAATAAAGTTCCCAATTTTTTAAACACAATAGCAAAAACCCTTATTACAATAGAAAATAATAACATGGCCATAAGAATGTTTTAAAAATAGTTTTATACCTATGGGATGAAATATTGTATACTTAGAATTGAACGATTGGGTGTTTAAAATAAAATTAAAAAAAAGGTAAAGTCATTGACTCTAAGTGCGTTTATAAATAATTAATAAATAAGATTTATAAATGTTATAGAAATCGTTTAAAATTTAAATTTAGACAGTACGTTTGTTCCATTTATTGAATAAAATGGAATTCTTTGATATGTGAAATAAATTCGTTGAGGTTTAGTGAGATGTGACCTAGTAAACAAGGAACACATGTGAAGCGAAGAAAAACAAAATCACATCTCATTTATACTAACAATAGGAAAGTTTTTGCCGGACCTAAGTCGAAAAGTACTCTGTAGTATTTTTAACTGCAAATATATTTAGATATATTTAGATCAAATCAAGGCATATTCAATTGTCTTATATAGCCTTATCTTTTAAATTATGAATGAAACTAATTGAATCTATTCTATGATTCGTTGGAACATCTGTACGAAAACTTAATTGTCTGGTAATAATTTTGACCCGTCTTTAAAATTACGATTACTGATAGGGTTATCCGAAGGGGTGACTTCTAGAGGTCACGTTAGGAAGTTCCTGAGTTCAAGTCTGAGTTGACAATGTAAGTATTTCCCCCCCCCCCCACTTAAGGCCAAAACAAGATTGGAACATTCTTTTTTACATAATTGTCTAAATGTCCGCGCTCAGAAATTTTGATTACATAACTTATTATTTAGCTGGAGGCACAGCATAAGGCAGATCCTCCATGTCTCTGTATACTTGGGTGTGTGTGTAACCGAGTAGTCCTGGTTCACTGGTCCCAAGGATGGGGGGATTAAACAGAAAAGAAAGAAACCTGATATTAAATATATAAATTTTATGTAATTATAAAATATTTCTGTAATGCCCATTATCTTTAGGAACTAAATTGTACGAAACTAGGAGGTGCCCGTGGCTTCGCCCACGATAATTCATTTAAAAATTAAAAATTAAGAGTATAATAATTATTAAAGCATTATATTTATTAACACTTGCACGCGAATCATTCATAAACTAAGCCCTTAATAATATTAATGAAACAGCTAACATTCCGGCTTCAGAGTACATTCTACGATTAGAAAGCGCCCCCTGGGAAAACTATATCAGAATCGATTATGCAGTTCCAAAGGAACCTGTGAACACATAATACGTATTGTTTCTCAACTGTTTATTGACATGAATATGATGTGAACTTTATTTGATCAATTCAGTGTAATTTTCAGAAATTATATAATGTTTCAAGGGAAGGAATGGTTTGTTTGGATTATTATTATCAGCGATATTTCAAGAGTTAAACCATCAATATTTTACTGCTGGTGCCCCTGGCTTCACCCCCCATTATTCATTGACTCCATGATTTTTAAGAAATTTACACTGGTAGATTATTAAAAATGTTTGTGGTTCAGAGCTATGAAAATTGTAAGTAAAAATAAAATTAGAATATTTGTTCATTGTGTTCATTTCACTTAGGCCTTATATAATAAAGAAACGGTTTTTCTAATTTTGTAGTCGTCGTGAAAGTTTACACTGCGAGAGAAGAACATCGCCGAGTATACCCGATGTCTCACGAAGCGGGCGAGCGAGCAAGCACGCTATTTAGGGCCGTTGAATTGTATAAGAGTAGATAATTATCATTAAGTGTTCGCCATAACCGTACATATGAAGCGTTTAGTTTTATAAGGGTCTAAGTGCCAAAATCATTATTTTTCAGCTGATAATTTTAAATGGATTTATGTACCCAGACCAATGCATTTCAGAAGGGTCCAAGGTCCAGGGAAAGCCACGTCAGTAGCAATAAATTCCAAGATATAGGCCTAGCCCTGGGTATATCTCCGGCACGTCTATCTATGGGTCTATATCTTGTTTTTTTACACAATCATGATTTTGGCACTTAGAAATTTATAAAACTAAACGCTTCATTTGTTATTATTTAATATATTTCTGTAATATACCTTGTAATTTAAATATTGTCAACTTGCGCACTACATTATTTCAGAATAGTAACGTAAATCTATATTACTTTATTAAAGGATGCAGAGGCAATATATGTAAAGAAAAAAGCTTGAGTATTATTTTTGACCTGCTAAAAGCGCTTCTGAATCTAATCCAAACAATTAATGAAGAATGGACATAGACGGTTTTACCTGCGAAAGGTTTAATGAAAGCGTGGTTAATGTTATTAAGACAGGAGCCAGAATCGCTAATAGCAGTAATGTCCAAACAACCTAGAGTAGCTTGAAATTGACCCGCTTGACCGTGAATTCACTAATTCTACGTGGTCACCTTCAACTACGCACTCATCCGAACAGATCGAGCTTAGCCACAACTCCATGCTATGCTACAATACACTTTGCTGTTTTGTGTGTGAGAGAATTGTATTATTGTTTGTGTCTATATATTCCTCCTTTCATTTCTTTTTAGTCTCAATTCTTCTCTGTTGATATTAATAGAATCGTTCTATCTTAATAATAACATCTCAATTTTGTTTCACTATTCCAGATCAAGTCCCTTCACTCTAGCTTAATTCTTTGATTAACTCTTCAATCTTCAGGCGCTTTGGGTTCCGCACAGGTATTCTACAATCATCTGTACTCAGTAATAAAATTTCAATAAACTTTTAATAACGGTTATGGTCGTCTCTTTCCAAGAGGTTTGTTGTTGTTGTTGTTTTTTTTTTTTTTCAGATTATCTTTCTAATTTTCAATTAATGTGATTTTTCTCCGCCTTCTCAATTGCTATGCATATATGCAATTTAATTTGTATAAACTGAAGTTAATGAATAAATAAATTGTCTGGTATCCTCGGACAGGGCAGCTATAATAATTATTATTTTCTCTCTTCGGTATCTGGAATTCTAACTCAAACCAGAGTCTGAAAATCCCAGGATTTTTAAAGGCCGTATCTAATCTATTTAAAATATGCATTTTCTGCAAATACTCTCGCTTCTACGACAAACTTCTTCCATTCTTGCTACCTGAAATTCGTCTGGGTATTTATCTCATATTATTATTATTATGCAAGCCGTTAAGTATACATTATACAATAGGCAATTGTCAATTCCATGACGTCAAGTCTCTTAATATAAATTCTAGCTCATCTTATTAACTTTTACTGCTTTATTTTTTATTCCATCCATAATTCCCTTCCATTCTCGCTGTTTTAATTCTACGTCAAGTCTATTTTCCTCATTTCAAATCTGTTATCTATTTTAAGTAAATTCTCTTTCATATTTTGTTAAAATCCTAAATTCATAGTCCATATTACCGTCATTTCTTTTCTCTCTCGAATCAGTATGTAGGTACTACTTCAGTCGAGTAAATTGTCTCCATGTCAAAGCTCTCAATTGTTTATTTTTAAATCTGCCAATATCTTCATGTCAATTTTATTTCTAGAGCTACTCGATCTATATCTTAATCTATTTTCACCTCTATTCTTTTCTTTCCTGTGGTCATTAAGCTTAAGACTGCATAAATGATTATTCCTAAACCTCCAAGTCCCTATCTCTGTCTCTTTCCAATAATGCAATGCATTTATTCCACTTTTTTGTTTGTTTCCTTTGGTTCAGTACAACAAAAGTCACACGAAGTACTGCATTATATCTCATAACAATATAACAATAACAATAATCAGCGTCATTCGGTATCATTCAATGAATGCATTGGATCACACTTCTCTTCTTACATAACATTAATAACTTTCCGCTCCGCATTTTCAATCGACAGACTCCAAAAGGTTAAAAAAGTACGGAAACAATAAGAAAAGTACCTTTGAATTTTCCCATTTGCCTTAGAGATCATTTTCTACAAAGGTTGGCCAAAGAAAACGTATATACATGACTAAAATTTATACATAGGAATTAACTTTTTGAAAATGTAAACCAGTTATTTTTCTTTCGACAGACGAAATTTAACCTCAGATGACGTAGGCCTAATTCATACCATTTAAGTAAAAGCAATATCTGAAAACTTCTAGCTGATGAATTAATATACGCGGGAGAAGCCCCGGGTAATGTGGACTGACTTATTTCAACATCTATCAAATTAAAAATGGAGTCTCCAAGCCGTTGTTTTATACTATTCGTAAGAGTTCTCTAAGCTAATAAGATTTGCGTGCATAATTCTAATAAAGTTGTTTACGAAAATCCTAAACACTGCCATTAGAACATAACGTTTCTTCCACCGTTAGTACCTAACGCCTTACCGTCATCCACAATTCCTTCCAAGGCTGTAGCGGGTTCAATGTGCCTATGTAATTATTAAGGTCCATGACGTACTACGCAAGGTGTATTTCAAGAGCCACTCTGTTATAATCAAGGTTAAATTCTGTTCCATCAATCCTATACTTACACTCACGCCCCGGGATAGAAAACTGTTTCAAATTATAATAACATTTTAAGTATCGGATATTCCAGAACTAGTTACTGGTTTCTAAGCTGGGTTTGGATTTTAAACGAACTGGTGGAACTGATTCTGCGATAAAACTGCTATGTCTCACTTTTTATGACAAGACAGTTTACTATTAATTTAATCTAATTTAAAAGAGTGATTTCATGATTATTGTGGCAAGTAAACCTTAATGCCAACCCATTAATCCTATATAAGCTAATTACATCTTCTGCGGGAATCAAATGTATGGATAGCATTAATTTCCAAGAGCACAAATGAAAAGAACATAAATTATTTCTGGTGTCTGGCTAAGACTTCACCTTGTGTAACCGTGATTATAAGCCATAATAAATAAATAAAACATATGTATTAAAATAATGATACGACGATACTTCAAGGGCGAGGAGCAATTTCCATGGCTTCTTTTGAAATAACATGGAATATATACAGTGGAAGGAGTATAACTGTTTCTGTAGAAACAAACAAAAATTCAAATGCCATTTTTGTCCCAATTTAGTACTTTTATCAGGACAAAAATTTATCCCTGAACTTGAACTTCTCTACTCCATAAATATTATCCGTACTATTATAATTTCCTATTTTCACATCAGAAGAGGAAAGTATAAAGAATAAATTTTCCTTTGGAGTTTATTCAATAAAATCTATGGTTTTCGTGCAAATTAAATTAGAAGATTATTAACTGACACACATAAATCCGCGTCATAAAGCAGCATTGTTTTTGCTATATGAACAAAGTTAAAGTAAATAAAAGCCAGTACATCTGACTCACTTTAGCACATTACCAAAGAAGGAGAGAAGTATACTGGTTTTTGTTTACACCAGCTTGTTCTTAGAGTGAAAACAATATAAAGTGTATCACGCTATGTTTATATACGCTAGACATAGTTCTTGCCCACGCGATACAAGATATCTGGTACTGCACTGGTGCAATTCTGCAGAACCTTAAAAGCTAATTATCTCAAAAACTAACTTAATCGTAAATCTCAAAATAGGTATTATATTTATCGTGATGTGAACTACTTCCCCCTTGAACCCGCGCAATTATACCCCTTCCTTTCTGTATATTTATCTTACATTTGCATCCAATAATAATTAGTGTATTATTAGAACACTTAATTTTTGTTAAATAAAATGGTTGATTTCGGTATTAGCTTTCTTCTACTGCATTTCGGTAGATATTTCGCGAAATAAGATGTATACAATAATTGACATGATAAATTTTACTTCTTTATCTACTTAAATATAGCTCTGAGAAATACAACCAAAATTATTCTTAAAAAAACATTATTTGGCAATGAAAATAAATTTTAGCTGCAGAGTTGAAAAATAAAACAGAATTTATTACAGTATATCTTATAGGGAATTTTTGACATTTTTGGAACATTATATCTGTAATGTTTCAATTTCCATTTTAACCTATGTTCTATTGTTTGTATCACTTTGTCAGCCTCTAATGCGAGAATTTTGCCATTTGCAAATAGAAGTGTAATCACATTCCATGAAATGTGGAGAATAAAAAAGAAATTTCATACACTAAAAATCACTATTTTAGATCATGTTTTCGTAACTTATACATTTCTCAATATTCGTCCTGGAGGGGGAGTATTTCGCGGTTATTTACACATTTCGTGAAATCCAACAAGTTTCGCGATAATTCATGGATATAATTTACTTAATACTGATATTTTAAACAACTGTAGCCTAAAAGTTTAAAATAGCTAAGGAAAGCTGCTTCGTAAAATTTCGCGTTTGTCGCTGTTACAAAAATATGGTCCCTACGTAGGCCTATTATGTCTAGTTTTATGAAATTAGTCCAAGAAAGAATTATTTTACTCCCACTTGTCTATGAGTGAGGTCTCCGATTAATTACAACAGCAAGTATGCCTGAATGTTATAAAATTAATGAATCTGCTGACACAGGTCAGTTAGTACATAACAGCGCCAGATGACTCGCGTGGAGGTGCGAGATATGTGTCAAGAAAAGTGCAGAGTATAATGACGGGGCAACTACCATTGGTCACTACCCGTTACCTACCCGGAAACATCACAAAGTGGCCGGTACATTTACTAAACAAATTAATCATAATGTTAAGGAAACGATGACTTGAGATATACGTTTCCATCATTCTTCCCATTCCAGCAAATTCCTTGTTTGTCGTGACATTACCGGCCAAGAATATTACAAAGTAATATTCTGAGCACACCTGGAATTGCATGATGTTGAGACTAAAGACACTCTATGAAGACAAAGCGGATTCCTACCAGAGAAAAGGATTTCAGTTATGAGAAATTTTGATTGCTATTCTGAAATGTGGCCTTTAGGCCTTACTATGAGAAAGGGTTATATGCTTATGTCATTATAAGGCTGTTATCTTTAGAGGTTTAAAAATAGTTATCACACAGTTATTAATATTTTTCAACTATTTTTGAACAAACAATTATTTAAACATGAACTTAATAAACTATCTTTTAACAGTACAGTCGACTGTCAGAGAAAAGGCTATGGAGTATGTGTGGCCAGCTGGTCTCCAATTGGACCACAGTCTGATACAGTACGAGATGGTGATACAAATCCAATTTGATTTGGTCCCTTACGAAAATGAATAGGCCTATATCCTAAAACTTTACGTTTCAACAGCATGAAGAAGTAACAGGGGCATTCAAGTCAAGTTGGCTTAACATGCAAAATACAAGCGCACAGCTGCTTTGTGTTTAGTTGCTGTTCGAGATTCAAATTGAATTAAAACTGTTTATGGTCACAGAACATATATAGGGGAAACTGAAATCGAGCCCCACTCATGCTGAAATATCTCACGAATCATCAGGGAACATAGGCGTAACCAGGCCGACCATATGGGGGGGGGGTTATAACATCCGCGGAGTCTGGGGGGTATAGAATACCCCCAGGAAGAGGGGGTCCGGGGGTCCTCCCCCGGAAAATTTTAAAAATTAAGATGCAAAATAACGAGTTTTAAGCTTCCCACGCTTTATACTTGTATTAAGTATTTTATGGGCAGACTTAAGAAAAATTATACAATTTTCCTTTTTTTAATCAATGGGGGGGGGGGGTTCAAACCCCCAAACCCCCCCCCCTCGGTACGCCTATGTCAGGGAAGAAAAGGTCACACTGACCTAACCATGTAAACAGATTCGCTACGTAAATACTGTACGTAGTTTCTATTTTTGAAATGGTAAATAAAAGTACCGTCGGCGGGAATGCATGTTAGGTTCAAACCTCGCCAGGAGCAATAATAGCCTATAATACATATGATGTAATATACGGTTATATTGAATTATTTCAGCTGATTTTGTAAATGGGTCCCATTGCACCAGAGTACTATTCCCAGTGTTAGAACAGTCTTTCTGGTTAAGTATTCTCACGTAATGTTAATGTAATTTTGAAATAATCTGCCGAACATGAATACACAGTACAGTAATAGATATTACTTTTATTTTCATTAAGAATACAGCTTTTGGACAGAGTTTGTTGGCATTCCTCGGTCTAATAATACCGTACGAACAAAGTGGCTCACATGGCCTGTCATCAGTCTATAAAATAGACTAGACTGATTATAATTTTTGGTTTATGAGGGTCAAGTCTAGGCCTTTATATATTTAAAAAAAGAACACATCGATAATAAAAAAATATATTAGAGCTGGGAGATTTAAAAACCTAACGGGCCTTCAAAAATTGAGGCAGATTGTGAGAGATATGCCAGATGTTTTAAAAGGAAAATTAATAAATCTTGCTATTTTTTCCGCAAAATTCAATATCAGTCTCCATCAATGGATCAATAGAATTCATTCATCGTTATAAATAATACACCCCTATCTGAATGTGCAATAAAAAATCCCACTAACTTTATTGTGTAATAGGACAAAGCTAGTGATGCATTTTTATATTATACTGATCTAGGAATTATATTATCAACAGACCTGACAGGCCGGCTTTCTCCAAGGAGTGGAAGGCTCAAGAAGATTCTCCATGGATCTCCTCTGCAGACGATGGTTTTCCTTGTTTCCACAGCTAGCCATGGGCTGCAGAGGCCTGCAAGCACTCCATGGTCCATCATGACCACCCTCTTCTTCCCAGTCACTGTTCACATCAGACCTCACATCCTCCAGGGATCGAGATCGGTTCTTCTGCATACAAGGACATGGTACATGCGGTGCGTGTGACGATCGACGCTGCCGGGGGTCTACTAGAAGCATGTGACGTGACGGCAGGTTCAGGGGAGGCGGCGGGGGTGGCAACGCATTGCGGTACATAGGCGCCATGAAATAATAGTCTCTGCCCTTGTTCGTAAAGTTGTATTCTCTCCATTCTGCAGGAGGGTCTGGGGGACGGAAGCAGAACCGGGGGCGGTGCTGCAACGGATGTCGATACAGAGGGGGCCACGGTCTGCGTAACATTGTCCCTTTTTCCGCACCCCTGTGGAGGTTATATGGATCTAGATCCATGCGAAAAACAGGTGTCATTAAGACCACTAAGAATACATCTTCGAAGTAAACTTTCACACAAGACACTTCCAGAAAACTGTACTAAATATTAAATTACTTGCAGTGCTCGCAACAGAGATTAGTATTAAAAATATGTTTGTTATTTAATGTGACTGGTTACTCAAATGAAAACTGCAGTTTACATAATTAACACCTTAGATTTTTGAAACAGCAGTCTGCAGCCACTTAAGTACACACTATGCAGACCAAATTGTTATTTAAAGAAAAAACAATAAGTACACAGTGTTTTCTCTTCTTGTAAAATATCAACTTCCACTATTCTGTAATGAAATGCACTTATATCGCTTGTATCAACAATCTCGAAATAACAAAATCTTCAGCATCTTCAAACTGTTCCTTACTTGTTAAAATAAGGACTCTGAATAATCACAATGAAGCTTCAGATATTATTTAGATGATGAATGAGTGTGTGTTCGTTTGTCAATATGCAAGCGTTCAACGTCTTTGCGATTCCGCAGTTTACTTTTTAAATACAAAAGTTATGTAACAACCTGAAGAAGATAATGTCTTATACACAAAAACTAATATTGCTGAACACTTCAACAGATTTCTCGAGTTAAAACAGATTTACTGTTCTTATTATTAATAAAAACGAAAATGTTTCAAATTACATATTACTTTGTGTAGCCTTTAAAACTATTAAATATCAACTTCTGTTCACTCGTAAATATTTTAGTAAATATCCATTTTTAAGTAATTTAAAACGGAGCGCTAAGCTGTTCAATGTAGTCATAAGAAATTATTGAAATACTTAAATTTTAATTATATCACAGTCTGAAAGAAATAAACTCAATAGTGTCCACTTATAGAAAACTGAAATACACGTCTTGTTACAGAAGAAAACTGAGAATCTGGTTAGAAGTAAAATTCCACACTCAGGACATAATTCATACGCTGCAATGTTAATCGTAATGCCACATGTTCACGAGGCATCGTTCACGAGAGCGCACACGTTTAACTTTCACAGCACTGTTCGCGGTGAGAGCGCATGGAGAACTGAACACAAGAAATGCATTCACAAGCCAGCTGACCAGCGCTATTCTATTCGCGACCTACATCCAGCGTCACGGACCATCACCCTCCCTTGCACCCTCTCCACAAGGACGACCATTGTTACACATCAACAATAATGTTACCCATAGGCTTTTGAACCTCACTCCTAAGTTTCTTTGAGGTTTCCCGTATACGCATTTGAATATAAGTATTATGCTATTTCTCTACTGGCGACGTTGGAGATGGGGTCCTCTTTTCTAGTGTATGCTGCTGTTATCACCAATTTTTGAAAAAATAATTGTATTTGGTCATTATTTGTAAAATTATTTTTCTTTACAGATACTTTATAATATGTTAGACCATTTGGATTAGACTAAAAGACCTAGAACTGATTGTAGTCATTCGGCTATGGTAACAAAGAAAATACGGAAGATTATTATAAGATTATTTTTGGTACATCATTTAGGGATGACCGAAGTTTTGAGAGTGATTTTGTAAACTATATGCCCCAGAAACTGGAAGTTTTGACCATTTAATTAAAATGAAAACAGAAATGAATGTTTAATTTGAATATCTTCAATCGGCTTTTGATATGTTTATTAATTCAAAGCTAATTTAATGTCATGCGACAGATAATAAAATATTAATCTGAATTTATGTAAGATTATTTTATTCTTGCTTTACAAATTTACTGATGGAGTTTTCATATTGTTTATACTTGTTATTTAAAAAAAAAAATTACCCAGAGAAATGGGAACTTAAAACTGACCTATGATTATACTAGACTAAATACGTTAAAAATAATAACTACGGCTTATACAGAAAATCTGATTAGACATTTTATTAACTACACTATAAAGTATATTTCGAAAAAATCAAGCTATATCTCTATTTTTATGGGAGAAGATATATTTAGAACGTGGCAAAATAATACGGAAATTGAAACCGAGAAAACAAGCGCTGAAAGAGCTCTGAGGTTTAAAATGACGTCAGCAGCATCTGTTCCTTGCATCAAAACGGCATAAAATTTTGCACACTCTATAGGTTATTTTGTAGATCTGATATTCTCATTCCCAATTCCATGGCTTCCTGCCCATTCCCATTTCTCGCTCCAGATCCACTCCTACACTCTCAAACGGTCCTTTTTATAATAATAATAATAATAATAATAATTTTGAAATGTTCGGAGGACTATTCCAACATTCGTTACAAGGCCTTGGAAACAAAAAAACTTGGCAGAATAGCTTGACTTTATTTCTAATAAATATTTTATGAACTTCAGTTTAAAATTCCAATGAAATTATCGGAAACAAGCACTTATATATTTTTTTTATAATTGATAATGCAGTTTTTTAACGTAACACAATGCATAGTGACAAAATTTTATCTAAAGCATTTTACATGCACGGTGTAACAGACGTGTGACAATGGAAATAAGATTTATATTACTGCATTGTGTTGGTTTCTATTTGCCTGCAACAATATGGTTCAAGGATTTTTGCTTTGACAATGAGCGGAGTAGTGACTGGTGTTCCGTCGGGTATGTCTTTTACAGAGAGTGGATGTTAGTTGGTTAACATGGATAATTTTTTCATAAAAAAGCGTAAAGTAACAAGAGTCTAAAACGTCAAGTAATAGAGCTATGACTTCTACTGAACAAACAATTGTTCCAATAGTGGCAGAGACAGTGGAAATTGTAATATTAAGTGTGGTAGCCTAATTGGAGGATGTATAGATGAAGTGAGATTCGAGAAAAGGAAAACAAATCGACCATGACTTTCCGCACAGTTTTGAAGGGGTTATATGCTCAGTACAAGCTGTCCAATATTGCTATACTTACTTTTTATATGGGAATAAATATAATTATGCTAGTACAATGGACCCAGATTTCATCCCCCCCCCCCCGTCAAAATGTTTGTTAGGAACCCTCGCCTTCAGACCCGCGTTTTCTGAAAGCAGAGAGGCTCACTACTCCCAAGTTCACTGAAAGCTGAAGAAAAGTTAACTGAAAGTGACTTAAGACCTTAGATATTATAGGAACGAAAACAAGATAAATACTAGAAAGTAACAGCCTATAGGCCTAAAAGATGAAAATACGTCTTAGACGACTATTAAAAGCTTCAGTAAAATACAAAAAGGGGAGAAAGGAGATTATGGGCTTAGTGCAAAACAGGGATAAAGGACCTAAAAAAGGGAAAATCTCCTAGAAAATTGCCTCCATCCTGAAGCAGAGCCGACTTCACACTGGTGTCTTTCACAGAAGCTCTAATTTGTCCTACGAAAAAAGGTGCACACCTAAAAATCCCAACACTGTTCATTATATTCGCCGATTTTTCTTCATTATCTTACAGAAATAATACCTGAAAAGCTGAACAGGATGGGAAAGTGAACAAGCCAATGGTTCAAGAAACTCATTACACTGCATAATCATTCACCGCTACTTTCAAACATTTAACGAACAATTCCACATCATTTCAATGAAAGTTAAAAGCGTGCTGTACTGTTTATTATCAAACTTTTTTTCATGACATAACACTACTTACGCGCAAGACAGCGTCCAATTTACACCTTTCTAACAAAGTTGTGCCTCTTATTGTTTAACAGTAACATAAGTACGCACGCTTAAGTTACTTCGGTAATGGCAGTCTTTAAATTAGCTTTTACTAACCGTTACCCTTTCTGAGCACCCCCTCCAATTCTTTCATACCAACAAAGCACATATAACTTAAAAACGTAGCGTAAGAAAAAAATTACAGGCCTCAATGCATAACAGAACAATGAACTTCAATTTCACTTTTCCTAACATAAGAAAGATGCATCCATACATCACTGAATGCCGTAACTAAAAAGGGCATTTAAAATATTATTGTTGAAATAATAGCTGTTTGTATATTAAAAAGTTAATTAGATTTTAAATATGATAGCAAGATTGGCAGGGGTAAAGTTTGTGTTAGCCCTCCTATTCTATATTATTCCTTATTGCAAAATGTATTGAACTATACTCGATCCAAGATGTGTAAGGAGCAAAAGTAAACAACCTAATGTGAAAGTACAAAACACAGTTCACAAGAGTTCGTTTTTGAGACTGTTTAGTCGATTACATACAGTAAAATCAATAGAGCTTTCTTTCTTAGACTAAGCGCCAAGGGTCCTGGGTTCGGTTCCCAATGTTTTGTATATAGGCCTATCTACAATCTATATCTTCTCGCCGCTGGACAAACCTTTTTCTCGCACGTTTCATTATTGGTGACGTAAATTCTGGAGGCTCTGACACGCAATTGTCTTCTATAGGCCCTGTCTATTCTTTTACTTACGAATACAATATATGGTATACTTCATCACACATTATATAAATGAAAAGTACAATGGATTAATTAATTACGTCATAAAATATGTCTTGGGTTTAGCAACTTATGTCATTTATTTTTCTTCAGAATCAACAAATTTGCGAAGGCAACGATAAAAGCAAATGAAATGTTGTTTCCTAGATAGCCTATATGTTGTAAAACATGTATGACCTAGTACGAAAGCAAGCAACTCTCTTAACAGCACTTATGTTTTTACTATTACATAAGATAGTATAATTAATTGTACGATGTGTGCGGAATGGAAGTAAACAACTGAGCTTGTCGCACTACCGTGAAGTATGCGCTAGTGCGATTAACCAATGAAACGATATGACACAGTTAGTCAAGGCAAGTCTTTTGCTCCGTACACATCATGGATCAAGTATAGACATTAATCTTAACTTAAGATGTGCAGCATCCCACAAAAAGCAGACCGATGAGGAAGTGGAGGTTGACAAGCAGGAGATAGGCACGCACACAGCCATTAAATCACAAAATTAATTGATGAGGCTACTCACAACGGGACTGAATATGCATATCATCTTAGCACGAAGTAGGCCTAATAGTGATTGAATTTAAACTAGGTAATGGCATTCATGAAATACTGGAACCTGCATGGTTATCTGTTACAGTAGTTGGAGACAAGTATTTAGGGTACTATACTCAAGAAACTGTCCACATGGCAGTATAAATTAAATATCAATAAATAAAGTAACAGATCATTAACGACCGATAAACAGTACCCATCACACCCTATCACAAACAGACTAATCACCAGTAGTACCTTTACGCTCTAATAAAATTTACTACAACTCTATGATATGTGTGGTCTAACCCAGGCATTTCGTGCACCTTGTGTGTAACCAAAGCAAGCATAAATTATTATAAATGCGTAAAAAACAATTAATCATTTATTCCACCCTCAATTATTATTATTTATTTATCTATACTGTCGTAGTTAAGGCCATGATGCCATATCTTCCACTTCATCAGTAAAACTATACATATTACAAATAATACAGAATTTGGTAAAAATCTACAAATTAAAAGCTGAACATGTTACAGACAGTGAAAGTCTTAAATTTACAATGATTTAATTACAAATTTTATAAAATGGAGTAGAATTAAATCTCATTAATAAAAATATTCAACTAATTAATGACTAATAAAATGAATACTGTATTCAATTTATTTCTAAATTGTGGTACATTCCGATAATCTCTGATATGACGAGGCAAATAATTCCAGAAGCGAGGGATTGAAACACTGAAAGGTGAAGAATGGAACGATGTTAAATGTCGGGTAATAAGCAATAGGTTTTGGTTACGGGTTCGTGAGGTCGAGCGAAGATTACATCGAGATCGTAAATAAATAGAAGTTAATAGTGAATTGAAAAGGAAAATAAGAAAATGAACCATTCTTCGTAGTTTGAGGCGCATCCAAGACAATGCTTGAAAAGGCGGCGTCACATGGTAAAATCGTTTGATGTTTCACATAAACCTGGTAAATATGCTTAGGGCGCGATACACTTTTACTGTCTTATTGTCAGTTCAAAACATTACTCTATGTTCATACTGAAATCGCTTTTCAAAACGAATTATCACTTAGAAATGGAAATACTACGAAAACTTGAGTAATAACGAAGTAAAGTACATGCACTTACTTACATTCTGAAGACAACAGTCCACATTAAGAAATGAAGATTCTTACCTAGAAAGGAAAGGAAAAAACTATTAGCTATGTAAGTTTGGATCAATGAGCACATCTTTCACTGATAAGTGATAATCAATTATATTTTATGTAAGTACTGAGTAGTCTAAAGAAGTAAAAATAGACAAGAAGGATATATACGAGCTATAATATTCTACCTAGGTATAACTCACATAATGTTATACATTCAAACCAATTTCATTAACAGCTATATTTCTGGGTTCTGGGGTAACAATCCTAAATGTATGTGTTAGAAGGTGAAGTAAAAATAATATCGGTAAAGATATACCGAATTAAATTCTTATAACGATAAGCCTAATCAAATATTAGACTATTGTTAGATACAATTTAGTATGGTAATATTAAAAGCCACTTCTTATATTTGATAATTGTGTGTATAATTGTATTTTCCTCTCTTATACGTAGAATTATTTTAATGCTCAGTTCCGATTTGTAAATCCTCCAAGGCTTTATAAAGTATTCTGTGAATAAGGGCAATTTTAGTTGATTAGACAGTTTTGTATACAAGATAGGCTCACATAAAACTTTTTCAAATAAATAGATAGAAGTATTTACATCAGTATAGTTACAAATTCCACTAAGGTTATCTTAATTGACAATGTTTTTATTGTTAAGTAAAATGTATTCTAAAATAGCAAGTTTAAATCTGAAAGTGCGAAGTAATTATTAGGGTTTATGAAGCAGAAAAGATTCAGTTAAGCTCATGTTTGTTTACAAGGATAAAGGGTTTTGTGTACAGGCAACATTTCACAATAGTGAAGGAGAAAAGAAACTTTCAAAACACATAAAAGTTACAGCTGAGATTTTTTGCACTATTAAGTTAGTTAAGCGTTGCAATGTGGAAAATTTTACCTTTAAAATGTCCATCGTTAATGCAATCAAGAATCATAATTTCCTACTTTCTGTGTACTACTCATTATTTTTAATCCGTCTGTAAGACCTACTTTTTCGATGCAGCCTTAAGTAAAAAACAAAACATACGTAAACTGATGTTTCTTTTAGAATAAGGAAGCATTTTACAAAGCAACATGAGTCATGCGAAGCAGTGGATTAAAGAAAGTTATACAACAGCACAACATCCGAATGTCTTTCCTGCATTCACTTATACTTTCCGGGTATGCATATACGGCCTGTGAGTTAATAATTAATCTAATAATAATAATAATAATAATAATAATAATAATAATAATAATAATAATAATAATAATAACAATAATAATAATAAAATCGAGTTTTTTTAAATATGTCAATGTTTGGAACTAGTAAAACTTAACCAAATAATATGGAAATCACCTTTTATCTACGAATCTATGGAATTATACTACCGAAGTCTCAAGCCAAAAGGAATATTAATGCAATAGCACATACGAATTTCGTATTATCATTGTTGGTGTTAATAACGCGATGCTATGTAATGTGGAGCTCCATAAATGAAATATTCAAGTGAAACCTGTTTTGCTCAACCTTTCATTTACTCGTATTTCACCACAACTACCAGAGAACTGATCCCACATTAAGAACAGAAGTTTCAGAAAAAACACGAGTAAATGTATTAGCTTATTATATCTCTCTACTCTTAAAGGTTTCTTGTCAATCCTTAAATAATTTATGCAATAACTAACGCTTTCCCATCTTCGACTGGCCTAAATATTTCAGTGTGTATATTACCTGCTCAATTTATATTGTAAATATCTAAAATATAATTTAACTCGTTCTTCTGCAGTATATATACATAATTGTTACAACACTTATGTTAAATACAGTAGCTTAAAGCAAAAAAATGCATTTAACACACCGCCAAGGATCGAGTAATTAAAAATAATAAGATAATAATGCTAAGAATCAATAATACAGCAATATTTCCTGAAAATGCTTTTGTTTCGTTCGGAAGATAACAGTTCACATCAAATCCTTTTTGTTTATAGCTTCAGGTGGAAGATGAATAAATTCCTATTGAAAATAAACATTATGTATAACCTTTCGATGCTGCAACATTTTCAAGGCGTAGGATGATTTACAAATCCTTCTGTCGGAAAAGAAAGATTTCAATTTTGATTAAAAGAAATAATGAAATTAATTCACATCTAAAAACCTAACTTAGATATTAGAAAAAAAATTTAAACTTTAATTTAAGTTTACATTTTAATTAAGTGTGAAAAATTTTAAGTTTCTAAGACAAGTAGTTTATAAAACCACTCTCAACACTTCGGTCATCCCTTAAGGGAAAATTGTGAGATGTATAGAAAATAGACAAGCATTCTTACATTTAAATCGTAACATCTTATCTAAAAAGTGAAGCTATAAACGTCAAAAAGACACGTGAGTAGTTAACGATCGAAATTAAACTAAAAGTAAATGCCGACCGCAATCACGACTCTTTTTCTTACTAAATTAGATGGTGTCGTAAGACATTGAGCTAAGTGGAGTCATGGTGGGGACATAAGAAAACAAAAAGGCAGACAGTTTTGCCAGAAATACTACAAAAAAACACCCATTAAGTAAATTCTTGGTTCAAGTGTATCATTAAGTCAGTCCGCACCTGTAAGTGCGCATTACCAATTTGTATAATTTTATTACAGGTATCTATTAAAATGTTTCCTGGGTCAATCAACTCCAGAATAACTTATCGAGCCGTAAGGAAGCTGTACTTACATACGATGTCGACAAGTAAAACAGATATTCCAAGTATGGATATGTATCCTATATACAGAGCCTAGAATTATAAGCAAGAAAAACAGTAGAATAAGCAAGCATCTAAGCCGAAAAATGAAAGAAATAAGCACAAATAAAATACACGAAAATCTTCCTAGAAATCTTTTCTGAATCATAACTGTTACAGTGCACAAGGAAGGTCATCCGCAGATTTTCTTGTGTGAAAGGTCCTGCATCTGTCAGTAAGAACTGTCAGGTGATAATGAGAATGTTCTTTAAATTCCAGGGCGTCGCAAGAGAAAAGCATCGCAGTTTTTCTTCGATGAATTCCTCTTCAATATCTGTTTCTCCATCGGAAAGCTTTTTACAAATCTGACAGTGTTTTATAACCCAGATTTTTCGGTGAAACCGGTGAAAATGACGTCTAGGAATGAAATGAACACTTTTAATGCGACAGTTTTGAAAAGAGTGTTATTTTAAGTCAGAATCATAAAATAAGCAAGTAAAATAGTTTTAATATCAGATTAAGCAAAGTAAGCACTATTGAATAAAGTTAAATTGCTTATCAAGGAACGTCTTACGAAACATAATATTTCCACTTACGTCTGAAAATAAATATGCATTTTGCTCATAATTACGGGCTGTACGTACAGAGTTGATAAAACCTACAGAAAATTGTTGCATTAAGTTAGTGACACAAAAGGAAATTTGTTATGCAGTACCTAGTTGACCTAGCGGGTAAAAAATGACTGCAAGAGAATTATGCACGACAGAAAAATTCTGATCACGTATTTGAATTCAAGTGAAAAGTTGTAAACTTGTAAACTTTATTGGCAGCCATGAACATCAAGCAAGATGTTCTTGAAAATTGTCAAAATAAATTTATACAATAACCATTACAATACAGTTTATTCAAATTACAATAAAGCATCACTTGGAAAATTAAAAAATGATAAAACAGCATTCCAAATATTAATTTATATTATGAAAGGGGTTTTTAACCAGCCATTTGAACACTTCATCCTTAAAATAATTGAATGTGAATTACGAAATAAACGCTTTTGTGTGCCCAAAAATCGTGTTGCCGGTGTTTCAAATCTATGCAAATTAATTGTTGAAAAGGCGACTTTATTCTACTATTATTTTCGTAATTAACAGTACGATATGCATGTTTTTACTATTGTTCCACATGGTAACACTATTATGTACAATTATGTATATACTATGTTATAGAGAGAATTCATTGTCATTTCGATCGCTGGGCAATGATTCCTAGGTGTATACAGCAATTAATTCTATGCTTCCCATAGAATAGTTTGAATAAATTAATGACTGATTTAGACAAAGGGCCCAGTACTTTTAATTCCATATTTGAATATCACGGAGCAGTCTCCTATTATAGTTTAATGTCGCTGATATTTTTCACTCTCTAAAGTGTCAAAATAGCGCAAATTGTTATTTATGATTATAACCCAAGTGTTTTTAAGATTAAACAGGATAGTAAATTCTGCTCACGATCTATTTCCACATGCCTAATGGGTTTGTGTATTGTCCTGCAATAGGCCCTATACGTGAAAGGTATTAAAATGAGATTAATGCACATTTCGTGACTAATGGCAAAAACAATATGATTACACCATTGCTGCGTGATAGGGAAACGTTAAAACATTACTTTCGTTCAATTATGGACGAACTACTGTTAATGCGAAGAATGGATTTAAATCGACGAATATTTACTATTCAAATTTTTCGTGACAGAAAAATTAGCAAATGACGAGGCTTAATATTGAGTACTAGGAAATCTTTAAGCAAATTATGAAACTTCATTCTTTATAACAGATTATTTCACCTCCAGAAGGAGAATTACTTCAATTATAAACGTTTTGAAAGCAGAGGAATATAAAAGGAGATATTTTGTTCATGCTCAAAAAGTAGTTATTTGGAACAATCTTACGCCTACAAGGATACTCCTTTACATAAGTTTAAAATAGCTACGCGTTTTAAATTGTTATCTTTCAGCCCTAAGAACAGTATAAAATAATATTTTCGGACCCGTATGAAATATCTTCCCTATTAGGAACGTTATAAATGCCTCTTCATCGCACCTGAATACAATATTTCTATTTTTCGTGGTGATCAGACTGTTATTTTCTCTCCATTAATTTATCTCTTTTTGGGTGGTCTGATCACAACTGTTATGAAAAATGCCCGGAAGTTAATGCTCTTTCAGAAGGCGAAATATGCATGAAAATGTGCTCTAATTCTTTTAAATGTGCTCAGGAACCAATAAAATAATATGCTCTATAATTTACGTAATTTCAATACTTTACGTTCTATTGTTGCCTGAAATACATCTCAAAATACAGAATATAGTAGAAGCTGTATAAATTACATGCTAATATATATTTTTTTTAAACGAGGCCAATGTAACAAATTTTAGTACTGTATAACGAAAACTAATGAAGTGAATCATCGCTTTAATCAGTTCCAAAACCATTAAGATATTAACTGTCAATAATTATTGTACAGTCAGTTCTCGAAACATTCACTTGGTCAAACATTCTGTATATGTTTGAATTAACAGATATATGCACAATATTTGAAATCAGTCAGAAATACACAGTTAAAATGTGACAAAATAGCGAAATATGCACATATCGAGCAAATATAATGCATTACCGCAAAATTTTAAAAAATATGTTTTCTGTTCTTTCTTTCACGTCTTTTGCACATTTTAACACTAGCATTTAATGTAATACAAATATGAATTTTCACAAACTTCCGAAACCTAGTTATAAATTTAAAAAAGGCATAAGTCTTTAACGTTCGTTAAAGACTAAAAAATAACGTTAATAACAGTGAACAGTTCTTGTCTCTGTTTTATAAAAGTTATAGGCCTAGTAATGAAGTTGACGATTTTTGCTACTTGAAAGATCTTCTCTGTTTAATCAAAGTCTCTGAGTGCTGCTTGAATTTAAAATTCGGTTAGACAATAACAATATAAGTTGCAGTCTATGCAATATACATTGCAAATAAATGGGGAATGAAATGTTAAGTTCGACCAGCTGAAAATGACAGACCTCAGAAAATACTCATTTCCCTTACGGAATTGCGATCGCAATTGCTTCTGTACGGAGTTATACTGGAGCAGATTATTACAATGCCATTCAGAGTGTGACATAATACATAATATTATTATGGCTACACTAAACTGGTAAAAGATGGTTGTAAATAACTTAATAAGGAGGATGATCTTCCAGTTTTTCACAACTGGCATTCTAGCAGAGTAATGTATTCAATTTGTGTGACGTCACCTCTTTGTATATCACAGAAGCCATTACCCTCCTTTCCGGAGACTTGCTAACATTCTGGCAATGTCATCTGATAGGGTCATTTAACAGTTGTTGTGTAGGAGGAATGGTCTTAAAGGTCATTTCGCACATGGCAACACTAAAACACCGGTTAAATAGCTGTCAGTAAAGTTGCAACAGGATCACGAGCCAGATTCTAAGTATAGGTTATGTAGTGGACTATTACTTATTACATGACAGTTCGAGGTTCGGAATTTATCGCGTACTTTTCTGTCACTGCAAACGTTATTCCATATCCTTAAAAACTGCGTTTTCTCGAGCTTACCAGAAAATATGTATATCCTATTTTATTTCTTCTACCTCCTTTCAGATTATGTTACGCAACTGTGGCAATGTGATATCAGTTGGACTATTTACGTGTAATCTATATAGCGTTCTTTCTTTTTTAATTTGCATTTCACTCGGGGAATAACATTTAACTCAATTCACGCCTCTAATAATCCTCATATTTTAACATAAAGCACTACTTTATTAAGTGCCAGAATGCTTTTTTATGAGATTGTATGGGGACGGGATAATGTCTATCTGTCCATGCGATAACTCAAATACGCTTTATCGGATTTTCATGAAACTTGGTATACGCATTTATAACGTCCATGGGACGACGTCTATTCATTTTGGACCAAATCGGTTGATTGGTACCGGAATAATGCCCAATTTAGTGCCTATTTTATGGTAATATATCAAATGCAAATCAGTTGCAAAAGAATGTTGTTTAAATGAACTACAGAAATTTGCCAGTCACATTTTCAAAATATTGAAAGAAACTATCCCATCATTCAAAATTGTACAAAGATGTATGTAAGATATAATAGCTAAATTATCAATAAACTACATTCCTAGCATACAGTAGGGCTTATAACATCGGAGATCCAATAACAACAACAACAATAATAATATTAATAAGAATATCACTTCGATATCTGTGAGGGTTATTTTTTCTTTGTAATACTCTCTATTCACATTATAGGGTTAAATAAAACTTTTCCCTGTCCCTGGTTTAAAGGCAAATAATGTCAGTCTGTCTGCAAGTACCAGCATCTTTCATACCATGAAGTTCTTCAAACACTATACTTAACAACATCTACATAAAACATTAACAACTGCTATGGAATATTAAGAAAGGGGGAAACGTTTTTAAAAAGGAGGACAAGGAGCGTGCCGCTTAACACACATTATTATGCACTTTTTGTTAAATTTTAGCTGCAGGTTTCTTAAGGCTGGAGATATGTCATTTAAAACCAGATGATAAAGTGCCGTATTTAATTTTAAAGATTGAGTGCATCGGTAATTATATGTAAAACTTGTAATAACAGTAGCCTATGTACTCAAGATTGCAGATGACGATACTTAATCGAGAAAAACAGGTTTCGCAAACAGAGCACTTTTATCAACCCTGAGTGGTGTCGTGCACATCGGCACAGTCGCATTTTCGTGCACATCGGCATAGTATTTTTATCTTGTAATAGTATCGTGCTCATCGCCACACACCACGTTGGGGGCAGGGGTGGACATAGACTCAAACCTACGGCCTCCTTCACCACGGCTCCAAGGCAGCACCCCGTAGCTACCGCGGCTAAGGAAACCGACCGTTGATATCGTAGATAGGTAGTCAGGTTAGGTTAGGTTAGGTTAGGTTAGGTTAGGTTACGTTAGGTTAGGTTAGGTTAGGTTACGTTAGGTTACGTTAGGTTAGGTTAGGTTAGGTTAGGTTACGTTAAGTTAGGTTATGTTAGGTAAGGTAAAATTAGGTTAGGTTAGGTTAGGTTAGGTTACGTACAGTTACGTTACGTTACGTAAAGATGCGTTACGTTACGTTACGTTACGTTACGTTACGTAAAGATACGTTACGTTACGTAAAATACGTAAAGTACGGAAAGTTACGAAAAGTGACGATGTGCTACGAAGTGTTACAAAGTGTGACGAAAAGTGACAACGTGTTACAAAAAGTGACAACGTGTTACAAAAAGTGACGTGTTACAAAAAGTGAAGACGTGTTACAAAAAGTGAAGACGTGTGGCGAAAAATGACAACGTGTGACGAAAAATGACAACGTGTGACGAAAAGTGACAACGTGTGACGAAAAGTGACAAAGTGTGACGAAAAGGGTGACAAAGTGTGAAGAAAAGGGTGACAAAGTGTGACGAAAAGTGAGACAAAGTGTGACGAAAAGTGAGACAAAGTGTGACGAAAAGTGAGACAAAGTGTGACGAAAAGTGAGACAAAGTGTGACGAAAAGTGAGACAAAGTGTGACGAAAAGTGAGACAAAGAGTGACGAAAAGTGTGTCAAAGTGTGACGAAAAGTGTGACAAAGAGTGACGAAAAGTGTGACAAAGTGTGACGAAAAGTGTGACAAAGAGTGACGAAAATTGTGACGAAAAGTGTGACAAAGTGTGACGAAAAGTGTGACAAAGTGTGACGAAAATTGTGACAAAGTGTGACGAAAAGTGTGACAAAGTGTGACGAAAAGTGTGACAAAGTGTGACGAAAAGTGTGACAAAGTGTGACGAAAAGTGTGACGAAAAGTGTGACAAAGTGTGACGAAAAGTGTGACAAAGTGTGACGAAAAGTGTGACTACGTGTGACGAATAGTTTCGAAAAGTTACGAAAAGCTAGGTTAGGTTAGGTTAGGTTAGGTTAGGTTAGGTTAGGTTAGGTTAGCTTAGCTTAGCTTAGCTTAGCTTAGCTTAGGTTAGGTTAGGTTAGGTTAGGTTAGGTTAGGTTAGGTTAGGTTTGGTTTGGTTTGGTAGAAGTAATTTGTTAAAATGAATGCAATTCTATATCCATTCAAAATAGGACACATATTATTAGGATATTAACATTGTTTATAGTGTTCTGTAGTTAAAAACATAACTCGTGAATCACCCTGTATGAGTGATCTAAATGAACATATAAATGAATATATTCACATATAAAGGTGCGCGCGCCCACCCACATGACGGCTTAGATCTATAAGCCTAACACGATTCTTTCATTTTTGAGGTTTAGCATGAGTTTAAGGTAGAATTGTCCGATCTATGCAATGGTGTTAATACCACGTATGAGAAACGGCTGTACAATAATATGTTATTTTAATTCTGTAAATTTATTTTGCTAATAAAAGTACCATTATTATACTCTTTGGTTGTTGCACTAAAGTGTATGCTCCTACCTCGTAATTGTGAATTAAAATTTGAACTGCACATGATGTGTTATTTCATTTCAGGTTAATATGAAGTGAATTGTTTTTACTAAAAGAATTTTCTTTCCAAGTTTTTAACTTACAACTTTTTATCTTATTAACAGACATCACTTTTCGAATATTAGTATGTAGTACGTCTTTTAACCTCAAAAAGTCTGACAAACGAAGGAAGATTATCGCTATAGCCCTATTTTAGTGAAGACTAGATGTGGCTCCTTGATTATAATGAAGATAATTATCATTTATCATTTCGATATAAAGTTCTGTCATTTTCTGTTCACTAAAATTTAATATTTTTGTATTAGTGAACGAACTGATGACTTTGGACTGGTTGCTACATTAGAATTGATTAATTTCATTATTGTTCTTTGAGTGAACGAAAAGTGTTGTATAAGATGATTCTATTTTGCGAGCAGGCATCTTTGCGAAACGAGCCCGTAAGGGCGAGTGCATGACTGCAACATAAGGAAAGGAGTGGACTAGGCTTTTCAGCCATTAAGTAAGAAATTAAAATTTTAACATTTTCATTTTTTACCAAACTGAGTCTATTTAGTAATCATATGCAATTATTCTTAACTAAAAGAGAACATAGGCCTAATGAGAATGCGTTAGTATAGAGTGTAATAAAGATGTTATAGCACTAGTACGATAATATGCAGCTTTTACTTCGTGTGTTTTGTGTTAGAAGATTTACTCTTAATTCAAGCTGTCTAAAAAGGTATTTTATTACGACAATTAAAACATTCGTGGTAGACAATCGTTTATGAGCTATTTACAATACCAAGAACTTCTATTCTTGGCATTCTTACCTTGTAGATGCTATATCCTGGTAATGCTACGCGATATTTATCTATACAGGTTGAAAATTAACTGCAAAAAATTTAGCTGATATTACTTTATGTGGTGTTATGTTGATGTGTATTTTTAACTGTTATAGTACTTATTTATCAACTACAATCTACTTGAGTGTAATGATACAAATCATAAAGTATGTGGTTATAGCTTGTTTTAAAATAGGTCAGAATTTTTAATGTAACATTATAAAGCTAAGTTTTTTTTTTATTTATTTATTTTTAACTGTATTCAAGCTGCTATTTATTAATTTCTATGTAAATTATTATATTCCCTTGTCGACAGATAATATTTAGGGTCCGGATTTTTAGGCTTTTATAAAAAGGCATTTTAATTTATTATTATTTTTTAGACTTAAAAAAAATATTTTAGCCGTCTTAATAAAACACTAATATTAACACCGAAATTTGTATTATATATTTTTTACACAGATCCTCCTATACTTCTCTGTTTTTGGTCGGCAACTTGTTATTTGAAAGTTGAAACGACAGTTGCAGATTTCAAAGTATTGCAGATGGCTCAAGTTTCATTTCCTGCGACGGCGAGGTGGCACATTTTCGAGTTACAACGACAAGTGACATATACATTGTTAATTTCAGTGCATTGTATAAATTAATTTTTATAATGTATTTTCTTAAAATGCATAAATTCATATATTAAATATGTGAAAATAGATTTTATTTTCCTTTGCATTAATTTGAAGATCTACTTTTTTTTTCAGCAAAAGTCCTATTAAGCGCCTAGTTTTTCAGCAAATGTCCTCTTTAGCCCCTTTTAGATCCTTTAGTCCGATTTAGCCCTTTTTAGGTTCTATAAGATTCATATATTTGGAAGCTAGGAGCATGAAACGGAAAAATACGTTAAAATGTTCTAATTAGGAAGCTGGGGAAAAAATAGGTTAAAACCTTCAAATCCGGGCCCTAGTCATATTAATCATACTTCAGCCTCATAAGGTAGAGGACCAGTGGTCAATCCGGTCGGTTGCTGTGATGGAAAGCATAATAATGTGAATGGTGCTGATGTATAACTGGTCCATTTCCAGCGCCACCAGGATGTCCTACTAGCACGAGAAAGTCACTGCCTGCCTACACAGAGCTCGCGCCATATTATCTTCCGCGTGAACAAGGATATTTATAATTAATTAAACACACAGCTTACCTCCTTCACTCTGACCTATTGTAGATGTACAGTGGGGAAATTTAATATCTGACAAGTCATCTCACTAAAGTTATTTCAATATACTCAACACGTCAGAGACTGACAGATCTTGATCAGGCACGTTACTTTCCATTAAGAATGACGGCTAATGGAATATGGAGTCTGTTTAATATAAACTACTAGGCTACTATAATATATCATTTCTGTGTAGTACAAAGCAACTTAAGGAAGAGGCAGGAATCAAGACCACGGACCATTACACCGGTAAGAGACTATTTTGGTACACAGAAACTGTTTGTATGTTTTAGTTCTCCACAACGATCTAAGCTGCGATCGAACCCGCAGCCCAGAGCACAGAAAGCCAGTGCCACACTTATCGCGCTACCCAAGCCAATACTAAACTCATTTATCTACTTTTGTATCACCATGTCCATTTTTGAAAGAAATAGGTCTTTAATTTTTCGAAATTCATGTAAATGTCAATTTATTGAAATAATTGAATGATATAGTCCAGTGATGGGAAAAGTACGAAAAGAAAGTAATTGGACTGAATTATAATTACCTGAGAAACATCTTACTTAATTAGAATTACAAATTACTTTCTGAAAAAGTAATCAGTTTAATTGCATTACAATTTACAAAATGGCAGTAGCTAAACAAATTTGTTTTGGGCACAGGATCATAATCTATTGGGCCGTTGAGTGGTAAAGCTGCTTGGGACATTACCAAGTCTCAAATTATTAATGAAGAAACAGAAAAACACATCAATACCAATATTTCCAGACACAGTCAGTAAGTTTTTGTTAATATTACCTCTAATCTGGATTTTGGATATTTGCAAGAAAGTAATGATGACAATATAGCAAGCAAGAATGATACTCTGCTAACGAGTACTAAAATGTAACGATTACAATTTTATTTCCAGAAGTAAATTAAAAGTAAAAATCACATTTAAAAAAAGTAACGATTGCAACTAAACGAGACCAAAAGATAAAATGAATTGTTAGATGTAAGCTGATTACTTTTACTCAGTTACTTCCCATCTGTGATATAGCCCAAGTGCATAATTAAATTAATATTACATTAAAGCTTTTGACATAACAGAATCATAATAATGTAGTAAAACAACATAAATCAACAATAAATAAAGTTATTCTCAGTTTCTGTGCTCATATCATACAATATATATATATATATATATGGGGAAGAGTTACTCCAGAATATGATTCTGTACCTCATTATAGAGTGAAAATTTGTAAAATATACCGTGAGTAACGCATCCTGATTTAATATGTAATTCAAAATTCTTAAAGCGAAACTTGCTGAACTCAGTTTTCGACTTCTCATTTCAAAGTGTGTCATCCAGTCAAGATTTTGGTCAATTTGTAGTTCTAATAATGTAATTTTATAATGTAATACTTTCCCAAATACCCACACACAAAAATTGCAGAAATAACGGTGCCAAAATGATTATTGTATTATATTATTATTTAGTGGCTAAACAAGGCAGTAGACTGTGAAATAAGCAAACAGACCAGTATGGCTAATATATCAATTTGCGAAATTGAGAAAAGCTTAAGTGAGGCATGTAAGAGCAACGTTACTGTTCAATGGAGCATGATACACATAAGTGGCATGTATGACACAAACCCACTTTACACATTGCCATCTGGGTCATAGTACTTTTTAAGTAAACTAAGATAGTTTTTATACCACATTTCATATACGGTAGGTTCTCTATCGAACACAAACTCCATCGGAAATGAATGGAAGGCGATCAGATTCGAGTCGACTGTAATAAGGAATAACAAACGGTGTTCAAGAACGTGTTAAATGGTTAAATGTAAGCCGTCCGTAGGTGCAAAGAAATTTGCAAAAATTTCCACTAAGGCCTGGAAGTTAATGCTTTATCAGAAGATGAAATATGCATTAACATTTCTCAAATATACTCCCTAACCAATGAAGTATGCTGTACAATTTAAGTAATTTTAATTAACCTTGAATTAGGCCTTTACTGTAATTACAAAAAAATAGTAGAATTTGTATAATTTACAGCACAAAATTTGTCGGTTCTCAAAACATTCACTCAGCTAAATATGCCATAAATATTTGAATGAACAGAAATATGGACACTATATTTAAAAATCTGTCAGAAATATACCGTGAAAAATGAAAAATTAATAAAATATACACAGATATTTTAATATCAAGCAAATATGTTGCATTATAGCAAAACCAACAAAATATGCAACAATATTCAAAAGAAACCATCAATTTTTTGTTATTTCTTTCACGTCTTGTACACATTTTAACACTAGCATATAATAGATTGAATCATTAAAAATATATTTTTTAACAAACTTCCAGGCCCTAATTAACACTGAAGCGGTAGTGGTTAATTTCACATTATTGTAGTAGCAATTCCATGGTAATATTGCCGATAAATTCTAAAGCGTGTATGCTCGATAAATAAATAATGCAAAAAGATGAATAGAATAGAATTTTCATTAATAACAATATTATTACATTGAAGACTCATTTTAAGAGTAAGGAAAAGACGCGGCAAAACACGCTTTACCATCCCGGATTGTAATTCGAAACGCATACGATTTAAAAGTAGAGAAAAATTTAATTAAGTTATTAAAATACTGTTTGGTAACATTTGTGGAAAGTGAACTGATCTTTCAATCCGCGAAATTGTAAAATCAGAGTTCACCGTTTTATACAGAGATGTCACCAGTCGATAAAAATATTTTAAAAAGAGCTGGATAAAAACGTGACTAGTTTGTGAAATGAGTATTGGCAAAACTGTGTTCAACATATCGCGGGACGTTAAAAAAAAATGACATTTTGAGAGAGCATTCTATTGGATAATATACTGGACAAATTAATAATTACTATTGGGGGTGACTAACGGAATTCTCCCGAATTAATGAACGCTAGATGGGTTTGAATCAATATCTATTTACGATTAATGTTACCGCCATCCAATTTAATCTGAGTAGATCTATTCTTCCCCTTTCCAATTTTAGACTTTAACGAGACATAATTATATCACGTATGAATTTATTTACTATTTCAAAATATATTTTATATATAATATTTATAACATACATAATTTCATTGCAACTTTTATCCTACGTTATACGTTTAAACTGCTGTTATTTTGTCTCCATTTCCCGCGTTAGGCCTATATTTCACGGGGAGGGGCAGCGGAATGATACATTTCACTTCGTTCACATCCACTTCAATCTCTAGTTGGATGGTAGACAGAATTTTTCCGACACACAATGTTCTGATATTAACAATATTTACTTCAAAATAAAGTAAATAAAAACCAGTTGCCGTACCAAAATAAAAGACGAGAAATCCAAAAAGTAAGGCTGACAAACAAATAAGACAAACAAAAATGATATAAGCATATTCACTGGTGACGAATTAATTGTTATCAGGCGTATGCCCCATTGCCCGAAGTAGGTGAGAGAAATTCAATCCACACAGCAAAAAATAAACCTAGTTTGTTGCACTTGTATAAAAACATAGCATTGCGTTGTTTTCAATTCACGCCACTGTGAACACCATATTGTGTACCGTTCCCTTCATATAGCCTAGCACATGTGATGATACCAACTGGTGTACAGAGTAACGGCTATTAACTAACAGGACACGCTAATTCCATATGCTGCATAGTTCTGGCTCATGACAAAATATAGGCCTAACATTTTATTTGGTAGGCTGCATTCTTAAAAAAATTATCTAGATATTATATTTTTACTTTTGTATACATAGATACTACCATGGTGGATATTTCATGTTAGCTATTGATAGCAATCATGCCGTCACTTCTGTACCAGTTTCATAGTAATTACCTTTTTTCTTAAGCTGTGACATTTGTGTTATTCGTCCGCCGTATTTGAGGATGTCTATTATAGGCCTATAGCAATGTACCTTTATATCGTCAGTATGAGTGAAGCATTACCTTCCAAGCACAACTTGATGGTCTTTAAGTATCTACCATACTTTCCGGATATGTTCCGCTTGGTTCATTTTCCTTTCAGCTCACAAGTAATATGAAGGGACAACGAATTCCTGAGCGCTGAAGAAATCAGTTTGGTTTCTCAAAATGGTTTCCAGGAATGCTTCCAAACACTTTCCAATCCTAGACAGAAATGCGTTACTGTGAAAGAGAGCTATTTTGAAGGAAGTTCATTTCTGTGTTTTCAATGAATTCTGGCAACCTTTTAAAAACGGGCATGTGACGTTACACTGATAATTGCCAATATGACTAAATCGTGTTTGTTCGACCATACTATAATACGCTTATTACATAATTATGACGTAACAGTAGGCCTATCGTAATAATACTAATTTCGAAACTGATTTTCGAACACTAAACGATCTTGAGACCTTGAGTGTGGCATCTTAAAAATGCGTAAATAAATAGCCTGTTTTTAAAATAAAATCAATTCTGTGTGTAAATTTTAATATCATACTAATATGAATTAATTTCGTGTAGTTAAAATCCGTTGATTTTAAGAAAAAGAAGTTTCATAAGGTGCCATCTTTCATAAAAGACAAAAACTATTAAAACCCTTTGATACGAAGCCCATCGAGGTGTTTGTTTAGGTCAATCTAAAATCTCAAAACTTAAACAGACTAATTATGAACCAACAAAAATAGTTGTATGCAACTTGCATATAATGGTAAATAAGATACTCGTACGAAAATTATGAAACTTGCTTTGCTCGTTTCATTAACATACTAGTCAACTTAATAAATGCTATTATAGGCTTGTTGCATAAGTACTATTGTAGCATTGAAGACTGCAACAACAAAAGCAAATAACACTAAATCAGGGTGGATTTGCTGAAGCACATTCCTAATTATATACACTGTTATTCGTATCAATTAATTTTCATACACACACACACTGCACACTACACACATGGAGAGAATTTTACAAGTGTTGGATAAAGCATCCTCTATCTTATTCATCTCACATCAGTTCCCTTTAACATGTTATACAGGAAGCTACAGCAGTCTTCAATAAACACTCGTTTTTTAATAGAATTTTAGCCTGCCTGTGACTAATATTATCCCAATGCGTTGACACACACAAACTCATACCCGATAGGGGACTCGAACCAGCAGCCTCCTACACCACGGCTTGCGGCAAACAGTTAAGAAGCAGAATTCTATAGTATCGGCAACTTCTCCGACAGGCTCGTATGGTGAGTAATCTAACTGAATGTCAGTAGGGGTTTCGGTTTGATGGAACGGAAGTACGAAGAAAGAAAATTCTTTTTAGGCTATGTTTAAAACACCCTGCAAAATGAACATTATCAATTGTAATGTCTTCCTTCTGTAATTATATGGAAATCTAATACTGCCAAACATAGATCCGAAATTATTTTATTTAAAAAAAATCAAAATGCACATTACTGAACTCGAATATCGTAACATCCCCACAATAGCTTTTATAGAAAACACACACACATAAGAATATTCATTCTTTCAATGACAGTCTATTTGTTTCTACGGTATTTTAATGCAGATACATTTCCTCTCAAATTCCGACCCTCGTGATTAAATATGCTGTGAAATATAAACGATTTTTCTGGGGTGTAAAAGTCCGGAACAGGGTCGTAGGAAATACTCTGCCTCAATTCTACAGTCTACCGGTAAGGTCGAAAGAAGTATACAAATGACAGGAGGAATATTAGGCTACCATATCTAGGATAACGAGCAATGGCGTTTGTTTTTTAATACATCTTTTTTCCTCCACCAGGACTAAAATTAGAAGACACCTCAAGGGAAGGACTTGACATGTTTGAAAAGGATGCTTGGTGAATACAAAGAAAGGAAGAATACTATTATTAGTATCAAGACAGTTAAATGCTCCAAAAGATTTCTTCCGGTTCAAGATAAAAACAAACGAAATTCCCTTGGAGGGAAGACTTTGACAAAAACCAAGCTCTAGCTCATGGCATACAGGAAAATAAACAGCAGCATGCTTATACGTGTGTGTAACTGTTAGGGGAAGTTGTTTCCTCCAGCCTTGGCGTCATTACACACGCAAATACACGCAGGAAGTGGCCTCAGCCTCGGATACATGTATCTGTGATTCTGAAAACATTCAAATGTATACTAGTATCAAAATATTCAAACTGTACAGTTACACGTGTACTAATGATCAGATATCGTGGCAACAGATAAGCAACTCACCTGTACGCGAACACCACATCCATATGATAACTTCTTCAAATGTCGTGTTAAATAATGGAAAAAAGATTTCTGAAACCGATTTAACCTGTCGAAGGAGAACCTCATTTCCAACCAAGGCATTTTTTTTACCCCACGAACAATGAACATAACGGCGGAAATTACTATTTTGTATTTTAAAAATATATTTATACTGTTTTAAATGTTGAGAAATACATTATTTGTAAATCATCAATGAACTCGTTTACTTTCTAGTAAAGAAAAAGCTATACATAGGCCAATGTACAGTGGAAAACCCTGAAAGAATTATGATTTATTATACCAATAAAAAGAATAGTCAATTATAACCGTAATACGCAATATGACGATTAAAGAAATATTTTCTCGAAACTTAATTCATGGATTCTCTTGTGTTACGTGTGAAAACGTTAATTTTTATTTTTATTTTAAGACGTAGCAGAAATATATTGTATAATCTAAATTTGACTCTATGAATCGTAAGTGGAGAAAAAAATTCAATTCAATAATACGAAAAGTCTGGAAGCCTTTAAATTTTAAATACTGTATGCAGAAATGAGCTGAATGCGAAATTTTGCTATTGATCACTTTTAAAGTCATATTTGATTCTGTGCGCAATACCTGACTGGGACATGCACCGACATATAGACCTGAACTTAGATGATTTGGTTCTGTGAATTAATTATGCAATAAAATGAAATTGCTAATTTTGCTCAATAATGATCTAATTTTTACTCATCATCCACGTTTAATTTGTTTCCTCCGTGGCGACCAAGTTTGGTTCCACAATATTACGAAAGTAGATAAACTAAAATTAAACTAAACAACTAAACAAAACTCCGTGGCGCTACATCCCTGAAGGGACTAGGCCTACCACCCGACCGCTGCGTCATCTACCATAGGCAGATAGCAGGATTGGGGGCATGTGGTCAGCATGCCGACACCCACGGTCGTACAAAAGTAGATGTCATTTTAAAATTGAATAGTTGCATCAAACACAGCCTATATCTAGTAATATTATTCCTAGCACGTGCCTATCTTAATTGGCTTATCAGCCGTGACACGAGGCCTCGAAAAAGTTTTTTAGCTTACGGTTAGGCCTAAGTCAAATTCGGTTCCTTGTTTAGTCAATTATGAAGCAGCAGGATAAGCCAATTCGATCGGAAGAGGTATCCACAAGGAAAGGCGCTTCTCCTCGAGGACATGGTTTTCAAGGGAAAGCGATGCGACACGGATTTACTGACAAATGAAGCGCGACATGCGGTTATGCGATGACCACCACACTGTCATTTACCCGCCCCCTGAAATTGTTTCAAACCGCGATCCTCAGAGAAACTCGCCTCTAATTGAAAAGATGAGAGAAGCTCACGCAACAAGAAGTTTCCCTATGCATGGATATCTAAATGAGATGAACTCATTTTAGAAAGAAATGGTTTGTCTTGACAGATGTGTTAATTTAGGAATTTTGGTTTAAAAAACTGCGATTTCTTAATTTAGTGAAAAAAAACTAAGCATACTCTACAGCAGTCGTCTTCAACCTTTCTTAACTAAAGGGTCAATTTCTTTTTATGATAGATTAGCAGGCCGCATGGATTTATTGATTATCAATAACATGATACATAACACAAATATATCAATAATTAGCCTATAATACAATAGCTATGATATATGTTGTCTTTCACTTTGCAATGTTAATTAATAACACAAAGCACAGTAACATTCTTGAATTTAATGTGAGACCTGACACCAATACTTCGTCGCTAAATTGTCAATATTGGCATTGAAATTAAAACAAGTATTTGTTTGCGGGCCGCCAAAAACTAAACCATGGGCCACATGCTGCCCCGGTTTGAAGAACACTGCTCAAAGCATAGCCTAACTGTTCAAAACGTTGTGCCGTCTGGACGTATGGAACAGGGGCTGCCGATTTAAACTTCAGTGCGCTTCCAACTGCCAATGCCTACAATTTTAATCTCCTATCTTCTCAATTTTCATGTTATTTTTCCACATTCAAAATCTTTCTTCTCCTACAAAAATAGGCAAACCGTTGTGAATTTTTTTGTTTCACAAGTTGCTTTAAAATGTATGTAATAAAATGTCTACATTGTTCATTCTTCTGGGTAAAATATTTTTAAAAATAAACAATAAGAAAAAGTCAGTATATTTGTAAAGTAAACATCAACAATCTCGCATAAAAAAGGATTCATATTTGAATATCGCAGGAAAAAAAATTTCTTTTTGAGTTTAAAATCAGTTAAATTACTTTGAGACATTAAAATGAAATTTTAAGGTTTAATTTAGATTTACATTTTAGTTAAGTGTGCGAAATATTAAGTTCCTAGGATCAGTAGTTTAGAAAACCATTCTCAACACTTCGATCCTCCCATAAGCTCAAAAGATCCCTAATATAGAGGCCAGACTTATCTTGGACAAAGTTACCGGTATGTCTAGAAACCAGAATGTTATAGGCCTACAGCGAAATTCAATATTATTTAGCTATTCACGTAGCCAAATAGTAAGAACTTATTTATTTTAAATCCAGATGAACAAGGTATTTAGACCTCATCCACGGAATTTAAAGTCGCTAAAATTTAATTTTAGAGACATAAGCCTATAGGTACACTTCCATCCTAAGACACTACTTCGCCTTCTTTCGAGTTTTTCTATAGATAAAATTAAATATATCTTGTTATTAATATCGACTAATTGTAATTTGTTAAATATATTTTCATCTTAGCATATTTTTCTTGTGGAGTCCAAGATTAATAAATCCAGAGAAAGCAGTAAGCTAAATACAAAAAGAATAATTCAACATGGAAACATCAGAAATTCTGTGCCTAGTTTTTTGTAATGTTCCAGATGAATACTCTTCTCTCATATATTCGCTATGCATCTGGGGCGATGAACCAAGTAAGTGGGAAAGATTCTTTATAACCCGCTGATCTATTATTACAAATTCGTTCAATCTGGCAAAAACTCTTACCTCGATCCAAGTTAATCTGCTTATTTCTTCGTTGAAATTCATTATGCAACTTCCGGGTCTTCTTCAACAATTCATCTCCCCTTTACACTGTAACTTCGTAGAATCCTTTTACGGAGGATTACTTCCCTGTTTGAAATCAATGCTTTCAACAATGTTGTAATAATCAACACCCGTACTTTGACTTGTTTGAGAGGAGTTATAGAATTCAGAGCGTTACTATAAATGGGAATGGATCAATCAGATTACGATCGTTCTCCAACCGCTTAAATGTTATTACTTTATTGGTTGATGGCAAGATTAGAGACATGTGGCCATCATGCTAAACAAAGGCGTTACTAATAGTATTCTTGATCTGTTATCCTCACGAGGCTGAATGCACTCTATTCCAGACCGTCTTCCTTCAGAACTAGGCCTTCAGTTTTGTAGTCGGTAAAGTTATGTACAGTATTTCCAAAACCAAATCGAAGGTAGACAAAATTCCACTACCTGTTTGAAACTAACACAAATTTTATAGGTGTTGGTAAAAATAAAACGTTTCTATGGATTGAGTAGGTGAAGTTTCTAACTCACACACTGTACAGAGCAACCATCCAATCAATAGGAATTTTATTCTGCACCTAAATTAAAACAGAATCCCCTCCCCCCAAAAAATATTTTATTTTATGAGAGAATATGTGATAATTGATAAATAAGCCGGTATAAAACGGATTACCGTATATTTCCTCCGCGGCATCTTATTACAGGGACTCTTCATAAATGCATTTTGGATATATGAATTCATTACACTTGGAAAATTGCAATTACATAATAAAGATCTGAGTTGTCGGAATTTTGTAGGACTAGTCTGAGGCAGAACTTAATTATTTGATGGATTGAAGAGTTCGCCTCCAAGGCGAAATCAAGTTCCGTTACACAGATGTGAAAGTTAATGCAGTGGCCATCTGTCGGTAGTAAAAGAAACCAAGTTAAATAAACTTCAACATGTACCGCCACCTGGTGGTCACCACGGAACTAGAACTGCGTTGGAAAAATCCGGTGTTGCGAGCTGAGTAATGAGTGATTAATGGTAGTCTATTGGTGTAGATGTAAATATTTCGTCCTGTAGCTTCTGTATTCACTGCTGAAAGAAGAAGAAGAAGGTTATAGAACACGTCGGGTCGAAGTATACGTGCACGTTAAATTTTAAAATTATTCAAGCTGAATACATACACCCACATCGTAGATTCATGAAAGATTTCCAGCGCACAACACTATGTGAGTTACACTCAAACATTCGGGCATCATCTACATTTTCCTTTTCAAAATGGTCTGTCGCCGATTTTCCGTAACTTGCAATTACAAAAATATTTTATCCTAACACAAGAATTTTTCAACATTTTGTATGGAATTTTGCATGTTTGTGAAGTTCAGAATTTCTTTTGTAGCAAATGTAATTACTGTTATAATATTTATTATTGTTATTAGTCGCCCTAAATAATAGAGATTTTAATTATTTTCTGAAAAAATACTGGAATATATTTTTCCGTGTTCGCGTGTGATTTCCTTTTCTATATAGAGGCAATATTTAGTAATTTAGTAATTACAAAAAACATTTTCATCCTAACTCAAGAATTTTTCAACATTTTGATTCGGAATTTTGCATGTTTGTGAAGTTCAGAATTTCTTTTGTGGCAAATATAATATTGTATTATAATATTTATTATTGTTATTACTCGCCCCATATAATATTAATTATTTTCTGGAAAAATCTGGAATATATTTTTTCGTGTTCACATGTGATTTCATTTTCTACATAGAGACAATATTTAGTTGAAGAAATAATTTTACTCATGATGATGATAAAACTTCCGCAAAACGAATATTGAACTTGGAAACACTGACAGAATGTACAAAGCACATACAGCAATACAGGCATACAAATTTTATGATTGTAGGACAGCAGGTTCCAATAAAACTCGTTTACATTAAACTGAATGCAGTTCTACTGAATCTGAAAACCTCGAACTGTCTGGACCGGTTCGAATCTGCCCGACCTTAACAAGGACATTCCCAACAACTACTAATTGTGAGCAAGAGTCCAACATTCAACCGATAACTTACTTCTTCTAGAAAGTGGATCTTGGGGAAAATGCAGTTTCCTGCTGTTGTAGCAATAATATATGCGGACGACACTTCCTTACAAATTCACAGTGTCGTTTAAGGTCAAAATAAGCTACAGCCTACAATTGCTATGAAGGCAAGCTGAATGAAAAAGTGCATATAAGTCAAAGTAATACATAAATGCAAACCGAACTGTTCTTAATACGCGAAACATCTGCATTTTTAAAAGCATCTTGTTAACTAGCTGTTAGGTTAAACTTCAGAGGACCTGGGTTAGTTGTAGGGCTGTACCGATTAATCGATTAATCGGCTCGATTAATTGATTAAACATTTAATCGTCGATCAATTACATTTTCCGATTAATCGGTTTAATCGAATTCTGAAAAACGTTTTTCGAGAAATGGGTCAAATGACCAAACTCCTTTCTCTCGCTTCTCCGGCCTTGGCACATCATCTGTCATTCAGCCTATTGTGTCCAAACAATTCCCGTTATTCAGAAACCTGAAGGGTAGTTTAGTCAACAAACTCGTGTGTCTCAAGTCTTGGCTGAAAAAGTAACCGAAAATGTAAGTTTTGTATATATTTTTTCACTAGTTAACTAATAATGGTATTGATTAATTCAGGATTTCTTCTGATAATCTGTAGTGTAGTACTTATTAAACGTGTAAAACAATATTAAATGTACACTTTGGCTTCGTTTAAAATACCGACCTGTTTGTCGATTAATCAGTCGATTAATCGATTAAAGTCAAGCGTTAACTCGATTAGAAATTTTAATCTACTTTCAGCCCTAGTTAGTTGTTGGTATATGGTTATTTAACAACGGGGATGACCTGAAACTTAGGCATGTGACCGTCGCCGGTGGGCCGGAATTTTGTTCCGCAGGAGTTCTTGTACATGCTAGTAAATTTACTGACATGGGCCTGTCACATTAATACACACATAAATACCATCGAGCCGGGCCCAGAGGACCTGGGGATCGATTGGAAAAAGTAACTTTTATGTACCGGTATCAAAGATGTATAAAGATGTAAGATGCACATATAAAATGTTTTAAAATATAAAAATTGACAATCGTAAAAAATATAAATACTATCATTCTAAATCATAAGCCTTCATCAAGGTTACTCGACAAGGACGAGAATGTATTTAGCAAGATATTACAATATAATGCAGTATTCAATTAGCCTAATAATGTGTTAAAATTCCAATATCACGCTAGAGGTAATTCTAGCAATAACTGTGATTCCATGTATCTGCCATATCTAAGAGTCAAAGAAATTTAAAAAATATCAACTGGATTACGAATTCCAGAACTACGATAATTAAAATCTATATGCATTCCTCATTCTCTCCGTTAATTGACAGAATAATCCACTAAAACTATAATCAATGGAACGAACGCATAAATTTCCTTCACACTGCACCGAGCAAAATTCTCCTTCTATATACTAGTGACGTTTAGCAATAAATAAAGCTGTATGTCAGATATGAGTTCAACTGGTCTAAAAACAGTAATCTCTTTTTTACAGAGAGAATAAAGACCCCATATATCATAAATCTATTGAATTAATTGCTGACATTTAGTACACAACTGTGAACTGGATTGTTATTACGAATACTGGGCTTTGCCATTCGCTTTTTATTTTCACAGAGTCATTCATGTTTTACTCATATTTACAATGCACTGCTGTCCGTGAAACACGGAATGACCGAAATGATACTACAGGTTAAGCTTTCCATTGTGCATTTATCAAAACCGAAAAACCAATGTGTTACACACAGAGATATCTTTGTGTTAAAACATCCACTTACAAAGTTGGAAAAGCCAGGAAAAGTTTGAATAAATCCTTAGTAGCGTAATTCTGCATATAATAACAGAAAAAAATTATTTACTCATTTAAAACAATAAATCTATTGAAATGTGGATTACTATAGGACTCGGAAGTTAGGCAAAATGACTTTCTATTTGGGTGGATTTATTAAAGAATAAAATAGAGATAAACATGTCTTCGTACTCTTAGGGACTGTAGGGCCGGTTTTTATTTAGCGATTTTTGCATATTTAAAGCTTTTTTGCCTGTTTTATATCTTTATTGATTTTTTCTATGATACTACTTATAAAAACATATCGTATAAAGCATTTCAATGTAAAAAAGTGAAAAAATTATACGCAAATAATGAAATGACACTTTTACGTCATAAAAATATTTACTGAGAATCTTGTTCGCTAGAAATGCATTTGTTAGTTTTCAAGCAGTCGAAAACTTATTCCATTACCTTACTATCTTGTAATCATGAAAGTACTGTACCGGTATGTAATAATAAATTATTAAGTATCTTAGATAGCTATTTTCTTTAATAAAGAGTGGGATTACTCTCCGTTTTAATAAATGCTTATTTTAATTATATTACTGCCCGTCTTAGGTGGTTTGAGTACCTCTTTTGCCTGTCTATTTTAACCAAAATAAATGGCTGAACTTCCGGGATCTAGTAATTAGATATCTACCGACAACCCAACTCAGCAGAGGAAATTTAATTATACTAGTAATTCTTGATAACTAAGGCTGCGGGTCAGATGTCAACTCCATTCAATAAACGAACAACCCAAAATCTGATGAGAAAAATATAACTTTCTCTACCCTTTATACTGCGACATAGATTAGGCCTAAGAGGTCGCATGGTGGAACTGCGCACTCAGTTGTCTATGGCTCTTTCGGAGCTGTATGACTCGCTAGGCAAGGCTTACAAGAAATACGAGTTTGTTGACTAGATGGTAGCTTATAACTACCCTTCAGGATTGTAAAAATCATACTCGCTATACCGTTGAGCTCGATAACCAAATAATTATACCCGTATAATACCATAATTCAACATTTTATTATTCATTTAGCCTAGGCCTTCCAGTTTCATACAAACATCACCAGGGAATCTTATTTTGCAGAATTACATCTGAAAAGAGTGAAGCTGTTTTAATAAAAGCGTCTTTGTTGATTTAAAAAAAGAAGATCGATGCTGGCCCACTCCGATAAATCTGTACCTCAGAACATTACTATATCATGTTCGGCAGGTTAGTTGCATGGACTAAAGGCTATTGGGGCGAGAGACACTAGTTATGTTCTAAGGTTATTTACGAGCAACTATAAATCTCACATTCGGGACCAATCAAGCACTTTTTCGGAGAACCAATGCTATTTTTATCGCCCAGTGAAATATTCTGCCTTCAGCCCGCTTTAAAAACTCGATCACTGAGTTAAAGATGCTAGGGCTAAACCGGGCCATCGATGGTTAGATATTTATTGTACACGAAATCCAACATCTATTTTCGTAAAGAAAAATGATAATTATATGTTGGAATCTTTGTACTTTTCAAACAGCAGAGAACAAGTTTACATTGAAATACAGAGTGCTTCCAAAAAATGTATACCGGAACACACTTTGAAGTGTCACAGAAAATCTATTTTTCGTTCTACAAGGTAAAATTTCTGGAAATGGAAAGCTTAAAGTCCAATTTGAAAAATAAATCACTTCCTGATGAAAATGTTGTTCAATGTTAAATTGTTAATGTTCAAAATGGTGGCCTTCTGCATCAATACATTTCTGAGTACG
This sequence comes from Ectobius pallidus, assembly GCA_964059195.1. NCBI lineage: Eukaryota > Metazoa > Arthropoda > Insecta > Blattodea > Ectobiidae > Ectobius > Ectobius pallidus. The sequence continues at coordinate 182,088 of CAXKWD010000378.1, read as the reverse complement.
ATTCCGTACATCGTACAAAGTGTCCAAAGGTATTTCTGCGCACACCGCTTGAATCTGATTCCAAAGTGTGTCTAGGTTACATGGTTTACGTTTGTACACCTCGTCTTTTACTGTGCCCCAACTGTTAAACGATTGTTGAAATTACTGTTGGAAGATTGTCGAAACGATTATTGGCACGACTGTTGAAACTATTCTGCTGCGACCTGTTGAAGAAATATAACATTACTTTCTCCCAGAAATTTAACTTTGTAGAACGGGAAGTAAATTTTCTATGACAGTTCAAAGAGTGTATACATTTTTTTGAAGCACTCTGTAGTAAGCCTACATTATGTAACAAGCCTGTAATGGCATTTAATGAGATACGAGTATGGTTATGAAACGAGCAAAGCAAGTTTTAATACGAGTTTTTAATTACAATTATAGACAAGTTGCACAATTAAACGTTTAAATATTGCTATTTTAGATTCATTCAAACGGCAGCGGGTGCCCTACGTAATAAGATGATCTCGTAGTTTTTGCCTTCTGCGAAAGATAGTAGCTCATGACACCCGATCAAGTCGAAGCTTCTTCTTGTTAGTTTTCTTGAGAACAGCTGATTTTGACAGCACAAAATGAATTAAATTTAGCATAGGCTAATATTAAAATCAACATAATCAGAACTGATTTATTTTACGCAGTTTCAGTTGCATTTTACAAAATAGTTCCGTGTTCGACAATAATCGATACCACACTAACGTTATAATAAAATAAGTTTCGAAATTAATATGATTATGATCCCGTATAAAAGTGTTATAGTATGGTCGAACTAAAAAACTATTACCGAAGTAAGCAAATTCATATAAATTCATATAATCCGTGCTTTACATGTCGATTGAATGCAGAAAGTTTGGACTTCCGCGTGTATTGCATGTATCTGTTCGATGATGTTCGTCTCTTGTTCACGCGAAAAAGATCCCACCTGGCACCGTTTCACTCTAGTCAACTTGTTCTCCACACGAAAGGTGACACATGAGGTCAACAAAATAACAATCACTCTTCAGCTATGACCGCTATCTTTACATGTAGATGGTTTACAAACGGATTTAATATGTGATTGCAATGATAAATAATGACAAATTTAAAACAAACGTGCTCAGATGTCGAGTACATGTATGTATGTGTGTCATTCAGGATGACTGACGATCTCTCTACACATGGCTAGATGTGTGAAATAACGACACATGTGAACAACTCAAATAACATAATACAGAAACTTCGGTATACTCGCAAGAATTCGCATACAAACCGCAGATGCTATAAAAATTAACGATGAAAATAATTCTGAACTACGATGGAATTCAAAGATTCATGAGCTAAACAGTAAATGGAATTATATATTTATTCGATTCTTTATGTACTATACAGCAAAAGTTAGTAGTAAGTAAACTGAACAAATTACGCATATTTTTAACTAACTAGGCAGATGGCAGGATTGGGGGCATGTGGTCATCATGAAAACACCCACGGCCGTTAATAGTGGTTCCCATGACCGGAGCCGCTACTTCTCTATCAAGTAGCTCCTCAGTTTGTATCATGAGGCTGAGTGCACTCCGTTCCAGACCTCCCTAACTCAGAAAAATCCGAGGTAACTGGGATCGAACCCGGGCCTACGGATCCATAGCCAGCGACGCTAACCAAGAGACCACGCAGGCGTCATTTTTAACTCAATGAGAATATGAAAAGCAAATACGAAATTTAGAAAATTAATTGCAAGCAGGTGTAGACTGGAAAAATACTAAATAAATTGCAAGACAACACTGACTAGCTCTATGTCTCAATGAGCAAATACATCGCGAAACAGTACAACAGTAATTACCTCTGTATCATAATGGTTTGAATTAACATTAAATATTACAAAAAAAGTTATCCAGAAAGTCTAAACACAAAATGAATATTTGGCTAATCGTACAGATATAAGCTATTTGGTTCGAACGCGAAGTTTTAACCTTAAAAACACATTAAAAACTGGGGAAATCAAACTGTTGGTGCCACCAAATGCCATAGTTGCCAAGAGTTAGAATGTAGGCCTATGTGTTAAAGACAGGCTGATTTATCATTATAATTTCATGACATTCATCAAACTATCGATTAATTAAATTTAATATTTCATGTAGATGTAAGTTGTGCCAAATAACATTCTGGTAATATGAACATCAATAATAAAGAAGCAAACTAATTACAGACACCTAAATTACAACCAATTTATTCAACAAGTGCATTAGGGAAAATCTAGCCCGGTTTCAAACACATCTTACTTACTCACGCAATGGCAATAGACGTTTCCTAAGAAAGCTGAAGGATTATTTTCTATTTTATGGAACCCGGACGTTCATTGCCGCGTTTACATGAGCCCGCCATTCAATCCCACTCTGTGCTAACTCCATCCAACCATCCCTTGCACATCCTACTTCCCTTAAATCTATTCTAATATTGTTCTCCCACTACTTCTAGGTCTTCCAAGTGGTTATTTTCCCTTCGGGCCTCCCAGTCAATTTTTTAGATATTTTTCCTCCCTCACGCGCGCAACATGTCCACGCCACTTCATCCTTCGTGATTTAATTACAATATATTAAAATTAGGCTATTATATTCGGTGAATAGTACAGGTTAAGAAGTTCGGCATTATGCTTTCATTTCAAACACAACTACCGGTACATAAAAAAATAGGAAAATGACATTGTTAGACTCACCAGGAATATTTAACAACCCAGACCCTCATTTTGCAGTAGATTTAGACATACCTGTAAAGGGAAAGAAATTTCTATAAACAAATGAACCATAACAACAATAATAGCGGATTCAGGTTAAAACAATATGTAGGTATACATACAATTTTTAACAATAACATGTCACACACACTAATACATACACGTGTTTTTAAAGATAAATCGTGATAATAACGAAATGAAAATTGGTATTAGTTTTATATTATACTAATGAAGAAATGCATGTTTTGAAATGTTATTATTACTACTACAACTACTACTGCCATATTTTTCATTGACATCTCTACTTTACAAGAATCATACACACGGAACAAAACACACGTACAAGAGATGAAAGAAAGGGCGATGGGAATATAAAAAAAGAGAGAAGAAAATGCAAGTACGGGGGGAATAAAGAGGTAGCATAAGAATCTGAATAGAACGACAGAATGTGAAAGAAAAAAGCGACAAGAAAAATAGAAAATGCCAGAGCAAGATGAAATTCAAGATGGCAAAAGAATTACAAATATAGGCCCACATACGGGGCACAAAGGAACGAAAAGAAGATTAATAGTATAAATTAAGGCACAGGAGGAAGCGGAATAGAGTAAACCATAAGGTCAGATATCGACTTTCATTTTCGAAAATAAAATAATATATATTACGTAATAAATTACTCTTTTTCTATCTACAGTAGAAAGGGCAATTGTCAATCTTCAGAAATTAATTCACTACATACAATATTATACGGTATTATATTATACTTATAATGTGATTACGAAAAATTTGAGTTCGGAGACTAGACTACTATGGGCAGAAATATTCTTGTGGCAATCTTTTTTCTAAGTGTGAGGTAAAACTTAGTGATATTAATACAGTCCCTCGGTTTACGCTCTTATAGATGTGACAAAAATAAGTCAAAATAGGACGCTGGTTAAATCATTTCGCCAACTTTTGTGCGGTAATTTATCTTGTTCAGGGTCAGAAGTGATGATACATTACGAAGGCGAGGCTTCCCATATAGGTAAGCTGATGGACAGAAATTACCAATTTGCTGAAGAGTGGGCAGTGAACTTGGAGTGGGCCCCAACAGAGATCAAGGGCACGGCCAGTTTGGGTGACTGAGGGTACAATTCTACATCCCACCCTATCCTACTCAAATGGCAACACCACTTCCCACCTGTACGTATTTCACGAGACTTACGTAACTATTTGTTGTGTGTCATCATTGTGTTAATTCAAATTCAAATACTTTATTACCAGGACATTTACGATAAATGTATAGCAATGTCACAAATCAAAGACACTAAAAATGCAAGTAATAAAATTCCCGAACACTATAAAGAGGGTTTTCCAAGAAAATAGATTTAATATGCTTTTTTTAAAATAAATAAACAGAATTTAATTGTCCAATACCTTCAGGTAAGTGATTAAATAAACTCAGTGACACATATCCATAGCAATTCTGAGTAAACAGGTAGTTTATAAAGTTTGTTTACCCATTTTCTATGCCCCGCATTTCACTTAGACATCATCGAATTAACGTTTTATAAACAACGTTCATCGGACAGTTAGGCTCGTTGATTTATCATCTGCCTGGATTCAATCATATGTTGTCACGTAGCAGGGTCAGAGGTCGACATATGTGCGCCGTCAAGGCTACAATGACCTGACTGACCCACCTACTTATTCGGCGTCTGCCCATTATGGTTAAGATAAAAGTAGCCTGGGAATGCATCTCGGTCAAGGCTAAGTGGCACACCTCGAGGATCGAGAAGCGCCTCTTTGGCACCATAAGTGAGATTGGCACATCTCCATATGAGATATGTTACATAAAGTTCTTCAGGTAATTCCGCAGGACGTACAGAGATGTACGAAATTGCTACTTGAAAGATAAGAGGGAGGGACATTTTTCAGTCTGGTAAAGTGGGAAGGAAAATGCTAAAGTTCGGGAGGTTACACATTGCTAGTGCCGGAGTTTACATTACCTGAATGCTGAGTTTAAACGGCCGTGGCGTAATTTACAGTCTGCGCTCTCGACAGCAGAAGGTCAATAGGACCTATTTCAATAATTGCGTTAAACTATTCAGAAGGCATGGGTAAATAAATTAACTAGATGTTCTGCAAGTGAAAACCCCCAACTTAAAGTCATCTGACATAATTCAAAATTGCGTTAAACTATCCAGAAGACATGGGTAGATGAATTAACTAGATATTCTGCAAGTGAAAACCCCCAACATAAAGTCATCTGACATAGGTTATTTTTATCAGCTTTAATGTAACTAGCAGAGCCACATCAAATTTACTGAGCTAGTTTTTAGTATTCTAGGATTACGTGAAAAATACAATTATTTGATTACACAAGTTATCTCGAGTAGACTTCTGTATTTTAATTAATTTCAATCGCTTTCACCCTTTTTTTTTCTTTTTGTTTGTTTTGTTAAACCCGTATTTATCAACGTGCGACATCTCATGCCTGGATTTGAGACAATCCGGGAGTAGAGAAGATATTTCGAAACCCCTGCTGTAATGTATTAGGAATACAGTAACATCTTGAAAATAACTACAAATTAATTATCCAGTGATGTAACATAGTCATTGGGGAGTATTTATAAAATAGCCAGTCAGTTTGTTTATGCCTTAAATCGGTAACAAGCTGTAAATTGTTATCTTCTTATAAATAAGTAGGGCAAGGCATTTGATGATTTTGCATCTTTTTTTATATTACGGTTAAAAGATAGTTCGGATGTATATAAACGAGTATATGAAATGAAAGATTAAATTAGGGCAATTGGTTTTTGCATTATTTCGCTTTATTTTGCATTTTTCGTCATTTTCAAGAAATATGTCGTTTTTTGGCAATTTTTACGTCATTTTCGGCATTTTTAGGTCATTTTCGGCAGTTTAGGTCATGTTTCAGTGGAGATAGAGAGGAGCATTTCCATGTACAGATCGTTACTTTCAGGCAACAGATAATTGTTTTTATTTGAGAATCTCCGCCAAATCTTCATAGTTAATTTTAATTCACGTTTATTGTAAACACCACAACAGTTTCTCTTGTACTAATAAAGATTTTTCTTTCTTTTTAAATGGCACATATTTGCTAGGGACAATTTGATGTGCATGCCAGTTCAGAAAGAAATTATTTTTCGCTAAGGGTGTCCAAGTAGTATAAATTTACTGACTTCTTTAGTAACAAAATAAGTGGTTTTATAATGTAAATTCATATATAACTCACTGTCATTTAAATTGTTTTTAGCAATTCATTGCTTTAAAAAAATTAAGTAATAATGGTAAATAAATTGGTCTTTTTTAATTTCGGGTTATTTTTTTCACTATTTTTAGGTCATAAATGCATTTTTTTATTTTGCATTTTTCACTATTTTATGGTCATTAAATGCTTTGCCCTATAAATAACATCCACCCCATACACGAGTCCCTCCAAGGGTCCCCCTCCAAGGGTCCCCCTCCTCTTCAAACGCATTCTAAACTAAGCTTTTAAGTGAAAATGCAATTGGAATTATTCTCTCGTCTGGCTCTCCTTCTCTTACCTCACTTCCCTTCCCTTCTCTTCCCGCCACGCTGGTATATGCAACATTCCTCCAGGGAAATCAAATGGCAAATGAAATGTACACTAGTGACAGTCTGGCGCTATGAGGGAATAGTAAACTGACTGTGCGAAGAGCATTTAGCAAGAATATGGTTAGCATTTCATCCAGGCTCGGTGAAACATAAACTCACAATCTCGAATAAATTTTAATTGTCTTCTGTAAATTGTAACTTAAAATAACATTCCTGAATTCTTGAACATTCCAAACGAACGAGCTTCGTTTACTAAAATGTGACAATAAGAACTAAGAGCACTTATTTCAATGAGAAAAGAAGAAAGGAGCATACGGAATTAGAAGTGCATTTATGGTAACGATACGGAAAAGTTTGAGAGGGTTACATCTAACATTTAGAGAATTAATATAAATTATTTCCACACTATTCATACTTTACATACATATTATAATTATTAAAAAAAACTTTTTCAATTTCTAACCCTTTTTTTTCTCTCCGTGATATCAAACAGTTGATTTCGGTCTTAACATCCTCCTCTATTCCAGTGGATGTTTCCCGAAATAAATTTTATAGACTATCACATTTGACTTTCAAAATGGTTACTCCTTTTTTTAGGTCTAAATTAATACTAAAATCTATCGCGTACAGAAATAAACCCACAATAATAATAATAAAATAATAATAATAATATAAAGCATTATCTGGTACTGAAAATAAATTTTAGTTTTATTGTTTAAAGAAAAAACACAATGACCGTATGCTTTAAGTAGGAATATTTTTAAATATTTTATCATTCTATGGGTGCATTTCAAGTTTTATTTTTTGCATCACTCTGTCCACGTGGCAGCCTCTAATGAGGGAAATCTTGTTAATAGAAAATAGTAGGGCTGAAAATCGATTAAAATTTTTAATCGAGTTACCGCTTGACTTTAATCGATTAATCGACTGATTAATCGACAAACAAGTCGTTATTTTAAACGAAACCAAAGTGTACATTTAATATTGTTTTACACGTTTAATAACTACTGCACTACAGATAATCAGAGGAAATCCTAAATTAATGAATACCATTATTAGTTAACTAGTGAAAAAATATATACAAAACTTACATTTCCGGTTACTTTTTCAGCCAAGACTTGAAACACACAAGTTTGTTGACATTTGAATGTTCAAGACACGATCGTAGCTTCTTTGCAATAATACCGGCAGCAATAAAATCTCTCTCACTCGGCACTGAAAAAGGAGTTTGGTCATTTGACCCATTTCTCGAAAAAGTTTTTCAGAATTCGACTAAACCGATTAATCGGAAAATGTAATTGATCGACGATTAAATATTTAATCGATTAATCGGTACAGCCCTAGAAAATAGTAATTTGCAAACAGAATAAAATCAGGTAAACTGATATAACCAAGTATCTGATGGAGTTAATAGCCCATATTTAAGAAACTATTGAGTTTTAGACCACGGTTTCTTTAGAAAGTTTGATAGGCATAATATGTGAGGGAATAAATGGAATAACTAGAAAATGAACAGAACGAATTTACAACAAAGAATTCTCTAGTATCTTACTGCTAACTGAGGAATGTGAAATATAGATTAGAGAGAAAGGAAACGCTTAGTAAACTTTCACTGCATATACATGCGAAATTGAAGTTGATGCTCCAGGAACCTGAGATGAACGGAATTGTTCTTCAGACTGTTGGATGACCCTTGACGCAAGGAGGGCAAACACGACTCTAGTCTCTAGTGCTTCCTTAGAAAAGAAGCTCAACGAGATACAACACTGTTTTGTAAAACATTCATAGAATACTACAACTCTGAACACATATCGTAAGCTTTGAATGTATGAACCGAATTAATCCTTCTAAATACGAAAGCTGAATACTGTAATGGTGATACAGTACTAAGGAATAATAACAACAATACCTACAAAAATAGCAATAATAATATTAATGTAGCCCATAGATGGTTTAACAGAGCATAACGAATAATAATAATAATAATAATAATAATAATAATAATAATAATAAAAATAATAGCAATATAAAATGGAATGATAAGAATACAACTGAGCATTTTAAGAGGAATATGACTGAACTAGAATATATAATTTTGTTTAGTATTTAGGAGGGATATTTAGAAAAATGTAAGCTTCTAGCACATTATAAATAAAAATATCAAGCACAGGTATAAAGGACCTGGAAATAGTTATGGCTTTCTTTGGAGAAAATATGACCCCCCCCCCCAAAAAAAAAAAATCATACGCTCTCCAGCAAAGCTATTTAAATGCAGATATTCATAAAATAACTTATCGTTCAACGAATTTGGTACGTACTGTCTGATGCAATGGAGGAATAAAACAAAATGTTTTGAAGTTGGTACAGCAAAATTCCTTTCGGACGATGTTCTCAGTTTAAAACAAACGAATCAAATATGAATTTTATCCACAGTACATTCAGCTTTTATATCAGAATTGTGCCATATATCTGCTACTCAGACACCATAGTTACAGGTGGGTCATAATACCACGTTAAAAAAACTATTCTTTTAGTATCACGCAAATTAAAAAACAAACAAACAAATAAAATGGTTCCTTGCAAAGCCTGTAAAATAACGTACATTCCCCATGTTGCAAGAAAAACGTAATTTTAAAAGTGATTTTAGGCCTTCAATTTTTTAAAACTTACTACGCTGTGTTATAATTTAGAGAAAGATTTTAATAAGGCATAAAACGGTTCATTTCCCGTTTTCTGTTAACGATAACATTTTGGTTATTTTTTTAGTGAACTATGACGGACACGTACATATTAAAAACAGTTTCCAGATATTTACAACAATAATTTGACTCGTACAATAATTATTAATTATTAAATAAAACCAGCACCGTAAGCATTGAATAAAGCCCCACTTGATTTTTGCATGTGATTAACCACATTAGCATTTTGATGTTAATTTTATACACAATTAAAGCTCAAGACACATATTTTCAGCAAAACATAGAGGTATCAGATTGCTCCGATGACGGGTAAAAAAAAGTGTTAGTTGCTATAGACCCGGCTTTCAAAAATAATTAACTCTATGTCGACAAATAATTTCTGTATTTAAGGTAATAAAGATTTCACGTTAATTAGGATTCAGTAAATGTAAAATTTAGTGCCATATATTGTCTTCAGAAACAAATGTTTTAAAGTACGCTTACTTGTGTTTCGATATTTTATAGTACATGAGAAAGAATGTTGGTTGTTGGAGACAAAATGCATTAAATAGACATTAGTTAGATTGTCAGTACGGTCCAGTGCACTTTCCAGAATTCATGAGATCATCGCTCTAGAAGAAACTGTGACGACTTTTATAAGCAATCTAGATAGTAGCCGAAGAAGGTATGGTTGGGAAGTTTCGACATGAGCTGAAACAAATTTTTGTGGAGGATGGGGATTTAGCCAGTTCGTTATTAACTAATCTTTGTGCTATTTAATAAGAGAGTTGTTTACCCATGTCACATCATTATGGTGTGGTAGGCGTACATATAACAGACAACCAATGTAAATTACGAAACTAAAGTTCTTTTTTGATGAAAGAAATGGAAATATATTACTTACTTATTAGTCAATAGCAATAGACAATTCCTCAGCAAGCTAAAGGAATATTATCTATTTTATGGAACCTGGACGTTCATTGCCGCGCTTATTTGAGCCCGTCATTCAACCCTATTATGTGCTAGTTCCATCAAATCATCCCTCGCAAATTCTACTTCCCTTAAATCTATCCTAATAATGCCCTCCCACCTACGTCTAGGTCTTCCAAGTGGTATTTTCATTTCTGGTCTCCCAGTCAATACTTTTGATATATGTCTATACTCCCACATACGCGCAACATGTCCAGCCCATTTCATCCTCCGTGATTTAGTTACCCTTACTATATTCCATGAAGAGTAAAGTTCATGAAGCTCGTCGTTTGCAGTTTTCTCCAGTACCCATTTTCATTTCTCTTAGGCCCAAATATTTTCCTAAGCACCCTGTTTTCGAACACTCTCAGAAAATATGGGCATATAGGCTGTAGTCTACTACACGATACAATTAACTATTGAAGTCAGCTGTATTTTTTTCTGTGCTGCTGAGGACCAGACATGCACTTAAATCAGAAGATCCATGTTTTATTTAGGTTTATAGATGTATAGTACAGACATCTAGGTAGGCCTAAGGATTTAGGGACAACTAGTAATTTTGGCTGGGAGTCATTTCCGATCGAATTAATAAAAGAGTCGCAAAAATGTCAATCTAAAATGTATGTATATTATAATGAGGTCTATATTTTAGTTCGAAATTATCACGGTATCGGAATAAGCGTACTTACTTTGGCTTATAGAATATACTTTGTATAAGTACAAACCATCGTCAATATTAGCACATACAGTATTACAAAATATGTCATACATTTTGCCACATGCTTACAGGAATCATTCTAATACGAACGACAAAACATGTAAGAAACTTGAAAATTAAAGCGAAGTGCACCAACGAAAATGATTTGTCTTCTGACCAAGACAACATAAAAAATCGTATTCTGAGAGAAAACATTTAAATTCCTTCGATAAATATCACTAAAATGTAGACATTATTATACAATCACGAATATGAAAAGAATAAATGGCACGAAATCTAGTGGTGCAATTTTTATAACTGCAGCCATAAACTATATTTTTCAAAAAAAGAAAGTGAAATATGAGAGACTGCAGTAAGTTGAAACAATTCAGATCTACAAAATATGTGCTACCCATTCACAATAGATGATCAAATGTGCCACAAGGTGTCGGACAAATTACATTCTACCGGATGAAACAGTAAGAATGGAGCTTGTATGCAGGTCAATAACAACAGAAGCAGTTTGAAAGTTCACTTCGTTCTGGATAAATGCCCAATTTCACCATAACCTCTGTCGATTGAGGATTTTACGTAACATCATATGTGCAAGCTTCACTTTCCAAATTGCTGTAGTTTTTTCTCATTAATACAATCAAACTTTTTGATGTGAGAAACGTTCTTACATACGGTAATAATTAAGACCGAAAAGCGCTGCCCACAGAATCTATCAGCCCGTAGGTCTATTTTTTTATTATACAAGCAGAGATTCATTGAAAATTCAGATATTTTCAATTACAGAATTTTATTAATAATTTGTTCAAACTAATATCCTGAAACAACATAATATATTATTAATGGAGTTATATTATAACCCCAATAATAACGTTCCCAAATGCATTATTTTGAGTTTATGTTTGTTGAATGACGGACAGACCAACATGCAGCACTCTAGAAAATATATACACGGCCTAAACTAGGAGTCTCAAAATTAAAAAGTAAAATATCAAGAAGATGAAATATACTTCTGATATTATAATTTTCTAATGTAATTTTTTTTTAATTTATTACAGTAAAAAAGTGTACATTAAAAACTTAAGCACCAGTAACGCAAACAGCATTTCGTCATGTGTTGTTCTTCAATTAAACTATATTCAAACATTCAAATTGCATGGTTATAAAAAGGCGTGGGTGGTATTCGCCACTAATACCGGGATACTTGTATATTTCTGCTAAATGCAAGTGGTATGAGTAATATCTGTCGCGAGTTGGGCCAGAGATCGGATATAGATAATGCACGCTGTTTCACAACCTACAAGTTCCACATAAATCCTTTTCTTGACTGAACAATACAAAATACACCGCCTTAAAATTCGTTACACATCTTTCTGCATGTAAATCATTAGCTCGGAAAATACCAAATGGCATTAGGCTATGTCAAGAGAACACATACCCGAATCAATTCTATTGTTTGCATGCTATACTTCGTACAAACTGTCTACTAATCTAGTAGACAGTTAAATATATCCATGGTCCCTAGCTTGTTAAATAGGTGGAATCTAAAGAATGCAATATCAGCACAATGGACCATTCTTCTTACAAGTGAAAGCTTGTCGTGATACAGAGAATCCATTCAAACAATATGGGCTGACCTTACATACCGTTCTGAATGGAACAGTATCCTTATTTTCGTCGTTTTAATGAAAATGTCAAGTTTGTACTGTTTGAAGAAAGGAAAGAAAGAAAAAAAAACTCTATTCTATTTCAATATTGGTCAAGTGTAATTTATCGTTCATAACCTGTAACTACATATTAATGTCATGATTACCAGTAAACTGAATAATATCGGAGTTCCATTATCCAATACTAGTCTAATTAAGCCTATCGATGTCTGCAGTAATTAAATTCGGAGAAAATATCGCATCGCGTCTAGTAGTGTTAAACTGTGTGTGTGTGGTTTCTTTTAATTTTAAGTGATTGCAATGTCAAAAAGGTGATCTCCAGCAAGAATTTGAATTTATTATAGTGGAGAAGCAGTGTAGGCCTACGTGTCATGGAACGAGAGAAGTTTTATGATAAAGTGCTGAAATACCAGATAAATATTCTTGGTATAAGTATTGGTGAAACACAGTCCCCGTGTGCACTTATCTAATTTTTGTATGAGTTCTTTTCTAACTGAAGAATAGTGGTAAGCTGAATATGCTGATGTAATGAAACATTTTCATGCATAAACATGCATATCACATTTTACTAATGGTCCAAATAACTCCACTATACAACTTCCCGATAGTTCATGATCCTCAATACTAAACTGATCAATGTTCCGCTTTCTGAACCAGGCTGTAGGTACAGAACAGAAACACAAAGAGCGGGGATTCTTTATCTCATTATTTTATTAGGCTATATAATCCTAATAGGCCTAGCAGAATTATAATAGTAATGATAATAGATTAATTCACGCTTTTATATTACAATAGGTGAATATAAAATTAAATATTTTTATTCATGGAGCCACATATATTGCTTCTGCTGAACGTTACACGCGAATATTAAAATGTGTTGCAATTTACAACCTTACACCCTCTACAAAGTAGAGTAAATTGCGACACATTATAATTTTACTATCCTCTACGGAAATGATTACATGAGGATATTTGAGAAAAAATCCCCTGTCACCAGGATTCGAATCCGTGACCTTCGAATTTCCGTGCCGATGCTCTCCAAACTGAGCTAGGCAGAGTTCGATTCTCGGCGCCAGATGGAATCCCTCTCCTATGAATATCCTTAATGGTCGACCTCAATGAAATACATTTACATCATATAACGTATAGTGAAGCACACTAATTTAATTACTTTTTATACTCTCGTAAAAGATCCTAAAGCTTACTAAGGATGATAAGCTATGCAATAGCCATAATATCTAATGTGAATTCATAACAAAGCGAAATACGGTAGGTTTACCCTATAACTTATCAGCGTTTCTCAACCTTTTTGAACCCGAGGACCTCTAAAATGTCTAAAAAAATTTACGGACCCCTAATTTTACATCCCATTTTTAAAAGTATGCTATATGTAGGCCTATATTCCTAATATTTGGGGTATTAATTATAGGTCGTTACAACTAAATACTTCTTTTTAATTCGACGGAAACACAGTTATTGAATTGGAATTAAACTGTTGACAGTGAAATTATATTTTCAACAAACTTTAATATGTATTACCAATTTCATTAGGAATTATGTTATTACTCACTTTTAATGAGACGGTTGAGCTTGTCGCCTCTTGCAGAGTTCCTGGATATTTGGCTCAATATTGGTCAAATTTAGTCGAAGATCAGCAGATACATTAAATCCGTTTCTGTATTTTGGTTTTAGTTAAGCGAGCGATGAAAATCCCTTCTCACAAAGATAGGTTGTTGAAAACTGCAAGGCGCCTCTAATAACAAATTCCGACAAAGTCTTATTTTTTGGGGTTTTGAATGAAAGAGGGAACCGTAGACGTCAGCGCATCAGGGGTATGAAACTGAGGTTCGTAACTGAAAAAGTAAGGAAACATGCAATATGACCTGTATTTTCGAAGATTTTAAAAAATTTGACATCTAGTGTCCATTTTATGTGAAAATTTTTTACTTCTTTACTTCCCACTTGCTTTATGATATTTTTTTAATTACTTAGCCTATGTCTGCGGACCATCTGCACCATCTTCGAGGACCATCAGTGGTCCGCGGGCCATAGGTTGAGAAACGCTGCCCTATATTATTTCAACCAGAGTTCCTCTCTTTAGGGAGATTTAAGTTTACCTGCTCTTAGGCTTATACCGGTATCTATCCTACAAAAGTGCTTTGACTTCCTTCTGTTTATCAGTAATTAATAATAATTAGTTTCTTCGCCTGATTTATGGTTTCACAAATTTTTTCGGACCGGTTAATTAACTTTCCCGTTTTACAAAGTCCCTTATTAAAATGTTCGGTTTAGCTGAAGCCCATCTATTAAGCCGGACTGTCAAGTGCAGAGTCGCGAGCGAATGCAAACGCTGACAGTTATAATTGCTGTGACATGAAAGTAAGCAATTTGTAAGTAACTGAGCGGAACTAGTGCGGACAGTGAAGAATACCAATACATCTTGTGGGCACATCCAGCGGTTTGTACCACACTCAATATTTTCTGGCATTTTGCTTCAGAACTTGAATTGACAGAATGTGAATCCTCACTATCAAAACCACGAATACTGAAGGCTAATCAAAAAGCTAAGTGTAGCGTTTCTGACATGGGGTAAAACATAATGTGTATGGTGGTCCATAATAAAGGGACCCTAATTTATGGTGAACAAAGAAGTTAGATTCCAGTACAAAAATTTGATTAATTTCGGTGTTATTTTGCAAACCAAAATACAATTTCTGCATTACTTCACATTAAAACCAAATACAGTTAAAGGTTATGCGATGCAAAATATTGCATATTTATGGAAAAACACATCATCGAGGAGATTTTAGGTTTTTGTTTTGCAGATTTTAACAATTCTTACCGGTTGACTATTAACATTTGACTTTAGGGTAGATAACTGGTTACCACAATCTCCCTGATCTAAACAATGAGGTGCATCGAGGATATAATCACTGAGCACCCAAATACAGCTATTACCTTCTTGAAGTAAAATATAAAATACATTAACTAGGAATGGGATTTAGTGCTAAAAATATATGCTATAACAAAAGTCAATTTCCATGAACATCACTACGCATAAAATTATTTTTATTCTGAACTGAAAAATATATTCAAGTCCTTAAACAAAGGAACCATTCCAAAATTTGAGTTCATTTAAAATAGAAAAAAATCGTGTTAAGAATTCCGTTGTAAAAAAACACAACATTTCGTATTTTCTCGCTAGTGTAAAACGAGAATATATCGGCCTAGAAGTGTCTGAAACAAAATTTTCACGTTATTAATGATAATAAACCACTCTAGGTATCTCTACCTACAATACGTTTCAGTCAATCCTGGAATAAATTATTTTCTTTTCCCTTTTTCCCATAATTATATCCCATGCATTTAATTGGTATCTTACAATCGTTGCCGCTTAGGGCATGTAAGAACTAGAAACAATCTTCGTGCCTCAGAAGCCTAGCATGTCTAACACAATAATCAACCAATCCAAAGAAATTCATTCTGACTAATGCAGCCACCATCAAACCCCTATAGGCTACCAAACAATAAAAGTAACAATCTAATTAAAAATAAAATTATGTAATTCATGAAATTTATGTAAAAATGATGACAGCGTTAATAAATAGGCTGTAATGTTTTAATTATTTTGCTGTTAAACAAATGACTTAAAAACTCTAGCGTTTGAATTAATAAACGCGGGCGAAGACACGGGTACCTGCTGAAAGTAATAATTACTACTTTTTTTCTCCCATACTTCTAGATCTACGGCTTCCTTACATGGTGGTATATGACAATTACACAAACGATTTTGGGAGTGGTTCCTAGCCGACTCTTGGAGGATTAACAAGGTTCCATCAGTAAATCAGTGAGTTGAAAAAGGAAGAAACTCTAAGAAATCAACACTTGAGAAAATGAGGGAAAAAACGCCATTTTAGAATACTCACTCTGACAACTTTTGTGCACAGTTGAAAAATCGAACAACTACTCACAAGGAATACAAAAATAACAAGAAGTAAACACTACGTGCCTTGCAAATTGTTAATTTATTTTTAAATACGATGAAGTTTCTTCCTCTCCAAACCAATAAACAAAACATAACCCCCAGGTTGTAATATGCAATGAACATGTAATGAATTGGCCTAATATTCACCCTAAATAAAAGGAAACTCACCTAAATAAGAAAAACATATTTCAAACTCAATTTAGCTAGGGAAACAAGTTTCCATGCATTGTTCATGATAGTTCATTTACCCTCAACATCAGATTATTTATTATTAAGCTTTGGCCACTCGAAAAATGCTTTGGTAAAATTGCTGATGTCCTGAAGGATTATTCTTTAAGATTTTAACATCTTCCACTTTTTTGCATTTAGAGGCACATGTACAAAAAAGAAACTCCGGAGATTCTTCCTTTTTTCCACTCATCGCAAACTTTATCTAGTAATTGCTACGAACACACGGCTCGGAATTTCTTCATTTTTACACCATATTGCGTATTAACAATATATATTTCAACTTATTCCGAAAAAATTGAGTTTCTTCCTTTTTTCGACTCAGTGATTCAATTGTGGATTGATGACTATTGAAGCTTTCATTACTGTAGTCGAAACGTAAGGCTTTACGTGGACGACGCACTACGGTGGTCTTCCTGTAGGCTTCATTTAATTGAACTGTCAAAGGTGAAGGAATGGTTACTCGTTCAGTGGTAGACCAATAGCCACGAGAAATCCGATATTTACAACCATTATTATTTTTAATTTAGGCAGCTGGATCTTTCCTTCTAACAGAGGTGTCAAATATCTGGACGTGCTAATCTCAATGAACTATATATTTAGCAATGCGCGGTTGTATAAATAAACCTACATTTTTGAGTGGTCTAATGTATGTAGATGTAGATGTAGATGTCTCGTTCTGTAGATCCTGTGTTGAGCAGGGCTCAAGGATATAGAACACGTCAGATAAAAACATACATGCATGTTATAAAAAAAAAAACATGATACAAGAATTGTTATGTCACACTTACTCAAGCTGAAAAGAAATCATCCATATTGTAGAAGGTGTGAGTTACTAAATATTGCTTCAGAGCTCTTTTGAAAGATTTGCATTTGCTTTTAATACATAGTGATTTAATCTCTTTTGGAAGGTTATTGTATATTTGTATTGCGGAATAATAAGCACCTTTCTGAAAAAGTTTTAATGAGTTAGCTGGTCTATGTAAATCATTCATGTTTCTAGTAGTACGCCCGTGTATACTGTGATTACTTTGAAATTTATCAATATTATCTACCATGTAACACATAACAGAGTATATATACTCTCCGGTGAGAGTGAGGACTTTTAATTTTTCAAACAGCGGTTTACAAGATTCTCGTTTTTTCTTTCCACATATTATTCTTATTGCTCGCTTCTGTAATCTAAATATTTTTTCCCTATGTGCCGAGTTACCCCAAAAAATGATTCCGTACCTCATAACAGAGTGAAAATATGCAAAATATACCGTGAGTAATGCGTCCTGTTGTAATATATCATTCAAAGTTCGTAGCGCAAAACATGCTGAACTTAGCTTAGAACTTATCATTACAATGTGTTTCTTCCAGTCAAGATTTTGTTCAATTTGTAGTCCTAAGAATTTTATGTTGCTAATTTCCTCTATGATTTGTGTTTGATAATTGATTACAATGTTTGAGATATATCTATTTTTTGTTCTAAATTGAATAAAGTGGGTCTTATCAATATTAAGTGACATTTTATTAGCTTGAAACCAAGTATTTAATTCGTGAAAAGTCTTTGTAGCTAGTCTTGCTAAATCTTCTTGTGACTTTCCTGTTACGAGTACACTAGTATCATCTGCAAAAAGCAATGCCTTTGATTCGTCACTTAAGTTATCTGGTAAGTCATTGATGAAAATTAAAAAGAGCAAAGGTCCCAGTATCGATCCCTGAGGTACTCCATTTTTAACAGTCCCTAATTTTGATTCATTTCCATTTATTATTACCTTTTGAGTTCTATCAGACAGGTATGATTTGAACCACTTTAGTGTTATATTATCCAACCTATAGTGTTTCAGTTTTTGAAGTAGAATTTCATGATTTATACAGTCAAACGCCTTAGCTAGGTCACAAAAAATTCCTAGGGCATGTTTCTTTTTATCTAACGCTTCCAATATTTCTGTAGTGAGTTGAAATGTAGCATTATCAGTGGACATGCCACCTCTAAATCCAAACTGAGATGGTGTAAGAATGTTATTCAAATTAAGATAGTGTATTAAGCGGTTGTACATAACTTTTTCAAAAACTTTTGAAAATGACTCAAAAACTTTTGAAAATCTTTTAAACATCTCCTGGGCAGGCTAAGGCTAAAATGTAGGACTAGATGCCCCGAGGTTACAGTCAAAGATAAATTTTCTCTAAAGAATATACACTTGTGATTTCTCTTCAGTAAAAATATAACCGAAGACTATTTCTTTACTGTAGAATGTGGGAAATAAATATAGTGGAGGAAATATGTAAATAAAAAAAATGGAAAGAACATGTAATAAGAATGCCACCTTACAGATTCCCTAAGCAAGCTTGATTATACAGACCAGACGGAACGAGGAATTTAGGAAGAGCTCGGAGAAGATGGAGGGACCAACATGAATTTAATAATTATCCTCGGAACGGGTCATCGGCCCAAACCTTGTTTTGGAAGAAGAATATCTTAAAAGCCTAAGCACAAAGTAAATCCTAAATAACTTGACGAGCATCAAAATTAGGTGCTGTCTTGTCACATTGTGGAAAAGTTAATATCTAAGAGGGAGTGAATGAATCATAACAGTTCCTATACCGGTGTGATAAAACTACCTAATGACGCTGGTTAGATTCCCTGTTCTTGGAAAACTTTCCTCTAAAGAATAAATTAAGTTACATCTTACATCCACAATCCCTACAGCATACTTATAGACATAAATTCCAACACTTTATAAAAGCATACCATTAATTCTGCTGTAATATCCCTTCCTGGAGACATATGAAGACTGCAGGGTAAAAGAATATATTCTTCGTCACCGGGCGGAAGTTTCTTGTCACACGTCATCCTACTCATGACACACCAACACACATTGATGGCACAATACACGGCACTAGAGCGAATGACAACTATACTGGCACAAAGTCACAATGATTAGCCACGGTGGTCACGGAGCTTTCTTCAGTAAAGCATCGGACTGCCTGGTACTCCGCACAGCGACGCTAAGTTTACCATGGGAAAGTGAACTACAACAAAGCAAGCCAGGCACCCAAACTTTCTCGTACTGTTGCTGATAAATAATACTTCCGTATAAGGGTTTCGTAAGACTTACGTGATGTACAGCTGTGGTTTGAGCCGGAACAGAAGCTTTGTCTGCTCCATTGGGCGTCGTGCCTGTGGCTTCAGGGTCAATAACTGTGCCAACTATGCCAATACGTTAAGCTATGCACAATGTATTCATTAGAATCCATGGCTAAGTGGGGGGCGTTTCCCCAACACAAATCAGGGATTTCAGTTTCAAAAAGTCTACAAAAAAGAATACAGTCTATAAGTAATTTTACGACAGTATTTGAAATATTTAAGAGAAAAGAGGATAATATAGACGGTAGAGTATTTTCCGCCTAATCACCACTAAATTTTATAACAAAATTCCAAGAAAACATTCATAGAATTTACAAGTGTTGTGAAGACTTGTAATTTAGTCTGACAAAATCTGTTACAGTGTGATTTGATTTCTAATTATTCATGTTTATAACACATTTTATGTAACTGTTACACATTGGTTTTAAAAACAAAACATCACAGAACTGAGTCAGTTTGTAAATACTGTTAAATATTTCCACGTACGTTTCGTAATACAATTGTTTAATTAACAGTTAATTGCATAATTTTGTAAATGTTTAACAATTCAGAGTATGTATATATATATATATATATATATATAAATGAATGTATGTGTGTGTGTCTGTGTGTGTGTCCTTTATGCATTACTACACCATTCATCCGATCGCCATGAAACTTTGGGAAGTTGTTGAGCACATTCCCGGGAAGGTTTTCGGCATATTACATTTTTAGTTTTTGCTTTCGTTATTGAGTTATGAGTGAAAAACGGGCAGAAAAAGTGTATTTTAGCGTTTTCGAAGCATCAATTTTCAGTTACACATTTCAATGTCAAATCAATTACAGTAGGCTTTGGCTATTTTTGTCATAAAACCATTACGATCGCTTGAATGTTGTAGCTCACGCTGGTCGACTCATTTGTTTATCATGTCAAGGCACGCAGATATATGAAATTTTCAACCAACACCGAAGAGGATTATTATTAAGTGCCAGTATGGTACTTTATGAGATTATGTGGTGGACGAAAAAATGTCTGTCCGTCTGTCTGTCTGTCCGTCTGTGTGTCTGTACGCACCATAACTCAAATATGCTTTTTTGGATTTTCATGAAACTTTGAAAACACATTTATAATGTCCATGGGAAGAACCCTATTGATATTGAACCAAATCGGTTCACCGGTACCGGAGTAATGCCCAATTTAGTGCCTATTTTAGTAGATTATATTAGAAAGGCGCCATAGCACGAAACTTGGTATACCCATTTATGACGCCCATGAAAAGTGCCCTATTGAATTTGAACCTAATCTGTTGACCGGTACCGGAGAAAAACCCAATTTAGTGTATATTTTAAAGGCGCAATAATTCGAATACGCTTTTTCGGATTTTTATGAAACTTCGTACACGCATTTATAATATCCATGGAAAGACGTCTATTGATATTCGACCAAATCGGTTGGCCAGTACCAGAATAATGCCCAATTTAGTGCATTTTATGTTAATATATAAGAAGTCGCGATAACTCAAATATGCTTTATTGGATTTTCTTGAAACTGTGTATACCCATTTATAATGTACATGGGAAGAAGTCTACTGATATTGGACCAAATCGGTAGACCGGTACCGTAGTAAAACCCAATTTAGTGTCTATTTTAAAGACGCGGTAACTCAAATACACTTTACCGGATTTTTATGAAACTTGGTATAAACATTTATAATGTCCATGGGAAGACGTCTATTGATACTGGATAAAATCGGTTGACCTGTTTCGGAGTTATGCTCAATTTAGTGCCTATTTTATGGTAATATACGTATTCGAAAGAATTTATTTAAAAAAATTAAAATCAGTTATCTTGACAACATAACCTTTTGTTTTACTGTGATTTCTAAGGCTTTGGCAATTAAAATACAGTTAGCTATGACAACACTATTGCTTTAAATGCGCTTATCCCATAACTGACCCAGGTGGCTGAGATGGTAACGTCTTGGCGTCACATTCTGGAGTTCCATGGCTCAAATCCCGAAACCGGCCAATTTGACTTTTTTTTATATTCTGCATATCATAACTGCAATCATAACTGATTAAACAAAACATACTGGCACTTTGTTATATCAGTTTACCTGATTTTATTTTTATTATTATAATTATTATTATTATAAGAGGGATAATCAATATAGGCCTAAATATGGTCAAACGTTGTTCGATTTGGACGAAACTCACTATACAGGGGTTTTCTGGGCCAAGTACCTCGAATCTGAGGTCGCTTTTACCACGCGACGCCTAAATGGGGTCCAACGTGGTTCGATTTGGACGAAACTCACTATACAGGGGTTTTCTGGGCCAAGTACCTCGAATCTGAGGTCGCTTTTACCAGGCGACGCTATCTAATCGTGGTATGTAATTCACGTGATTTAGGTGTTAATAAATATAATGATTTAACTATTATGCTCTTAATTTTTAATTTCTGAAATAATTATCGCGGGCGATCGCTTGATTTTGTAAGTCCATCCTTGACGATTCATTTGTTTACAATATCAAGTCCCACAGACGTATGAAATTTCCAACCTACACGGAAGAGGGATATTCAATATAGGCCTAAATATGGTCAAACATTGTTCGACTTGGACGAAACTCACTATGCAGGGGTTTTCTGGGCAGGGAACTCGAATCTGAGGTCGCTTTTACCAGGCGACGCTATCTAATCGTGGTATGTAGTCCACGTGATTTTGGTGTTAATAAATATAATGATTTAGCTATTATGCTCTTAATTTTTAATTTTTGAAATAATTATCGCATGCGAAGCCGCGGGCACACGCTAGTATATATAAGATATATATATATATATATATAAAATAAGGAAAATATATAAAATAAGGAACATTACAAGTAAAAACCCCCATTTACAATGTTCATAGCAAAAATACAATTCATTTATACAAAATAATAAAAAACAAAAGGTAAGAATATGTCAGGATTAATTCTATAACCTACTAAACGTAAAAATGTTAAGAGACCTATTAAGTAAACTTCACTCCTCAGACTTGCATTCATGAATCCAAAGCCTACATTTTCTTCGATTGAGTTTATTAGCGTAAAATTTGATCCTCATAAGATGATCTATTACGAGAATAATATTTTACAAAAAAGAGTCGGTTGTAAAGTTAATATCACATTATATCCATTAAAAATTTATCACACGAAAATATGACACTTTTGACTTTGTCGGTAGCCTACATCTCATAGATTAGATCGACGCATTCCAAGATTTCGGCAGCACAGACAGTTGCCATATTTCTTGATACTGAAGATGTGGAACCTAGTAATTGTATGAAATTTCATCTGTGTCTCTGAAGATTGCAACATCAAATATCGCTGAAAGTTCGGAACGCTTCTAGCTAACCCGCACGTTATCTCGGAAATGGCTACTGTAAATCATTTTTCTCTAGTTGCAGTTATAAAAAAAATTAATGTCCGAGAATCTTGTTTTTCATATTTTAGTTTTGAAAATTGTGAATATTTTGTATGCAACTAGAGAAAAAATATTTACAGTAGGCCTAGCCATTTCCGATATAACATGCGGGTTAGCTAGAAGCGTTCCGAACTTTCAGCGATATTTGATGTTGCAATCTTCAGAGAGACAGATGAAATTTCATACAATTACTAGGTTCCACATCTTCAGTATAAAGAAATATGACAACTGTGTGTGCTGCCGAAATCTTGGAACGCGTCGATCTAATCTATGAGATGTAGGCTACCGACAATGTCAAAAGTGTCATATTTTCGTGTGATAATTTTTTAATGGATATGTGATATTAACTTTACAACCGACTCTTTTTTGTAAAATATTTTTCTCGTAACATACAAAAATATTCACAATTTTCAAAACTAAAATATGAAAAACAAGATTCTCGGACATTAATGCTTTTATAACTAGCTTTTATAACTAAAATTTGATCCTCATAAGATTATCTAAACTTTATACAAACTTTTGGGATATGTGACCGAACTGCTTTGCTAGCCCATAACATATTAGTAGACTCTAATAGTTTAATAACTTGTCCTTTTATATGAACAACACACTTAATTAAATGTAGGCTATTAAAGGAATAAGGCGTGCCAACATTGATTTATTTGTAACGTGCATTTGAGATAGCTTTTTTCCAACACGGGTAAATGAAGAATCAAGATATTAATTAACTTACTCGTTGTGGGCGAGGGGATAATTAACAGAATGGTATAAACATAATTGTGTAGATATATCTACTGTCTGAGTGTGTGGGTTTGCCATTTTTAAAGCCATTTTAATATTCATAGCATGTCACTGTCTGCCGTTATACTGTCTCTCTGGACATCCTACAGTCACGCCTGAAGCGATGACAAAGAAAGAAAAATAATCAAAACTTTTTTTTACAATTTATACAGATGTATGTGGGCTATACTTCTTCAGATATTAGAAACTAGGCAGTCTCTGAATGAAATATGCCATGATGTAAATTTTAATGGTAGCCAGAATATGTGACAGATTAATAAAGGAAATGGTCATTACTCATTGTCATTAGCCTCATTACAATGCTGAGAACTAACAAGATTGTTTTGCAACTTGTGGAGATGAAGTGCTAAACTTCTGACATATGATACAATTTTAAAAAAATCCAAGGTGCACGATGAAACCTAGCTCAACAAGGACAAAAATTATTAAAGTAAGGTGTTTCAAAAGCGTCTCATGTTTAATTTACCTAAGTATAGGAAATGTGTGTTGACTCTCACAAAATGTTTCATTCAGTTAATTTTTCGTGGTCCTATTTCATATCTTTAATTTCTGAAATACAAATAAACTAAATTTCAAATTTAACTACAAAAAAATAAGAATAAGAACAGTGAACTACCTACCAAACGAGATGTTTAGGTGAAATAAACCTATCTAGGAAAAGCTGATACACAATATCAGATGTGTATTATTAGCTTTCTAATATACTTAAAGGTAATTCATAAGGCTTTCTTTGTTCAAACACTATGGAAATTAAGTGTATCGAATCAATCTGGTACTACTTCTGAACTGAATTACTGACCACAGGTTACGACAGAATAAAAATAAAGATAAAAACTTAACTTTATGATATTTCAATGTTACTTTTTAGTTCAATGGACCTAATTAACTAGGAATGATTAATTTTATATACTTGCGGCTACCTACTGCCATGAAAACAATAATGTAAGTTAATAAAATTGTAAGGAAGAAGTTCATATCACTTCCTAGAGAGTCCGCAGGATGATTCGCATTTTATTGCTAAAACCCTCAATCAGATGATGAGTTTGGATGTAATGTTTTTTTACCCATGTCACTTCCACTCGTTATGAAAGGGAAAGTGAAATGATGCGATCTCAGCGCCATGACTCACACCTGTAATCATGATCTGCTAATTACCCACTCATGTGCATGATTCCTTTCCCAAACACTTGACATGAACATCAAAACATTAGAATGCAGAATATTATGTTTAACAACAGAAAACAAGCGTGGATGCTATAATCGTGACAAGTATATTATGCGGTACTTTCGAAGTAAGCCCACTTATCATGCACATTTTACACTCTTTAGTAAGTAAAATCATCCCTATTCTGGGGCCTTAAGGTAAGGGTAAAGCGATCCCTGTATGGGCCATGGAGACTAATAGGGTTTCCAGGAGGTATAGGCTCCCAGAACGTGACATACGGCACATGAAAGTTGTAAGGTTGTCAGCCCTACGCACCGGCCGTTATTTTACCCCCAAGAATACTCCTGGTACTCATTTCTCTTAGAGGTTGATTCGACCCCAGGGCCATAGTGCCACCAAAAAGGATTAGGCCAATTGAAAAATTCAACGACCTCATCGGAAATCGAACCCGCGACCTTCCAGTTTGTAGCGAACTTTTTATATATATTTATTAAAAGCATAGAATTAAAAATTGAGGTAATAAAATAGCAAGTTTAGTTACTAATAGAGTACCGTCACAAGCCTTCTGTAGAAATATATATATATATATATATATATTGTGAATTGTGATTATGAAATTGTAAATATACGGTTTTATTTGTAGCCAAACAATGAATTTTCACAAAATATTTGAATTAAAGATCAGCTAAAGATATACGTATTATTTATCCCAATGTATAGTGCACTATACGAAGAAGGAAGGCAGACATAGTTAAATTCCAAAAGAAAAGAGTAACGTAAATGGCTGAAGGGAAGAGAAGTATAAAGTACTAAAACCCTATGGTGTAAATATTTCAATTATTGTTATGTTCTGTATAAGGATGTGAATACCATAATTCTTAATTTCATAGTAGTATTAACCTGACCGCACAAGAAGCAATGATCATATAACTTAAACCCCAGGTGGCTTTAAATACGTACGATTGTAAAATAATTTACATTATGTTGGCGTAAAACGATCGCAGTTGTTTGCAGATATAATTGTTACTGCAGCTGCGTATGTAAGCAATATTTACCCTCAGGCTACAGGCTATTTAAAATTCCGCCCATACATTATAATACTCATTCGATTGCTCACACTGCCTGCCATACAAGGAAATACGATATCATATGCAAATCAAATTATACTCCAGAACATTTCATTGCCTCAAATGTGGAAAAATACCAAGGAATGCGTTGTGTAACAAATTTAAAACATATATATATGTACACACACACACACATACATACATACATACATATATATATACACATATACGTATACATTTTTATATATATATATATACGTTATTGCCTATATATATATATATATATATATAGGGCCCTGATTTATTGGTGAAATAAAATGGCTGATTTCGGTGTTAACTTCCTTCTATTTCGGTGGGTATTTCGTGAAATAAATTACTTATACTACATTGGGAACATTGCGCAATGATAAACTTTGCTTCTTTATTTACATGAACTAACACCCCCCCCCCCCATTTCTATATTCTTCTGGCCTTGTATGAACTGAAGTAACTTTTGATTTAGGCATGATTAGAATTAATGTTCAAATATAATGACGAGAAATATTATCGTAATTTCTACTAAACACCATCAGACAGCCATTCGCAAACAGAAGTGCCAACCATACCACTGGATAAAAGACGAAATCTGTTTAATACAAGTGACAAATATTCTACACTCTTCTGCTGTAATCGATCATAGGCATCGCTAACTTGGCAAAGACATAGCAGGAAAGGAGTGTACTCAACAGTTCAAAACAAGTCACAGACAATCTTTGCGTAAATTCTGCAACCTTGTAATCGATCAGAAATATCGATTTATCGGTAAATCTTCGACAGCCACAGAAACAGCAGAAAAAAAGCATGCTGCTAAGAAATAAAAAAATACAGTACACAAAACACAATATTGTGATTTTTAGGCACATTTTCGTGCTCATTTCTCACTTTACGGACAGAAGGGGCATATTTCGCGCTTATAGATACATTTCGCCCAATCGAGTAAATTTCACGATATTTCGTGGAATGAATTTGGTTCATATTGGTATTTTAAGCATATAAAAGTTCAATATAGCTAAGGAAGGTTGTTTTACAAAATTTCGCGCTTATCGTTGTTACCAAAAAATACGGCCCCTACTTTAAGATATCTTCAAGAAACGTCGAGGTTACGTATTGGGCTGGCCAAGATAGTAACACTGAAGAATAAACCACAAGACCGCAAAGCTAAGAGAATTTTGTTAAGCTTTCCCTAGCAACAAAGGTTAATGCAGGATTGATATCTACTTTCCTGTCTCCACGTAATTACCTGTCCACTGTCGTTTATACCACTAATCAAGAATAGCTTGTATATTTATTTTTAGTATAGGCTTTCAATGCAATACTCCAATACCTAGCCAATAATCCAAAATACCCAAATTAGTCAACTGCAAAAACGATGACTCGAGGTAAGATACTAAAGTGAAACAACTGAGAGTTTTAATACCTTTTGTAATAAGATTTGGGAACATTAACAACGGATGGATCATCATGTTATTTAATGATAAATATTGACATTTTTATATTTAATTACAATTATTTTAATTAATTTCTTAACTGTTGGTACACATTATAAAGTACAGTAAAAAAGTGGCGAGTGTCAAATACAAGTAATAAATCACTGTTCATTTAATGACAAACTGTTGTGCTTTTAATTTCAAGGGTTCGCCTGCATAATTCCCTTTTATCCTCTGAAAAGCCTTTTGGTTTTCTGTCTGAAAAAATGTCAAAGAATTACACCATTCTTAATTTGCGCTAAGGTTAAGAATAATAACTTAGTTAAATAAAGAAAAACGAGGATTCATGCAAAGCTTTGGTATATTTCGGGCGTCTATAATGTAACCGTACTCAACAAGTTTTAAAGTAATAAATGAGAAGAGAATTAGTCAGTGCTGTTACAGTTGTCAACCGGGTGGTCCCTTTAGATAAATGATCCAAATTGTAGACTTCACGCAAACGTGTTTTTAATTTGAACTGAAACAGTTGGAAAAGTAGGGGGGGGGACATGTTAGAGAAAGTCTGCACAAATCCTGCCGTGGAGAGTGATAATAAATTTCGTGACTTTAAAAATCTACAATAAGGCCTACGTTTTACTCTTCTATAAGCATTTCTTCATAGAACTGAAAGCATTGCCATTATTTATTATTATTATTAATTAATTAATTAAAGCCACGATTCAATGAATATCCTTAGGGGATTGTGGTTTATTGTACTGTTATGTAAGATTATGTTTCCTTTAGTTTAACCTGAGTAATATTTATGAGAGAATACAAGCAGAATGCAAGATTCTAGCTAGACTTTACATATGGAGTTCTCCTTATACACATTAGGCAGATCACTATGATTTATGGCCTTCAGGTAATCAGCAAATGAAGGTGTTAAGGATGTTAAGGATGAATTGGCTGTCTCGGCCACAGGATTGCTTCAGGATCTGAATTTTATTAGCGACTCGGTCAAATGTGCGTAAAAAAAATGTATTCGAACTAAAGTTGTAGAACATTGTAAACTCGAAAGTGAAAGTGGTCTTTAATTTTCTATAGCATGAACTGTTTGGTTAGAGCATTAGCCTACATTAAACGGAACCATTATTATGGCTATCATCTTGAAACGAAATCCAAAAGGAAAAATTCGTACACACACGTCGTTTTTATGAATTCAAGGGACAATTATGCTAAATTGGAAAAAAATTGAACCACGCGTTTAATTGTGTAAGAAACAAATTTACACATAGAAAAAATGCCGAACGGTATGGTTTTAAGTCTTTAGTTAAAATCAATGGCACAGGTCACAAGTCGAGGCCGAGGCAAGGAATTCAAACCTCGTACTTTCCAATCTAGCCTGCTCAAATGGTACGCGTTAATTATCATTTATACATAAACAATAATTAATTCCTATGATCACTTACTATCAACATTGAGTCCCATACCGCAAGCAATTTGAACAATGAACGAAAGCTAAATTCTGTGGCTTGATTCTAAAAGGGCCAATGTCATAAAGCTTGCTTTTGATATAACTGACTTTGATGCCTTTGTAGAAGTAACATTTTTTGCTGAGAACTTCCGACATTGGCCTCTAAGGTTTCTGCATTATGTCTATTAATAGTAACATACATTGGCACTTTTATTATACGAAAGATAAAGACTAGCCGAGCTCAGTAATACAAGAAATTGACATTGGCCCTTTTAGAACCAAGTCACAGAATTATAGTACCCTATAAATGAGAGATGTGACCCCACTGTTGCAGGGTACAATAGTTTACTGTAATATAAAGCAGATTCCGTACCTATATGTCGGACGCAGCGTGAGCAGAATTAAGGATACAGTATAGTTCACTTGACTAGGTGGTAAAGAGAAAATCTGCTACAGTAGTCTGAAAACCCCTAATCCTAATACGAGACGCTTAACTCTCAAGATACAGGGCGCTGTGTAAAGTGTTCAAAAAACAATTCCTGGCAAAGAACTTCACTCAATACGAATCACTAATAAATAAAAAAATAATAAAATAATAAAATCTCCTCCAAAAAATTAATAATTCAAAGAAACTGGGGTATGATCAAATATAATTACAATCGTAATTATAACCAATCTCAAAAGCAGTCTTCTTTCGAAACATTTTATCTGCGGTTTTGTTGATCCCTAAGGCAGATCATTCAACGCTCCCGTTGATAATCACCAGGACCATCAGAAGCTTTCTCCGTTGCATTCGCCAAAAAGAAAGAGAGTTCCTGTTTTCCGTGTTTTCATCATTGCACACAAAAAAGCAAACGGTTAAACACAGTGCATTAAAGAAATAAATCTCTTCTCACAGGAAACACTAAAGAATTTGAATTGCTGGTAATTCTAAGAATAGTTTTATAGAGCAAGATGGTATAAAAGTTTCACTGCTTCCAGGATTTTTGGAATGATGTTGTACGTACAGGTTTACGACGTTCCGCTTTGAATCTGTAAATTTTGTCGAGTAAGTTACAGACATCCGAACTAATTATTAACAGATCTGAATGTCACTGAATTGTTGTGGATACTAACAGAACACAACTACGCACTTTCCATCCGGACTCAAACGAGATCCAACGAACCAGGATAAATCTAAAACCTAATCTAATAGCAATATGTGGTTCGCACATTGACGGAGAAAGTACTCAAACCTAGACGTATGTTCGCCATCAAACGGGAAACAATTACATCCAGGAAACTGTTCTTCAGAATAAGCTTTTGTTTGTTTTAGCCTGTCATAAACCTACGCCAGGGAAACAAAGGCTTCAGTATTTTCCAAACGAAGAATTTGTCACTTTATGCAAATGGTACGTACACTAGATTAAACTTCTATGAGTAAAACATCTTATAATGGCTAGTAATTTTTCCAACATGAAAACTGTAATCACATGCTTTTTCTAAATTATCATAAATCAGTAAGCAAGATACCAGTAGACTACTTTTGTTATGCATTAAAATTGGATTAAAAATTTCGCTACCATGTGTAAAGAAGGTTGCCAAATATTATTAAACCAATTGCAATTTTCTTTGACTCGCATAGACGTGAGTGGGTAGGTGGTTTCTCTGGCAACATTGTAATTTTAACTAAGTGCATCTTTGAAGCAGCTAAGAGTAAAAGCTCAGTAATTTCCTGCATTAAGAATGCAGTGTTTGTGGTTGGGAGCCACTCATGAATTCGAGTTTTATCAGTCTGTAAATAATTCTCCACTTACAAAGTTACACTCCATCATTCGCAAGAAAAACAAACGTTGCAGCAGTCAGGAGCATTTAAAATGCACTTGAAACTCCAAATGCTTTACAGCTTAAATCTGCTTTCACATTACTTATTCCTGTCCACTCTGCGCTAAACGAGAAGCAAAAGTCATTCTTTGTGGGTTTCTTCCTATTTAATATGCAATGATAGTGAACATTCTAGCTTCTGCTTAAAAACGAGTGAACATTCAGTTGTAAACCCCGATATTCATTGATATTTTGAAAATCTTTGTGAACTTTAAGTGGGTGAAGTATTGATAATAATGGTTCAAACGTTTGTGTTTACATGCTCAGTGATTCAATGAACAAACTCACAAGCGTTACCGTATATCTTGTACGGCAAGTGGAAAAAGCATTAAGATAGTCCTGCTATTAACACGGAATCTTTTGATTTCTTTTTCACAAGTGTATTTTTACGGTGTTTTTAAATGATCAAAATGGACAGTTTATCGCATAGCGCTTACCTGTTCCCCTCCCGCCATCTTTCAAGAAGAAGAAGAAGAAGAAGAAGAAGAAGAAGAAGAATCATCATACATAAAAATCGAAAGCGCTATCAAATAAGTTAACTGTCGATAACGCTCACTTCTATATCTCTTTGGATAACAAATTCTGGGAAAATCATTATTCAAACCTGCATCTCCTGAGAAAAATACCCTTGTAACACCAATATCTATCGTGGTCCTAAAGTACATCAAAGAATTATATGAGTAAGTGAAACAGCGAATAATGTCAATGTCAATGTTATTATTCCGCATGTACAGCAGGTGTTTATTTTGCAAGTTGATTTACTGTAAACTCAACCGTTCGTATTACCCAACTGTTAGATGTATATCTTACATAAAGTAAAAGTACAGTACCGGTACTGGTGCACAGCCACAAAAATAAGGTCTCGACAGGTCCCCGCTCCCTGTAGTACGCGTTATCGAGAGTTGATCGTAGTTCCAAAATATTAACTTTATACAAATGAAGATGTAATGATATTTACAACCGAAATTGAAGAAAGCAAAAAAGTTTTCGAACTCAATCAACAACACTACTAAAAGTAAAGAAAATATACATAAATATATACAAAATACTTTTTATATGTTGTAGGTTAAATTTTATTAACGGATAAATTGAAATATTTCACTGCCGGAGCATGTGTATAATGAAGAATCCATCTCCATAATTGCAAAGGTCATTCATCTCTGTACGGCGTAATAACAAACTAAATTATTATCATGTTACTCTCAGTTCTTAAACAAAGGATACGGACATACAATGTATTAAGGACAATGCAAGTAGACTGACATCTGTGCCATGCCAGAGAGAATCAGATACATTAAGGCTTAATTAAACCAACAAAAGAATGACACAGTGAATAACAAAACAATTACATCTGGCCTTCGTCTCACTTCTCATTAAATTTTAGTAGAACTACAAACTGAATTTTTTGAACGGATATAATACGCTCTCATGCAAAATGGGTAGCATTAAGATGTGGTTCAATTTATTAAACAACTGATCTCAGTAGTGTATGAAATAATTAATGAATGCACAATAAGGTGCTTTAGTAGATCTCACTCCTACCTACTTAGCAGGTACGGCATTCCTGGCAACCGAGGAATCCCCTTCCAAATATTTCACGAACAACCGCTAATGAGGGTCACTCGTGTGGGAAATCGCAGAGACTTCAGATACACTCTCTTTCTACTTCATTATCGTATCGGTGGAAATCGACAAAGCTCCGTTCGACTCTAAGGTAGTATCGAGTGGAAGCTAGGGAAGTTAGAGTTGTCAAGTTACGGAAAAATTACATGTTCGGTAGGGTTGACTAATTCCAGTGCACATAATTATGCATTTGCTTCATCCGGCCAGCTCCCTCAACTAAACCGAATAACTCATATGAAGGGATGTAATAAAGCATTTCGATATTATAATAAATTCATAAATTGGCCTACATGGTTGAGTAATGGCCTATGGGCTGCAGAGTCAAGAGTCAAACCCAGAAAATGTTTACAGACTTATCAGAACATTGTCTATGGCTGTAAAAATGTCGGATTACTCAAATAACTCAACAGTAAGAAAAACAATGATATATTTAAATATTCAACAATAGGGCAAAGGTCGGAGCAATTTTCCAATGTAATATATAGATTAAACATGATTTTATATGCCCGCATTTAACGAAACATTTCCGAAAATGTTATAGAAGATAATGAAATATACCACCGTAAATCCCCCCTCCCCCGAGGAATTCATAAGGCTAATTACTAGGGCAAGGCAATTAATAAAAAATACGGAAAGAATTCAAAATAGAAACTGCATTGATGGGAAAAATAGTAAAAAATTTACAGAATTAAAAAAAAAAAAATTAGGCCAAGTTCTTGTCATTAGTATTTTTTTTACAAGAACTGAGTTGATTTTAGAGAGCAATTTAATGAATGACTGTTTAATTTCAATTTACAATATAAAACACTCTTAATTTATTACTAACGACTTAAGTAAATAAATGCTACATGGATACTCTAACAATAATAATAATAATAATAATAATAATAATAATAATAATTCTTTATTGCTAGAACACATATTACAATGGTTGTTTATAATAAATTTGAATGAAGGATGAAAATTTGGAGTAGATTCTCAAATGAAAACGATTATCTATTGTCTGAAAGTAATGATTTGTACCTCCACTAGAGCTTTTCTTGGAATTGAAGAACAGTTGAAAATGCACATCTCTTAAACGGAGGTAGTAAGTCTACTTCGTTTCCTATTGACTTTATATACTTGAATCTTCATATAAAAAAAGAAGATGCAAAATCATTAAATACCTTTCGATGACCCGAGTTCTACAGCCAACGAGAAGCCATTACAAGAGCGATGTTATTTACCTCTGTAGAAACCTGTTAGGGTCGGTCTTATCTAGGATTTTAAATGGACATAGCGCACTTGGGGCCTCCTTTCCTGAGTCCATATCACTACATGGAATTTTAGGAATATGTGACGAGAATACAGAGGATGTTGAACATTTTCTATTTGACTTCTTTCGTAAGCCAAGTGAATGGATTCGTTCAAGTTGTGTGTGTGTAATATCAATATCGTACAAAATTTTGTATAGTAGCGTTCCAAATCTTTCCATATATTTTAATACACGGGAATAAGGATTTATATTAGTTTTTTTACAGTTGCACAGTGTAAGAACCTGCTTGATCTTGTTAAACATCAAGTCGCCCAAATTTACTCACCAAAACGCGTTACATCATTATCATCACCATTGATGTTGTTGTTATTGTTATTACTGTTATTATTATTATTATCATTATAAGAAATATTTACAAAATTTCTATAATGGGTACAAATATTAAAACAATTTCACGCACAAATCTGAGTTATATTTTTATCCAAAGGAGGATTACCAGATGAATTTATCGTGAAAAAAGGTCCATATTTCCAAAACAGTGATTTATCATACTGAGCCTTTTTGAAAAATTATCTCAAAACAAACGTTAATTAAAGACAAAAATGGACGGGAAGAAAGAGTACAACTTACAGTTTCTTCAGAATGGAGCACCATAATGAGCCAGAAAATGCTCTTACCTGTAAGAAAAAGAAAAAAACATTTTTTACAAAAATAACAAATACTGAACAAGAATAAAATGTATGCCTACAATATCGTATGATAATACTTAAGTAATTAGCCTAAAAATAGTTTTGAACTCAATTGAAACAGCAGCATATATTACTTCTAGCTTCAGTTCTCTTTCTTCCTTTTTATTTTTCACATCATATTCATTCTATCTTCAGTCAAGAGTAGCGCTTATGCTCTCAACAGGTGAACCCTGCCAACATAATCTTCACCGAAATCAGACTGACTGAAGATGAAGCGTATAAGCGCCGAAATTCAAATCTACTAATACGTCACAACTGGCTGTTTGCTGGAGGAAGAACAGGAATATATCTACTTGACTTCGTATAAAACTACAGCATCAAGCCTGTTCCATGAAACACAAGTTATACGAAAGAGAGCTTCATTGGAATATAAAGATAAGTGTTAATATCAAATTATATTAATTTTGTTTATACCAATCATAGCGACATGCGACATATCAGAATACATTGACCTTCATCAAACTATAGATGCAACCATTAGTTAAAATCACTATAAACACAGCCTTATTGCTGTAATGAGTATTTATAAAATATCATTAAAATTAGACTACTATTGATACTAAATAAATATAGGCCTAATTATCAGAATCTTACATTTAAAGACATATATTACGAAAACTTCTAATACTGACTTTGTAATTATTAAGAGTTATTATCAACGCTGAGCTCATCGTCTTTATGACGGTGAACAGGCATATTTTTAGACATTGATCTATAATGGATCATAATCTAATATATAAAGTCGAATGTGTGTTTGTGGGTATGTTTGTTCCTTATACAAATCTACATTTCTTTACCAATTTACACGGAATTTTGCACACATACCCAGTTAAGTCCGGAAAGTATAGCGGTCAACATTAAAATTGAAACAAATCAGTCCTTCCCTTGAAAATTATATAATTTCTGAGAATATTATACTGAAAAACAATGAAATGCTGTTCAGTTCACATGACAACCGTGTATTGTTTACTTTGATAACATTGGGCCTTGGCAACTGGATTTTAACGAATTATGATTGAATCGATGCAATATATTGGGGAAAATAATTACTGAAAAATGAATTACACGAAAATAAAGCAAAGTGTGATGCAGTCACACAACTTTCTCTACCCTAGACATAAGAAATATTTTCTCACTTCACATTTTGATGTAGAATAAGAGGTCGTATTGCAGGTACAACTTAAGTGTGTGAGTATGCTATATCAGAAGTCGGTAAATAGTCAGTTATCCATACCTGTAGGCTTTGTATTAGTTGAGATTTATCATAGGCCCTAAGCATGGGATGGAACATTTTGAGTCCTATACTCGCAGTATATTATGTCCCGGGTTTTAGGGGAGGAAAGTATGAAAGTGATACTGCATTTCTATTTTATTTCAGCCCCGAAAGGGTTGTAACATGAGAATGAGAAATAAAATTTTCTGTCAAGTCAATACAATCTTATGTAATTTATGTTTCTTCTTATTTCAACCCCTCCCAGGCATGATGTGTAGAAGCAACGGAATGCAGCATTCGACATCCTCTATGAGCCCGGGCGACGCCGGGCCTTTTCAGCTAGTTTATAATAAACTTTAATTGGTTATATATTTATTTTATAAAGCAATACCTTAAACCAATAAACAAACAAATTTATAATTGAATAAATTAAATAATATTAACCTTTATAAACTTAGACTTGATTATTTAGTATTGTATTCCTGAGCTTCCTCCTTCCTGTAATTTTATTGAACTTATGAAAGTGGTATATTAGGCAGAACCTCTCCATATTGCTTATAAATCCGTAACTGTCTGCATCTCAGACTACTTTTACAACAGCTGGAAGAATTTTCTGTCTTAACCCTTTCAGAGCTGAAGTTATAGGCCTATATATACACACACACACATACAATCAAGTAAATGTATGAGTGTGCTAAGTTTCAAATCAATGGGGAATATTCTAGTGACACCACTGGTTTCCATGCATGATAATCGTAATGTCTGAACAAAAATCCTAACATTTTACACAAAGCATTAATCTATTAACCCTATTTATTTGATTTTATAGTATTTTTATGTGATGCATTTGTAAGTCAACAGCAGTGAAAATGTTAAAAATTTGACTATTTAATGTGTAAGAAGGTACCAATGTTAGTATGTCACGGTACTTAACACCTTTTGATGGTTAGAGTGAAGCTCTTTATTTGAATATTATCACCACTTCATTCAAATTATGAGTTGGGATTTTCATGACGGTATGAAGAACACAACTCCTTTTATTAAAGAGTGCCGCTGCATGTAAATCTGCGATAAGAATCAATGTTTGGAACATTGCTTTACAGAAGACTACAGAGATGACATAAATTGTTAGACTTAATATGCATGGGCAAATACAGTAAAAAAAGTAGAGCAGGGCGTCTCGCCTCAGTCCATTCTAGATATGACAACAGCCTCCACCCATAAGATACAGACTGTATTATCTTCCTTATATAGAGTCAATCGCAAAACGCTTCCTCTATCTATAGGAAGCAAACAAACAAATGAGCCGGCTCTAGGTATTTTGGCGCCCTTTAAATTGTCACCTCAATCATTTCATTTGGGCCATTTGATTAAATAAGTTCTCTAGCCTTGGTAAATGGTTAGATAAAATTCATTTGAAATGCCCTAATTTGAGAAAGGATTGTATTTATGAAGACGTTTACAACACATCTAGATGTATGGAAATTAAATTTTTTAAAAATATATCTAATTGAAAAAGTTACTTTCATATTTACAAATAAGAAACTACTCTACATTTTTATTTTTAGGGATTTAAAAGAAGGGGAGAAATTTAATTTTGATAAAAGAAGATTAACTTGTATTATTCCTTTAATAATCAAAATGTTTGTACCATTATTGATATTATGAGTAAGAAAAAGTCGCGTTCTTTTTATTATTATTATTGTTTCCCGCCCTAGGCGGCTGCCTAGCCCTCCTATATGGACTAACTGGCCCTGCAAAGAAAGATGACTAAATCGAACCTACGAATTCAGATTTATTTGTGTACTTCATACCAACGGAAAAGCTCGACCAACAAATTAAAATAAAATGCATAATTAAAACCATCTGCTCAGCAATCATTAAAACATGCAGCCTAGGCCTTTCGACACTTATGTCATCCTCAGGGCATATTGGCGTACTGGTGCTGGTTCAAATTAAAATTACCTGTAGTCTTGCCATATTGATAAAATAATTAAAATCTTCAGATGGTTTTAAAAACTAGCACCACACATTTTACAGGATCAATAAATAATAACAAAATCGACAAAATAAGTGAAAAAAATTAATGAACAAACTAGAATTTCAATGTTGTTATTTCCGAAGGCGTTGATACAAGAGAGAAATTGTGCTAGAACATACTGTTCATAGCAGATAGTGTGTTTGGATATTCAAATTCAGGGAACATCACTGCTGCTATTGATCACAGGATCCACTACACTAGTTATCACGGAGACGTCTCCTACTTGTAGTTCGTGACTTTTGTCTTGTTAAAACAGATCGATACTTTGAAATATTGTTCCCCAACCTTGTACATAATGCGAATTTAAAGTAGCCTATTCATCTTTATCTAGTACTAAACACTATTTTTTCCTTCCCATGATGACATTTTAAAACGCTTTCCATCTGGTTTATTTACTAAGGTTAATCTTATCCATGAAATAGAACGATTCATCTTAATTATAATTTACTATTAAATAAAAGCTATATGAACTCAATTCGTAGAAATAAATTTATGTTTTTTAAAGAAAACTTAACTATAACTGAAGGTAATGAGTAGGGCTCGGACTTTTAGGTGCTTATAAAAACGAAAATATTTATTTTTTATGTGGTAAAAAAGTCAAAAATATGTTTAAAAAATATAAAAATATTTTATTTATTTAACCAATATTTACAGAAGTACTCATCTAGTCATTCTAGTCAGCAAGTGTAGAACGTGATATGTGGTAAAATATGTAAAAAAAATTAAGTTACCAAAAATATTTATTCAAATAAGAAATATAAAAAATATTTATTTTTATGTGATATGCAATTCAGTATTTTAAATCCAAAGGTCCCAACTGGAACTTTGACAAAGTCCAGAAATCATAGGTAATAGCAAAAAAAATATGTATTTACCTAAAAGTCCGAGCCCTAATTATTATTATTATTATTATTATTCAACTGAGGGTATCTGTGGACTAATGATCACTCGATTTTTAAATTCAGGCCTGTACCCAGAATTCAAGATGAGGGTGGACAAAATATTTCTCAAGATAGGCTAGGGTTATACTATGGAAAAATACTGAATTTGGGCATGACGTAAAATAAAATCGTTAAATGCAAAATACTATGCACAATTAATATTACCTGAGAGTTATTTGTCTAGTGGCACTCATACATGTACTGGAGAGTATTTCCAATTCGGAGGTTTAGAGACATAACGACGTAGGCCTATCTGCATAAGGATTTACCAGTTAGATACGTCGTTATGTCTCTAAACCCCCGAATTAAAAGCACAAGAAAGTGCCCTTAAGCTTTACTTTAAAACAACAGGCCTACACCCAAAAACTTCTAGTACAATTTAATCCTTCTCTCCTTTAAAATGTTATATTTTCTCGGAGTTTTCCCATTTTCATGTCCTTTTTTTTCTGCTCTTCTCAAATGCTAAATACACTAAATTAGCTATTCTTGAGTGAGTCACGCTAAGTCTTGGAGCCTGTTAATTCTTTTAAGAATAGGCTATAGGAACTAGATTGACAAACTGCTGTACTATGTGCAAAAGTTCTTACCGTACTGCTGCTAACATGTTACAACAATCTTGAAAGGCGTTCCTATTCTTGTCACTTAAATCTCTTCGATGTTAAGAGATTTTTCAATGCTTGTCTTATGCAGGAAGTTCTTTGCAATTTTCATATTATCTTCTACACTTGGAATGCTAATGGGCGACTAAATGAACTGAATTAAAAAGATGACTTTATTATAAGCAATACCGAAAAGCAGATTTGAGGGTGGGCGGGATATGAACTCTGACCACCCTGGCCTCTCTTTGATTACGGGCCTGTGTAAACTGTTCATAGAATTAAGCTACGTTAACTCGAAACCTCGGATCAGTACTTGGACGACAGCTGCCATCGCCTCTTGATATTTCAGAAGATCCACCGCAAATCGGTTCCAAGCAAATCTGTGTAGTTCCAGGCTATTGTTGTTAGAACTCCAAAAGCCCTTCAAAAAAGTAATTCAGCGATAATTAATTATTAAGTGCCAGTATGGTACTTTATGAGATTGTGTGTGGGGACGAAAAATGTCTGTCCGTCTGTCTGTCTGTCTGTCTGTCCGTCCGTCCGTGTGTCTGTACGCGCGATAACTCAAATACGCTTTGTCGAATTTTAATGAAACTTGGTATACACGTTTATAATGTCCATGGGAAGAACCCTATTGATATTGAACCAAATCGGTTCACCGGTACCGGTGTAATGCCCAATTTAGTGCCTATTTTAATAGATTATGGCGCCTTTCTAATAGAAAGGCGCCATAACTCAAATACGCTGTATCGGATTTCCATGAAACTTGGTATACTCATTTATGACGTTCATGAGAAGTGCCCTATTGAATTTGAACCTAATCTGTTGACCGGTACCGGAGTAAACCCCAATTTAATGTCTACTTGAAAGGCGCAATAACTCAAATACGCTTCATCGTATATTTATGAAACTTCGTATACGCATTTATAATGTCCATGGCAAGACGTCTATTTATAATAGATAAAATCGGTTGACCTGTTTCGGAGTAATGCTCAATTTAGTGCCTATTTTATGGTAATATACGTATTCGAAAGAATTTATAAAAAAAATGAAAATCAATGATCTTGACAACACTGCCTATTGTTTTACTGTTATCTTATAAGGCCTTGGAAATTAAAATACAGGTAGCTATGACAAAAAACACTATCGATTTACAAGCGCTTATCCAACTAGACCGTTAAAATGACCCCGGTGGCCGAGATGGTAACGCTTTGGCCTCACATTCTGGAGTCCATGGTTCAAAACCCGAAACCGGCCAATTTGAATTTTTTTTTACATTTTTATGTGAGTGTGCGATTGTCATGATATCACATATCTGTACAGTTCAGGTGATGCTGGAAGATTTTAATATCATTAAAAAAAAAAAACTAGACCTTTGCTCTTCCGTAAGCCCTGCTTAATGAATAAATCTGGAGCTTAACTTGGAAATCAATTTAAAAAAAAAACATATTCTGCATATCATAATTGCAGTCATAACTGTTTAAACAAAAACATACTGGCACTTTGTTACATCAGTTTACCTGATTTTATTTAAAGATTTAAAAACTCAAATTAGGGAACAAATCATGCAAATTGTATACTGAACTAAATAAATAGTGCTGATTCGTGCTAATCATGTAAACAGAATAATCGTGAACGAGCAAAAATTAAACAAAAATCGGGAACGAATCTTGAGTAAAGGTGATGAAACAAGTTATAAATATGTTAATTACGGTACCTTTTTCCTGCGATTTAGCGAGTCGCGAAATTTTCGGGTTCCTAATGATCACTGGTGTTATTGAAATTCTACAAGGAAGCATTTGGACTTAGAGTCAGGAATCTGAGGAACTGGAAACACTTTAAAGTAGCTTTGAAATGGAACGGGCTGATAATGTCTAATCAAGAACAACATCCTAAGAACAAACTGTTTACTGTCATTACTTTTTATCATTCCTGTTTGAATTCCTTTAAGGTAAATGCACCCTAGTTGTTTTTTCACCTTTTCTAATTTTATCATATAGAAGTACGGTAATTTATAGAGCAGACCATTCGCATGTATACATTTCCTATACACTCGTATAAAAGATAGGTTTCCAATTTTCCGCAGAGAGGAACAAGTGCACCGCGAAAATAGAAAAAGTTTAAAATGCGTCCTTATTTTATAGTATTTGTTATTGAGATTTCAAATTATTACTGTAAATTTTTTCCCGACACATATTAATAGCTTATATCCTAGTCAATACCAATGTTGAATATCTGTTTGAAAAAACTTAAAACTTTGGCGTGTTATAAACACCTATACTGTCATATATGGTGTTAGGGGTTTGGAATGCCATCATTTCATATAATTATTAATAATTATTAAAATCATTAACTCGCGATCTAACATTAAAAAAAGGTTTATAGAGGAAAATGCTTGATTTTAAATTTCCTACGTGTTCTCACTGGTCATATATTTGGGTGCACTTAGAACAATAAAATCATACCCAGGGTTGCCAGATCAGAAACGTAGAACAGTCGTACCAATATCCGAAAATAGTCGTATGCTAGTTAAAACTGTCGTATGCTTTGTGAATTTTCAGTATAATGAACATATTGCGTTAATAATAATAATAATAATAATAATAATAATAATAATAATAATAATAACAATAATAATAATAATAATAATAATAATTAATAATAATTTGGTATTATGCACCTTACACATGTCATGTAATTGTTAATAAATCATTTTATTTGTAAATGATTAGGCGTGTTTCATTGTCTTCCGATGTGCTAAATTTCATTAAGTACAATAAAATTTAATAAACAGTAGTTGCCACAGTGTTGTAATTATTTCCAATCATATTGATTTTAGCAACATGCTTGCAACAAAAGCCATGAGAAAACAAGCTGGATGCATATCAAAATGTAAAATTCGTCAGTAGATTGATTAAAAAGATATAAAACGCTATGTTAAAAATAGTCGTACAAATAGGCGTACGACTCATGGTTGCGTCGTACGTCGTACAAATCCATGAAATAGTCGTACGTATGGCAACCCTGATCATACCCTAAGAAATACCCCTAATAGCCAACTAACTTTGTGCGTTACATTGGCCAAGATGAAAAAAACAACATTAACAGGTCTTTTAGGATTTTTTAAAAAGATAATGCTCTTTTTTTTTTAATATGAAGTGTTATATGTAAAAATGCTTCCTCCTTTATGTAACATTAGTAAAGTAAATAGTTCAGAGAAAAACGCTGTGTGATTCATTTTTACCCAACAGCAGGCTACTGCTCCAATAGTCGC
Source organism: Ectobius pallidus (assembly GCA_964059195.1). Lineage (NCBI taxonomy): Eukaryota > Metazoa > Arthropoda > Insecta > Blattodea > Ectobiidae > Ectobius > Ectobius pallidus. The sequence goes on along the minus strand of CAXKWD010000378.1, from coordinate 139,436 downwards.
CAGTGTTTTGACTCAAGGCTAGCGAAGACAAAGCGAGCTGAACGCATGGAGGTCCTTCGGAAGAGAAGTGGTCTCTTGCAAATCCAAAACACAACAAAGAATCACATGTTTTGAAAGAAAGTTTGCCTACGGAAAATCACGATGCAATTGAAACCAAACCTATTCCTTCCAATGCCTTGAGGGGTTAAAGGAAACACACTCATTAAAAAGGTCTCAATAGTCATTACTTTGGGAATAGTGCACGAACTGATAGACTCAAACGTTGTCGGACAGCAGAGAAAACATTTAACACAATGACTCGGCTCATATCTTATTTCATGCAGATTATTATTTTTTAATTCAGCTGTATTTTTACTCCTTTGAGCTTCTAAGCCACATCACGAGTTTAGGATCTGTGTCTATACAGTAGGTCATGCAAGTACTGTCAACTATTTTCTATTATTGGCGTATTTTTGTCAGTAAATCTCAACTTATTTTAAATTAAACAAATGTGAAGCAGGATGAAATAGCGAGGATCAGTCATGATAAGTAATAATACAATACGGCATTTGCCTTTACGACTGGGTAAAACACGAAAAACCCCATGTCGAATTGACCGGCGGCACAGGATTTGAACCAGGGACCTTTCGAATGCACGTTCAAGACGTTACCATCTCGGCCAATTCCCTCGGCTGTAAAACATTCTGTAATATTATGGAATATTTTAATTTTCTTTAAAGTTATTTTCTGTACTTTTATTAGAAATTTAAAACAGATATTTAACGAGTTAATTCTTCTTGCCGATAGGCTAAAGCAAGTAGGCCAAAAGAGCAGGTTTCAAAACACAGAGGGAGGAAAATTTGCACATACGGTACATGATTCTGCATGATTGGCAAGGTTTTAAATCAAACTTTACGACGCTTAATTCAAGGGATGGGAGTCATCCTTACAAGGAAGATAATTGCCGCCCTCACGGAAGCTGGGATTCTGTTCGCATCTAAGGAGAGGCTATCTCATGAATACTGTATACGTTATGCTAATATGCAATTAGCAGAAATACTTGCTAATTTTGCTGTAATTTATATTTGCATTACTAACAATACCTTGAATAAACAAGGAATTCCGTTGCTTCGTAGTACATTCTTAACAACGTTCTGAGTAAATAAGGAATTACATTACTCCATAGTAGGCCTACTGAGTACTACAGCGGAGACTTGGGTAAGTAGGCAGTAATTTTGGTATTATACTTTTCTTCTTCCATTACTCCATGCTATTATAACTGAGTGCTGTAATGGAGACTCAGCTTCGTACGCCGACCCCATGAGACAACTCAACTCTCAAGAACATACCCAATCCCATTCCAAATATTCCTACAGACTTCACTACAAACTCTACCCTAAAAGGGTCAAGTCATAAAAATTTCTTTTGAGATAACTGACTTTGAAGCCTTTGTAGAAGTAACATTTTTTGCTGAGAACTTCCGACATTGGCCCCAAAGGTTTTTGTATTGTCTATTAACAGCAACAGACAATGACACTTTTTATACGAAAGATAAAGACTAGCCGAGCTCAATAATGCATAGATCTTGACATTGAAATAGAAACTGACATTGGCCCTTTTAGAACCAAGCCACAGATATACAGACTACACAATGTTGCGAGGATACATCTAATCCTGATGCTAAATTTATTATAGGGGTTTTAAGTTAACCAAGACTTTGAAATGCATAGTTATTAACGAGATTTCAGTTTTCTTCACAAATAATGCTAATTTTTCCCCCTTTTGAGTCCGAGTGGTATCCATATTAGCATAATATTATGAAGATCAATGCCCAGGTTCGATTGCCTACTTGGTTAAAATTTCTTCTAAAGACTATAAAGAAACAGCATAGAAACTCTAAGAAGGGTCTTTATAAATTTGCCATACAGTTACACAGAAACACACACTGATTTAATTAACGGTGAACTTCAATGCATGTATCCGGAACACGATTAGCAATTCAATCCAGTGCGCCTTCCGCCTTTACAAGAGTTGATACCCTTGAATAACCAATACGAAATGTAAACATTATTAATCAACCTGATCTCACCGTCTGTGGGGGTAAATCACCTGGCCAACTGGAGGCGAAGATGGTCGACATATCTTAACGAAAGGTAATATAAGTAGGCGAGAAAAAAGATTGCGAATTTCGTATGTCTTAAAATCGGTTATGTATTAAGTACTACAGCAACAGTTGTTGGGACCGGAGTATGGCCTATGGTCGAGGGCTCCGGGGCGGTGGAGGGCCAAAAAAATGTATCAAGTACTAAAGTAGTAGAAAGACCTCAGTAATACAATCTTCTGCTTCTGAAAAATGCAAATCCAAACTATGGGAGGTTATATTTTTCTCTCCACCTGTCCGTTTTGCTCGAATTCTAAATCTTCACCAATGGATCTAATACAAGGCGCATTGAAGATACTTAATTTCACAGAAATTAGAGGTCACTTCAATATTTAATTGAAGTTTAGCCTTTATTAAAACTTCCAAGCAAATGTTCTTAATTTTTTTTTCCAAGAAAGCTAACTTTAATGTAATAAAATCACCTCCGTATCTCATAAATAAATTACATTTTCATCTCAATTTTCTTCCTATTTCAGAAATCTGCAGGATACATTAATTTTATTTAAATAGAAAGTCTATAAAGAACGAGCGATAAGCGAATATGAAAGAGGGTCAACTGTTACAATTAAGGAGCGTACATAATTTCATAGGCATTATGAAGTGCACATACAAGGAATTGTTCCGTTTCTTAGCCCCGCCGGTTCGCCCAGCACTAGCATGTCCTAACCGAGAGTTTCTGTCCTCCCACAACATAGAGCATGTCCTACATCAGGATGGAGCAACGCTAAAGTCCATTGGCCCGCTAGTGTACAGGAAGAGATAACCGAATTTAGCAAATTTTACGAAAGTTATCGTTTCCTTAAATAGGCTGTAAAATGTTCAAATAACTGGACGCTTGGGAACATTCTATTGCACTAGCAGCATAGTCCTACAAGCATAAATTAATCGTAAGTAATATTACAAGGTAATATCTCTTACTAATACTATAGCTGTTTTTGGTAAATGTGACATAAGTCGAAATCGAGATAACACTCAAAAACATGTCTTTAGATTTTTAAATAATACAAAAAGTGTTTTTCAAACGATCACTGTTTTTAATCGCCTGTTTGAGCATAAAACCCATAAGATTTGTCACTATATCTAAGATTAAATATTAATTATACATTGCCCACATTTACTTCGTTAATACTGTATGGACACAATTGAATTAAAATCTTTTTGATAAGTCTTTTAAAAACTTTCAGGTCACTAGTGACTTTAATGCCAACAGGCAGATCACTGTACAGCTTCAAACCATACACCATGATGGATTTGTTGAAACTGTTTAAATTATGCTGAGGAATGCTAAACTTAGTTCTATTTCGAGCACTGTAAGAATGAAAATAACTATATAAGTAATTTCTATGAAAGTGCACAAATTCTAATAGTTTGAAGACGTACAACCCATAGACTGTTAGTATCCTAAAATGTATAAAATAGTCTCTACATGAGGTACGATTGGCATAGGTATAAAAAATTTGAAACCGAAGAAAACGTAAAAATAATAATAAAAATATGCTTAACTCACATTTTCTCGTTTCCACGGGAAAGCAAGAGTAAGATTTGCATATGATTGTGTATCTTTGCTGCTAACCCGCTTGGACGTGATCCACATGTAGACTTTAAGGCTGCAAAGTTCAATTGCATGCATGCCGAGAAGGCAGATGTGAATCTGAGATTTCGTATTCACATGTGGTATTCGTGCAGTAGTGCAGAACTTGTGTTCAAATATAATTACCCTTCGGTGTGCAAGAACAACAGCGATTTTCTAATTCGGATGAGATTTCTCGTCAATCGGCGAATTGTTTATCATTGTTGTTTTAATCACAAATCTAGGCAATCTGGATTTATTTCACTTTTTGTCAAGAAATGGATTAGATTACAATAACTATCTATGTCCTCGGTTTCCTCTCAGTAAAGGCGTAGATCTTTACTTGCGTCTCTGTTTATGGGCAGCATGACCATTGTAGTATATTTCTGTGAGTGGTCGCTGTCTAACACAGAAAGGATACAGAAATATTTATTACTGCTGCTATTAATTTATTGTATTATTGTAAACTAAATTCTATTGCAGGGTTGCCAGATCAGAAACGTAGAACAGTCGTACCAATATTCGAAAATAGTCGTATTCCAGTCATAACTGTCGTATACTTTGTGATTTTTCAGTGTAATGAACGTATTGCGTTATTATTAATAATATTATTAATATTATTAATAATAATAATAATTCATAATCGGTATTTAACATCTTACATATGTCATGTAATTGCTAATAAATCATCTCATTTGTAAATGATTAGGCGTGTTTCATTATCTTCCAATGTGCTAAATTTTATAAAATACAATAAAATTAAATAAACAGTAGTTTCCACAGAGTTGTAATTATTGCAAAAGGAACAGGACTGCTTTCCACTCATATTGATTTTAGCTACATGCTTACAAAAAGAAAACCATGAGTAAACAGAAGCTGTATACATACACACATATACATATATATATATATATATTAAATTCGATAGTAGGCTTGTTAAAAAATATAAAACTCTACGTTAAAATAGTCGAACAAATAGGCGTACGACTCATGGTTGCGTCGTACGTCGTACAAATGTATGAAATAGTCGTAATCTATTGTATTGAATACTCTTCAAATTAAATAAATAAGAAATGCTGTCTCAGCATTGAACACGTTATTGTATTAACCGTTACAGAGCTGAATTTTATATTTATATAAGCGAACATGAACAGAAATAATCAGTGGGTTGCAAGTTTCAAATCGAGTAGGAACATTTTTAGCAAATTAGATGCTATTCATGAATGGCAATTCTAACATGCCTATAATAATACGCAAATTCTAGGTAATACATTATGCTCGTAAACTTATATATCTGTTTTTATAGAACGTTTTAAAGTGGCGAAAATATACGTCAGTAGCAGTGAATTGGTTAACTGCGTATCGGATACTGAGACAGTTTTATTTGGAAACTGAATTACACAACCGGATAAAAAAGCCGGAAAGTACATATTTGAGTTTTATGTTTTGGAAATATAATTTTCAAGGAATATTTATTTTGAAATTTGCTCAGCAAAGAACAACTGATAAATTGTAAATAAATAGTTTTTAATTGGAAAGCCACTAACCAGTGGCAGTAGGCCTATAGGCTAATCATGTCTATCGCGCTTCAATTTACTAATGCCAAAGGAACAATTATAAATTTCAATTTTTTTTTGGGGGGGGGGATCACAGCATACAACAAAAAAATTTGAAAAACCAATTTCATTACTGAACTCTCGTTGGACCACTGATTCATTGTTCTGACATTGTCTGTATTTAAGAGAACTATGCCACGGAAATTTGCACAACTTAAAAATCAATAACAATATTTTTTAAAAATTCCAAAACTTACATCCATAATCCATTTTTTCAATCATGTGAAACTGTAAAATACTCTCAAATGACTTTTAAGTGGACATGCGCACTCAAACACCTTTTTTGCACACCTTAGCTAGTAAGTGTTACTTACGAAAGTTGTTTACATGGATCGTAACTTGACATTACCACACGCAATCTTGTTGCTAGGAGCGACGGGCAGAAAGTGACTTGTTGCTAGGGGCGACGTGCGGAAAGTTACTTTACCGCCCGCAAATTCTTATTTGCGAGCAGAAATGACCAAGGCCTCCCCGCTTTATAAATATTCGGTTGCCATAAACAATAAAAAATGCGAATCCCTTTCTGAAATAAGCACCATTCTTCAAGACTGTATATACATAATATTTCCAGGTATTATCACAATTAATATAATTGAATTGATATAAGTAACCGTCGTGCAAAAAATAGCATGCAACACACGGACCGTAAAGGCATTTTACGGGTCTCGAAAACTGTTTCAATCTGTTTCCTCGACCCGTAAACGTGCCTTTCCGCCCTTGTGTCGCAATATACTATTTTGCACTCCTTAACTAATTAGTGGTACTTACGAACGTTGTTGCCGTGGATCGTAAGTTGACATTCCCACACAATCTTGTAGCTAAGGGCGTTGCGATGCGGTTAAATTACTTACGGTGCGTGCTTGCGCCACGTCATAATTCATTACGATACACTTCATAATACAAGTCTTTATGGACAAAGCCCCCAGGACAAATATTCGGTTCCCATAACAACAAACACATGCAAATCACTTTCTGAAATAAACATCTGTCTTCAAGAATGTATATACATAATATTTTCAGGTAATATCACAATTAATATAATTAAATTGATATAAATAATCATCGTGCAAAAAATAGCATGCAATACACGTGCCGTAAGCGCATTACGAATCTCGGAAAATTGAAAACACTCGGCGCAAGCGCCTTGTGTTTTCAAACTATTTCCTCGATCCGTAATCATGCCTTACGGCACTTGTATCGCAATATACTATTGTACAAGAGTATTTTCGGAGTAACAGGCTCTTTTAGGTAGATTTCGAAGAAAAATCTACCTATTGCAATGGATACCATGTCATGATTTTCGAAAAATTCTTTCATATCTTTACGTTTCATGCTCCCCTAAGTACGAAACCACCGCCCGTTCAAAAAAAAAAATTGTGATATATACTAGCTTAAAAGGCCCGGCGTCGCCCGGGTTTTGTATTTTGTAATTCAAAATTAACTTATGAAGGACTTCCGACTTTCAAATTCTAGGTCCTTATATACGTATTGATAATTTGAAATGAAGAAGAACGACTTATCTCACTAAACTATTCCCGCTGAAAACGCTTGATATAGCTTTTTATGGCTCATAGAGGATGTAGAATTTTGTATCCCATCGCTTCTACACACCAAGCCTGGTAGGGGTTAAAATAAGAAGAAATAGAAATTCCGGTATCATAAAATAGTATTGTCTTTGCGGAATATTTTACTTCTCACTCTCGTGTTACCATACAACCGTTTCGGGGATGAAATTAAAAAGTAAATCAATTTCGCTTTTATACTTCCCTCCCCAAAAACCTGCGATATAATATTATACATTTCATCTTCAATATTTAATTACAGCAATGCTTTATATCAATAGTTTCGTCAAAGTCCCATTTCAATTATTTCCAAACATACCTGATACCAATGCCAACAATACACCGTTGTCATGTGACCTGTGATTTGAGATTGACAATTCTGTGTAAAAAGGGATTAAGTATTCTCAAAAACATTTAATTTTTGGCATTTAAAACCAATTTTTTTCAAAATCCTTTCTTAGTGAGCACCTACATTATGAAACGAAGGTACTGTCAAAATTCCAAGTCTCTACCTGTTATAGTTTAGGCTCTACGTTGATTCCTGTCAGTCAGGACAAAGCCTTTTATATATATATATATATCTTTACACGATAGCGGCCGTAATTTTGAAGATATTTGAACCAAATTTTATTATGCTATTTCTAGGCCCAATAGTTCGGACAAGTTCGTTAATGGGCAAAATTGGCCCAAGGGGATGGTCGGGGGAGGGGGTTGAAATTTTAAAACATTTATATCTCGGCCCCTATGAAGTATAGAGGGAAACTTTGTTTGAATAAATTAGAGTACTCCCTATGGAGTTCACAGTGACACCAACAATTCGGGGGTTTTGGGGGGTACGAGTGGGGGTGGAGGTGAGGGGATAGAAATTCGAAATTTTTGAAACTACGCCTTGTGGGGTATCGTTGAAAATCTCTTGATGAGTACTCTACAAATCAATAACTAGTTTCTTGATAGCTCTCATATGACGCGAGATTTTAATGTTTGAAAATAATAACACTTAAAAGAATTATTATAATATCATAATTTTGTCTTGTTTAGCGGGTTTGCTAATTTTATTCATTGCTGATCTTGCACACGGCCTCCCAGAATATTATATCCTATTCTTGTTGTCAAAACAAATGATTGTAGGCTCTTCCTCTTTACCGAATTCAGTTCTTATTACTGCGGGTTTGCCATGCCAAGGCTAAAAAAGAAGAGTGCTGCGCAGCGATAATAAATTAAACCAAAAACACTTTGAAATCTACCTCAGCCTGTAGGCCTGCCTAAAGGGATTCTTTATTCTGGATTTGTTACAACCACATTTCAACAATATCATTTGCATTTATCTGCTGGCTACTTCTACTGAATTTTTCGAAATTTTCGTCATATTTTCTCAGTTGCTTTTTTTATAGTACGTTCTTCAAAGGTACAAGGTTGGCATTATTTTTATAGAATGAACAAAACAGTGCTAAATCAAATGATACAAAGCACATTAATGCATCAGTAGGCCTAATAACTAATAAATGTTTCTTGTTTTCTGAAAATTGCTAACTTGGTAATTTTGATAGAGTGATATAGGCCCTAATACTGGAAAAAACTATTCCCCGTACACTTCTCATTTTTATTGTACCCGTTCAATAAAGTTGATCAATATGTAAAACATATTCAGTCCAGTGAAAGCCAAGCAAAATTACATGTTACTGAATTAATATATGTTTATACTGCGGAAACTTGAGGTCAGTACCATACTGAGTATGAAGGTGGGAAGGATTATAATTATTTACCCCTATATACGTAGTGGAAAGTGTAATTACAAGAGGGTTTAGAAAAGTGAAGGGAAGATGAGAAATGCCCGCGGGATGTAGGCCGACGGTTTCACTGCGCATGACAGCAAACGTGCTGTAATTTATGCATGAAATCTCGCGAATGTAGGTGTAGCAGGTGTCCACTCGTGCGACTATCGTGTGGCCGTGGTTTTCCGCAGGCCACTGCGCAGTCATGTCCTGGTCTACGAAAGAGAATTTTATGCACGATTATTGTATAATAATGGAAACATTTGAAGTGGCATTCACAACCTTTCCATTTCCATCATTTAATTGTGTAAAGACACTTTCCTGCAAGCTTCATACAAGACAACTTTCAGCAAAGGTGTTTTACAATTCTGTAGTTCTTTCGGATTAATTAACTCCGAAAGAGTGGAGGACAGAAACTGTTTATCTAGAGGAAATGAGGGAAGTTGGTTGGTTGGTATATGGTTATTTAACGACGGGGATGTACTGCAACTTAGGCCTGTGACCGTCGCCGGTGTGCCGGAATTTTGTCCCGCAGTAGTTCTTTTACATGCCAGTAAATTTACTGACATGGGCCTGTCACATTTATGCACACACAAATGCCATCGACCTGTACCGGGATCGAACCCGCAACCTTGAGCACAGTAAGCCAGCGCGATACTAACTGCGTCAGACAGGCCGACAAGAAAGGAGGAAGTGTAATGAGCTAAATTAGAGGTTTTTGCCATCTTCACAAATTTATGAATTCAATTAGGCTCTTCAGCCCAAGGGTCATAGCGGAGGCAGAAAACTGAAACACGAAACTACCTTTCATACGGACCTAATTTATATGATATAATGTTCCGAATGTTAGTTTTAACTTTAGTAACATTGTTTATAAAACATAAACAAATCGTTGGACGAAACATTAATTTTGTTCAGGTAAAAGTAATAAAACAACCAAAATTAGATTTAGTTTTTACACGATTTTTAGGTAGATTTTCGAAGAAAAATCTACCTATTGCAATGGATACCACTTTATGATTTTCGAAAAATTCTTTCATATCTTTACGTTTCATGCTCCCCTAATACGAAACCACCGCCCGTTCAAAAAAAAATTTTGTGATATATATATATATATATAGGCTATTTATATATATATATATATATATATATATATATATATATATATATATATATATATATCTTTAAACGATAGCGGCCGTAATTTTGAAGATATTTGAACCAAATTTTATTATGTTATTTCTAGGCCCAATAGTTCGGACAAGTTCGTTAATGGGCAAAATTGGCCCAAGGGGGTGGTCGGGGGAGGGGGTTGAAATTTTAAAACATTTATATCTCGGCCCCTATGAAGTATAGAGGGAAACTTTGTTGGAATAAATTAGAGTACTCCCTATGGAGTTCACAGTGACACCAACAATTCGGGGGTTCGAGTGAGGTTGGGGGTGGGGGTGGGGGATGAAAATTCGAAACTTTTGAAACCACGTCTTGTGGGGTATCGTTGAAAAGCTCTTGATGAGTACTCTACAAATCAATAAATGGTTTCTTGATAGCTCTCATATGACGCGAGATTTTAATGTTTGAAAATAATATCACTTAAAAGAATTATTATAATATCATAATTTTGTCTTGTTTAGCGGCTTTGCTAATTTTATTCATTGCTGATCTTGCGCACGGCCTCCCAGAATATTATATCCTATTCTTGTTGTCAAAACAAATGATTGTAGGCTCTTCCTCTTTACCGAATTCAGTTCTTATTACTGCAGGTTTACCATGCCAAGGCTAAAGAAAAAGAGTGCTATGCAGCGACAATAAATTAAACCAAAAGCACTTCGAAATCTACCTCCGCCTGTAGGCCTGCCTAAAGGGATTTTTTTGTACATCAAACCGACTTTAAACTGTGTTCATATATAGGGCGCGCCAATAAAATGTACCTGTTTTTAAATACACATAAGTTAGAGAATAAATTACATAACTCAATTATAAAAATACAGACATGGAGAACAAAGATGGGAAAACCATCTGTTAAGAGCAACATATTCAATATTTCCACCTGCAAGGCCCATACAACGATTCAAACGAAACCCGAAATTGTGTATCACTCTAGCACACATTTCCACCGGAATTGCACGAATAAATTTTTCGATTCTTCTCTTGAGCTGGCAGATTGTGTTCGGGTGTCGTGTATACACATGTCTTTTGTGTAGCCCCACAAGAGGAAATCTGCGAATTGTCTTTGGTGTTGGAACTTCCCGAACATGGAAGTGATTGCGGAATCTCCTATGTGTCTCTACCATACATTTTGTTTCCAAATAAAATTTTACTATTATAATTCTCTCTGGCGTAGTAAAAACCATTGCAGAATTTCTCCCAGGCTTGCACAACAATGTGTAGAAAAGAACAGAAAGTTATATTACCAACTTCACGAAATATTAAACGAGAAAAACAGGTACATTTTATTGGCGCGCGCTCAAATGTAGCAATAGCAAATACTTGCAGGGTTAGCTAGAAAGTAATAAGAGCAACATTGACATGGTCAAATTATCCGCTTTAATGACACCAATCGTATATAGGGCACATTCTTTCACGATGTACTCTAAGATAAAGAAACAGTTTGGACTGCATTGTTTTCTCTGCGCAAAGTAATCCTAACTCAGTAAATAAAAATCCCACAATTTCATTAGATTCCATTTGCAGCGAGGCACGAAATGGATCCCAGGGCAGACAAGATTGAGACGGATGGAATTAGTTCTCTAGTTTCCCCCCACAAGATAAGTGTTAAAACACAGCTGACGTTGGGAAGCAGGATGGAAGATTGGCCGGTGTGTTATTAGAAGATTGGACTTACACAGTGTGTGCCAGAAACTGATTAATCATTTTGTTACCATATAATACTGTAAAAAGTTGCAATCTTCAGTTGATAAATTATAATTAGAGCTCGGAAGTTGATGATCTAAGAATGCCTGAAAAATTACCTTCAAAATGACCTTAAATTTATGAATATATGGCATGAAAAATAAAAATAAAATGACTTAATATTGCTAAGTATGTACTTAAAAAAGAAAATATAATTATATAGTAGTATAATAATAAATAATAAACAAAGGACAAGATTTAAGTATTTTATAATACCACTTTTGGTATGTTTTCTATGTTTAATCATTTGTATAATGAGTCAGCTAGTTAGCATAGGCCTATTTTTCATTCATAAGTTCACCAATAAGCTAATCTGTTAAGTTTCATTTTTTCTTTATTTAAACTGCGTAGTTTGGTGCCTTCTAATTTGTTCTGTAAGACATTTGTAAATGCATGAATTCATTATTTATATAACTTATGTTATTCTGTGTACGCTAATTACAAGTTGGCCAGACTTTAAAATAAATATTAAGGAATGCCTCATAACTAAGGAATTATGTCTGCAATGCTGGAAAAGTCCATTCTGAAGACAAAATAGGAAAGAATGCAAGGAAAGAATGAAAAATTACAAAAAAAAAAATCAATGCAAAATATAAGTATGCTATTTTTGTTCATTTTGAGGAGAGACTAATTTATACTAAATTCTGCATTGTCTGTGATGTCTCAGAAAAAAGACATTTCATTAACTTCCGAGCCCTAATTATAATACAGCATGGTCCCACAAACTCTGCCTAATATGGACCGAAAGGGCGCCTAGTTTCCGAAATACCTAATGTCAGAAAACGGCAAAATACAAAAATTTAATGGATACTGTTTAAAGTAAAGTAAGAGCAAAATGACGGGAAATGAGTACAATTACTCATCTTTATTCCGTTCCTTTATGTTAAGGGTAGAGAAAGTAAACGCCGTGATGCTTCTGCAACTTCACTAGCATTTGTGCAATGCGTGTTGTCTAAACACCACTGTGCAGGCGACGTGACTTCGAAGCATAATCGTGTTGCCCCTGATTCCGCCCGGCAACTTCTCCTACTTCGCTGTGCTGCGTGTAGTATAACCGAACACGTCAGGCGTTTTCAATGCAGAGCTGCAATTCCTGTGTTTGATGTTAAATTTTTCAAGCCTTGGGTTTACAGCTATTAAGAATAGCTATTTAAAATTGTTAGTAGATCAAATTGAAATTACAATTCAATAGACTCTGTTCCTACTCTTCCCTTCCCCCCAGAAATATGTAACGCTACATAAATTCTGCAGTCTTCATCGGAACTAATTGAACTTAATATATACTAACTTACTCTATGACAATAGAGAATTCCTAAGCTGGCTAATGGAATATTATCTATTTTATGGAACCCGGAGGTTTATTGCCGCTCTTATCTGAGCCCGCCATTCAATCCTATTCTGTGCTAACTCCATTCAACCATCCCTCGCAAATCCCACTTTCCTTAAATCCATCCTAATATTGTCCTCCCAACTACGTCTAGGTCTTCCAAGTGATCTTTTCCCTTCGGGTCTACCTTTGAGATGTCTTTCCTCCCCCTTTCATTCTCCGTGATTTAATTACCCTTATTATCTGATAAAACGTCAGCTCGTTACTGGAAATGTAGGTATCAACGTGCAGTGGCTATTACGTGACACGCTGCCAGTGAACAGAATGAAAACACATTATAAAACTAAGAAGATACCTGTGATTTATTTGCTTAAGATGGATTTGTAAGATGTATTTCAATCCCCAAGTTGTTTTGATAACTTCAGCGTGATTTCTTCATCTTCCACGGTGCACTTTTGTACACAATCATCGCTCATGCGCAGTAAAATGTCTCATCTCTATTCAGTTTCTTTATGTTAAGGGGAGACTGTCAGAGATTTATACTGAAATATTTGTAATTCCATATCCTACATTTTGGGACACATCATACTGAAATTTGAAACACATACTTAGGAAAATTTTATCTGCTTTTGGTAATTTTTACAAAATTTTAACGGTTTATTAGCATCGGTTATGCTGACAACATTATGTTTTACACTGTTGATATACGGCTTTGGAATTTTCAATACAGATAGCCATGACATATTCCTTTGCATCTGATTATCAAACTACTCACAAGTTTATTTAGTTGATCAAGTTGAATACTGTTTATATACAAAAGGTATATTACTGTGAAATAATTAGGCCTATGTACATTAAGTGAAGTTCTTCGCCTGTGTATTTTGTGAAGTGTTGACATATTTTAAGAATTTCTTATATCAGTGTAGCCTATACGAGTTTGAATTAAGGTTAAGTAAGTTCTTCCACAAGCCCTGCTTAATGAATCGATTTGGAGCTTAACTCTGAGATAGATTACAAAAATAACTTATTTTGTTAACATCATAATTGCAATTAACTTATCACTGATTAAATAAAAGCATTCTGGCACTTTGTTATATCAGTTTACCTGATTTTTCTTTTGACTGGAAAGTACGTTTGTGGGCGTGAATTGACACATGTATATAATTTGTAAAAGGTTTGATGTCCAGGCAATAAATATGTTTATTATATACCTGGACTCAACTATTTAAATAATGTTCAATATATTACAACGGAATTTGCATAGCCTAAGGTTCTTTTAAATTGATAAGTATAATCATCTTGATTATTCACTCATTTATCAATCAAGGATGTTCGTAAGTTCAAGCTAACATTTACAACCTCCGGGTACAAAAATAAATCACAATCATTATTTACTACCGGTGCAGCCGTGGAATATCTCTAGTGCTATAGCTGTTGTTGTGCTTCTTCTTTTTCTCCTTTTAAAAAATTTTGCTGAACTATTAAAGTCTGCACTTTCCTGCTAATTAAGGGTATTTACAGAACGCTCAAAGAACAAGAAATCGGTTACAAAAGGTGCAGTGATGTACAGTTTTAATACGGTATCTATGCCTCAAGGGTTCTAGTATGGTATTACAGTATAAGATTATGATGAATGACGAGAAAAGACACACTAGCCAGAAAAAATCAGCACCAAAATAATGAAATTAACAGGTCGGGAATCCAATTATCTCATTCTGTTGTCCGTTGGGATAATTCACTGTTATTTTAATTCTGCCATTGGACCTAATGAAATACAGTCTCTCCAGAAGAACACTCATTTATGAAATATATGGCTCGAAATAACAATCAATTTAATACCGTCCAATACCAATAATGCTATCTAAATTTGAAGCTAATGCTCTAGAGGAACTTGTTCCTTTCAACACTGGACTTACAATTTACAACACATAAGAAACTGAGACTTGTTAATTATCTGATGATAGTTAACTTTTCGTATAATTCTACGAGTTGACGAAAATATTCAAGCAAGTTGATCTCTGTGAAGATAACCCCACCTGCATTTTCACTATGACTATAATATTAATTTGCCCTCATTTAGTTCACGATCATCGAAGAAATCGGAATTCGGGTGGAGGCTTCAGGATCTACCACATTTTTGTTCGACCATACTATAACAAGCTTATTACGTGTAACGTCATTGAATCAGAATGATATTCATTTCGAAACTGATTTTCATTATAACATTGGTGTGGTATCGATTATTATCGAATACAGAACGATCTTGAAACTTTGAGAGCAGCAACTGAAAACTGCATAATAAACAACCTATATTTAAAATAAAATAAATTCTGTTACCGGTAGTGTTAATTTTAATATCATACTAAAATGAGTTCATTTCGCATTGTCAAAATCCGCTGGTTTCAAGAAAACGACAAAAAAAAATCGATCTGACCGAACGTCACGAGCTTCCATCTGTCGCAGAGGCAAGAACTACGAGAACAGCTGGTTGCGAAGGGCAGCGTGACCGTTTATTTGAGTGAATCTACTCAAAACTTAATCATTTACTCTAATTATGGTCGAATAAAAACAGTCAAATACAATTTGCCTATAATGTTAACTAAGATACTCGTATCATAATTATGAAACGAGCAAAACGATTCTTAATAAACGCCATTATAGGGTCGCTGCATAATGTACTATTTTCAATAGTCCAATCATTTCATAACAAAATTTATGTAGCTTGACGAATTAATTATTGTCTATAGGCTTGGACTGACAACTGTGCACGAGCATAAAAAATCCATAAATACCGTTAGCACACTTCCAACAACTTTCGCAAGAATTTGGCTTTAACAATGCTCATAGGAGAGAGGTTCCATCTGGCGCTGTGAATTGAACTCCGGCTTATCTCAGTTGGTAGAGCATTGGCGCGAATAGCCAAAGGTCCTGGGTTCAAGTCCCGTGTCGGAGGAATTTTTCTCCTATAATATTCTCATTTGGCTTTAATAGTTTTGAGATTAGGGTTCTTTATCCATTTCCCTCCCAACGAAGGTCTATGGGTTTTCTGTGACTATTTCAAGTGACTTGATTCTTTAGATCATTCTTTCAGTTTTCTTTGATTTAAAGTTTCGGTTAATTTATTTGTATGGGTAATTTAGCAAAGTGGCTGAAAGAAGCGAAAGTGACCAAGTATGATTCATACAGCATCTGAAGTTATTTTTCTGGGTCTATCGTCACGGTGATGGCGGAATGGCATCGCATCCGGGGGAACTGGGCGCCTCCTCGTGGGAATGCATGGGAGTGGACGAGTTTGCTTGCTTCAATGAGCGCGTTCTTACCAACTCATTACATGCTCTCTCTCAAATGCATATATCCCATATGTGTACTGCGTGCCAATACATGGTTTGTTACTTATCTAAAATTTAAGTTTAACCCTGCACAAGTATAAACACCATACTTAATAGTCATCAAAGTCTACAGCAGGATCCTAATTCATAGAGTACGCTTCGTCCCCATTATTGGAACAAGCGATCAGAACAGAAGTGTGTAACTTATTAAATATCAGAAGAAATTATTAGTCATTGCAACGAAGATCTTTTTAAATCTATCACATGTTCGAACAACGACAATTATTATATGGGACAAGTTAAAAATTACTTATTCCAGGAAAAAATGCGATTTATTAGAGTAACATCGAATAATAATTAAAAGATGGCCGCTGTGGTTACTTTAATGTGAATGTGCTCGTGAATAAGTGATATTGTCCTGTGTATATCGAGTGGCAGTGATCTTAAAATTACAACCATATTAAGCAGAAAGTTGAGGTGAGTCTGTGTAAATAGTGGTTTTCATAAAGAAAGTGAGAAAGTGGAATAATAGCAACGCTAAACAGCGATTCCTCTGTTCGAGGTTATGGACGCTGTATGCATACACGCCAAACACATGAAGCAACCATAGTTGTTTAGATCTGCGCTTGTGGTCGTGCAGTGGCATTGAGTTAACAGCACTAGCACAATGGACGGCGATCCAGGGGACAGTTTCGAGAATTGCCTCGTAATCCTGCATAATGTAACTGAAGAAAGCGGGAAAATGAGGAAAGACTTGAAGGAGAAAATTCTAAACACAGTGGGAAAGTTGAGAGAGATTTTCAATAATATGGCAAAGAATTCTGTAGAAAGAGAGAAGAAAATAACCGATTTAAGCAAACAACTAGCAAATGTAAAATCTACCGCAACAGTGTCGCCGCCTGCAGAAGAAAAGAGAAAGTACTCCGAAATCGTGAGAAACATACCTCAGAGCGCGGGAAAAGCAAGGACTTTCAAAATAATCGTAAAGTCCAAGAAGAACGACAACCCCGAGAATATGAAAGCACTAATTAAGAAGAAGATTGACCCAACTGAGATAAAGGCAGGAGTATGTACCTTCAAAGCACTCAGAAACGGGAATGTACTTATGGAGTCCAGCAGTAAAACAGATATTGAGAAAATATGCTCCAGCATCAAGGAAAAATGTAGCAATGAAATTGAAGCAAATGAAATTAAACTGAGGAATCCCAGAATGATTATTTACAATGTTCCAGGAGAAATGGAGATGGACGCTTTGAAGCAGGCAATATGTGAACAAAACTCCGAATTGAACATAAAGAATGATGACTTTGAACCTAAATTTGCATTCAAAGACAGGAAGGGAAACTGTAACTTGGTCATAGAAATCAAGTCAGAAGCACGGAAGATAATACAGGGCAGAAAAATAAAAATTGGTTGGAACATGTGCAACTTAGATGACTACATAAAGATAACCAGATGTTACAAATGTAACAAATATAACCACCGAGCACAAGAGTGCAGAGGTGAACAAACATGCCCACTCTGTACAGGAAATCATCAGATGCAGGATTGTACAGCAAGAAGAGATCAGTATAAATGCACAAATTGCATCAGTCACAATAAGTATAATAAAACGGCGCCGGTAGATGAGAATCACTCTTCAAATGATAAAGAATGTACTAGCTATCAAGCTTTGTTAAAGAAGTATATTCTCAACACCGATTACTAACATGGATTCAAGACATAAGGTAGGGGGCCCAAATGTCGCCCATGTTCCTAATATCGCCTACTGTACCCTAGCTCCGGATAGTACTGCTACCACGCGGCCAGTTTACGCACTGTGTACCTCTTCACCACGGCAGTTGACTGTGCAAGTGTCATGAGGTTGCGTCGGTTGTTGTTATTTTTGTGAATTTTTCAAGATATTTCGGCCTGGTGAGTTATCAGACTACTCATACTCTTGCTAATATAATATATAAGTCTCGTGATGGATCACGATAGTTATAATGTGGTTGGTAATGTAAGAAATAAGCATTCTTTTGATACCAAAGTTTTCGAGTTTGTCTAGTCGGTTCTGTCTGTAGCGTCCACCATATTGTAAGGTTAGGAGGTTCCTAATATCGCCCACTAAAGTGTTCCTATTATTGCCTACTATGCGATATTTGGAACATTGTTTTGAAATAGTTTTTATTTTACAGATGTCAACGCGTAAACAATGGGTCAAAGTAAAGATGAAAAAAGCAGTGATAGGTGTAAAAAACAAACAGATGGGCCTTTTGAAGGCATCCAAAACATATGGTGTACCTCGGTCGACAATAAAAGATTATGTAAAAAAAAAACGTTGGAAGACATTCAAAAACCAAAAGACATCATGCCAGTACCAAAACTTCCCCCTAAACGATCAAGTGGAAGGTGTGGATCGGCCGTACTGGTTAGTGGATCTCCCTTCAAAGATGCTCTTGTGGAGTAATTAAACAAAAAGAAAGTAACTGTCTTTAGTCTCGAAACACCAAGCAAACAATGGCCCACAAAATCTAAGGAAATATCAAAAAATAAAGAAACAAAGAAGAACTCAAAGAAGAGACGACGAGATCTTTCTTCAGAAAGTTCAGAATCTGAAGTAGAAGAGGAAGAGCCAACTTACGTCTCAACCGATGATAACGACAGTAGCTGTTCTGATAGCGACGATGCCAAATGTCCAATCTGTAATAGATTCTATTCTAATGATAAACATGGAGAGCAGTGGATAAAATGTGCCAAGTGTTTCAAGTGGCCACACGAAGCTTGTGATCCCAGAAAGAATAAAGTAATGAAAACATGTTAATTGTGCGTTTTTTGCAGCTAAACTGGACTTCTCTGATTGCATTTTAACATTAAAAAACCAGGTTTATCACTCAACAAAGTTACTTACACGTAATCATTCTAGGTTAAAATAATTAAAAACCATAAAAATCTTACTCTGAGTTTTACTATTAATGTTTCATTTTTTCTTTTGATGTAGAACAAATTTTTAGTTTTACAAATGTAAAACCTTGTTTATTTTACAATGTTTCTCTCACTTTTCATATTTGTAATGATTTATGGCAAGAAAAAATAAAATAAAAATATTTTTTTTTGGAAATTTCCTGGATTTTTTTTACTAGGAGCATCATATGATGAGGTGGGCGATATTTGGAACAACTTTTTCAATTTTTAAAAAGTGCATATTTTCCCTTTCTATTTTTTTCAATGATTAAACCCCTCAATAATTAGGTGATTGCAGTGCGATGTGGTAGCTGAATGAATAATAGACAATTGGTGCTAATTTGAGGATAGTGCGATGAGCATTAAGTACATTTTCGTAAAAATTTCCTTAAATGGGCGATATTTGGGCCCCCTACCTTACTGGTAATAATGGTACAAATAAGAATCTACCCAAACCAATACGTTGTTTACAACTGAACTTCCAACATTCTCGTGCAGCAACGAACAATGTAGTTCAGATAATTAATGAACAAAATATAGACCTTATATTCATGCAGGAACCATATGTCATCAATAACCAATTGGCAGGACTGCCTAAAATGTTCAGAACGTTTACCGGAGGAAATGGCAGAAAGCGTACAGCAATAATTGGAAATAACAATAAAATGGATATTATTGCTATCGACCAGTTATGTAACGAGGACTGTGTAGTAGTAGAAGTTATTACCAACAAACATAAATTTTATGCTGCAAGTCTATACTTTGACATCGAAAAGGACATAGAAATAGATATTAAAAGAATTGAATCTATAATGAATCATGCTAACGGCTGCAGAGAATAATCGCAGCTGACACCAATGCTAGAAGCACAACATGGTTTGACAGTATAACGAACCAACGAGGCAAAAAACTTGAAGAATTCATAATTTCTAGTAATTTACTAATAGTCAATGAGGATAATGGAATACCAACATTTGAAACTAACAGAGCTCGCAGTCTAATTGACTTGACGATTTCAAGTCCTAACCTCCATCATTCTGTTATTGAGTGGACGTGCGGAAAGGAGGAAAGCTGTTCTGATCATAAACTCATCTCCTTCACAATAACCGAAAATAACAAACACGGGACGCTTCAAACACCAGAACATGATCATTATCCACGATACATAATTAAAGAGGAAAACTTAAACAAATTCGATGACAGCTTAATGGAAAATATCAGATTCACTTTTAAATGCACAGCAATGGAGAATTCTGCTGTCGAGGAAGAACTAACAGAGAAACTGAAGAACGGAAAATCCACTGAAGAGATCATAGAAAACTTCTTCTCATGCATTCAGTTAGCATGTAAATCCACATTTCGCTTAAAAAACATAAACAAAACAAATAAAGGTAGATCTGTCCCATGGTGGACAGATGAATTAACGATTCTTCGTAAAAAGGTAACTGCGTTGAGACGACAATTCCAAAGAACACAGAACAACTTAAACCTACGAGAGGAGAGAAGAAACCGATACCAAGAGGGAAACCGTATGTAACAATCGAAGCTCAAAGAAGAAAAAACAAAATCATGGAGGAACTTCTGCACTGTAACTCCTGGGTCTAATCCATGGAACATAGTGTACAAAAGTTTATCTGGAAAAACTAAAAACAAAATTTCTTTATCTACGCTTCAGACGCCAGAAGGATCTTACACCAAGGATATGGAAAGTACGATAAATCACATTGTTGATCATTTTGTACCAGAGGATAATGAAGCAAGCGACAATGAATACCACTCAGAAATTAGAAAATTATCAATGGAGCCACCCAAGGAAGCAGATGATAAAGAATTCACAAAGGAAGAAGTCCTTGCTGTGCTTAAGAAATTTGATCCTAAAAAATCGCCTGGGGAAGATGGGATAACGAGTGACATTCTTCTACGAGTATTTAAACTCACCCCAAACTTCATTACAGAAATATATAATGCATGTTTGAGAAGAGGTTGTTTCCCAAAACAGTGGAAAAAATCTATAATAGTTCCTATCACTAAGCCAGGCAAGGAACACACCAAAGACGTGTCTAAATACAGGCCAATAAGTCTTCTTAATGTAGCGGGTAAAGTGCTGGAGAAGTTACTAATTGACAGAATTTTTCACCATTTATATAAAAACAAATTGCTAAGTAGTAACCAATTTGGATTCACCCCACAAGTAGGAACGATAGAAGCAGTAATGAAGGTTAAAAATTTAATTGAACAGAGCCTAAATAAAAAACAGAGTGTTGTTCTTGTAAGCCTGGATGTTAAAGGAGCATTCGATGCAGCTTGGTGGCCAAGCATACTGTACAACCTGAAATTGCTTAGATGCCCAAAAAATCTGTACATCTTAGCACAAAATTACTTTAGTGACAGATCAGCGACACTCTCGGTGAATTCACTTAGAGCAACAAAAGAAGTAACTAAAGGATGTCCTCAGGGATCCTGCAGCGGGCCTGGTTTTTGGAACGTAATGTATAACTCTCTGTTGAACCTCGACTTTTCAAAACATTCTCACATCATTGCGTTCGCAGATGACCTCATACTTCTCTCAATAGGTGATAGCGACATTGAGGCAGAAAATTATGCCAACACAGATATGAGGAAAATAGAAGAATGGGCCAAAAACAATAAAATCACGTTCAATGAATCCAAGTCTACATCTATGTTAATATCTAGGAAACGTTCATCTGCAGCCAAGAATATTAATATATACATAAATTATGAACGTATCAAGCAAGTCCATGAGATGAAGTACTTAGGAATATATTTTAACTGCAAACTTCTCTTTGATAAACACATAGAGGTTACAGCAAACAAGACCATGAGCCTTATGAACATGCTCAGAAGAGCAGCTAGACTCCGGTGGGGACTAGGCCATACAGCACTAAAAACTATATATAACGGAGCAATAATGCCCATGCTAACATACGGGGCCCCAGTATGGGAGCAGGCTTTGAGAAAACAGAAAAACTTAAACAAATTAAAGAGAGTACAGAGAATAGTTAACGTCACGATAGCAAAAGCATACAAGACACTGTCATATGAGGCATCATGTGTCTTAGCTGGCGTTAAACCAATAGCTATCAGAATATTAGAATATTAATATTCTCATGTAGTGTCCAACAGAGACAATAATCTGTGGCTCATGAATGCTTAAATAATAGCTATCAGTATCCATGAAGCAGTTCAAATATATAGAGCAACACACAAACTCACCAATGACCCTGTAGAAATTGATGTACCGGTGAAAAAGGAAGAATGGCCACATCCTGCAGAAAGAATTGTTGTAGACGAAGTTGACGAATCAAAAAATTACCAAATAGAAATATTCACTGATGGCAGTAAACTCCAAGGAATGGTAGGGGCTGCTGCTGTCATCCTAAAGAATGGAGAGATACTACACACAATGAAGGCCAAATTATCTGATCACTGTTCAAATAATCAGGCTGAGCAGATTGGAATTCTAAAAGCTCTAGAAACCATAGCCTCCACAGACAAAATCAGACCTGAAGAAAGAATAGTCGCTATTTACACAGATAGTCAAGTCACTCTCAGTCTCCTCAAAAACAATTTTAAGCAAGGACACTTAATATTAGAAATAAGAAAGATCATAAGTAAACTTCGGGAACAAAAGTGGATAGTGCACTTCGGATGGATAAAAGCCCATGCTGGTAATTATGGCAATGAAATGGCAGATAGAATGGCGAAGGAAGCTGCGAAAGGAACTGGTGGAACCATCCAGTATGATAGAAAACCTAAATCAACAGTTATTACTGAGATAAAAGAAGAAGGAACTACAAAATGGCAGAGAGAGTGGAACAACACAGCTAAAGGAGCCGTCTGTAAGAAGTTCATCCCGTCAGTTAGAGATAGATTAAAACTGAAACTTAATATAACACCAGAGCTCTCTGCAATAGTAACAGGACACGGCAAAAACAAATCACATCTCCACAGAATAGGGATTATAAATGACTCCACCTGCCCATGTCGCAAAGCAACACAGACTGTGGATCATCTCCTTTATGAATGCGAGATGCAGCAACAAGCAAGAAATACTTTGAAGGAAGAAATCCGTAAAGAGGGAGGAAGATGGCCAGTTAAACACAAAGACTTTATACATAAATATACAAGACATTTCAAGGCATACATAAAAACAATAGTGTACGATAAGATATGAGAACACAGCGAAGAAATCATTAATATGTACATAAAAGCATAAAAATTTATATATATACACATACACTTATATGTCATGTAAATAGGCTAATGTCAAGTAAATAGGTTAATATAGGGCACACCACGTAAATAGTCTAATTAAGGAAATACCATGCAGATAGGATAATTAAGTATACACCTAGTAAATAGACTCATTAAGGATATTAATATAGGACACATCATGTAAATAGAATAACTGAAGATATATAATGTAATAGAATAACTTAGGAAATAACAGGATAATTTAGGATATATCATGTAAATAGGCTAATTAAGAGTATTATGTAAATAGAGAAAATTAGGATATACTATGCAATCAGGTCAATGTAGGATATACTATGTAAATTGGTTAAATTAGGATATACAATGTGAATTAGGATAATTAAGTATACACCTAGTAAATAGACTCATTAAGGATGTGCTATGTAAAAACATAAGTTAGGATAGCTAATATAGGACACATCATGTAAATAGATTAACTGAAGATATATAATGTAATAGAATAACTTAGGAAATAACAGGATAATTTAGGATATATCATGTAAATAGGCTAATTAAGAGTATTATGTAAATAGAGAAAATTAGGATATACTAGGTAATCAGGCCAATGTAGGATATACTATGTAAATTGGTTAAATTAGGATATACAATGTGAATAAGTTATAGATTATGCATGTAATATTACGACTGTAATGGGGCATGCTGATAAAGAAACGAATAAATATAAAAAAAAAAAAAAAAAATTAGAGTAACATCATTGCAGCCTACAGAACACGTAAATGGGCTTGATGTTAATATTGTTATCATGTTAACTCGCTTGAGAAATTCTAGTATCTTCCTTTTGGTGCATTTTTACATAGGTGTAATAAATTTTTATAACGATTTTGAAAATAAAGTTGTTTTGTTATAATATAAAAAACGCATTTATATTATCTTCATTGATGCAGTCTGAGAAACTGTGGAATTAATGCTTATTTCATTTCCTATCTAAATTACTGTCAATTTTACAATGTACTTTATAAAACTATTTATAACATATTAGTTTTTGTATTTATCTTTCTATGAGTTTCCCCCCCCCCCCAATGTATCCTCTAACATAGACGTGAGAGCGAAAACAAATCGAGCCTATACAAGGGAAACCACTTCCGAATCCATTATTAGTTACAAGATTCAAAATATGAAATGTTATCTAAATCCTTGATATTTCCTTATTTTAATAAAAATGTTGGGACTTTCTTCCAAAATATACTAAAATTGTAATAAATTAATAGAAACAAAATTTGAAAGGTGAAAGATTCAACCAAGTTAATAAGCAAAAAAATTGTACAAAATACAACGCACTTTTACCAGCGAGAGAGCTGTACAGAGAATCCGGTATAATTAAAATATTTGTAGGAATATGTTTTTCCAGTGTTATCTCTATGTAGGTCTTTGCACGATGATATAGCTTACTTGTTATATTATCTGTATTATGTACAGTCGATTGTACGAAATCATTCCGATGTAATGCGCAGTGGTTTATGTTGATAAGAGAATGCATAACCGGCTCCACCTTTCCCCATCCCTGCGACCATTTTTTTCGCGTTGGAGGATACGCAGCAGAGGCTAACCCTCCACTTAATGTCCGTCTTATTCCCCCCCCCCCATCTCTCCTGAATCTGCAATCGATCTGTGTTAATAGGTTAACGTTACAGTGCCAGACTTTTGGCAACAAACCAATAAGAGTCAGGCTCAACCAGGGGCTGGTTTGAACATTCGATGGAAGGCACACCTTCTAGCCACTTAAATAAATGTTCCCATACTCCATCCCCATTTCACCGCTCACCTAGGTCTGAGCTTGTTCATAGGCTAATGCGTCTATTCAAACAAATAAGAGTTTGGCTCACCCAGGGGTGGTGTGAAACACAGATGATAAGATGAGTCAATGACAACTTTAAATATACAAAAACACTAGAAGAAACCAGAACCATCGGAAAGTTTCCGTGCACTCGATTATACATGTGAGGAAGAAACAGCGCAACACTAATCCGATAATGCTACCTTCACGCTAAACATTGGACACCCTTCTGTACAATTGCCATTCTTGGTTGTGGAAGTGTAAATGTACCATTCTCTACAGTTTCCTGCTTTGCTAAAGGAACACGCAGATGTAAACTTTTCTGCGAATAGGTTAATGTAATTTCTTAAGAAGGTAATTATTGTCACTCTATAGTAGAGTCGGAAATGAGCGAATGTGAGTCACAGCACTTCCGTTCTCTGTTTACTGTCTATGCAATTGTACAACTTCCTGCCATCTTTTGAATCCAGATCACCCAGTACAAGATTTAAACAGTAAAGTTTTATTTGCGAACAAGAACTTAAAGCACAGCATTTTTGGCGATAAATATACTTCAGATAAAAATATTCTATTAGGCCTATTTCTATTCAAAATGGCGGTGCTAGAGAGTAGTACTTAGTGTTTCTTTTCCTTTCTATATACCTCGGTCTGTTTCCTCAGCAGCATTATGGTGGCGGTCTCCGGACTTATTCTCGAATACTCGTGGGGGTGGCGGCTAGCCAGGGAGATTTTCAATTGGCCTAATCCTTCTGGTGGCACTATGACCCTGGGGTCGACTCAGCCTCTAACAGAAATGAGTACCAGGAGCAATCCTGGGGGTAAAGGCGGCCGGTGCGTAAGGCTGGCAATCTTACCACCTTCATGTTCCGATGTATAAAAATCTGGGAGACTCAACCTCCTGGAACCCTCTGGGCCTCCATGGCCTATAATAGGGAACACTTTACTTTACGTTTTACTATATTAAAATTGGAGATACTTTTTTTTTTCATATACTGCAGTCGGTTTAAACGGGTAATCCGTTGTGTTAGATTACTGTTCTGCGTTTTGAATTCACCGTTACACCTAGAGGAATTTGGAGTAACAAAATGAAGATCCGCAGTAATCTATGTGTTGTTATACTTTCTTAGAGCTATGAAAGTGGAGTAGAAATCACCAATATTCAGCTTAAAGCGGTCTCGATAACTGCTTAGAGATCAATGGCAAAGCCGGCAGAGATACCACGCAATGGGTACAGTTAATAAACAACTCACGAACACAATCAGAAACTGCAACTCACGACAGGTATCAAGGGCACTAATTCTAGAATTCTTCTCGGTTCTTAATGAATACAAAAACCTCTAACCTACTTTACTATTCAACACTTCTTTAAGTTCATTAACTTCATAATGTTTTTTTTTTAGATAGTTGCAATAAGAATTAGTTTAACTATCTCTGGACTGAATGCCCATTACATGTGAAACATACGTGACGTATGAAAGAAATAGAAGACAGTCACTTGACAGCTCAAGAAAGAATAATAACATTGTTTTCTTTATCTGAAAACCTGTTAACTAATGTTACTGACCATTAATTAATTCTACTTTTTCAGGTCATAGATAAGTACACCGTGTCCCTCAAGTCCGGTAATACTTTTCTTAATTTATTACACAAAAACTACAAGATGATTCAGTTATATGTGTGTGTACATATTATATAATATATATGTATTTTACAAATTAAAAATTATTTTTTATTTTTGAATTTTTTGAGTTTTGAATTTTTTTATTTTTAAATTTTGGATTTTTTTAATTATTAGAATTTTTAATTTTGGATTTTTTAATTTGTTTAATTTTTAATTTTCAATGATTTAAAAAAATAATAATAACAAAAAATAAAAAATAGAAAATAATAAAAAAAAATATATATACTATATATTCATTAATTAATGAATAACGAGAAAACAAGGATTAAGGGACATAATGTTCATAAGAACTTTTTTCCTTCTTTTGGTGTAAGGAGCCCATGCCCGAAGTTTGTAAAAGTACTTAAAAGTATAAAAGTAGTATATATATATAACACAGGGTGTTTCAAAAATACTTTTACAAACTTCGGACATGGGTTCCTTACACCAGAAGAAGGGAAAAAGTTCATATGAACATTATGTCCCATGATCCTTGTTTTCTCGTTATTCATTTATTAATGAAAGTGTCATGGAAGCCGGCGAAACCATTCGACACCATCCCGGAGTATTTGAAAGAGTGCGATAGTCCATGATTCGACGAGTGCAAGCATGTCTAGAAGCAAGAGGAGGACATTTCGAGCATATGTTATGAGTTTTGTGTCTTGACGTGTTATGAGTGTACCAATGTGTTGAACAGTTCCTAACGAGAAAACAACGGGACTTATGTTCATATGAATTTTTTCCTTCTTTTGGTGTAAGGAACCCATGCCCGAAGTTTGTAAAAGTATTTTTGAAACACTTATATATATATATATATATATATATATATATATATATAATTACGTCATGTTAAAAAGGAACTCAAATGGTTTTGTTTTCGATGTTTGGTTTCACAATGACTCCATATGGGAACCACGTGTAACTCATACTGCAATCAAACTTTTGTCATACTCTTTGGAGCATAACCTCAGTTACAGTGGTGGCAACTTCTTCAATTCTACGCTTCAGTTCTTCTAGAATTTTGTTGTAAAGGTGGTACATGAAGAGAATCGTTGGTTATCCCCATAGGAAGTCACAGGGAATAATATTCGGGGATCTGGATCGGACGAGCAGGGAATAATGATGATAACTGTATGGAAAAATGGCCTCCCTGATCCCCGGATATTACTCCCTGCGATTTCTTCCTATGAAGATACATCCAAGATTGTGTGTATGTACCACTTTTTTCACAAAATCTAGAAGAACTGAAGCGTAAGGTTGAAGAAGATGCCACCACTGACACTCCAACGAGTATGGCAAGAGTTTAATTACCGTATAAACATATTATGAGTTACATGAGATTCCCATATTGAGTTTGTGAAACCCAACGTTGAAAATAAATTGGAAGTTGCTCTTTAATTATTCGGAGCTGTTTTTTATATTAATATAATCAACCATCAAGTAAAAGCATCAGTGGGTTTCAAGATCGAAATAGAATTGAATAATTTTAGCAAGTTGGACGATTTCTATGAATAACAATTTTAATATGTAGATAAAATTCAGCACATTTTAAGTAAAGCATTATGCTTTTAAACTTATATCTCTGGATCTAAACAAACTTTGGAGGTGACTAACATACACATCAGTAGTAATCTTTCTTTACCATCATTCAAGACGACAGTTAGATCAACAATGATCTCAAATCCTATGTACACGATGGATGAGTATTTTAATAGCAGATTATTTTATCAAACTTTCAATATTACTTTGACGTTGTTATACACAGTGAAGTCTAGCAAATAAAGATCTATCTATCTATCTAGCAGTAGAAAAGTTAACATGACATAGCCTATTATATGAAAGCTGTATCATTCGTAGCTTTTGTGTACTATTATTGATACGTCATGTCCAATCACTAACATGAATATTGATATGAATATATAAGCACAATTCATTAAAATATAATAATAATAATAATAATAATAATAATAATAATACTATCAATTATAACAATGCTAATTATAACTGAAAAATATGAAATTGAAAACAACATTCCAAAGCTTTTGTGCAACAGTAAAAATAATATAGGCCTGTAAGCTATAATTACTAATATGGTAAAATCAGTCTGGGAAAGCCAATACCGGTACTGCTACAATTTAAAGTTTTATAAAATGATGGCAATCCCTACTTACTCATAAATGTCCAAATCTAAAACAAGTTTTTAGTTGTTCTATATAAATCACAAACTATAAGAAAAGTTCATATATATGCACATTAAAATCTTTCGACTTGAGGAGGGACTGAAGCATTTCAGAAATTATACTCTCGTGGGGGAAAAGACACACGTCAAGCGTATGAAAGAAATATATAAAATGAAAATAATAATTCAAGTATAATGATTCATAATAGATATAGTACAAATCCATTTAAAAATCTAAATGTATCTATATGTAATACATAATGTGGAATGTAGCCAGAATTGTTTATTTTACAAATGTTAAGTATGCTTAAACACGTAATTTAGTACTGATAAAAAGTACCATAATTGCAATAATAGTAGTAATAAAATAATCTAATCCTAGACAAACATTCACCTACTAAAGACTGTGCATTTACTTAGAAGATATAGCTTTCATCTACTTACTCTTTTAACTGGAAAATCGGGTAATGCCCACATGTCAGAGAACTTCACTTACCTGAAACAGAAAGAAAGACGGCAATTAGACAATTGAAATGACAATGATTTAATTTGAATGGTATGAACTCTCTATACTAGGTACCCGCGCCCTTATTGGTGCCTATACTAAACAATGAACTTAACTCCTATTTAGAAAAATCGGGTACGCTACAA
Source organism: Ectobius pallidus (assembly GCA_964059195.1). Lineage (NCBI taxonomy): Eukaryota > Metazoa > Arthropoda > Insecta > Blattodea > Ectobiidae > Ectobius > Ectobius pallidus. Next base: position 109,704 of record CAXKWD010000378.1, on the reverse strand, counting down.
GAGATGAATACATGCGCCGCTGAGCGAGGCTTACACCTATTTCAATATTTGTTTTAAATTGTTTGTAGGCCTGCTGTCAACATTACTTCAGCGACCTTAGGTAAAGTTTAGGACTCTTCCTTAGATTAGAAGTTACATTCGTTCGGATAGGTTAAGATGTAAGGTACTGTATAATAGTTTACCTTACATTATAATAATGCGGGTTGGTTAGATTTGGGCAGTTTAGGGTACCTAAGATTGGGGTAGGTTACCTTACTCTACATTATGGCTTATAGGTAGTCTTAGTTGCACTCTGCCATACATATATAGCTTACATTCCCCAGCATTATATCATTTTAGAGATTCTACACTTTAAAATAATGATGACTGAAAGCAAGTTATGGTCTCTTAAACCAATCAATAATAAATTAGCACGATCTGCTTCTGATCATAAGGAGATTAATTAAGTAGATAGGCCTACCTATAGGAAACCAATACGATATATTTACGGCAGTATGCTCCATTTCAGATTATTTCTTTCCTATATCCGGCAGAGTAGTCATAACCGGCGCACTAACTACATTCTGTTTCCGGAAAACTTGGCGACATAGATTATATCCAGAACTTCACAAAGCAAACAATAGAGAGCGGAATTTATTGTTCCAATGGGTAACAATATAAACAAAAGACGATCTTGACATGTTTATAGCCTCCTTTAGGATTCATTGCTTTGCTTTCAATACTTACGTTAGCTGTAATTGCAGCAGTGAGTTATGGGGTCAGATTTCAAGATGTAATGCGTCCAATTACACGAATAGTAATCTAATTAAATTTAAGGGAAAAATCATATTAATCTCAGATGATATGCACTTTTATTCATTACTAGTTAATACAGATTCAATTGCAACGAGCATTAATCTAATTAAATTTAAGAAAAATTAATCTTAATCTCACAAGACGTGCATCTTTAGCCATTACTGTACTAGGTATCATAGATTAAATTACAATAAATGTTAATCTCATTATATTTTATAAAACTTTAATCATAATCTCAGATGATATGCACTTTTAGTCATTAATAATTAATACATTCAATTACAATAAACGCTAATCTAAAAAAATTAATCTCGCAAGATATGCACTCTTAGTCATTATTAGTAACACAGATAAAGAACTCGTTCATACTCTAAAAAATATATAAAATCGAAGTTGGGATGTTTATATTTTTAAGTACCGTATTTTTTAACATGTTTTTAATTTTTCAGTGAAAATGTAATATTTTAAATTAAACTACATAAATTAGAAATATAAACTGCCGTTAACAGTTAAAGTGGCAAGTTCATTTTGCTGATAATGACACTCCCATTTACATTTCCCGGAATCCCTTTATATTCTTATTGGTGCTCACAATTGGATATAGCTAAATAGTGATTTACATCACAAATTCTTAAAATTTTGTTTAGTATGTTGTCAAAAATTACTTTCTACAAATTGTGGTGCAGCCTGTAATGGAAAAAAAGCTCAAGCATACACCTTATCTTTCAATGCCATGAGGAATTACAACTTCCCACATCTTACAGCCTTCATGGCAAGATGAAATACAGAATTCACTATTTTATGTAAAATGTTTCATTCAAGGCGTGTCATCAGCAAAATAGTAATATATATATTTTCCCAAGACAGGCCAAGGAGACTCTTACGGTTTCAGGAGTATGAGGTTTCCAAAATTGTCCACATTCGGCACATAAAATTGGTAGAAAAAAGTCTTACACGCTGGGTACCTTATCCCCCGAACTGCTCATAATACCATAAATCCTTGACCATAGCCTACTTCTTTAAGTTCAGGATCACGATCACAGCCTCAGCTCAGTGGTAGAGCAGTGGCACGGATAGCCAAAGGTCCTGAGTTCAAATCCCAGTGTCAGAGGATTTTTTCTCCTATAACATTCTTCAGCAAATTCAGTGTTTTTTAAGTGACTGATCGGATGGTAAGACATCTGGATTTACGTTAATTAACCTTATTACTTTCTCTACCCGTACCAAAGTTATGATACAACTATAGGTACAGAAAGTATTGTGCTCAACTCTGGAATTCGACGTCAAGTTTTCAGCATAAATACGCGTTTTGAGTTCTTTTTTAATCTAAAAATACATTTTCGGAAACATGCCGTGTCTCGAAATGGTATGCGCTTTTCTTTGCTCATGAACAATCGTCGGCTGACGTGTAACTTATCTGAGTCACAAGTCCATGATCAAGTTCATGTTTATTGCAAGACTTCCTTATGGAAAAGATTTAGCGTACCTTTCCTTTTAGATGTGCGTGATGTTAAATGCACAGAGACAAAGTACAGCAGTAATAGAAATGTGGCACAGATGTTGGTCAAAGGCTTTCGTTCTGTAATCACGATAGCCGAGACACCGTTTTTACTTTCGGTTTAGTGTCAAATTAAAGTCAGTATAATACTTTCAGTACGATTTACTGCTTAATTAAGCCACGAATGGCTCTTATAAAGTATTGAGATGACTCACTTTCCAAAGCGATAAAGGATAAAGTATCAATTTTGCATCCAACATGCACATAAAATGTAGAAGAACACAATGAACACACTTGCTGTCAACAAGAAACCTGAAACGAGAAATACGTTGCAATACAAGACCAAACTGAATACACTTGGAGTAAACAAACAACTTGAAACGAGAAATTTGTAGAACTATACACCGTTGCAATAAAACATCTGATTTATTCTTTGAAATTTTTGCAGGAATCATATCAGTAATTGCGAGAATTCTGTGCTTTCCTTCTAAAATGTTGGCATACACAAATATAAAAATATTCTTCCAAAGTTCTGCGTCATATACTTAATAATAATTAGTACATCAAATATTAGCAAACATCACACAGAAGTACGCTTTTAATGTTCTGCGTCATGTTTATAATAAGTTATACATAGTCTATATTGCCGTATTATAGCATTGCTCTAAAGCTGTAATCACAACAAAAATTATAAAATACAATAAATTGAATAGACCCTACTGTTTATAAAAAAAACATAATGTTCTACAGTAAACTGATTACTAGGCCGATTCTTTCGATATCCATGGCTGAGACTATTATAGATTAGATACATACCTATATATGCAATACATACATACATACATAATATAATATTTTATATATAAGTAATATATTAATAAAATCATATTTTATTAGGAGTGGATGTGCTGCAAGCGGAGAAAGAAGGAATTACCGAGATAGGCCATAATCGCCTCCGAACTACAGACTGAAGTTCAAGTCAGCTCTCTGGACCAGAATTGTTCATCCTTGAGTACGACAAAAACTTTGCAACCTCCACTTTCATAGTTCCACGAAGACAAGGTTCAACAGGCTATACCAAGTACTAATTACGAAATTCGTGAATTTCTTTTCGAGCACCATCCTTATTTACATACTAGGATAAACCACAAGATACGACTTCGTTATCTAGAGCAGCGAAAAAAGCATGCCTACAACTACTAAGTAGTATGTTTCGGTCTACCGGGCACACACTTCCAGTTTAGCCAGACAAGCTTTGCATTGTGATTAGTAAAATTGTTGTTCGTTGATTACATGGAGCTGATTTTCAATGCATGGAATACGCAAGGATTAAATGTTACAGTAATACAGTTTCTTCAATTTAGAGAAGCTGATTTTAAAGTAATGTACTAAATGTCTGAAATCAACTGATTTCTTATTTTTATTAATTTTCCGCAAACTTGTAAGATCACTTTGAGACTAAGAATAATACACCATACTTGTAATATAATAGTATTTACATAATAGTTTATTAATAAATAATAATAACTACAATAAAAGTGTTGAACACATTGAAAAAAACATTGAAAAGTGAATGTGGAAAGAAATTAAATAAAATAAGAGACTGAAATCACGTGAAGCAAGTAATTAATTCTTTTTACAAAACATGCACAATTATTACTTAATAATTATTACTTAATTGTGCACTACTAGCTATTTATTATTTTTAATGTATTATTTATTTTATTTATTTAGCGAATAAGCATAAGAATACCAAGAAATTTCTGTAAAAACAATCTGATGAAAATATATTAACTTTAAAAGATAACTGGAATTAATAATTCAATAAATTACAAGAATTAACTAAAGCTACCGAACTAAATGATTTCTGAAAGTTTTGCGTGTGATAAAACTACCCTGAAAATAAATTAAAGTACCTGTTACTCTGCATTAAAAACAAAGGTCACATAAAGAGAAGTAACATACATCTTTTTGATCTGTCTAATCGAACATGGACCGTAAATATAATTTTATTTCTCATCTGAACATTGATATGGATTAGTGCACTATCCATTATTTTAACAACGGAATTTAATGCGTCATATTCCTAGAATCTAAACAAACCAACCAACCAAAGACGAATTTAAACGAGTCTAAAAGGACATAGCTTGAAGCAAGATGTGACAAATTTCGTTGCGTGAAAGTATTCATCAAATTCTCGGAACAAAGGAGGATAAAACAACTTCTCTTTTCATAGAGCAATGACTGGTCACTTCAATGGCGCTCTCGTTTTCCTTGGTATGTGCTTCAAGACAAAAAAAATATATACAGTCTCTATATCCTTATTCAGTTAGTTTTAGTTTGTATATTTACAGTCTGTACAGTGTTCTTAATCAATAGATCGGTTCTCCATCAATAAAAATATTATTATTACTATTAAGTTATCATCAGGGCCCGGATTCTGATGGCCTAAAATTGTTTGAAAAATGACCTATAAAATGAACCTAAATTTTAAAGAAAATGACCTATAAAATGAACCTAAATTTTAAAGAAAATGACTTAATAATTATAAAAAATTACCTTAAACTGATATTTTATTTATAAAAATTATTATTGTACACACAAAGTTATAGAATAATTTGTACATAAGTAATTGTAAAAACTGTAAATAACTGTAATGTTGTGAACGTTCTTTTCTCACGGAAATTTATACTGGCACTGAGGCACTGGCGAGTCAAACTTCGGCATTTCCTTTTGAGGTCTGCCGGATTATATTATTGTTTATTGAGGGTAAATAGTAGTTTGCACTCTAAAATCCAAGCAGGTGCCAAAACAATCTAATAACAATAGTAATATAATACAAAATTTTGGCGTTTCTGTGATTCTCATTTCCGAATGAACATACAACACTTTAAAAACAGCACCGCTAGCGACGATAAAAAGTTAATATACTCAATGTAAATGCATGAAAATGACTAAATAAGGAAGCAAATGACAAAATGATGACGTAAAATTGAAATAAATGCCCTAAAAAAATAAAATTGCATAAAATGACAAAAAATGACCTAAAAAAATGCATTTCTGTAATCTAGAGGTCAAGATTAGGATTTATCTACAAGTTGGCAATGCCTATGCAGCATCAATAAAAAGATAACATGTCATTAGAATCCGGGCCCTGGTTATCATTATTCTTTTCATTATAGGATCATTGTTGGTTACATTGCTACAACACTTGTCATTGCTGACGGGAATGATGACTAATGTCACTATTAGTGTAGCTGACGGTTAAGACTGTATCCTCGTTTAATAGCCAAGCTTGCTATTTTCTCCGTCCATTAAGTTCAGGACAACTTTCTCAAATAAACTAGAGATTACGGCCTGGAGGAATAAATGCCTTGCCGGGCAATTAACGAACTAATTCTGCGTAATACCTTCACAGCTATCTAAGCTTCTGGATCTAGAAATTACAATTTTAATACCAACAGCAAGAAGCACTGTCTCTAACGAAGGCAATACGGAAAGTAAGAAAGAACAGAAAATCATAAACAATAAATCAGCTTAAATAAATTATCAATTATTTCTCGCTAAGGAAGTTCTAATATCACAGAAACACCTAAGTTCCATATGAATTTGGAATTTTGCCGTTTCGTGCAGAATAACAAACGAAGGAAGACGTAGCCTACTTTAAATTTTAACTGGAACATTAAAATTATTTAAGTTTCACTTCTTTAGATTAATATTCACAGTAAAATCACGTAGGCGGCCTCATTGCCGGGAGTGTTTATTCAGTTGTTTAAGCCTCATTCAGAGTATTATTATTCGCGGGATAGACTGAAAACTTAAAGTTTGTTCATTAATCCTTATTAATATTTATAAAACCATTCACAGAACATACAATAAAACAGTTTCAAATAAATAAATAAATAAATAAACAGTTCTTAATAAATCCAGTTTGTGTACATAATTTAAACAAAATCGTTAGAGCTGTTTACGAGAAAATCACAAATAAAAAGTAACCATGTAAAGTACGGTTAACACAAAGTCGTCGCCATGCTTCACGTGAAATCCTAAGAGATACTGAACCAAATTTAAAAAAAAAAAAAGCTTTCATGTGATTTTTCGTTCTTTAGCATTGCTGTTGACACATACTGAATCCTCTAGATCCAAAATCCCCTAAACGCCGAATTATGTTTTCTTACTTTTGTACATCACCAGATTTGTATGGTTGGCTTAAATTGGTTTATTTATATTTATATGAGAGGTTCAAAACCCCCTAAAGTACTATATAATGACATGTTGAAAATCAGAGTTAAGTTCAAAAACCCCTCCATCCCATTGCTTTAAACTTAAAAAACACCTCTATTACTTACTCTGCCCGTACCATAGGTACCATAGGAAGTTGAGTTTTTAGCATATATACACGTTTCAAGGCCCCCTGAATCCAAAAATACTATTTTTGGAAACATGTCTGTGTGTCCGTGTGTGTGTGCGTGTCTGTCTGTGTGGAAGTTTGTGAACAGGCTAGCTCCGAAACGTATGAAAACAAAATTTCATATTTGGGTGAGGTACCTTCGGAAGATGTGATTCGAAGATTGGCGACAAATTTCCCTTATTTTTAAGGAGACTTTACATGAAGAAATTTTCGTTTTTCGCGATTTTCTCGAAAACGGCTCTAACGATTTTCTTTAAATTTTGCGCATGGATTGCTTGTACCAAGAGTTAAAACTTTTATTTGAAACATTTGTTCGAACAAATTCTCTGAAGGGTAGTTATAAGCAACCCACTGTGAATACGTGCTTTTTGCAATACGGCTTCTTGTAAATCGTACGAAAACAAAATTTTGTATTTGGATTAGGTACCTTCTGAGGCATTGAAGATTGGCGACAACCTTTTCTTATATTTAAGGGGACTTTACATGAAGAATATTTTGTTTTTTGCTATTTTCTCATAAACAGCTCTAACAATTTCCTTTAAATTTTGTACATGGATTGCTTATACCATTTCAAAAACATTCTCTGAAGGGCGGTTGTAATCTACCAACTTGCCTGGTGAACAACTCAATACGCGGACATTTAAGGCATTTTATTCTATATAAGTACGTGAAGTGAGAAAAATGTACTGAAGGCCCTGCTGACAGTAAAGAAATATCTGAGGGGAATATTTGATAAATTTCGGAAATTATTCTTAACAGCGGAAAGTTCAATAAACGTTTGCAGTCACTTGTTTTTTTCCCCATAGCCTGCGTTTTTAGTCGCAACATTCAAAGAAGGGGCTATAAGGTATTTATTGCATAATTAGCGTAAATGCTGCAAACTTTTATTTGGGCAGAGAAGTTATGTGACTTTCACATCAGATTTTTTTTAATGGCGTTTAGGGGGTTTTGAATCTAGGATTCATATAAAGGCAGAAATTGTTCCTATATATATATATATTTTTTTTAATCTAGGGGGCTTCAAAATGTGTATTAATTCTCTGAAAACTTGACATCCAATTTCAGTAAATAGCACATAAAACCTAATACAGGCAGAGAAAGTAAAAATTCATTATATGCTTATCATTATTAGTATTCTTTCTCTCGCATTACCTGAATTATCCTGTCGTAAAACCAGAACTAGGGACCTCGCGAAAACCTGCACAAGGCTGACGAACACTTCTGGCACAAGATGGCAACATTTTAAAGAGGGAAAAATAAAACAGTAGTTGTAGAAATATTTAATTCTTCAATTACTCAAGTGACATGCAGGTATGTGGAAATATTTAAAAAATCTCATGTTACTGATAAACACTTGTGAGTTACTTGTTTATACATTGCGTAAGTGAGAGTCAAGCTTGCACTGACTATATTAAGCGGTATTCCATAAAAGCACACACTGATCTGCTGACACTGTCATGACCTTGTTTCCATGCTGGTGATGTCAGAATGCGGATGGGCTTTGCTGTTATCACTTATTTCCACTTATTTCTACCACTACCTTGTAGCAATAAGTGATTTTTTACAACGGAAGTACGTGGATGTTTCCAAGGAACTTCTTTAAATGGAAATGCCACATACTAATCTTAATATAAATTAAATGTGTCGGTATATTTCAATGAGAATGCTGAATAGATGGCATTTAAATACTTCACATTCAGCTCTATCTGACCTTACAATATTGCAGCCAATATGGATAAGAATGATGGCTATGATGATCTTAACATTATCTTCAACGTTATTAGAGAATGGAAAAGTTATACGACTAGAAGACTGATTTAAATAATTTTAAAATGTATTGTTCTCTTCAAAGGGAACCGCACGGGTATAAGAAATTAACAAAAAGAAAGGTTAAACTACTTACTGAAACGAATTTTAAATTATCTTGAAAATATTGATTAAATAATATCTGTTCAATATTGAGACGTTCGCAGATATTCGTCTCAAAATACCACCATAACAAGGTTCCGATCTGATTTCAAATTCTCATGAGGATCTGAAGATTACAAGATAACACAAGCACTGTATTGGATATTTTACTAAAATTAAGCTACCGGAAATGGTATTCTAAGAAGTTTTACTTCACACTTGATAAAATGAATATCAATAAATCCGAAATTTTGTCATGTTACGCTTTGAAAATGGTTATATTAAAAAAATATATGGAATGTTAAATGTTTAGGATTATTGCATGAAGAATTTTTATGACGTTAATTATTCATCTGCTGAAATTTCTTGTAAATAATTAAATAAAACACACGGAACGAACACGAAGCACGACGACACTTAGTACGAAGAACGACAATATTTTTTAAACAGTGCTAGTGAAATTCTATTCACAATGGCAAGTTTATATAGTTCGTTACTCAGTTTCAAAACTACGAAAACAGTATATAACCTTACAACTTTCACAGATATTTTACTGGGGAAATTTAAAAATCCGTATTCTTAAAATTTCAGACACGGTAATATTATTTAATAAGGATACAACAGGTTACTCGTACTTGTAATTAATTAACTCAAGAAATACAGCAGACAAATAACACACAAATGAGAAATATTTATAAACAACTCTGGAAAAATATTAACCTCTCTATTCTGTTTTACTTATCTCTCTAGATGTTGGAAATTATTTCTTGCGTTGTATATTATGTAAACATTACACAGCAAAATTTATTACATATGTTCTTTCTTTCTTTCTTTCTTTTTCGTAGTTTTACCTCTCCCTTTTAGGATTTAAGCGACCCAAGCCGCCCGGGCCTTACGGGGCCGCGACCTGTCGGGAGAGGGATTATCTTTGGATCACATACATACTTTTTTGACCAGACAAGGACATGGAGGGCCTCCCCGGATGAGTGATCAGCCCAACGCGGGGCCACCTCCGAGACAACACGAACACATAGGACGATACACACCATTCACACACACACTCACTCAGAACAAGGCGAGGATGGGATGAAGATGATAATGACGGCCAGATGATATCCGGGGACCACAAGGGCCTAAAGTTACCTGACATTTGTCTCAAAGGTGAGGGAAAACCCCGGAAAAAAACCTCACCTAGGTAACTTGTCCCGACCAGGAATCGAACCCGGGCCCGCTGCGTGAGAGGATTGGACTATTCATATGTGCTATACAGTATAGGCTACATACAGTTTATGCGTATGTAATCAAATAAATATACAATCAAATAAAACATAAAATCTTGGGAGGAGGTCCCGAGAAATGTTGATTTCTCACTGAGAATTCTTGGAACGCGAGGAGAACGCCGCGTTATTTTCATTAAGAGAAAAAAAAAAACTTCTAGTACGTAAGCATCGTCAACCGAGTTAGTTTTAACTGCAGAGAACTATTCTAGTGCATGATCCCAAAAAAAATGCACCTACCCTACATTAAGTTCATTGTGAAAACAATGAAAAGGAGGGCATGTAGGAAAATAAACCAAAAACGAAGTCTGCAATAAATTAAATATAAAATAATTTGGGCTTGCTACATAAATAGATTACAATATCAATGTTGATAATGCTTTGGAAGAAACAGAAAGCAATATTTCTTAACAAGCACATTTCTGACTCAAAATTCTAGTAGGATAATCTCCCTACAATAATAAGAAAAACAAACAAACAAAACAAACACTTATCACGAAATTTCCACAGAAACCTAAACCGAGATGTGGTCCGGAATTAAAACGATCATGAATTCAAGATGACCTACAGCAGTTCCGATTCCTATTAAGGACGAAGCAAAGATATAAATTCTACTCTCTGAAGAAGACCAACTGGATCAACTTGAAAGAAACTTGCAAGATACCTACATTGTAAATAACTTAACCCAAACCTACTAAGTCACTTTTAATCATAAACCTGTCACAAGAATTACACTGTAAATCGTGTAAAAACATAACCCCACTACTGAAAGAATCAAGTATTGATCAATTTACACGAAAAATAATGTATTTTTTGTCGGGATTATCTTTTAGCAGTTTTGTCCCAAATGGAGGGAAATTCAATTCGTATGTGACCACTGTTAGCTAATATAGAAAACCTAACCTGGCTGGTAAAAAGAGATCTACCTGATCATTTTTAACGCAGATAAATTTAATTTACTTAATATTCTTTCAGCAGCTCTTCAGCAAATAAAGGCATATTAGACTTGTATACGATTCACTGTAGGCTAAATATCAGAATCTAACCGGACGACTAATCTGGTAGAATAAAAGATCAATTTTCTCGCAAATGGTATCATTCAATTCCCCTTCCTGATTACTCGGTACGATGCTTTCCGCCGTACTGTTTAGCCTACGGGCGAAGGCACCGCTCGTTAGCCGGTTATGTGAATGCATGCAAGCTGGTACTGGTATCACTTATCTAAGGTTTATCAAACTCGTTTGGCACCCTTTTCGCCGAGAAAAGGGATGGCATGCCCTAGGCCAAGTTCTTGAAGTTCTTAATCGAGCACTAAACTTACACCAGAAAACCGACACTTCAACCTCGAGGCGCCCTTCGGGTCTGTATTTTGGTTGAGTAGAAACGGACGGGCTCTGATGTCGACCACGATGAGTTAATGTAAAAGGTAGCTTTTGGCGAACCCTTGGTTTGTCCTAACACCCAAACTTCGGGTAAAGCTATCCGATAATTTGATAGAATATCACTAGGGCCTAATACTGATCCATATATCCTTGACGAATCTGAAAGGATGTCTGGAATTCTACAGTATTACTCCCATCTATGACCAGGCCCGATTTCAGATACTGTACTTTGCACACTGGGCAAAACTTTGTATAATCGCCCATCTCACTTTTTAAATTTTACCCCTTACCTATTCAACCCCAGGCCAAAGTTATTGCTTTATTGTTAAGTTTGGGTTTTACCCAAGTATCAACCAATGGTAGTCCTATAGCTTTTATTATTGCGAGTAATCTAAACTTTGCCTAGGCTAAACAATTTTTTTTTCTAAAATAAAACTAGGCCTACTTATGTCTGGTGAAAAATACATGGTTGCTATTGTAATTTTATTTACAAAACATAGAAAATATTTTTAATGATTAATGAAGTCTATCTTTAAAATTTTACAAAATATAAATATAATTAGCAATTTTGAAACATACTCGTATGCTAAATTATATTTAATTATGTTCATATTATGTTAATATTATTAAAAGTTTCTCCCTAAATATGTCAGCCAAGTTAAAAGTCGTTTTCTAGAATAACAGTAATTACACTTTGGCGAAAATTCATTATTGCTATTGTGATTTTATGTATAAAAAATTGCACAAAATATCTGTAGTATGAAATACACTCAATCTAAAATATTTTACGAAAATATTTAACGTATGTGGTAATTCTGAAACATATGTTAGATTATATTTAATTACATTCATAATATATTAATATTTTTAAAAAATTGCCGCCATTTCTAGACTTGCCACCCAGGTGAAATGCTCAGTCTATGATCCTTTGGCGTAATTTACGGACAGTGTGATTAGTAGCATGATACTGCTGCGGATGGCAAATCTATCCCTTCATTATTACCAACAGATGCGCAGAAGTCGGAGCAGTCCCTCAAAAGAATCTGGGTCCCCGAATTTGCAAGGTCCATCAAGCAAGGTTGCCCATGCGGACGGTAAGGAACGCGAGGAATTCAATTATATTAGCAAAACAAATAAGACAGCTTCACCTAACATGGCCATAAGAGTTGAGTTTGGGACTCGTGCGTCATTGGCTTTCTTCCTGACATGTCACTGGCTATGTTTGTCTGTGTTTCTTGGTCACGGCAATTGCCTTCACCACGACGCCCGGTCACACCAGTTTTCTCTGAATGGAGCTAACATTAATAAACAGGTTGGCTTTTACACGTTTCTCATGAAATTGCTTCTCTCCAATTTGCTTCTTCTTGCTATTTAATTATAACGTGTGTGTACATAAGATATAGGTGAATATCATCATGCCAAACACACTACTGACATTGTTTAATTTCTCGTCAGGATTTAATATTTTGTGCTTAGTTGCGAAAAAATCATACAGCAATCTATCTATAACACACGTTGTAAATATAAAAGACACTTCGTATTTTATTGGATATACTTAATTATTCCAATAACAAAATATTTTTTCCCTAATGGTAAATTGAAGCCCAGACACAAAACTGTTTCTGAATCACAATATAACAGCAATCATCACAGGACACAGAGTTTCAAAATTAAAGAAGATCCAACATGCATTTGTAAGGGTATTCAAATCAGTCGATCATATACTATGGGATTGCGAAATGTTAAAAGCCTAGAGACAAAAACTCCGAAACCATGTACTTAAGTCTGGAGGACACAAACCCCTAAATAATCACTAACATATGAAAAAATACGCTAAAGAATTCAAAAAAATTCATGAATACAATCAATTTCGACAAATTGAAGTCATATCTATAATGGAAAATATGTACATATTTCATTTTCATCATATTACATATGATTGTAATGGAGCACGTTGTAAATAAATAAATAAATGAGTAAATAAAAACAATGCGTGGTCATTTTAAAGATTTTCTCTAATCCAGTCATTAAAAAGTGAAACAAAAGAATGTTTCAGGCAGGGTCCGAAATGTCCAAGTCTGAAGGCAGTAGCCAAACCGAGAATTTTATTCCCTATTTTTGTTACATAAGATAGACCTATAGCATTATAACCTTTTGAACATTACAAAGAACAACACCCTCCGATATGTTCTTTATATATCATATCTTATCCCTTTTAAATATGCAAAAATAAATAAACAAACACATTCCAACATAACTACCCACTCCCAGATAAAAAAGACTATATAGTAATTTGTACTTTGCATGATAATAGGCCTAACAAATTTATAACAACAAAATTACAATAAAATGTTTTGGAAGTATTTAATTTATTTGATAACGGCTCTAAGAAACAAAAGCTACATGTTTTTACTAGAGGAACTAGAGCAACGATTGGCTAAGACACAGGGAACCAAAATTAGAGTCTCGGGCGAAACTCAAATTATATCCGAAATTTTCCGTTATTTTTTAACGTTTCCGAGTAAATATGTAAATAGTCATCTTATGTCATAAATGGCAGTCTTTGGCAATACCTAATGTTACTTTTAAAATATTAAACATAAAATACTATGGGAATTAAAACAATAATAAATAATAAGATAGCAATTTTTCTGCACTGATTATTTGTCGCATTAATAGAATTAATGGAATTCTTCTCGCCAAGAGGATCTGGCAACCGGAAATTTCGCTCCCTGCTTTAATGTTACAGAATTATACTTTTTGGATTTTACTTCAACGTACTACTATGGTAGATGGCAGGATTGGGGGCATGTGGTCAGCACACCGACACCCACGCATACCTTAAAGTATAATTGACACCATTTTAAACCTTTAACTACAAGGGCTTAAGTTTTAAAAATATGTTGTACAGTATAATCATACAACTGTTTTTGTTAATGTTTCATTTCTTCAAGTAAAATATGTTTTTAAATAAAAAGTATACGCAATATAAAAACCTTCAGTAAATTTGTAAAGGAAGAATGAAAGAATCTCACATTAAATATTCATGTTTTTATTTTAATATATGTCGGAGATGAGTTCAATTTTTATTTAAAAACTAAAAAATAGAGATTTTAAAATGAAATAACTTTATTTGGGATTACATTTTAATTAAGTTTGTTTATAGTTAATTTAAACAAATAGTTTAGAAATCACTTTCAACACTTCGGTCATGCCTTAAATTGAAAACAGAATAGTACATTATGCAACAAGCCTACAATGACGTTTATTAATACACGAGTGTGTTTATGAAACGAGCTAAGCGAGTTTCATAATTTTTCTTCGAGTATCTTAATTACAATTAAAGGCATGTTGAATACGACTGTTTTTGTTCGACCAAAATTAATTAACCTTAATTTTAATTAATCATGTTTTAAATTAATAAATTAATTGTTCTTAAATGAGATTATAGATTCACTCAAACGGCAACGACCATGACCTTCGCATCAGATGGTTGCTGGTCGTCGTAGTTCTTGTCTTCTCCGACAGATGGCAGTTTCGGCTTCGGTCAAATCAAAGCTTCATTTTGTTCGACTTCTTCAAACCAAGGGATTTTGACAACACGAACTGAATAATTTTAGTATGACATTAAAATTAACACAAATATAATTTATTTTATTTTAAATAGGCCTACAAGCTATTTGTTAAGCAGTTTTCAGCTGCTACTGTCAAGGTCTCAAGATCGTTCCGTGTTCGATAATAATCGATACCATACCGATTTCGAAATGGAAAACATAGTGTCGAAATAAGTATCAATATGACACCGATACGTTAAGCATTAGCATATTAGTATGGTCGAACAAAAAACCTTTTTAAGCTAACAGCATCACTTATTATAACTCCTATTAACATATCAGACGTCAATGACACTCGATATCAACGCCATTAAATCATTAATGAAACAGAGATAAATAGTAACATGGTCAATGAGTAATCTTAATCCTTAAAGGTTGTTTAAGAAATGTGACATCAGCTTAATCTAGTTTCAAAACCTCAATATATTCTTCTTTTACTTGTAATATATGCACAGGTTTCGGTCTGTTTTCAGAGCTGTAGGCCTATATTAACTGACCTATCACGAGCCAGCCCTCCTCTCATTTTATCATCACCGGAGCGTAGGCAAATGATGACTTAATTGCCGGCCGTGCAACGAGCGCATCAATCACAAAACTTCTTATGCATATTTCCTGGTATAATTACGCGAACTGGCCTACATAATTACATCTGTAATTCAGATAATAACTTTTAAAATGTTACTAAGGTTGCAACAATTTAAAGCAGTTACAGTCCTTTCACATTGAAGGAAGCACATAATTATTACTTATTGGTAATGAATGAATAACAATATTTTATAAAAATATACTACTTAAATAGTAGTAGGGAGAGGTAAAACTAAGAAAGAGAAAAAAAGGAGAATACTACTTAAATATTCAGTTAATGAAATTAAAGTTATCAATGCCTATAAGTATGAATAAACTAATGAGCATAGACTAATACAAAATTATGTTTAAATTATTCATTTTTCAGCTTCAGTAAGTAGTAGTTTGCCCCTATTTCTCTACTTCCTTTACTAAACAAATCTTAATTTTAAACTCGCAGCATCAAGGAAATTATTATTATTATTATTATTATTATTATTATTATTATTATTATTATTATTATTATTACTATTATCATCATCATCATCATTATCACCATCATCATAATCACCTCACCTACTATTCTCTCATTGACATTCATGACAATAGGTTAAGGTTATGTTTTATGTTCAATATTTGTATTAACAATGTGTCTGGAATTATTATTAAATTTGTAATTTATTTGTAATTTTATGTTATTGGGAACGGATAGTATACCTATAAGTTCTATGCTTACAAACATTAAAATAAAATCAATTCAAATGAACATTCTTTTTCTAGCCTTTACTAGACTAATAGTGCATAAGTGGCACAATAAAACTGAGTTTAAAATTAATACTACGAGTCTGTAAGTGTATGTCGCACAACTACGACATATCTATTATGGAATACTATGTGACAATAGTCATTAGACATATGGATCCTTTTGACTCTTGGGAATGAATGAGTCATTTGTATCTTTTAAATGCTAATAATAAATTATTAAGTAGGCAATGAAAATAATGTTTTGCGTCAGAGAAAAGAAGAGTTTTAGCTTGTATTAACTTAGCCTAATAGTTGCACAGGCATATTAATTTTGGAGCAATAAATTTTAAATAAATAAATAAAAACACAATGGTATAAAGTATAATGGTATTATTAAAGAAGTAAATCTTACAAGATCTATTCAAAATTAAATTAAGTTATACATTATGCCTTTGTGGTTACAAAATAGAGTTATATTTTCCATGTGTCAAGTGACTTTTGTGTTATACTGCATATCATTCAGCAATTATTATTCGGACAAGAGAAAACTGCTTCCGAATCATTCAATCTCTCCACTCTTGTACATGAAAATATAACTTTGTTTACATATATATTTAATTAATGTGTAATTGTAGTTCCTCTATGTAAGAAAAACTGTCTCCATATTCCCTAAATAAATCACTGAAAAGGCCATCCATTAGTATCAGAAGTGTGAAAAGAGATGTGTGTAAGAACAGTCTTCAAACCTAGTTCAAGGAATTAAAACATCCAGAAGTCCTTTACAAAATGTCTTATTCGTGACAGATGAACCAGACATGGCACACTGAATTTAAAAAAAAAAAAAAATAATAATAATAATAATAATATATCAGGGCAGTTTAAACGTGGATCACACATAGAGATTAATAAGATTCAAATTTTAAAGTGGAAGGCTAACCACTTTACACGGTTACAAGTATGAAGAGTGGTGGTTAGTCTTAAAATCCGGAGTACGAAATTTATTAAATTCGCTAACCCGTCTATCATAACCAGAATTATACCATTGTTACTGCCTACTTATGTCAATTCATCGATTTTACTCTCTGTTATAGCCTATCCCTCATATCATAACCGATGGCTTGTAAATAATGCACACTTAACCACTAATGATGTAATAGCTATTCTGCGGATACATAATCTTCACTGACAGCTGGTTAGAAACACACTTCACAGTAAAAGATAACCCACACACGTACTAAACAGCTGTCTATATATTGTAATATTTTATTGCTTTGTTTTGAACCTTGTACGAAGATACTAGTTAGCAGACTTTTACAGAATACGTAAGCATATTGGCACTAGACATACCTTTGTAATGATGTTTTCCTCCCAGATAGGGTCGTCCCAACCACCAGAACTACTGGACGAACCGCGCCTACTGGGATCCCACGAATTTCGACGCACGGCTTCCAACGAATCCGTGGAGAAACGCCTAGAGCCCCTCCTGCCAGAACTGATAGAACTTATAGAATCCTTACGAGATGACCCGACAGATCCTAAGGAATCTCTTCTGGTTGTAACGATTGGCACGCAGAGCGAATCTTTCCTTAGGGACCCTGTCGATCCCATAGAATCTCTCCTAAGAGGGACGCTGAGGGAATCTTTACGGAGCGATCCCATCGAAGAGCCCAGGGAATCCTTCCTGAGCGTAGAAGGGAAGGCAGATGGGTGCTCCAGGCAATCTTTTCGAGGCGGCATGATTGGAATTCCAAGAGAATCCTTGCGAGGTCTATGCGAAACAGTGAGATTTAGAGCCGGCATGGACTCGCGGCGAGGACCGACGGATTCCCGCCGGTTGTGAAGGATGTTCCCCAGAGAGCCTCTCCGGGAGCCGTATCCATTGATCCTGCACGTGCCATTGGTGCCATGGACATCGCAAGACTTAGACTGGAAACGTGTTTCCACGTGTACTTCTGTGGGCACGGGTTCAGAGTCGAGCTTTACGTCCCGGAACAACGCCTCCAAGCGCTTCACCGCCGCGGCCGACATACTTGCGCTAGCTGCACTAGCATAACACTGAAGTGGCTCCAGCAGCTGAGGCGGCCGGTACCCTCGCCGAACCCCGCGCGCACCAGCATGATAACTTTCATTCCGACCTCGATCCACCTTATTAGGGCATCTCAAGACTTGCCGCGCGCAAAATTCGCAGTAACACCTACAATGTCAACATGCTGCCTCCGCACTGTTTACTATGTCCTTACTCCCCCAAGAGGAGGTAAACAAAAAGTGGTGCAATGTTGCAACATTCAAGTCATTCTTGTATTATGTTGTATGTGTGACAACTTATATTATTGTCTGTCTGTCTGTCTGGACGAAGGGGCCTCCAAGTGGAGGATTCTGTTACCTATATGAATTTTGTTACGCTTATTTTCCGAGAGAAGACAGAGGGACAGGTGGTAAGCCCATCGCCTCTCAACCCCCCTCAGGAAACTAAGGTATTACTTGGACGTGAAAGGGCCGAGAAATTTTGTCCAGAGGCTCTAATTTAGGCTTGAAGTTCTTTTACGTGCCGTAAATATAGACACGGGCCCCCCAGCTTAAAGTCCCTCCCGCAGGACTCCGTGCCCAGGATTTTTACGTCCTGAAAAACCCACTGACCGCGACCGGGTTTGATCCCGCGACCTACGGATCTAGTGGCGGGCACGCTATCTCTAGACCACCGCGGCCGACACTTGTAATATTAGGTAGGCCTAATTTTATATCGAATGGGAATATAAGGTCTATATCACAAATAACTAAATAAAAAATTAATAATAATCTTTAAAAAAATAAAAACAATGGCTCAACCTACAATGAAATGTTTTAATTCACTGTACATTTTTACTTTAAAAAATTGTAAATAGGTATTGAAATAAGCTATTCAGATAACATAGCAAAAGGCCTAGTAAAAACAGAAATTTTAACCTAAAAATTCTACCGAATGAATAAACGATGGATGTATTACATAAAAATAACATTTTTACCCCCCTTGAAAACAACATAACGCTTTAAGTTGATAAAAGATCTCAGAAGGCCACACGGAAATGATCTCATTTCATAGTAAAAATTTTACATTTAAAAGATCCGAGGTATGAACTGCATAGAGTGTAAAAAGAAGATTCCTGAGCGTACAGTGGTCATTCTAAGTCACGAGTGAGTAGTCACAACATAAAGAAGCATCTGTTATTCTGTACTCTGATGTAAGAGTTCAGTCAGTCTCCCCAATTACCTGATACCATCTGCTTCCTCAAAGATATCAGTTTCCTATCGCATTTCTTAGAATTTTCAAATTAATGAAGATTCTTCGCCGTTCCTGGTACACACCCGACCATAATCATTACTAGGGACCGGATTTTTAGGTTTTTAAAAACACTGTTTTAGGTTTTCCATTAGGTGAAATAGTTTTTTTTAGGTTTTTGTCCAAAATATAGTTTTCGGGTAGAATAATTAATGAATTTGAATGTGCTACATAGGATTCAATACATAATACTTGTAAAGTTTAACTTAACAAAATTGACTTACAATTGTGTAAACTTGCTTTAGGACAATATTATACAATTGAAGAAAGAAAGCATAAACAATCAAAAGAATTAGTGAAAATAAGATTGTCTCACATTTCCTGGTTACAGTATATCACTAAATATCTTTCAAGATTCTCAACTGTGAAGTTCTTCCAGTTATCTCTTAGAATACATTTGAAGGCAGAAAATGTACTTTCAACCTCACATGACGTCAGCAATGGTTGTTCGTACGAATATTTTAAAAGGAATACGCCGGTACTTTTACACTTCCTCTCTTGATACTGTCATCCTAGATGACATTGGATTCAACGAAACGCTGGTGCTATTAATTTCAACTCGACAAAAATTGTCTCTCCGCAAAATATCGATTTATCAACTGACAAACAAAAAAAGACAAAAAAGTAGCCTAAATTAGATATTTTAGGTTTTATATCCCGTTTAGGTACATTTAGGTTTTTATACCCCATTTAGGTATTTTTAGGTGCCACGGAATTAATGTGGGTGAATCCTATGGACATGATTCGAAAAAGGGTATAATCGCTTTTTGTTTTGGAAGTAAGGAAAAAAATAGGTAAAAACCTAAGAATCCGGTCCCTAATCATTACTCCTAGACCAGCGGTTCCCAACCGGTGGGTCGCGGAAGGGTTACAGGTGGGTCGCGACTCGATCCTAAAACTATCAGAAACCATCAGAAAAGAGAAGAAAAATCGAAACAAATCAAATTGTGTTTTGATTGTTTTCTTGGTTCTTTATGTACTTTTATAATTGTAATTTTCATTTTCATCTAGGAACACTTGTTAATGAGTATGAAACCACTTGTTGCCTACATTGCAAACATATATATATTGTTAAATAAATAACTGTTTGCTATAAAGTGCTTATATTTTGTCAATCATTTTCAAATCAGAACACATTGTTTATCAATAATCAATCTGTATCTTTAAAAAAGCGTATATAAGCTTATATATATTTGCAATATTTGATGGTAAAT
Source organism: Ectobius pallidus (assembly GCA_964059195.1). Taxonomy (NCBI): domain Eukaryota; kingdom Metazoa; phylum Arthropoda; class Insecta; order Blattodea; family Ectobiidae; genus Ectobius; species Ectobius pallidus. Next base: position 88,981 of record CAXKWD010000378.1, on the reverse strand, counting down.
TATATATACATAAGGAAGGGATACGATACAAATAAGGTCTTTTAATCTACCATGGACCGATGAAGTATTCCGATAAGGAAAGGTGGGTCGCCAGCTGAAAAAGGTTGGGAACCACTGTTCTAGACCATAGGAATCCATACATCCAGTCTTCATAGTTTTTATTAATCTTTCCAGAGCTAATTGATACACTCATAATAAGGTATTCATCAAGTGAAATCATCAGTGGGCACTAAGTTTAAAATCGAAAGGGTAAATTTGTAGGCAATAGATTTTTTCCGTAAATAACAATTCTAATATATGGATAAAAATCCCAACTTTTTACATAAAGCACTATGCTATTAATATTAATTAATATCTGTTTTTAAACAATTTTTGGAGCCATGCTATAATGTATACGTATAAGTAGCAAGTAGCAGATGGCATAATATGAACCGCTCGGGGGAACAAAATGGTAAGTGCCAAATGGGGTGTGTTGAAAAAGAGAACAAATAAAGTTCTCATTAACCTAGAAATCTGAATAATTTTATTTTCAGCTTAATTTTGTACTCAATACATTTGAACATATAGAGATCAATACCTATCACCTACTATTATGTTACACCAAACAAGCTGGAAAGTCAAAAATTACTTGTTTCATGGCAGTGGCACTTACCATTTTGTTCCCCCGAGCAGTCATTTCTCTGTATTTGAAGGTAGCTAATAAATTAAATATGGACTAATGGGAAAAACCAAATATAAGGTGCATCGTCGCATGAGGCATAACCCGCCCTAACCCGCTCTAACCCACCCCCAGAGAAGCACTTTCTTTTATACCACGATCTAGCGAATTCTTCTGGGATAAACAGGCTGACAAACCGTTGGGTATAAGGCAAACCTGTGGGTACTCTCGAATTTTTAATATTTGGTACAAGGGGCACTCTCGAATTATTAATATTAGGTACAAGGGCCACTCTCGCAGTTTTAATATTTGGTACAAGGGGCACACTCGCATTTTTAATATTTGGTATGGTCGGGAGTGTCGGCGACAATATACAAGGACAGTTTGGTCACCCTGTTCGCCGAGAAACAAAATGCGAATATCGAGTGGGCGGAGCCTATTTGGCACCTTATATTTGGTTTTAGCCGGACTAATTGTTAGCTCTTTTTCGAGAATGAAGTTACAAAATGAAATACTCTGTACATGTTTACTACCGTTAGTTTAGTTTAGTTTTCTGATCCTAAACATTAACTACACTCTCACACCATTTATATCGAATATAGATCGAATTCTCTCAGAAGTTTACATGATTTTTATCTCTCCTAACCCTAATAGCCTCTGCCCTTTACACGAAAATAAGCGTAACAAAATTAGTCTTTGGTAAATGAAACCTCCATGCAGGCTTATGATCCGTGCGCGGAGTGAAATGGACTTGACTCGAGTAAATTCGGAAGCTAATAACGTTTTAGAATGTAATTTCTCATGTACAACAGAATAAGGAAACATACTTTTGGGGAGCTAATGGAGACGATGAATGTTTTGATTAATTTCGATGAAATATTCTAGATTTAGATAGATCTCCGATTTTAGGGCTGCCAATGAGATAAATCCTACCCAATGGGTCTAGAGAAACAGTTCCAAAGGCACACCTGTACTCTAAAAGTTATGGAAAATATTATTTTCAAATAACCTATATAAGAAATATAAAGAAACATACATAAGAAAATGGATAGTAACTTGTAGAATCATTCAATCTCTATCTCTATCTATATAAAAGGCTTTGTCCTGACTGACTGAATGAATGACTGACTGAATGACAGGAATCAACGTACAGCCTAAACTATAACAGGTAGAGACTTGGAATTTTGACAGTACCTTCGTTTCATAATGTAGGTGCTCACTAAGAAAGGATTTTGAAAAATTCTGATTCTAAATGCCAAAAATTAAATGTTTTTGAAAATACTTAATCCCTTTTTACATAGAATTATCCATTCCAAATCACAGAATATATTGTTGCCAAATGGTATCAGGTGGGCTTGGAAAAAACACATGAAATGCACTTTTGACAAATAAGAGAAGTTATCAAAATAATTCATGTTATAAATAAATATTACAGAATGAAATCCACTAAAATAATGGAATCACATAACTTTCTCTACCTTGGACATAGAGAAAACAAAACGAGGTATGGTAATGTGTATATTATTATATTATATCGCAGGTTTTTGGAGAGAAAAGTATGAAAGTGATAATGCTTTCTGTTTAATTTCATCCCCAAAACGACTTTATGGTAACATAAGAGTGGGAAATTTCCCGCCTCGATATTACAATTTTATGTTACAGGAATTTCTGTTTCTTCTTATTTAAACCTCTACCAGGCTTGCTGTGCACTGTACAAGCGATGGGATGCAAAATTCTAGATCCTCTATGAGCCATAAAAAACTATATCAAGCGTTTTATGAGGGAATAGTTTGAGTGTAATAAGTCGTTCTTCCTATTTCAAATTATAAATGCCTATATAAGGACCTAGAATTTAAAATTGAAAAATCCTTCATAAGTTAATTTCCAATTACAAAATACAAAACCCGGGCGACGCCGGGTCTTTTAAGCTAGTCTCTCATATAAATATATTTGAATAGAGTTTAATTCTTTAACGAAGGAATCTGCACATCGCTCCCTCGCTAGTAATAACTCATTTTAAATCTCTTGTAACGCAAGATAAGATACCGCATTCAAAACTACGAAAGTTATCTCTAAAGACCTAAAATTGCCTAAATTGTTTCTGAGCACCTGTGGATCTAAATGTTACTCCTACAACCGTAGGCAAGCGTCGTGCCAGGCAATGAAAAGTAAGGTTAACAGATTCGAGTCATATGAGTTCACCCTGAGTCAAATTTTGATTTTGTTGAATTATAAAACATAAATGGAAAGATATACCCTAATATAATTACGCATGAATAGTCTACGAAACTCTGCATCAGTCACCGAATTGTTGGAGTTGTGCATATTCACATTTTTCATATCCAAATTAAATAATTAGCCACGAATATGTATATCATAAGATCGGAATAACTTAAAAAAAATAATACTAACCTTTATTGTAATTTTTAAGAGCTAATTTATGACATTTCTAAAATCAAATAAAACGAACAAAAGTCACATAATATGTCAATACAAAAAGTAGAGTACCTCGCTGGGCTTGAACTCAAGCTTCTAATTTATTAATTAGAATACTCATCCCTCGAATCCTATACAAGAAACTACCTAGCTGTCAATCCCAGTGCCAGTACTTAAAAATTATGGCATTAACAGATCATGAGAATAGGCTTCAGCCATTAACAAACATCAACATTGGGTGCATAATACATATAGTGAAGCCCGACATTAATAGTGTGTAATTCATTCTTACGTTTACAAGTTTTCCCCTCTTCCAGTGGTCGCTTTTAAGCCATAAAAAAATATGAAAAAAATATGTATAAGTGAAAAGCGAAACTTGGAAACGAACGGTCGTATCAAGCGTATGTTCCAAGAATGTAATAAGATCGATATTACCTTACACTAACTTCCATTTTAATTGAAGAAAATGTATTTAGAAAGTTTTCTTGATAACGGCTACCGGTACAACGATTTTGTATAGGGTCTTTACTACGGCTATCGGATAAAACTTAAAGGGTAATGAATTTTAACATTCAAAATCTTTGTCACACTCAGTCAATGAGTCTATTTAATAATCATATGAAAATATTTTAAACTAAAAGAGTATTTTCCATGCGATTGAAACCAAAGTTGGTAACCCTGGAGTGTGACATATTTAGTGGCATAATTTTCTTCTTTAATTAATACCATCCACCGTTAATAGTTATTTATGGTACAAGGGTTAAAAGCGAGATTTTATACTGCGAGCAGAATAGAATTGCTTTAACACGCATGTCATACACTATTTTTAGACAGCCGTTAACATTTGTGAAATAAAAATATATATTACTGTAATGAAATACGCACTGTAGAGCCAACCATCTTGAAGTGCGCAGACAGCTGACAGCAGTTATTGATTTTCTCTTACATTGCTGCCAACATGAAAACGCTTTTCACCCACCAAATCTAACGACTTTTGCATTCACCGCGAGAAATTTCGTGAATTTCGTGTAGTGAATTTTAAAATTGTCAATTATCAAAGTGAATCTATTTAATAATCATATGCAAATATTTTTAACTAAATGAGTGTTTTCCATGCGACGGAAACCAAAGTTGTTACCAATGCAGTGGCATACATATTTTATAGCACTAGTGCGATAATGTGGAACTTTTATTTCGTGTGAATTGCGCTAGAAGTTCTACTTTTAATTCAAACTGTCTACAAAATATATTTTTAGTTACTTTAGATTAATAATGATAATAATAATAATAATAATAATCAATCATATATGTAAATACTACAACTAAGAGGAGACTACTAATCACCTGTTTGGAATAATTGAAATCCTACGATAAACCTGGAGAATAACTCGTCAGGGTCAACCTTCAAGAAAGAAGTATCCATTATTTTATAACTAACTAATCCTAATTTATTACTCTCGTTATGGAAAGTGCAACATATAACGAGCAGGCAAGAACACAACAAAGGAATAAAGTCCGTCCCTGAAAAGACCTGTTGGTTTCTGTTTACATACTTATCCCTTATGTTGGCGTTTGGGCGGATGGTAAAGGTCACACTGACCGTGAATTTTTTCAAGAGCGCGATTTAATCAGCAGCTGATCTGTAGGACAAACTGATTTCATGTCAACGGAAACTACTGAAAACTGAATTCCACTAATCCTCGTTTAGGTTATATATTATCGACTTGGTCACAAGTCAATAGGCTACCACAACAGAAGGGTATTTATAAATTTAAGAACTAGGCAATTCTTTTTTATGGATAGTAAATCCAACCAAACACACTCCCATGAATAGTAGCCTACAACCATTACAATTTAATGAAAGGTAAAATAGTTTTTGAAGTGAAACTTCTTTAGCCGCGGTAGCGGTAAATCCAGAGCTTGTGTCACGCTCAAAAATCGTCAAGAAATTAGTGTCACACTCAAAATCGTCACGAAATTAGAGAGGTGTGACGGAACGGACTGCACAGAAAACAATCAACTCAATGATTAGGAATAATCAACTGCTATACGATTTAAAGGACAAAATAAAATACTCAAAGGGGAAACTAACGATAGAAGGTGATGGAAAGGTAAATTTTCAGACCTAGTACGAGGACCTGCAAATGGGAATAATAATAATAATAATAATAATAATAATAATAATAATAATAATAACAACAATAGTAACAATACTTACTTGCTCAATGACAATAGACAATTCCTAAGCAAGCTAAAGGAATATTATCTATTTTTATGGAACCCGGAGGTTCATTACCGCGCTTAAAAAATCCAAGAAATAAATAAAAGAAATATTATTATAATGAGACGCAAAACTTTTGCCTCTGTTATGAACTCTTATTTTAAATGAAACACCCTTATACTTTGAATAGTGCTCATTGAGCGCTTTTTTTCAGAAAATACCCACACGAGCTACTTCTTTGCAAATTTATTCAAGGAAACAGAAAACTGATAATATCAGTAAAAGGCTTCTTTTGTTTACTGTGATTTGCCCCGTCAAGCTCTACGCGGGCCGTCATGATCTCAGCAGAGGTTAAACTTACATTAAAGTTTATTTGTTGTGCGTAAGATGTACATTTTCTCACCTACAATCTTGAAATTTTTATCATTTGTTTATTTAGATGTTTTACATACACTGAAAAAAACATTTTTGAATCGGTTAAGCTCTAAAATATTTTCAGGTCATAATGTAATTCAAAAGTTAGTTATTTTTTAAATAAAAAGTCACATTTCAGTGATAAAAATTATGAAAAATTCTTTTTTCAATAGGCCTAATAATACAGGTTGGGTATCTTGATCTAGTCTCTAGCTTAATAGTAGATTTTGAGAAAAGGTAGGTGGTTGTAAAGGGTTATTTAACGACGGTTATGTACTGAAACTTAGGCCTGTGATCGTCGCCAATGTGCCGGAATTTTGTCCCGCAGGAGTTCTTTTACATACCAGTATATCTATTGTCACATTTATGCACACGCATAAACGACATCGACCTGGGCCAGGATCAAACCCAGCGATACTAAATACGCCACCCAGGCCGACGAGAAAATGTAGGCCTACATTGTATTTAACATTATAAAGATAGGCTATTCCGATTCCCCTTGCTTATTCTACGGTATTATCGCTTGTACGGCGGCTGAGACCCCCTATCTGCTAAACAGAGCGGCAACTACTCCAGCACAGGTGTATTGCGTGTGATCTAACCAAGACTTCGCACGCGGTCATACCCTAGCCTGTTGCGAATAATAGCAACTTCCACGTTAAAGTGATATGACGTACTTCGATACCCAATGGCATTACCTTTATATCAGTGCCCTTCATAACTCCGTTAGCATTGACTGCAGAGGGAGACTTTCTTGTAGCAGTTTTACAACAGAAGTTCTTTTTGAAGTGAGTAAATCGAGAGCTAACGCAAAGTTAGGTTACGAAGAAAATCGTCACGAAAATAACGGGGCTGTGACGGACTGCACAGAAAGCAATCAACTCAATGAAATTTAAAAAAATAAAAAATCCAAAATTCAAAGATCCAAAATTTAAAAAATAAAAAATCCAATTAAAGAAGTCCATAAACCCAAAATTAAAAAATCTAACAATCCAATAATCCAAAATTGAAAAATTACAAAAATCCAAGTTTCACTTCTGTCGCGTGGCTTTTCATGCACCCGATTTTTTTTAATACTAGCCGATTTGTTATGAAGAAATAGAAAAAGTTGTTCATGGCATATGGCTCGAGATATTCCAAGCACCCAGCTTTTAAATTTATCCACGGTTGAGAAAAATAAATAATTATGGCAACAACATTAAACATAGGCCTACTCACAGTCTATCGGAACAGCTAGTTGGTTTGAGACTCGTGGTTTATAATCCAGCCGGTTCGTGGGTCCTAATATCTCGCAGCAGCCGATCATATTGGGGTTCTTCCTCATTCATTAGGTGAATACCGGATCGGAGAGACTACCTCCGACAGACAGATGACTTAACACATACAGAGTTACACTGTTCTATTATTGCTGAATCAAACAGCTAGCTCAAACCCCATTACCTACAAACTTAAAGTACACAAGAGCGAAAAATAAAGCAATAGAACAAAAACGCCGAAAAGTTGTTGGGACTGAAGTATGGCCTACGGTCGAGGGCTTCGGGGGCAGAGGAGGGCAAAACAAATCTAAACACCCCGGAAACTCTTTTCATCCATTTCCTTCACAATGGGGACAAAGGGTACTGCTTATAGGCAATGTTCAAGTACTCAGGATGGCTTCAGGGGTTATCAGCCGTGTCAACATTATAAGATGCAAGCTTTCGGCCATCTTCCCTCTGTGGCCTTCCTCAGGAATGTGTTTAAGTGGAGAAACCGAGGCTGGACGAATATTAGGTCGGAATGCGAAATCTCATTTGCCGGTGCAGCAGCCAATCAGAAGTCAGGTATAAAATTTTTTGTTGAAGTAGGTCGGGTGATCAAGTCCCGCCGAGGCATAAGAGTTTATACAATATTTATTTAAAAATAACTGACAAAAGAAACCACATAAAAATATACAAAAAACACTGTTTCAAGAATATTCCTCCAACGTCGCCAAACCAAAGGGTTCCCAGTTGTGTCAAAAGACACAAAAGCTCAGTGTAGCGAAATGGAGTATACGATTTGGAACTATGCTAAACGTGCACAGGTGGTGCCGATTCCCATCATCACAAGTGTACAAAGGAAACGCGAGTAAGCTGTGTTTTATTGCCCGTGACTCGTCACGGAAGCTGGCATTGACACACCTAGGCGATGCCCCTCTTTATCTAAATCACTATGTGTGTATTCCAGCAGACTCTCACATGAATGGCGATTCAGTAGAGCACCATGTAGCTTGCATTCCAGCACGTATTCAATTACCAACTTGTGACAGAAATTGGCCAAATTTAAGTGAATGGTAAGAAAACAAACCAACATTCAGTAAGCAGTCACGCTTCGATACACCTGAAGTTTGTTTCCTTCGATGGAAGATGGTAAATGGCTGAAATGTTCTTAAATTGTTTTAAAAGTTCACGGCACTAGGACGTCTATTCGCATAAGACGATTTCGTGCAACCAAAAATTATAAAGGATATAAGGAAACAAGTATTTCAGAACCCATATATTAGAACGGCTAATGATGGCTTCCATCACTTTGATACAGACCTAAAGAAGCAACAATTCGTTCCTTTTAGTCAGCATATATATACTGTGTATATATATATATATCCAATTAAAGTAAGACAACCCCATGAATAGTAGCCTATATTCATTACAATTTAATGGAAGGCAAAATAGGTTTTTCTTTTTTTTAAACAAATATTTGCCGACTTATGGAGAAATACAAAAAGTTGTTCATGGCACATGGCTCAAAACGCCCATTACATATATAAGCAGACCCTGGGCCCCTTCCCCCTTACTGCTTACGTAATACTTGAACGCTATGTAAAAATACAAAATAATTTATTTTAAAGGTTTACATTTTTATGAGTATAAAAAAGTGGATCTGGAAACACCAGCTCTAAATTTCAATATATAATTAAATATCCCAACAATCAACCATTAACTAAATTTATAATCTCTTTTGGTTCCAGAATTCTTGACGAAGACAAAGTATTATACGCTATCTATATCCAATTACAAGTTAAAAGGATTAAAATATAGATGGACTTTTAAAACTGCAGATACAAAAAATAAAATACACACAAATGAATTTTATTCTAGACACCCTGAAAATGAACTAGTAACCGTTAAGAAAATCAGTTCAACGAAGATTCGTTTGTGAGTGTGTAATAACTTGAATTGTTATTAAAAAAATATAAAAAAACTTCAATAGGAGTAGTATAGCAAAATCTTGCGCATTCAAGATAGACCCAACTACCACATTGCCTGCATCAAGAAGTAGCTAAATTTGATTTTTATTGTGTCTGTGGGTTTTATGCCATGCAAAGCATATTCATTATAGAAGTACGTTATAGAAATAAAGCATACAGATGGCTATGGAATAACATGACAAGGCCAGTAATTGAAATATACGAAATTTAGGCAGCATTGAAAGGATCTTTGGCCATATTTCGAAACCATGTGTATGGACCCAATATATATATATATATATATATATGCTACTGTTTGATTAATTATGTGTGTACAAGTGCAACATTATTCTGTTACATAGTCGGATTCATTGGTCTTAAGTTTATATTTGTCTGTTTCCTTGTATTTTAAATGTACTCTTCGTGGCAAGGCAACCTGTAACTGTTACAGGAAGAAATTAAAATATTCGTTATCACTCTAACATAGTATTGGCATCATGTGTCAGATAAAATTTAATATACTGAATGCTATAAATTACATAAAAAATATACGGGAAACCCTTAAAAAAATGAACTGTTTCAAGGTATCGGTGATGCTTTAAACGTCGTAAACAAATGAGGCATGACTGGATTTAACTTGAACACGTGCAGTACGTTGCTTTTCATTCAAGACAATCAGAAAGACTCTTATATCAATTACAATAATTAGGTTTACTTGTGAGGAAAGACAATGCGAAATATTTAATTCAGCTTGATGTAGTCAGATTTAGAACAATAACACGCAGCTACAAGATGCTCCTACACAATGTGAGGTAAAGGAAGTGAGATACCTATATGGGAAGACAGGTTGTGGCAGGGTGGAACCGCGGCCTACACTTTACCCTGACCATATACAAGCCACCTGAACCTTGGACATAAGCCAGAATTGCCCACTAGCAATGGTACCAAAGTGCGCATTACAAAGTGATAAAATTACGGGTATCAAATTAGTGACTAAGTTTATGACACACTTCCACAAACCATTTCTAGAAAATCTTCCATTAAATCCTATAAACAACAAAAGTCACCGACTGTTTTGTCCAAGTGACAACCCAGCGAACTGATTTTTTAACTGTCGTAAACAGGTACTCAGCGAGATACTTTATTGGCCTCATAAGTAATATTACATCAAATTAACTTTTGTTAAAAGGGGAGATCAGGTGACGCAACTAATAATTTATCACTAGAGTGTTATAAATTTGGATAAAACCCCTGTATTAATATAAATAATATATCAAATTTCTAAATCTGAAGAATGAATCTAGACGGCAGAGATGATGCAAAAACTGAAGATGATTGAAATTCCTCTGTGCTTTTTCCAATATAGCCTAACGCAAATTTCTCGCTTGGAAAAAAAAAATAGAATCAAGCATGATCTAGCCTATATAAAACTGAAAATACTTTTTTCGCTAAGGTTTAATGTAAATTTATGAGTTCTAAAAATTAACTAAGCAAACTTTATCTGAAAGCAAAATATATATTTCAATCAATTTGATTTAAATCTGCAACATAGAACCAAATACACAATACGAAATTTTCTCAGGACTGATTATGTGTCCATCATTCATTCAATCACCACTAAAAATGAAATAATTTTTGTTGAAATTTAAAGTACCGGTAGTTAAAAAAAAAAGCACGCTTTGAATATTTTACCTCGAAATGCTATACCTCACGTAAGTCCATAGTACTGCTTCGGTCATCGTTATTGATAGCAACTCTGTTTAAAAATCCTGAATTTCCCCCCCCCCCCATGTAAATACTGAACATAAATTTGTGGCTTGATTCTAAAAGGGCCAATGTCATAAAACTTGCTTTTGAGATAACTGACTTTGAAGCCATTGTAGAAGTTAACATTTTTTGCTGAGAACTTCCGACATTGGCCTCTAAGGCTTCTGTATTATGTCTATTAATAGCAACATGCATGGAACTTTTATTATACGAAAGATAAAGACTATGTGGTATGCTACTTATGTATAATAATATTTGAATGCATTTTAGCGAAGTTATGTGCACAATACCTTACTTGACAGCGTATAAACAAGACTCTTTACTTCCCTGATAGTAATATATAAAGCGCTTACGCCATTCTTTGTCCACTCTGAGGCAGTCATGTTTTATTCTTTGTTGAGCATCAACAAAGCCCACTTGAACACGTATACACACATGGTGTTTACAGGGGATTATACAAGAAAGCCTCCGGTTCGGCATGTGTATATGGGACACCAAAACACGTCGGTTTTCTATTGTTTTCGTAAACCGATTGGAAACGAGACGTATTCTATTCTTTAGCACAGGGCTGGAAAATTATATCACAGTCTATAAAATAAACTTCCAAAAGAGCAGCAATTATTTTTCTACTGTTAAAATATAATTATAATCCAGACAAATTATACTGTAAACTTCAAAATAAGAAGGTAGTATATTATGCATTGATTAGATTCAGTGCACTCTAATGCTATTCAGATAGCACACATCTTTTTGGAAGTTCGTTCAAGTTACCAACTGCTTGTAACATCAGTGTGTCCAACTGAAAAGTTTTAAAATAAAGGACAGACGCACCGAGTGAAAAGGGGGGCGTGGGGGGAGGCAAGCTAAATACAACACATTATACTAATATACCGTTAATAACAATATGGTACAGTTTGGAGTTTGTTTTTATCACTGCTTTCATCTGTAGCAACTGAAAACGTACCTTGAATATGAGTCTGAACAATCTGAAAACCTAACGAGTTATTTGGAGGAAAAGTTCAGCTTAAATTTAAGTATTTTAACACAAATTTGCACTCAGACTGAGAAACACGTAGACGATTTGCGGGACGGTGGGATAGATAAACGGGGGTAAGAAAGGTAAGCTGCGCCTACTTGCTTTTGCTTGTGCTTATGCGCATATTGTTCTCAAACTTATTTCGCTATAGTGGAATAATTCTTTCACACTGGCCGTGTGTAGGCTAAGGTGGAAAGTTCTCGCTATAGTACCTCGCCAATAAACACACTTCGAATTGTCTTAAATGTTCGCAAATTTCATTTAATGACATTAAGTTCTGAATATTACTCTCAAGAATAGACTAGACGTTACAGAACAGAAATAATTCCCTAAGCACTTTCTTCGTTTTTAATAGATTCATTTAAGTTTTATTTCCTAAAGTGAAAGTGTGAATTGGTTAAAATTGTTTAATTCTTAAATTCATAATGCAATCTTTGGCATACAGTATTTTGTTTTAAATTTATAAAAAAAGATTTTAAAAAATTGAAAGAAAAATTGTAATTTCAGAATGAGGTACAAGAAATAAACTATGGGCCTAATCACTGTGTTACCTGTTTTGTATGTAATCGAGCATGTGTTTGTATTGCGTGAGAAATTGAGTCCCAAGTATTTAAGGGTTAACGTAATTGTTCTACTGTAAAATGTCAAGTTTCTTGGCCAATCACATGATTTTACAGCAGAAAGAATAATATAAGCTTTTATTACTTTAAAAGAGAGAGTTATTGAGGAGCCGCCTAACTTTGCTGTATAACACAGGTCGTAGTTTTAGAATTTTACTACAATTCCATTTTATGGATTCTGCTGCTTAATACATGCAAAAACATTTTCCAAAAAGCATAAGACATAAGATAGACAGGAAGTTAAAAATACGTAGATCTTATTTATAAAAGGTTTCCAAGTAAGAAAATTGATACAAAAGTAAAAGAAAACTTAAAAATATAGTAGACCTACATTATCTACTATTATGAATCGAGAAAGATGTTTGCCCTGACTAGTGAGCAGAGACAGCTCTCTAGTAGGAAGTGAATTTTAATATGCGGCCAATCAAGCGGATTGTTTCACATGACTGGGCTATTGTGAAAACTCGCCGGCAAGTGTCCTTCGTAGTTCAATGATTATACCGGAAGTAGGATATGTATAACTTCTACCATTAATCAAATATCGTTTGGACAAAATCAGATGTAGTATTTCCATTTAAAATTAATTACACATCTCATGCTCGGAATTATATGAGAAAGGCAGAACCAAATCAGTAATCAAAGTGACAGTGAATAACAACGAAGTCTCGGCAAGGGCAGACAAACACAAAAAAATGCAATATGTATCAATTCACTAAAGATGGTTATCTTTCATCGTGTAAGATCCTAAAAATGTTCACTAGGTAACATAGGAACTATAAAAACTTTATATCGCTTTCATTACTTGTTCGCAACACCATATCATTATAAATAGAATTCTGAAAATTAAAACCATAGCATACTAACTAAATTCGTGTTCGGTAACAAACCCCCTCTCGCCCGGAAAGTCCTATTTTCCCCTGAAAAAGAGTATAAACACACAAGTCAGTGAAAGTTATAAGTCAGACTAGAAAATTATCGCCTCCCTCTCAGTATTTGGCATGCACGAAATGATTAGAAAAAGTTCTATCATCTGCAAACATTATACTTTTTTTAAATCAAGAAAATATTTTTTCACCGAAGCTTTTATATTAATTGTCTTGGCTTGTAATGCCTATTTTGTCATTGATTATTTGAATAGCTATTCCTTATTTGGAGGGGATATTTTATTTTTCTGACTTGGTTGTACTCTATCTGCTTAACAAAGTCACTACACCAAATAGTATGGAAGTATGAAAGAGCTATTGACAAAGATTTGTCCGGTTTAATATTGCACTACTTGATCTTTATACCAGCCTAAGAAAGGTATTGGTGAAAGGCTAAACGCAAATAACTGCCGGCAGACCCAGAGAAATGTTAAATTTTAATTTGTTAAATGTAATTAAAAACTGTAAAAACTTTGAAATATATATTTGTTTAACATTTCAAAATAAGTGAAATATTTAAAATGTTACAAATGCGTAGCATACCTCAAAATATGTTTAAAATACTAACACCATTTCATTGAAATTTGTCAATATTTCTACTTTTCTATCTTCTACAAGGAATGGAATATCGGTATGTGATAACATAAAACCCAGGTTCTCGTAATAATGAAATAACAGAGCCACCAAAGTGCACTACGATGCACACACATCTTAACTTTCTCTAAGTAGGTGAGGCGACATCTTCAGGAAGAAGTAAGAAGAATTATAGTTCGTCTAACTGTCGAATGCGACATCTAACGACGACTCGTGGAACTACTAAATAAACGCTCTACCATGCAGTGGTGAACTCGAACAGTGCTTAAGAAACTGAAATACCTACGCAAAAGATATTAGTACAAACAAATTTAAAAAAATAAAAATAATAATAATAATAATAATAATAATAATAATAATAATAATAACCTATAATACGAAAACGCAAAATGCGATAAATCTTTTTCTTTTCTTTTTCAGAAAAAGGCGAAAGGCTTATTCATTGTGCGTCAAGTATTATGAACACTTTGGAATCGGAAAACTGTACATAATTTGGAAATAAAATATAAGTGAAGAAGCAAGTTTCACAGCACAATCAGTTTGATTTCATTCTAAATGCTTTCATTTTATGCCAGTCCAAAGTTCATAATGGGTAGAAATTTAGTATAAGGGCGAGTGAAAACAATAATTGTTAAGGTTAGTTTGTATCGTAATGAAGCATGCAATTTTAAATACTACTCCAATTAAGACGTCTTCCCTCTCACCTAGTCAGTAACGGCGCAATCAATTCTGTTCAAGCCTTAACTAGGGTTCAATAGCACATTTTATAAAAACCCTTCTTTAAACAAAACAAAAAAATGTTATATTCTAAAATGAGTTTCTTATTAATTTTCAAACAGTACTCACCTTAACAGCGTCGTAGTGCCCCTCCTGAAGCGCCGTGACATCTGCAGAATTCTCCCCGTGGTACGACTGTGGTGGTTGTGAATTCCTGAAAAGTAAGAGACAATTCCTTTTGTAGAGGTGTGTATAAACACAAAAATAATTTACATTGTGGTGTTTTGGCCAGTTAAGCATGGAATAGACATTCCAACACGGCTTTTTTTTATTTTGGCAGTATCTTATTATTTTATTTATTGTGAATTGGGAACAGTAACGGAAAAGCTTCGTCTGACTGATAAGAGGGCAGCTTCTCTAATGAATGGATTTGTTCCTTCTTCCATTCTCAATTTCGCAATAAAAATAAGATACTACGAAATTCGGGCTATAGTAAAATTAGGAACGTTTGCCATAATTAGGTTATGTGATATTGAAGATCATGTTATGACATCAATGAAAATGCAACAGAAGGAGGCTGTGGAATAAAACTACATTTTGCATGAGATCTGTGAAGCATTTAGTTAGTGGTATCAAACAAAAGGAAGGGCATAATAAATATATGCACCTGGGAAATACTAAATTCTTCCAAGTTAATTTCCCTAGTTCCTGTACAGTTTACACTTTCCCTGCTTTTATTAGTCAGGATTAAGCTACTTCAATCTACATCTTCGTGGATGATTTAACATAGCGATTTCATTAAATGTACATTAAGCCATAATATTTTTTAATGATACTCAATTGTCCATTTTCTTCATTTAAATAATTATTTCAAGATTAATTCGTATTTTTCGAAATCATAGGTATTATCATTTCAAACAATCAAGGAATAAGCTGTCAAAATTTCAATACTGCACTGGCAATGGTTTCTGAAAAAGGCTAAATTAATTTAACTAGATTAAAATGGAAGGAACAGAGTCCCTTTAAAAAATACGCACGGCTTCCTGTTAAAAATATTGTGAGTTTGATCCCGGTTCAGATTGGAAGCATTTAGGCCTATATGGACGTAGACGTGATACTCCCAATTAAGTAGACTGACAGACATGTAAAGTACTTCTGCAGTTCATGATCCCAGGACACTTAAGTAGCAGTATACAAATGCTAACTAGCCAGAAGCAAACTTACAAAATTACAAATTATTCCAAGTAATGAATGTCAAGTTGAGAACTTGTATGTACAGTTACGAGAAACTTCAAACTCAAAACAAATTTCACATGCCTATATAGCAGGGATGACCACAACGAGGCTCGCGAGCTGCATACGGCTCTTGAGCCAATCTCGTGCGGCTCTTGAAACGAAGCTAAGAATAAATATGATTCAGATTTTAAAACGTACATAGTTAATATAACGAGGATGTGAAAACTTATTTCTAATCTAGCGCAGAATGTATTTAGTTTTCAGAGCAAATTAAGACTCTTCCGGAAAGATCTTCGCTCATTTCAAATGTTTGAAGAAAATTACTGAAAGCCTTTGACGTTCAGGTGGAAAAATATTATTTGTATAAAATGTCTGGTCTTGCTAAAGAAATCAATGGCAGTTTTAAGATTTGAGAACACTTAAACATTCATTTTCGTTCCTTGAAAATCCTTTTGCTGTTGAAGTTGTGGGAGATGGCTGTCCTCTTTCATCACCAATTACAAAGGATACAGTTGGAATAGAGTTGGAGCACTACAACTGCAAGAGAACGAAGGATTGAAAGAACTTAATCGAAGTGGTATTTCGGGCATAGAATTTTGAAAGAAAGTTCCAGAAGAAAATACCTACTAACCAAAGATTGTGCTAAGAGACTTATCTCGATGTTTGGGACTACTTATGTGTGTGAATCTCTGTACTGAATGCTTAAGTTCATTAAATATAAATATCGATCTGAACTAACTGATGAACAAGTCAACTCGAGCGAACTGCCCTTACCACTTATCAGTCAGATTTCAAACAACAGCAAAAATGAACACTCGAAAACGCAGTTCTCAAAAGAAAAATATTATTTCTTGTTGTGTAATTGAACAATAATGTTTATGTGTATAGTAAAAACAATGTGGTTCGCTTCGAACAGCTTCATAAATTTGAGGCTCCCAAAGTTAAGGTTAGTGGCCACCCCTGCTATATAGAGTTTATCCCACACTAAAAGTCCAGGCAAGTTATACACTAGTCAGAATTGATTTAAAAATTCCAACAGCTCGTGCAGTGATATTCAAATGAGTATTCCAACCATATAATCGCACAAGAAATGCTTAGATAAAATTCTATTAATACCTATGCATTCAAGGTGGGATTTTACTAAAGTTAAGAAGCACAGTTATGCCTTCTAATTAATAACTTGACTTAAGTCGTTCTCAGTAAAGCTAATAAATAATAGCAAAAGTAAACAGTACGACGTGTCATATTAATATGATGAAAAGGGAGGGATTTTTACTTCTTGTGATTCCAAGGCTAAAGGTCGGCACATAAACGACAGTAAATACGCGACAAAGCTTCTGTAAGCTTTCAGTGCCTGTCACATTATCTGTTCCGACAGAAGAAGCTACCTTATTTACATACAATGAAATACGCACTAGATAATAATTATGTACATGATAAATTAGTGTCGCTGGAACAGATATAACATAAAAGTATATTTATTACTGCAATTAAAAATAGTTTACTAGTAAGATAAATTATTTTCATTACAATCCACTGAAACGAAAGTGTAGGACCGATTTTATTTTCTCCACCCGTACTATTGGCGTAGAAAAATATTTTCTAAGCAACCTTTTATTTGTCGAATTTTCAGCAAGGATATGCTTTTGGAGGTTCCTACAATTGAAAAATACAATTGAAGTTGAAATCCTACAATTAAAAAAATCGTAATTCTTAATTTAGTAAAGAAAATATAGAATATTATAATGTTGTAGTGTTTAATTCTATTAGTAAGTTATAATATAAGCCTAATGTTTACTATCCTTTAAACGTTTTAGAGTTTAATTTAACTTAATTTACATAAACATACTCCCTAAAAGCATGAACAAATTAAAACAATGTAGAGACATGACTGGATCTGGAAATTGGGAAAATTCACTTGGTACAATTGGTGCATCACTGGGATAGATGGTGGTGTATTTCAGGGTTTCGGTCTGGTTCAAGCATAATCACTGGAAGCCAAAGCTCAGCATTTATTTTTGCTTTGTTTCAGTGCACCGTTTTGATTTGTATGAGGGTATAAAAAGTACTCCCACACAGGTACAAAATCGAATCTCTCTCTTTTTCTTGAAAAAAGAAGTTTTAAAAAGAGGGTTTAATTGGTTAGAATCTTGAAAACCAACAATTCTCACTTTATCTATGTCCTTATCATATTGTAGTCGGGAGTCAATGGTTATTCCCAAGCTTCTAACAGTGTACTCCCGGACCATGGGGGAATGGCTGGTTTAGAGGGACAAGACGAAGATCCAAACAAGCGTCTTAATTTATGGGCGAATCTTAGAGCAACTTCATATAAAGCAAAAGGTTCCAAGATCGATCCCCGGCTAAAAATAACTTCAGCCTCGAGATTATAAGATTTAAGGATTGTTGCATTAAAAGAAAATTGTACATAAATTTATAACGGATTTGTGTACAGCAGAAAAGATAAGATGGGGTGAAATATGGGATTTTAGAGTTACCTTATGGAGTCTCCAGTACCGTTCATAGTAGTGCATGTGGGCTGCAGGGACGTCGCCTGTGTGCTGTTGACGGCGACGCGATTAGCAGCACCTTGAGGCGGTGGGTTGGTGCGAACTATAACGGTGCCACTCACACCTGCAGCAGAGGGCGGCAGCTTCCCCACTGGCTTCAAACTGCAACAAGAAAGTCGTAAATCAGCGACACAACGGAACTCCTGTGTATGGCAGTTATAGCCTACTCCATTGAAATTTATCTCTAGATTACCTACACAGATTGCAAGTCAATACTCTCACCAGACTGCTCTTGAGAATATGATAAAATAATACATCCTCCTTGGTATGCAGTAATTCCGTTCCCAGTGCTAATTAAGTTATAATCAAGGACACCACACATAATTTTCGTGATCCTTGGGTACTGGATTGTTACAGCACAGAAAATTTTATTCTTTGTGATGATGAACAGATCGGCAATACAAAAATGTGTCCGATAGAATGGCAAAGAAGGGACATTTTGAGGGCTGCTGAATAGAAACCTGTTATCGAGGACGTTTTGTTATATTAAGTCTCCTGCAGAAGTTCGACTGGGAGGTGTTCAAAATCCACCCTACAGCCCGGATCTCGCTCCCATTGATTTCCATCCTTTCCTACACCTCAAGAAATGATACAGAATGACAAAGAGGCGGACATGGTTGCCACATAATGGCAGGCTTCTCCGATACAGGTATTCAAATGTTGGTCCCACGGGATGAAAAATGTCTCAATTCCGGTGGCGAATATGTTGAAAAATAGCTGAACACTTGCTATATCTGTTGCAATAAACATTTCCATGAAATTGTGTTTTGTTTCTGTAACGGCCTCAGGGAAACTTACTTTATGGACAGCCCTCGTCGATTCCTCAATGAGATCCAGAAATTATGTTATTACAGTATTACTTATTTTATTTAAAATGAGGATTGGTGATTTATTAGTGGCAACATATTTCTAGGACCTAACTCGGCAAAAAAAGTTTCACAGCATTTTTTCCTGTTATTTATTGCATATCCAGCAAACCTTTCGAGACAAAAGGATTTACTCTAACACCAAATATGCTTAAGAGAAGCAAAAAGATAAAATCAGCAATCGCTACATACAGGTCATTTAAACATTTTAATAGAGATGCTGCGAACAATTCAAATTGCCGAAGAGGGCAGTTAACACACAGAGACCTTAAGGAACCTGTACTGCCATATGAAGCAGGCTTAAGAGATAAAATTATTTCGTTCTCTTCTGCCGCAAAACAAGATACTACAACTGTCATTCAATATTTAATTCGTATTTTTCGCAGTGTTAGAAAACTGTTTAAGTCAACTACTCTCTTTCGAAGTTCGATTTTTTTATCTAACATCCTGATTTTAATTTTAAAATATTTCAGATCAGACTGTTCATTTAATTCTTATTACTGTTAAGGCATACGCAGTGGTAAAGAAAACCATTTTCCTGTGAGATATCCCTGGCTATCCAGTAAATATTACAGTTTATAATGCACAACAACACGACAGTTCATTTATTTTATATGCAAATATATGACTTCTCTTTTTAAATATAAGTGCAACATATGCTCATATGCAATTGTGTTCTTGGTGAATTTCAAACATGGCTGATGTTTCTTGCATGAAGTTTTCTGTTTCATGACTAATGGATGGGGACACATACGCTCTCCTGCTTTAACATTTATTACCTTACGAATGTCGTGTAGAATCACAATGTTAAGACTCTACAGAAAATAGTACTTCTTCCTCCCTTGATATGTTCTGACATTTGTCACACACCCCTCTCTGCTCTGTAAAGCACGCCGCACTTCATGTATACATTTTTCTTCAGATGGAAATACAACCCTAGATATGTGTGCAACAGATGCTCAACCAAGAGTAAATTTACTCTCAAATTTAGAGTAAATGATCAACAACAGAATAATATGTACCTTGCTTCGAAGAAAGTGAAAATAACATTTCTTACCCATATGAGTGCTTGACTTTTGTATTTGTATGCACTGATGCAAAAAAATATGATTATGATTACTATTTGGTCACAGAAAGAAAATATAGGCCTACATACGTGCACGCCCGCAATAAACTACCATTACATATAAACAATTTAAGAAGAAGCAGGGGTTATGAAAACAATCATATTACTCCAATATGTTAATTATTCAATAAAGCAGTTGCGAAAAAATATAAACATAAAATATATGTTTTCCTGCATGACTTGTAGGAATACATCTATTGGTATATACTCCTTAATGATGGCTGCCTTCAATAATATACGGGTTGCTGAATTCGTGTTGTATAGACTACACATGGGACGATAGTATTAGAAATGTACTGTTACATCAATTTTAATAGGTGCTGAATCACTATCATCAACTACATGGAAACCAGCAAATAAGATACAGCTCGTCTGTTTATATAAGCATTTACTAAATTCTAGGTCGACTTGAACGAGTCATATAAAAAGAAAGGAAAGAAACAAACAAGAAGAAAAATTGAAGGAAATGAGACCTTGGCTAATTACGACGAAATAGTTTTGGTAACAGGATATTATTTTGTTTTTGATGTATCGTTATTTTCATAATTATAGTTAGTCACTTATGAAGAGGTTGCTAAAATCGGGAAAATGGAAAAATCTACTACACCCTAGCTCACCACTCTCTGAAAATAATGGCTTTTTTTGGTGCAAGATTCATTTATTATAATTGGGAAATATTATGAAATATGTTGGCTCTGAAAACAGCCGTTTTGGTGCAAGGGTTATTTATTATAATAAATTATTTAATAAGGTGTAGCAGATTCTTTAATTTCGCCCTAAAATTAAATTATCTTCATCTATTATAATTTTAATAATGTTATTTTTACATTAAACGCTAGATAAGCAAAGTAAAATACCATGCATAGCGCTGATGCTAAAAAGATATTTCATTTAGAGGTTGCTTAATCTCGATGTTATCATAAAAAACCCATAACCCTTCTAATAAACCCTACGTTTAACAGAAGATAACCTGACATTTAGTAAATGATCAAAACAGAACTTTTATTTCAAGATTCCCACATTTCAGTTGAGTTGGTTTATTTGTATTATCTACCACCAATGTTCAATTCCGATACAGGTTATATAGGATACGTATTTAATTTCTTAAAATGGTGTATTTTTCTTTCATCCACAGTCTTCTTACACCTATGTACATTATATGGAGGATTTACAGGAAAAACCTATTTCAGAGCTAGAAGTAATTCGAAATGGAGCTATTAAAATTACATTCAATATTTCCTTTAGAACCCACACTAGTGATACATCCAGAATTTCTGGAATCAAGCCCTTTCTGTCTCTACAAGTGCAACTATAGTCAGACATTTACATTCTATTAAACATAAACTTATTAAATCCAACATCATCTTAATTACACCCAAAGATGTTATCTATATAACATGAGACAACTCATTCATCTCTTTTGTATCCATCTCTTCTTCGGTCTGCCAATATTTTTCTTGCCTATGGGTTTATAATTTAGTAGCAGTTTTGGAATGCGGTAATCTTCCATAATTCCTACACGAACAAATACGACTCAAGGATACGATTTTCCCTAAAATCACATTCTCCCGTGATATTAGGGCTACCGTTGAAAAACAGGGAGAAAATTGCACAATTAATGTGCGTCGAACGTAAGCCTACTGCACTAGAGCATCCAATAAGATCCGGATCTTTGTGGTCTTCAGCCCATTGTAGTAACATCGTAAAAGAATATGAGCTTGTAAAACCTGAAGAGTAAGACGTCATGTGGTCTGCTATTACTAGTAATTAATCATACGCTTCAACATAAATGTACTCAGAATAAGCTGCGCAATTTCTAAAACTTTACAACTCTAACAAGAAGTCAATACAAGCGCGAAGTTCTAAACATACTGGGGAAAAATATGCGAACATACTAGGTATTTTTCGCTTTACGAAATATATCTAAATGTAGATAACCAATTATTTTTTTTTTATTCTCATTCTAAGATTGTATGGTGGACAGGAAAAATTCCGTGTCTGTACGCGCGATAACTCGAATACGATGTAACAGATGAAACTTAATATAGGCTACACACTTATACTAGGCCTATATGACGTCTATTGGACGAACGCTATTAATTATTTACCAAATCAGTGAGTAACCGCCCAATTAAGGGTTCAAAAATAGCACATCATCACTATACTTCAAAGCCGCGTGGCTAACTCATTCATTGACATAATTGTTTGCCTACTTCCAGATGAAGTAGAAATTTTAAATTTGGTATTCTTATAGCTTGTAAGCGACGAAAATATTCCAAAACGATTTTTTTTTCTATTTTTGACACCCAAAAACCATTCAAAATGGCGGACGCAGCTTTAAGGTCTATGTAGGATTACTTGGAGTTATCAAGAAATCGATTGCACCAGCAGTAACGGATTTTGAGAGATCTGCAAGTTTGGTCCTATGACTTTTTGTCGTATCTCCATCGGTTATCTATCTTATATATTAATAAAAGGAAGTGTCTGTCCTCCGTCTGTCTGTCTTCCGTCTGTCTGTCCGCGATGCCCAGCGAAATCTACTCAACGCAGAGATCTGAAATTTTATAAGTAGGCGGACTAAAGGGTCGGAATGTGCACCTCGAAGCCGGAATTTTAATTTTCGCCTCCGTTCGTGAGTTATGAGTGAAAAACTGGCAGAAAACGTGCATTTTTTTTGCGTTTTAGAAGCATCAGTTTCAGTAATAAATTTCAATATCAAATAACTTACAGATGGCTTTGGCTATTTTTGTCAACATACCTCATAGCCTACCTTGAAAATAAAAGCAACGCGATCGCTTGATTTTGTAAGTCCATCCTAGACGATTCATTTGTTTAGAGTGTCAAGGCCCACAGACATATGACATTTTCAACCTACACGGAAGAAGGATAATCAACCCTAAATATGGTCAAACATTGTTCGATTTGAACGAAACTCACTATACAGGGGTTTTCTGGGCCAAGGAACTCGAATCTGAGGTCGCTTTTACCAGGGGACGCTACCTAATCGTGGAATGCACTCCACGTGATTTAGGTGTTAATAATTATAATTTGAAATAATTATCGCGGGGGAAGCCGCGGGCACATGCGGGCACATGCTGTTTGTCTGTCTGTCCACGATGCCCATCGAAATCTACTGAACGCAAAGATCTGAAAATTTAAAGATAGATGGACTGAAAGGTGGGCGTATGCACCTCGAAGCCGAATTTTTAATTTTAGCTTTCGTTCGCGAGTTATGAGTAAAAAACTGGCAGAAAACGTGATTTTAGCGCTGTCGAAGCATCAGATTTCAGTAATACATTTCAATGTCAAATCAATTGCAGTTGGCTTTGGCTATTTTTGTCATACCGTGGAAATAAAAGCATCGCGATCGCTTGAATGTTGTAAGCCCACGCTGGTCGATTCATTTGTTTAGAATGTCAAGGCCCGTAGACATATGAAATTTTCAACCTACACGGAAGAGGGATAATCAACATAGACCTAAATATGGTTAAACATCGTTCGATTTGGACGAAACTCACTATACAGGGATTTTCTGGGCCAAGGAACTCGAATCTGAGATAGCTTCTACCAGGCAACGATATCTAATCGTGGTATGTAATTCACGTGATTTAGGTGTTAATAAAATAATGATTTAACTATTATGCTCTTAATTTTTAATTCTTGAAATAATTATCGCGGGCGATCGCTTGATTTTGTAAGTCCATCCTGGACGATTCATTTGTTTAGAATATCAAGGCCCGAAGACATATGAAATTTTCAACCTACACGGAAGAGGGATAATCAATATAGGCCTAAATATGGTCAAACATTGTTCGATTTGGACGAAACTCACTGTACAGGGGTTTTCTGGGCCAAGGAACTCGAATCTGAGGTCGCTTTTACCAGGCGACGCTATCTAATCGTGGTATGTAGTCCACGTGATTTAGGTGTTAATAAATATAATGATTTAACTATTATGCTCTTAATTTTTAATTTTTGAAATAATTATCGCGGGCGAAGCCGCGGGCACATGCTAGTAAATGATATATTTTGATTTTAAGTAAATGTATATTTTCGTCACATTATGTAATTTTTACGCAAAAACAGGACAGATAGAATCGTAAAATTTGGCAGGAATATTAGCACATACAACAGCCACAAGCATGCATAATTTGCAGCCCGTAAGTATGGAAAAACATGGTGCACAGTCTTGACGTCATTCACATCTACAACAGTCTAATTATTCACTTATTAACTTTGGTGTTTACTCACTTCCAGATTAGCTAGCAACTTGAAATTTGGCAAACTTATAACTTTTAGCCTACAACCGATGGTGAAATTCCAAGAAGTTCAAATTTTTCCCCTCCAAAATAAACTTTGAAATTTGTTGACTGCATTTTTGTAGGCCTACGGCTCCAGATGTTTTGACAAAAATAAAGGAATAGGCCTATTGTTGACTTAAGGAATTTGTTGTAAATTCGTTTATATTCTAGTTATCACACATTCCTTCACATACGCTTACCAAACTTTCTGAAGAAACCGTGGTTAAAAACAACAGTATCTGAAATATGACACTTTGTTATATAAGTTTACCTGATTTTTTCTTTTAATGGAAAAGTAATTTGTCTATTCCAGTATGTCCAATTGAACTAGTCTATATTAAATACTAGTAAATTGATACACGGTGTTATAATTACTATCAGTTGTCCCATATCATTTTATGTAATAAGTTACAACCTATATATATTCTCTTATATTAGATACTTTTAATGATAGCATGTTTATTGTACTTTGTTATTAGACAAGTTAAACTAAATATTTATCATTTCAGCGCTGAATTTATATTTTAATATAAGCATTCATCAACTGAAATCACTATTGGGTTAAAAGTTTGAAATCAACTGGAAAAACATATAATTTGCAGTATACATCTGAAAGATCCGATGAAATTAAATTGCTAATAAAGTCATTTCTATACACTCAACCAAACAGTGAGTCGATTATGGTACAAAAAATAGTGTACAAAATTCTGACAATTGACTGTTATTGTCTTAGTAGGCCTAAGTACTATTTTAATTTACTGATACTACGTACATTATTATGTTTAATTCCTGTTTTTTTAATTTATTGCTCATTCAACCCACCCGCTAAACTACCTAGGTAAATTAGCAGACAAAACGAATATATAGCCTACTAATAATTACTGTTATTGCTAAAGGAAATAGACAAAAACTTGTAACATCAATCTGATACTATCAAATAATGTGAGTACCGACAATGTGAAACAGTGAAGGCGATTTTAATATGTATGTATGAAATGCATAACTTCACAACGAAGAACAATGAAGTCAAGATCAGTCGCTTGCGTTTTTGGGTTAGTGTTAATTTCTAAATGCCTCCGGAGCTGTATAAAAAGCATTCCGCATTAGTCACAGAACGGTATGCACAAAGAACAGTACAGTATTTATCTTGTTTTCCTTTATGTAACATAATTAAACTTGACATCACAGCACTCAAATAATGAAGAAATTTCCCGGAGGGAAACGCAAAACATAAACATTAGACCACACATTAGATCACATTGCTAAATTACGTTGCCCATATGCAAGAAAGAACAGTAAAAATAAATTCATTTGTCATCATTCTGTCAATATTTCCACTAAAATAAGTACCCAAATTTAATAAACGAAAGCGCATCTCTAAAAGACATTACCCTCTTCTGAATTTAGATCATTTATGCAGAGCAGAAAGGATATGAGTGCATAAATGTAATAAGTAAAGCAGAATTTTCTATTTTAATACCGTAGTCTTTATCGCTGATTTAGCCGATGAAGATAATATTCTTTAATAGACCTATAAGTTGAAAATACCGAGCACACAGAGGCTCTGAGATTATAGGAAACAAAAGACGCACAAAAAAGTCTCTCCCTTCTGCGTCATTCGCTTCATTGGGGTAAAAATCTGTTAAAAATTAAAAGGCCTGTGCTGATATTTGAACTAAATCAAACAGTTCAATGAATCAAATCGAAACAGGAAACAGTCTGAATACAGGAACGACTTTTATACAGGCTACTACTGAAGAAATATTTGCAGAAGAATATGTTTTGGTTGCTTATTCATAAATTGCTTTAGGTTAATGCATTATCTAGTAAGTAAGTTAATTTGAGAGAATCCACAGTGAGCATATTACGTGCTCTGGAAATGGTAGGCAAATTACGTGGGGAACAGATTGAAATGTAGATCTAATTCAGAATTGCAAGTAGTCTACAGTACGTTACAGCTGTTACTTAATATTGTTTAGAAATGACATAATCCCTAGGCTGCTCAATCTCAATTTTTACCTTTATCAGTGGTAATAGTGTAATGTAAGGTATTTTGCGACAGATTAAGGCCTAGGCACACGGATTATACTATCCTCATATACTATTAAAATTTCATTATCAGGGTCGAAGGAAAACTGCCATTTGAGAAAAAATGTTTGAAGAGAACCTAAAAGTAGTTCCACTTCTATTTTATTTGTGTTACTGCCAAGATTTAACTTTGTTTCATAGTATACGCTACATGAAAAAATAACTGTCATAAACTCTTATGCAAAAAATTAAATTTGGGGAAATAAACTAAAATGTTCAGAACAAGAAAAAATGCAGCGAGTTTAGTATGAGGCGACATATATGTAGTGAAGAGGGAAAACTTCCTTCTCCTCTAGAAGTAATCCTACACAGAGGAAATTAAACTGTAAAAACAAAACCGTGAGGAGAAACCTAATCAAATAGAGTACAGTACATTAGAGTTTTCTAGGTTTTCCGATGTAATTCAGATTCGCTTTATATATAGGGGATAGGCCTATGCATCCGTAACTATCTTGGTGAAAACACAATTCGCTAAACCACTAATAATAACATAATTATATTGTTATTGTTAGGCCTACTATTATTACTTCGGAACAATAATGAAATAGTATTATGTTCACAAAATTTTAACATAATTTCACCTGGTAACTAATTTCTTCGCATTTCTGACTTTTGTATTTAATTTTCTTTATTAATTCATAAAAAATAGTTTCATTTCCTTACCCTTCTCATCACAGAATTTACAATTGGAATTGGAGCGTTATGACCACCAATTGATATTTCGGTATTTAATCCGTTACAAATCCCATACCTACCTCCTCATTTAGTTTATCTAATACATTTCTGCGAAAGCTAAAGAAAGTCGACTGTCACCATTATAAAAGTATTGAATTGAAAGTATATTGTTATGTAACGAGAAAATAATATCAAAATATCTGTAAGGCAACTTCATTTCTCCCCATTTTTATGTAAAATATATTTTCATGTCATACTCCCTTTTAAGACAATCCACAAGTTCCTATTTTCTACTACCATACCATAAATGTTATTTGTAACCGATCTACATTTAAGTTTAAAATCATGGAAATTTTTGGTAAAAAATGGTAGTACGATTTAGGTGGGTTTGCAATTTAACATACAGTTTTATAATAGAGCTTATGAACTTGTATGCCAACAAAAGAAGACAAGTATGATAAAGACTTATTTTCTAAGAATATAATTTCATGTCACAACCTACAAGGTGCAGTTCAGTTCCTAAATTGTGTATTCAACAAAGGAAGGCATTTTCATCCAAGAAAACTAATACGACTTATTGTAAGTTATCAATTTGCAATGCAGTTTAAACTTTTATGTTAACCAAAGAAAAAAACACTGATGTGAGATACATAACTTTCTCTGCTCAAATAAAAGTTTTGCCTCTTAGCTTAATGAAAGTTATTACGTATGGAATTCTCTTCATGTATGGTAAATTGGCTGTAAAAATGAAGAGAATGTCGTTACCATATCGCAAAGCATCCCCGAAGGATACACAACCCAAATAAAATTTGATTAATTCACTCGCGCGATTTTCTTTACCCTAAGCATGGGCAGTACACCTTTCTCACTTCACATTCTGATATAGAATAAGAGGCCGTATAACAAAGAGCGCGTATTCAGTTGTTTCAACCCGACGTAAAACTTCATTGTTCACCAGGGAAGATCGAGTTTCTAAAAAAAAGTGGGTGACTTAAAACTATCCTTCAGAGAATGTTTGCGAAAAAAAAAGTTTCAGATAAAAGTTTTAGCTTTTGGTATAGGTACCGCATGTACTAATAGTAACAGAAAGTCGTCGCTAATCTTCGTGTCACATCCCCAGAACTCACCTAACCCAAACTCAATGTTTTGTTTTCATTCGATTTTTCGTTCTGGAGCTAGGCCGTCCACAAACACACAGACAGACAGACAGCCAGACAGACAGAGATGATTCTGAAAATATATTTTTTTTTATTCAAAAGACTTTAAAACGTGTTTTTATGTTAAAAATACAATTTCGGGGTAGAAACCCTATATTTCCTCTACCTACAGTAGGGCCTACCTATGGTACGGGCAGAGGAAATAAAAATTACTGGTCATGATAACTAGTAAGACTAAAAATTCAGTCATTACCGTGTTAATGGTGTAGGCAGTGTTTTCCATGCTGTGTCCGTTTTACTGCTCGGTGTATGAGTATGCTTCGCGTATCTTGTAGTGGTATGATGGTGATGATGGTGATGATGATGGTGAGGTTGAAACATTCCGAGTCACAAGTCACTGACACAAAAAATAAGCACACGGCAATTCGTTCACTTCTAAACACTGACTGAGGTAGGAATTATACTCATGACAATGTGGAACCACACGCACGAAGAAGACTGACCGCCACAAACCACAATGACGTACTAGCTCATCTCGTCAATACGCAAGAGAGCTTGTCAACACAGTGGAGTGCGAGGTGCACAATGGAGATATTAAAGTTAAGCTTTGCTCCGCAGCATCCCAGAATCATGTTGTTACCGCTACACCATGCCCCTGTGATCTTCGAAGATGTCACGTCTTTAAAAAGACATTAAACGAGGTACTCCAAGAGCCCGTTACTCCGCCAGTATGCCATGTATAGGTACAAAAAGGGTGATAGGTCACCATGCACAATGATTGTTGCACCGTTCACAACACCGATGACATAGGAATTCACATGTTTGAACGTACTGGACCACGCCTTTCTCAGGAAACTACCCAGCATAACGAACCAAACAAATGACAAGTAAAATAAAAAAGAACATGTATCATCAAGAGGGACATATACTCTTACAATAACGACTGGTTCATTTCTATGCCGTATTTCTGATAGGAAGTATTTTTAATGTTTTTGATTAATGAGACATAATGATAATTAGGGCCGGGAAGTTTTTGAAAAATCATATTTTAATAAAGCACAATATTACATGCAAGTGTTCAAATGTGTACATCCAGAAGAGGTAAACAAGAAGGAAATTAACGGTTATAAAGGATAAGGTAAAGAGCGGTTAAAAGGATGAAATAAATAATAAAATTCGATGGAGGATAAAACAGTTTGAAGATGAATAACATCGAGAAGAACATTTAGAATTGAAGTGAAAAACAAAATGAACAATGTCGTAAGGAAATTGCAGTTAAAGGAGGGGAAAAGAGGAGAAAGATAAGAAGTGGAGGAAAAGTAATAGATAAATGAGGGAGCTATGTAGAAGCGCGATGAGGAGGATGAAAGGCAGAATAAATAGATCATAAAAGAATATGAGGGATGAGACTATGTGGAAGAGGATGTGATACATAAGAAAACTACTTTTTAATAACAGTAAAAGAAGAAAATAAAAACGAAGTATGAGAAGAGGTATATTAAGGATGAAGATAATAAAGATAAAAGATAAAAATAATTATGAATGGTAGGTATTCCTCAGGTTCGCGATACGGAACTTTAAATCATCATTAAAAGCAAGACGCACAGAAAATTAATACTAAAAAGAGACGAAGACATTGCGTAAGTTATAATACGACATATCTGCACCACCTACCGGAAATAGCAAGTCGTAAGGAAATCATTTGCCTTCTCTATTTCGCACCTGTAAGTCCTTGTCATGTCCACTTTAAGGATGATGAATCATGAGATGCCTTTACTGGTAGGCGTACATATAAAATCGCAATGCAATACTTCTGACATGCACACGGTTGAAGATGGAAAGTTTATATCGCTTGAATAAGCGACATTACATATTACAAAGCTGAATGAAGTGACTTCCAATTAATCCTAGAATAGAATTTAATGGTACAGAAAGCATATATTAAATAATCTGATATCCGGAAGAAACAGCATATTCCTTCCATTATCCCGGTTAGGTCTCAGTCTACACCATTTCAACCTCAATTTCGGAAAAAGTAATTTCAATTTTGGAAAAAGTAATTTCAATTTCGGAAAAAGTAAATTCAATTTCGGAAAAAGTAACTTCAATTTCGGAAATACGAGGGTATAGTAAAGTTGATACCACGCTATGACAAATTACTCAATCGGAGCGAGATTATGTAGAGAAGTAGCTTGAAGGTTTACCTAAATGTTCCAAATAAAACAGTTTCGATTTTCACTGTGGTTTTCATTTTATGCCCCATCGGAGGTTTGAAAAATAGCCCTCGTATTTCCGAAATTGAAGTTACTTTTTCCGAAATTGAATTTACTTTTTACGAAATTGAATTTACTTTTTCCGAAATTGAAATTACTTTTTCCGAAATTGTAATTACTGTTTCCGAAATTGAGGTTGAAATGGTGTAGACTTATGAAAAGTTTCGTACCAAAATCTCAAATGATGGCAAACTTAGGTCGGTTCTTGTATAATTTGTTTTAGATATTTATTTATTCTATTGGCATATTTATTTTTATAGAGGGATATTACACTTCACTTGTGGATTAATGGATCACCTTCAAGGCCTCATTCTTAGATTGCACTTCACATAACTTGTTAACCTTGTCCTTTGCCAACAACTAATAAAAATCAACCTTTGGTTGTTGATAATAGGTGGCAGCTAATTACAGAAAGCAAACACTCGTTAAGTGTTTGTTCATGAAGAAGTGTTAAGAAGGATCCACTTAGTAAGCTAACCTGATAATGGAAACTTACACTTTTCGACATACTAACCAACTCACGACAGTACCCAAATATAGAACTGATATTTTCGCCACAAGTTAGGATAAATTTTGCCTACTAATTGTGATCTTTTTATTATTTTAATGCCAGGAATTTCTTCAATTAAACAAAACCTTTAGTAAAGAACTCTTTATAGGAGAGAGATGTGTAACTTCAATATGACTGAGTCACCCAAAGTTACACAACCTATCGCCTTCTTTAAAAATTAGGACCTGTTTATTGCTCCACTGATTACTTGGTGATCGTACGCTGGTGTTCTGGTGCTATTCCAGCGAAATGGACATTCTGAATTATTATATTCTGTACAAGAAAATTTGTCTTATGTTAGAATTGAACTTAATCTTCTGAATATAGGCCTATGTGCACTAATTATATTCCAGTTTGTTCTGGTTGAAGGTAAGATCTGACATGATGGCATGCTAGTGTTTAAATACAATTAAAATGATTTTAGGATGTGAAGTATAGGCTAGGACCTTATCATGGATCATATTCCATGTCAATCGAGGTCATGGCTACTACAAAAATAGCTCCAGTAGTCTTAACCCAGAGGACTGACTAGTCAAACCCCTGGATGGAAAATCATTGTACATTAGAATAATGATAGTTAAACATGCTCTAGGGCCTAGGCCTACAATAAAGAGCGCCAATAACAATAATAATGATAATAATAATAATAATAATAATAATAATAATAATAATAATAATAATAATAATAATTAGTATTTTTTTCCCTATACAAAAATATGTACTCACAAAGATGGTGACGGTGTATGCCAACGCAGAGAGGCGACACTTTACATAGATGTAGATTCGCTGAGTAAATGAAGCATATTAGTTAGACTACTAGCTTTAGGTACACATCACTTTTCAAATACGAACATGTGGAAGATGATGAATGTACTGTACACAAGCCGTTATGAAGTATCTACCGAAATACGACATATGGACACTCATCGCAAAAACAATGTCGGGAACAGCAAACAAAAATGAATTAACTAACAGAGAATATTCAGAACAAAAGCGGAGGCAAATACATGCCGTTATAACTAAGTAGGGAAACGTGGGAACTAAGTAGGGAAACGTGGGAACTTAAATGCCCATACCTATATATCCGCGCTATTACATAGGTATCCGTACAATAAATGAAGTGGGCTCTCAGATAGATAAACAATCAAGTATTCCTTGAAGTTAACTGCGACATAAAACTTGGCAGTAATAACGAAAGTAATAAAAAATTGCAATTTTCGCTTACGCATCTATGGGCGAGGACTGAGACTTCTTTAACAATAGGAAGACAGAGTTTTTCACTCTTTCAAGGCCTGTGGTGAAAAGAGATCGCCAAATCACGTATTGACAAAGCCTAGAATTATTGCATTATTCTAAGAAGTGGTTCGAGTGGCTAATCTTTCCTTTCGAAGAGACACATGCCGTTGGCTTGACGTGCGAAAAATCGGTGCTCCGCTCAGAATCAAGAAATTTTTCGTAATGATGGTGGATGATGATTTTAATAATGAAGATATAATATATACTGTATAATATATAATAAAAATAACAAATAATAATAATAATGAATTAAAGAAGTATAATCTTGCTACGTAAGAAGAAAGGGTTACAATATAACTTCGTCAAAATCATAGCCTAAATAGGCTATGTTAGCATGCAAAATATTTTATTCTGTACAATAGGCCCTATTATTCCATTTCATTTAACTTTTTATGTTACTTACATACATTTTTAGACTTGAAAATACAAAAATAAAAATGGAAACATTAAGAACAGAAATCTGTACAATAAATATAGGCAAATAGTACTTCTTAATTTAATAAAATAAAGAAAAATAATACCAATAATAGTTTGCATGCATACTTGTTCCTCGACTTATGCTACTCCTAGCTAATAAAGGGAGTGGCCACTCTGTATGAACATGCCCTAAGATTTGTGCCTATGTTTTTTTTTAAATATTTAATTTCTTTAAGAAAGATTTTTTAGTGGATTACATTGAGTAAAAGAAGCTTTGTTCGTCAAGTAGTATTTTAGCAGATATGCAGAGAATATGATTTATGAATTTCTGCAGTCCCGTTTGATTACAGCACTGTTTTTCAACGCTGGTAGCAACAAATGAAGCTAAGTTTAAGTATATTGTCAAATTTTATCTTAGATAATTGTATAACTCTTTGGGATTGCGCCTCTCGACCCTCTGTCAAGTATTAAAATGAAATAATGCAACTGTAATTAAAAACACTGTTCAAAAAGTACTAGTAGCATCTACAATAAACATAGAAATAAACTTTTATATGGATCCTTACTACAAATGTTTATATTTGTCACACAGCCTACTTAAGTTTTGATCTCACCAACTCGTAAAATCGCATTCCTACATTATTTTGTTCAATAATAATAAAAAAAACATAAAAAAATCTATTTAAAAATTACATATTTCAGTGACGCATTGACTAGAGGTATAGAAGCAGTGAGATATTTTTTCTATTGTGTAGAGCCTAGCAGCTGAACCCGAGGAAAAACCAAGTCGGCATGTGTTTTCATGCTTTGATAGCGTTACTGTCATATGTAGGTCTCATATTACGTCTCTATTCCAATGCCAAAATGTCACTTTTTGACAGTAAATAAAAACAGCATGTATTATTGTATTTCAACAAAACCTTTAAATCCTTGAAATATGCTGTAAAGAAATATCTGTCACACACAACTGATTTATATACATGCTAAGCATAAGTTACATGATATTCAATTCAACATTACGAACTACATAAGCCAGCTTTGTTCAATCTTACAATTTGCCTGGGCTTTCCAGAAATGTTATTACGCTTTCACCCATCATCAGCTCATTTGTAAATTATATTACGGTGATGGACGGATCCAACTACAACAGTGCTATTTCAATCATCAGTTCAGTTCATCATAACACCTTTTATGGACATTGACATAGAAGAATTTTTGACCTATTATGGAACACTTTAACGAATATGATCCGGCAGCAGAAAAGGAAATTAGTATTTTTCTAAGTGACCTGCCTTTGAAGTCTATCCCAAGCTCAAAACATGTTTGGCCAATTTATTTCCAAAGAAAAGTATCCTGTTTCCCCCCTCCCCCAGTGTTGTCCGGTGATGGCGTTGTTCAGCTCTATCTACATGTGTAAGTCCTCATTTTCGATCATAGTTAAAAATAAAAAAAATAAAAACAAGTTCAGAAACAGACTTATTAATAAACATCGTAGACAACAGCATTCGAATGGCTGTGACTAACTATTAACCCAAATATTAAAGAAAGTAGCCGAGAGTGAGTGCCATTTTTCTAATTGAGTAATTAATGAGTTTTTCAAATTTTTGTCAGTACAGGCAATAAAACAAAGCAACATTTTTGACAGTATATTGAAATAAATTAATCTCTACTTGTGTGTAATTTTTTGTAGTCTTGGACCTCGGTAGCTCGCCATACAAGTTGGGTTCATGAAATAGCACCATGCAATGCAGTTCCTAAAGCAAAATGGCAGAATGTTTCCGAGTATTAACCTAGTCACGCTGTTTGCTGTATTTTGAAACCTTGATGATATGTCTATGCCATTACACTCGATAGGTACGAATCTACTTTTGATAAGTAAGATTAGTCCCTGCCAATCTCCGAACTAAAAGAAATCTAATTACTAACATTCCTTTCTGTTCGACCATACTAAATACGCTTAACTTATTATATGTAACGGTATCATAATGATACCCATTACGATACAGATTTTCACTATAACATTGGCGTGCTATCGATTATTATCGAACACGGAACGATCCTGACACTTTGAGAGTAACAAATGAAACTGCGCAATAAACAACGTGTACTTAAAATAAAATAAATTCTGTTAGTGTTAATTTTTACATTAAACGAATTAATTTCGTGTTGTAAAAATTCGTCGGTTTCAAGAAAACGATCAAGGAGAAGCTTCGAGTTGACCAGATGTCATCAGCTGCCATCTGTAGCAGAAGACAAGAACTACGAGAACAGCTGATTGCATGTAATGGTAAATAATTGAGAAACTCTTATGAAAATATTACATACTCGTATCTTATTAAATGCCATTATAGGCTCAATACATAATTTACTATTATTGATATCACTAGAGCGCGGATTTCTATGACATAAAAAATAGGATATATGCATGCATTTATGATTTAAAAAACATTAAAATATGACCAATAAAATTTAAAATACGACCTCACCACTTACACATTGTGTATATTTTTTTAAGTTTCATTACAATACATTTTATTAAAATATAGTGTTAATCATTTAAAATATCTGTAAATTCTCAAAAAGTATCATTGTAATGCAAAATTTACAAAATATGATATGAAACTTCAAAATTTCTTTAATATGCACACAAATATGCCAAAAATGACCTAAATATGCTACAATAGTTGAAACTTTACGAAATATGCAGTTATATGCACAATACAAGCCGTTCCATTTTCACCAGGATGCTTGGAATTGGGTTTAAATTAATCGGAAACCTGAAATAATGCAAAGGGGAAAAATATGACATGTCATAGAAATCCGCCCCGTAGATATCACCTTCAGCTCTCAACCTACGCTTGATGTCCCTCTAAGCTCGATGATGAGCATGCACGGGTTTCTTAAGCCGACAAAACTCATGGAAGACGATATTAAAACACAATAAGCATATCTTTGCAACGCCTGGGTAACTTGTTTCCTACATACCGACATAATGATGCTAGGGATATAACATTCGGTAACTTTATCCAAATTTACTTCATGAATTTATTCACCGTGGGATAAGCTAGATGCCTTTTGATGTGTAAATATCTCTGAGGGAAGATCACAACAATGTTATCGCGGCAGCTGAAGCGTGTAGCAAACAATCAGATACATCTGGACAATGCCGGAGAGGGCGTGGTCCACAATACAGCGCGCGTCCTTTCTCTGGTTGATCGATCTCAGTGTTATCTTCAAGCACGCCAAAATAACGCCCTTGTAATGCGAATGCCTTATAAAACTACAAAGTGAAATATGTACCAGGGAAATTAGTTGGAGAATCTTGCTGGTAGGGCTCGTACTTGGGCTGGGAGCTGTAATACGCACATATTAAAACTGACTGTATAGTGTTCTCGTTTTCTTCGTCCCCACTCAGCGAGTCAGACGTTGGCATTTCCTTCTGCGGTCTGCCGGATTATATTATTGTTTATTGGGGGTAAACAGTAGTTTGCACTCTCATATCTGAGCAAGTGGCAGACTCTGTTGCCAAGTCAATTTAATAATAATATAATATAATACAAAATTTCGGTATATCTTTTATTTGAAAAATAATCTAAAGTGACGTGGAATACTAGTAATTTATTAGATTCTTATAGTTTGTGTAAAATAAACTAAAAAAATTAACAAAAAATTTTGTTTTATAATTCAATTGTTGAAACCAAATAAGTCACAACAATTGAATACTGTTATCAATTAAAAGCCTATGCAATACCTGAACTGTTTCACATTCCCTATAACCAAAATGAAACTATCTTTGAACTAAAAAATCCACTCTGAAAATAAAAATAACAACAGAATCAGTGATAATTAATTTTTTGTTTCCCCTCAGAAATTAAAAAAAATACTTATTTGGATTTAATGATTTATTATTCAATTGTATGCTCCTTATTAAGTTTAAATGTGGACATAAAACTGATTTTAAATTGTTTCTTCCGATTCTATAAAAAATGCTTTAAATATCGAAAATTAGAAAGAAATAAGAAAAAAAATAATTAGTGAAAGAAACATACAGAACAATAAAGTGATTCAGAAATACTTTCGAACTGAAGAATACAAAAAATTATAAACTTTTCTAAGTGCGAAAATGAAACTGTTTTTAAAATCTGAAAATAGGCAGGAAAATACGAAGAGAAAAATGTAATACAAAGGAAGGGACAAAGGGGAAAGAACAAATCACACTGAAGGAGAGAATGAAAAGGAAGGAGAAAATGTTCCAATTAAAAATAAATAAATAAATAAATAATGCTAAATTTCTGATACAAAGAATCAGCGGTATGCTCACTATTAAGTAGGACAGCAAACAGGAACAACCGTTGTATAATGATGGTAAGAGTAATAAAGAATAACGTCATGGAGAAGCTGATCAATTGCCAATGGTGACCCACAGGTGCACGTCAATCATTCATTAAGACTATGCATGCGTGCAGGAGATTCACCACATAACGGCTCTACTTACGCTGAACTATACCTATACATTAGCAAATTTTTCGCGACTGCCAGATGTTAGCTCATTAAGCAGTCTCTATATTATTTTACTGCCCGCATAGAATCCCTAGAAGGAAATGTTTGTACTCTTTAACGTTGTTTAAAAAAACAAGAACACCCTGTTGAGTATCAATGATAATGAAACTAGCAAAACACAAAAATGGAAATACATATTTTATTAAATTTATCTGATCCTTCAAAATAACAGTGTAATATTCTGATCAATACAGAAACAAGAGGATCTGAGCGACCACTCAGTGGGCTATGGCAATTTTTGTGACTTAAGATAAAAGATTATAATGTACGGATTAATACAATGGTTTCAGTTTCAGGACCACCCGTTGGTTACCCATTTACGAACATGATAGAAAAATGCTATTTATGAAATCAGTTAAAATACCGTACATATTTTCACATAAAAAGCTTACTTCGACTTCAATAAATGCTCGCAAGTTCTGTAGTAAGTATTGCGGAAAATTTTGAGATACTATTTTTAAATATATTAAAACCTGGTAAACTTTGAATTAAATTTGAATTGAACAGTATTATAACCTGGTAAACTTTGAATTAAATTTGGCAACTTGATCAAAAATACTAAAATCGTAATAATAATAATAATAATAATAATAATAATAATAATAATAATAATAATACATATATTTAAAAAACTATGAAAACCATTTACTTTAATTTAAATTTTGCACGTATTCGTACAAAGTTATTGTGAACACTGTGAGAATTTTGTTCAAATCGGTTCAATAGAAAAAAAGTTTTAAAAGTTACCTGTTTCTCAATAAGTAGGTTTTCACTAATTTTTACTAGATTTCACGGTTGTATCCTTCACGAAAACAACAAGATATTAGAAACATTTATCTGACAACTCAATAATAATTAATACTGTTAGCCGGCATACGTAAAAGTTTAATTTCGTAATAGTACACACTTAATCTTTAAGATGTGTACAATTCTGTCATCAAGGTGTAAGTCTACAACGGTATTTTCTTGTATGAAGCCAGAGTGGTCACTACACTGAGTAACATTGCAATTTCTGATGGGACAAAGCGCCTTACAGTGCGGCAACTTCTTCTGCGCCGCTGTGTGCGGGAAACAGTCACGCTAATTTCAGGAGTGGAGCTATTTTAACATCAACATAAGGTTAGTTTAAAATTATAACGTCATTAAATACATAATGTTAGTAATAATGCACATATTTAAACTAGGCAAACAAGTTCCAAATTATTTTTAAAAAAATACACTTAAACGAGGCAAACAAGTTCCAAATTTAAAAAAAGTTAAAATTATAAATTATGCATACAAGGTAATCTGTTCGGTATGTTATTAAAACATATTTTGTACATGAAGTGAGTTGCATTATAAAACACTTATGCACTAAAAATTTGTTCCAAATTATAAAGAATTCTCAATTTAAAAAATATTAACGTACTAGGTAAATCCTAAATTATAAAATATATATATATCCAAATAAAGAATATTATAAATTACAACAAAAATTATAATCAACTGTAAAGGTTCTAACATAAATAGAAAACATATGCACAACAATTTCTACATTATAAAACGTAATTTAATTACTGAATAGAGATGCAAATTTAAAACTATGGAGCAGATTTTCTGATTCAGATGTCTATACTTCTGAAACTAAAAATTCACAAATTTTATTGCAAATCCCATGCAGAAATTCTCACGCAATGAAAAGAAATATGAAATGTATGAGAATCCGGTTTAGCAAACCCGTCCACATGGGAAATGAGTATGTCAAAGATTTAAAATGGTTCAACACAGTTGATGCCCATTTACTGATAATATTACATTCGTGAAAAGATAGCCTATGTCTGACGCCATCAGTTTTCGCTTTCCTGCATTTAAAAATGTAATTTTAGTTGCTGACAGAACGCGATGAAGCTTTATTGATCCATGGAAGGAAATCCTTCGGTTTAGGTTCATGAGGTACGGAATGACAGACAGGCTTGCTTCCAAGGAATAAATGCCAGGGTGATACCAGTACGAATGACAGTTATGAATGAAATATGGCTTTGTCACACGACAAAAAACCCGTGTAAAAACTTTTTACTGATTTAAAGATGTAGGACTGCTTTAAATCATGATGCTAAATATATTATTCTTTACAGAATTTCATTACCATGACAAATATATTTGCGCGGCAAATTCGGCTTGATGCTACAGGTGAAGAAGATACGGCTAACGGAACAAGTGTTAGATGAAGACGTAAACTTACAGCTAACGACAATATCATTTGACTTACAAAGGAAAATCACTATACCAATCCGCATTAATTTATGAAGTATTTCTATTGGAAATTCAACAGAAAGAAAATAATAATAATCGCGAGCTGTTTGTTTGTGGACCCATGTTTGCTTCTGTTATCGCATACTTTCAACCGTTTCGGTTTGCGCTTTTAATTTTGATACACCCTGTATAAAAGTGACAGCTGCCTACAATGGAATTGCTTTAACTGTATCAAGTTCAGAGCTAGATAAAAAGGAGAAACAGGAGACGGAAATACATTATTTTGTGGTATAGGAGACTAGGACACTCAGGTACATTAAAAAATTGTAAAATGGTGGCTATGAAACTAAAACGTTAATAGTTGTGCAATTAAAGGTGACTGGTCTATATTTTATACTTCAGTTAAGGCAAGTCTTTAAACCTGATATTAACATCAGAAGGGTTAAGACTTTTAGATGCACACTTTCTTCGTAAGGCAAATTACAGCTCCTGTGAAATACAACCACAGTATGAAACGTTGTCTCTAGTTGAGAAGGCAATCTTTTAGCACCCTTTTCCCCTTTTTGGGTCTTTATCCCCTATTTCTCCCTAATGCACATAATCCACCTTTTTGTATTTATTGCTTTTTCATAATATTTTAACACGCATTTCGTTTTTAGAACCTATAGCTTTTGAGTGCAATTGCTTTTTAATTTTACTTTTATCTTGGTTTCGTTCGAATAGGTCTATCTAAGATTTTAAGTAACTTTCAATTAACTTTTCATCAGCTTGCAGTGCACATGGGAATAGTGAAACTGTCTGCTTTCAGCAAATGTAGGGCTAAAGGCACGCTTGCCACAATAAAAAAAATATTTGAGTTTTGTAGCTCCTTTCTGTCCCCTTTTTTGCCTAATTTTTAGACTTTCCCCTAACTTTTTCCTTATAGAAATTGCATCTAAAAATTCTAGCCCTGATCATCACCAACTGGACTTCGATTCCATACAACAATAATTCACCATACCTGTGCTGCTGATGTTCGCAGCACTCAGAACAAGGAACACTACATTCAACACAAGGAAGAGAGAACGGTGAACTGCACTCACTCATCTTGAGATAACAACACAATAATGCCACAACATCAGAGCTTGTTGAAATAACGTCGTACTTGATTATTTCCGCTTCAAAACCATTATCCTCCAGCATATAGTTTTTACTTAAATTACTCGAAGTGCCCCATCGTATTTCAGGAAATGCATCCGGGTCAATATTGATGCTACCTGGTTTCCACGATGAAATCTTAGATTATTACACATGTTGTCATTAACATGTTATTACCATCTTCATTACTGCATAGTTAATAAGTTTTTAATTTTATCTATCTGAAGATATCTGTGTTTAACCCAAAGAGTAAAATTTTCCCTGAACGCTAATGGAAGTTGCAATTGCAGCTCACTTCGCAGACTCTAAATTCATCTCTCATATTCATTTCTATTCCTAATTTTCTTCTATAGCCTACCAGTGCAGTGGTCTACAACCCGCGGCCCGTGGCTTAATTTTTGGCGGCCCGCAAACAAATTTTAATTTTAACATAACGCCAATATTAACAATTTAGTGACAAAGAAAGTGCCAGGTCTCACATTAAATTCAAGAATGTTAGTGTGCTTTGTGTTATTCATTAACATTGAAAAATGGAAAACAAAATTTAAAGCAAACACATGTATAATTGTAAGTAATCCCTACATATATTGTAATATAGACCTAATTGATACATTTGAGTTACGTAAGTATCATGTATCATGCAATAAACCAATGCGGCCCGCTAATCTTTCACCAAAAAGAAAATAAATAGCCCTTGAGTTAAAGAAAGGTTGAAGACCACTGTTCTAGACCCTTAAAGATCTTTCTACAGACGCTAACACATGAACAATATAAAGAATGCATTTAATTCTGCTGTTAATTTTATTACTAAATTTTCCTCTGCAGAACGTGTTGATCTCTTCAATAAGATGTAACCGCTACTTTCAATAACTACATACCAATAACTTAAAAATTAATAATAAAATTATAATCAGGGTTAGGTC
Source organism: Ectobius pallidus (assembly GCA_964059195.1). Classification (NCBI taxonomy): domain Eukaryota; kingdom Metazoa; phylum Arthropoda; class Insecta; order Blattodea; family Ectobiidae; genus Ectobius; species Ectobius pallidus. The sequence goes on along the minus strand of CAXKWD010000378.1, from coordinate 46,983 downwards.
CATCCTCGATATATTGTAGATGTATTTGTATCTGTAGTGACGTCTATAAGAGTGAAAAGGAATTTTTGAAAGGGAACTATGTAGGTTTTCAGAGAGCCGAGCTGTCTTGGCATCAGTATGCTAAAACATGGGGTCCATTGTTAGAAAATTCGGACTGAGCTCCGCCCACGAAACTAAGATACCGATAACTTAAGAGAAAGCATCTCTTACCAAAACAATCTTGAAATACATACTGAAACTAATCTAAGAGTCAAGATGATATAAATAGAATCTACACGGTTCATTTTATGGGGACTTCGTTTTGTTCTCCTCGATACTTGGCAATTAACCAATATTATACTGAACTGCGGTTCACCGAGACAATTAATCATGTACTGCCGTTTTTGTCACCGTAATAACAGTTCCCACTTAATATGCAGCAGCTGACCCAAAACCCCTCACAAAACTGTCACGGGTATATTTTAATGATCACTAGGGGGAGGATTTCTATGACCTAAGAAATAGGATATATGCATGCATTTATGACCTAAAAAAATTAAAATATGACCAAAAAAATTTAAAATATAATTTTACCACTTACACATTGTGTATATTTTTTAAAGTTTCATTACAATACATTTTATTAAAATATAGTGTTAATTATTTAAAATATCTGTAAATTCTCAAAAAGTATCATTTTAATGCAAAATCTGCAAAATATGATATGAATCTTCAAAATGTCTTTAATATGCACACAAATATGCAAAAAATATGACCTAAATAAGCATATTCATATTAAATATGCTACAATAGTTGAAAATTTCCTAAATATACAGTTATATGCACAATAAAAGCTGTTCCATTTTCACCAGGATGCTTGGAATCGGGTTTAAATTAGTCGGAAACCTGAAATAATGCTAAGGGGAAAAATATGACATGTCATAGAAATCCGCCCCTAGTTATAATATTTCATGGGACGATTGTCTAAAACTCAGGATTCCTTAACCTCCAGTGGACGTAACGCCCTCCATGATCTAAGTAAGAGTGAGAAGTAAATCACAACGTTCCGAGTTGGGATCCAAATGTGAGGTGTTTACCTCCCTATGAAAGTTTATGAACTAGCGCCTTTGTGTGGCCTGGATACTGCACGCAGTACACCGGTGTAGGAGAAGTGCTCGGTCCTGTACGGCGATTCCCTTCGTATAGTGGAGTTCGCCTTTGTGTAGCCGGGATACTGTACGCAGTACACCGGTGTCGGAGAAGTGTTCGCTTCTGGACGGCGCTACCCTTCATATAGTGGAGTTCATGCGAACAGCTTTGGGAAAATGACTCTCCAATTGGAATATGAATAGCATATTGTATTTCAATGCTTAATAACCATTTATTAACGTGACTTGGCTTAATTTAAATTATTGTAGGAATTTTTTCAGGGGTTTTATACAGTATGTTTCCTTTCTCTACATGTACCAAAATTGTGGTTTCATGACTTCATTATTCACGATGGATATACAGAGTGCTAATGAATAACACCGAAATATTTTACTTGTGTATAGAGGGGAAATTTTCCAGTAACTTTTATTAGGAGATTTTTGTCTAGGCATTAAATTTTTCCTGTTACAGCATAAAATCTCCAAGGGCATGGAAGCCACTGATTTCTAACATTTTGAAAAAAAAGCAAAACAAAAGAACTTCGTTGTAACGTGTAACAATAGAGTTATGAATAAAAAAAAATTAATTCTAACTAAAAACTAATAATATTCAGGACGTAAATAAAACCTGAACAGTGGGTACAGAATTTCAGGGTGGAGCATAGCGCTGCCATTAGTTATAATTAGGGGGCAGATTTCTATGACCTAAAAAATAGGATGTATGCATGCATTTATGACCTAAAAACATTAAAATTTGACCAATAAAATTTAAAATATGACTTTACCACTTACACTTTTTTAAGTTTCATTACAATACATTTTATTAAAATATAGTGTTAATTATTTAAAATATCTGTAAATTTTCAAAAAGTATCATTATAATGCAAAATCTGCAAAAAATGATATGAAACTTCAAAATGTCTTTAATATGCACACAAGTATGCAAAAGATATGACCTAAATATGCATATTCATACTAAATAGCCTATGCTACAATAGTTGAAAAATTCCTAAGTATACAGTTATATGCACAGTAAAAAGCTGTTCCATTTTCACCAGGATGCTTGGAATCGGGTTTAAATTAGTCGGAAACCTGAAATAATGCAAAGGGGAAGAATATGACATGTCATAGAAATCCGCCCCCTAATGATCACAGCTGTTTGCCTTAATGTAGGTATAATCCTTAATGGATTTAACGAGAGTTTTTAAAATACCCATTGTCAAATAAGCTAATCTCATCCAATAACTAAAATAATATATTGTACTGTATTTTATTTAAATTCGTTATGAAATCCTAACACTAGTGTAATCTTTCGCTGTGGTACTTTTAACTTGCAACATATTATTTTACCGAAAAGGAAGTAAATAACTGACAAAATGGTACAAAAATGTTTACACAAATACATTATTATATACGAGTTAGCCTGGTATATACAAGGGTAATAGTGGAACTTTATTTCATATAAAAGATCGTCAAATACAATAATACATTGTTTTTATTCTGTTAGCTGAAATTATTGTCATATTAAAATTATATGCATGAAAAATTGGTACATCTAGTGTCATTGGTTCGAGAGAGACGAAGTTCGTTTAAGACTTTCAAGTTTATAAAACAATTTTACAACGCTCCATGCCGTGAACAATATTTCAGAACCGCATTTAATAAAATTAAAAATTACAAATTTATGTACTGCATGAATATTAATACACTGCCATTAAATGCACATACTTATTTTAATTTGGTTTCTTATTTAAGAAAATCTCTCGTGAAAATTATTTTTTTAATTTATCCAATAAGCCTATATTATTTTAAAATCGTTAATAACACTTGACATTCCAAGGGTTCTATGCAATGGGTCTATTTAATATCCACCTATGCTTAAACTGTTAAAATTGTAAAGGGACTGGTTGAAATTTGCATATCGGTACGTCACATGATTTATAAAATGTAATCAAGTTTTTGACACTTTCCAAAGACAAAATTATTTTTAAGAAATTAGCCACAGTAACTCACGCGTAGCCCTTTAAATGATCCCAGAATTGCATAAATATGGGCGAAATATGGATACGCAATACGAAACTCGAAGGAATAAATAACTTAAAATAAGATACAAAAATTGATTCTTGAAATAACGAACAATGCTAAACTATGTATAAATAATCAGATAGTATGGGCCTACACTTCGTCATGGCATAAAATGATATAAATATTCTGTCATCTACCCTGTATTTAGATTTTGTCGGTGAAGGCAAAATGGGGTGGATGTTTCTAACACATCTTAACGACAGCCTTCTCAACCGAAGTCTTTACATTTTAAGTGGTCAGTCAAGAAATGTAAGAGGCCAAACGCCTCAGAACCTCGGAAAAAAATTACAAGGTTTCCATGTCTATCGTCAGCAAAGCTGATCACACTACTAGGTATGCGGTCAAAACCTGAAGAAATCTCCTTTACGTCCATTTAATGAGGGCAAATGATCTTCTCGTATATGGCCGATATGTAATTTACTTATCCTACAAACTCCATGGTTAGATCGAAAGACTAGGGAAGATATTATATTAGCACACGCAGAGAATCCACTTCAAAATTATCTAAGGAAAATCTGTTGCTGAACAGGGCACGGAATTGGAACTTTGTATCTGTTAAAGGAATGCTACATCATGGAGACCTTCGTTCGTAACAATATAACAACTGTTCAGTGTTTCATATTCTTATTTCTTAGTTACTATTATTCGAATTGAGATGAAACTCAGGTCTTTAAAAATAATTCTGAGTACAATGTACAATTAATAAGAAGATGAATGTTAAAATAAATTATAAATTAAAAAGAGTTCGACATTTACTCAGTGGCAACAGACAAATTCTAAGCAAGCTAAGGCTATGGCTGCAGTGAATGCAAAAATGAATTCGTCAGAATAGCTCAGATTTATTCGTCAGAACATAGTGGTTTCAGTGCAGGCGTGATCTGCATATCAGTTTCCTTCTACCTACCAGCGAAGATGAAACCCAACCATTATGACTATTGATTATAACCTACAAGAAGCACGTGGACGTCAGAACTAAAGCGAAAAATCAAACTGGTTTGAACGATCAACTAAGTTCGTGCCTAATTTGAGAGGAGGATGAAGGCAGTGTAAACACTTCCTTTTCACTGTAGCCTAATCGTAGCCTCAAGGAATATTATATTCTTAATCATCCCTTGCAAGTGTTCCACATTACTTTCGGTTATTTTCTCTTAAAACATATGACCATGTTCCAATGCAGTTAGACCATTATTAATTATTATGAATGAAATTTAGTATTATCATATGTGTCATCATTATTAAAAACTGTTCCGTTGACTAAGAGGGACAAGAAGGATTGTGTAACAGTTTATGTTGTTTACAGTGCTATATAATTTATAAATTGCGTCTAGTCCGATAGATAAACTCTCGTGAATGTGAAAAAAAAAAATCATTTCCTGGTATAACACTATCTTATATTGTTTCGTTGCTCTGCGCCTTACTTTACGGTCTCCTAATTTGCACGACTTCTTTAAAATGCAATATTTCTACACTGTTGGCCAACAGATGGAGGTAGCTACCGCTCACAGAGAGCTCTCAGCTGGCAGTTGTGGCACAAGAGGTCTCTGCCTTACAGGATTCCCTCCCGTAATAGCATCAATTGAGAAAATACATGAAATACATGTGACGTAGTTGAATTATGCTTCATAAGCTATGGGACTAGAATTTTAAGAAATTTACAATTCAAAACTTTGTAAATAATAGTAATCATAATATCCATTTGAACAAAAATTCAGTATCATAGTTTGCAGAACCAAAATTGGTTGAAAATATTAACACCGAAACTAATTTATTAAAACACGAATTTTTAATTCAATGCTGTAGGCCAGTCATTTCATACGCCCGAAAACTTATAGCAATTCTCAAATTATGAGAAAGTTAATTCCATTATCTGGAAAGAGTTATCGGAGCCCAATGTAAATTAAGCGCTCGCTTGGTGGCACTCTATGTTACATTCAAGACTGGCCATGATTCGCCTTGTTCCACAATTAAGGCATTTTAAAACCAGTCTGTTTAATAAGGTATATTTGGAAGCAACCAGAAACTGCGTTAATTTGCAACAAGCCATTATAAAGAAATGAATAACAATCAATGACGGCAAAACAAACCCTTAAAATATATGAACAATAGGTCTGTAATTGAGTATGTTTCCATGCTAAAAGAGGCATTTAGTATCAATCTTAGTGCATGAAATTTAAAACCACGGATAATAAGCTGTGATCGTCAATTAACCTGCAAGGACTAAAAATAGTATTAACTCGGAAATCCTTTACGACTGATGAAGCCCATAGACTGAAAAGGGGATTTCATTCATTCAGAAAAAAAATGGAAACGGTATCGGATACACAATATTATCATTCTCACTAGACATTACTCATCCTAGAAACAATAATCTGAGATATTGAATGACAAAAAATCAGTAAAACTATTGATAAAATTATTATATTTCATGCACATATTTCGTAATTTTCATTTTTGAGAAATAATTGTTCGTAAATTAATAATGAGGTATATTGAGTGGAAAATAAAGAAGTTTTAAGTACATTATCTAAATTGGAAAACAGGTGTTAAATGAAACAGGAAGCAGGCTACTATAAAATATGTCCCTTATATTCTTTTAAACAAAATGATACCTTAACTAAAATTTATCTTCTCATGGTTTTGATAAGTTCTGCCTTTTACAAAATTTTTATTTGATTAATATTTGAGCAGTTAAATTAATATTGTTATTACTGTTCACTTAAATTACAAAAGGTTTAATATTTTTATATTATAATTTCACGCCATTATGGTGCGCTCTGGACACCCCTGGAACACTGGTGTATTCAATACACGAGAGATGAAGAACGCACTCCATTGTCTTCCAATCATCTCAGTTTTCTTTTAAACGAAACCATCATAACGTCGACTAACAAGCTATAAACATAATCTACGCTAAAATTAAGTAGTTGACATAAAACAGGGGCTCGCGGATTCCGTTATTATTTTAAAAAAAAAACCTATTATTTCCCCTCATGTGACAATTCTCTGTATAATAAATTGTACATAATATGTTAGGTAATACTAATGTACACAATGGATATTATGGACATTACATATGCATAAACGTACGTCAACTAACATTATTAATATGCTAATCCACATACATTCCTAAGCACGGCCTTGCCCATCCAGGAATTTTACCTATGAATAAGGCTGTACATTTTAAATAATCGGATAAGTCAAGAATAATGCTGCAACTTTATAAACAGCAAAGGAAAATGCAGACAGGTGGAGAACAAAACTAAAAGAAGCTGAAAATTATAGCGCTGAAGATAACTATGCATATAACGACGAATATATAAAAATCACACAATTTAGCCTTTTCAGAACTGAATTTATATTTTACTATAAACATTGTCAAGTAAATTCAGTACTGGGTTGTCATCTAGGAAATTTTTAGTGGAATAGCTGGTTTCCATGAATGCCTATTTTAATAAGTGGTTAAAATATCTTCATATTTTAAGATAAAAACAGTAATCTATTATGCTCATGTCTTAGTAATATGCAATTTTTGCGACGATGCATTTTTAGCCTATATCCTTAGCAGTGAAAAGGTTAAAGCTAAATAATGTATGATCATAAAATCACAGCTACGATCAAGGTCACCTAAGTCGGCAAGTTTTAAAAACTACATATAAGAAATATGGTCGTATTGTCATTTTTAAAAGATGGCACAATCGCGGAAGTATTTAGGGAAACAAAGAGGAAGGCAGGAGGATTTTAAATCATAACAAACCTGAGATTGAATTCCGTTTCTCAGAATAAGAATAGATTTGACAGACGCGATGGTGGGGCGATTACTTTTGTGATTCTACATTGCTTCAGTTAAGCAATTCATTGAACTATTTCTTACGAGAACCAATGATAAAGAAAAACAAAATGCAATACACAAAATCCGGAGCAATATCCCAGTGTTTTGTTTTAAAAGTACGAAACACTATGGATAGTAGCCTATGTTCGAATAGTGAAGTCGCTATGAAACCATAGGAATTATACAATTTATATGAACTAGAGTCTACACTATAGCACACTGAAATACACCTCATTCATACAGAGAAGAGGAGCCCAACGCAGTAATTCCTGTTAGATGCAAAACAGCAGAGGTGACCGTTGCAATAAAACCCACAAGTTCTATAATCGATATTTGATTAAAGCGATATATTCGTAATTTCACAAAGCGGGAATGTAAATATGATAGCATTAAATAACCAATAGAATAGCCACTGGGACAGCACAAAACAAATGGATTTCGATTCAATAGAGGACAAGTATTAAATAAAACCACTACAAAGAAACCATAACAAACAAATCACCTTTAAAAACACACAGAGGTTTAATACAGCTAACATCACTGAATGACATTCGCTATAGATTAATATTATAGGATTCTGAAACAATAAACGAAAAATCCTATGTGAGAAAAAGAGAATGTGCAGCTGTAAAATATAAATTTGATATCTTTTTTTATTATTATTACAATTTTTTTAAATTATTACAAGCTACAAAAATTATTATAAATAAATTTGTAATTTGCAATTATTGTAAGACTTGATCGGGCTAGGATATGTCCTGTCCTTTGTGGACTTTTTTTTAATGGGAATTGTATTGCATTATGTTCATCACTTTTGCTAGCACCTGTACTACAACGTAACTGGAATTAATTAAAACGATATGGTACTTAGCATTGTAAATTACCTATTATCCGCCTGTGGCTTGTGGATTTATGGGACAGTCCGCTATGTGCCTACCAATTCCATTTTTTCAGGGATAACAAATTGCAAATTAAAACCTTCTTTTCCAACCAAAGTCGTTCGAGTAAGTGCAATAAATTGAGAAGATTCGTGTTGTAATTTCATCAGAAAACAAAGTTAAAATATGATGAAATTATGTTTTCATGAGACTTGTCGTGTCTCGTGTCTGTCATTCACAGGCAAAAACACAGTGAAATACGAAACATTTTATAAAACTTTTTTTACCGAAGTGAAAGAGCTCAAAAGTTGTTTATTACGGTACTCTATTCCAGTAAGGTAAGCAAAAAGGGCTTTCTTTGGTGTCAAATATTGACCTAAAAATCAGAAAAAAGTTTCTAAAGTTATATGTTTGAAGCATAGCACTCTATGGCAATGAGACGTGGACTTTAAGAAAACGTGAAATGCATAAAATAGAAGCTTCTGAGATGTGGTGCTATAGACGAATATTCAAAATCAGGTGGACTGAAAGAATTTCTAACGAAGAGGTCTTAGAAAGAATACAGGAGCAAAGAAGTCTATGGACGACACTCATTAGAAGAAGGGCCAGACTAGTGGGGCACATTATGAGCCATCCAGGCTTGGTCAATACTATATTAGAAGGAACAATAGAGGGGGAAAATTGTAAGGGACGACCGCGTTTAGAACATGCAAAACAGATTATTGACGACTAGTTATCTACCGGTAAAGGAAGTGAAAGTAAGTAAAAAAAAATCTATTTTTTTAAAGGTAAGTAAACAGCAATATGGTTGAAATGAGTCGATCTAGAGCTTAACTCGTAGATCGATTATAAAAATTAACCATACAATAAATTTTTGTCGCATTCGTTCGCCGATTGAGCGGATTCATGGCGTGTTAAGAAAACAACATGTGATTTCGTCTACGGGTTTCAGTAAAAAATTTACATTTTCAGATTTATTTGATAAAGATTAGAAAATACTTTGCTATTTTTAGCCAAAAGATATTAATTGAATTCAACCCCAATATATAATTCGTCTTTCATTTTAGAACGAATAAAGAGAAAAACATTTATTTAAAATGAAAATTGCTTGCTTCAACGCAAGTTGCCAAGAGAGATATTACTAATCAATCCCATGCGACATTAGCATGCATAGGCCTACAGTCATTTGTATTGAATAAAAAAAATTTATTATAGCATACAAATAAAAATGTAATTAAATTTGGCATTTGGCTATGGCATTGAATGTTTCAGTCTTTCTGCCAATGTGAGATCATTCTGACAAACTTACTTTCTGACTCAATGGCACAAGACAAATTCCTAAGCAAGCTAAAGGAATATTATCTATTTTATGAAACACTAGCATGTGCCCGCGGCTTCGCCCGCGATAATTATTTCAAAAATTTAAAATTAAGAGCATAATAGTTAAATCATTATATTTATTAACACCTAAATCGCATGGACTACATACCACGATTAGATAGCATTGACTGGTAAAAGCGACCTCAGATTCGAGTTCCTTGGCCCAGAAAACCTCTGTATAGTGAGTTTCGTCCAAATAAAACAATGTTGGACCATATTTAGGGCTTACAACATTCAAGCGATCGCGAAAATTTTATTTTCAAGGTATGACAAAAATAGCCAAAGCCAATTACTGTAATTGATTTGACATTGAAATGTATAACTGAAAACTGATGTTTCGAAAACGAAAAAAAAAAAAAATGCACGTTTTTTGCCCGTTTTTCACTCATAACTCACGAACGAAAGCTAAAATTAAAATTCCGGCTTTGAAGTGCATTTTCCGACCCTTTAGCCCACCTATGTTTAAAATTTCAGATCTCTGCGTTCAGTAGATTTCGCTGGGCATCGCGGACAGACAGACAATTCCTTTTATTAATATAGATAACATGAATTATAGCCTATTGACCACGGCCTCCTAAAGGAGGCGTACAATAAAGGAGGCCGTGTATTGATACCTTCTCTAATTTGTCAAACTTCCATTTCTTTTAATCCAAACCCATCTGATAAAACTGGCAACAATGTGTTCTGTGATTTTGTTTCGATAATTCTGTGTAAAAAGGGATTAAGTATTCTCAGAAACATTTAATTTTTGGCATTTAGAATCAGAATTTTTCAAAATCCTTTCTTAGTGAGTACCTACAGTCGGTCAAATAAAAAACGTCGGGACTCGTATGCTGTTAAAATTAAAGTTTTGACGCATTAGTTCACAAGTTTCCTATAAAAAACACAAAATACAGGTCATTTTCGGAACATATGAGGCCATGCGGCAGGAGGGAAAATATGAACAAGGAGGGGAAAAATGAACATCGCGGAAAGCGCAACACACGATATTCAACTTAATGCATTGTCATAATTCATTTTGCTTTGCGTCATCGCCACATACAAATGCTAACGTGAGAGAAAGTGTGGTTAGGGCTGTAATTGACCTGCATTTTTCGGTCTCTGAACCAGCGAGAAGGTTCCATATTTATGAAAAGAAGCTCAGAGGTGGGAACGTTACTATAATGCGACCGGAAGTTTTCATAGCAAACGTTGATCTGGCCGGACGCGTATTTCGATGTTAAGATTGGTTGCAGATGCTGAGCGTAAGTTATTGATTTTGCACTACAAGTACCGGTATTATAAAATAAAATCTTTAAAAAATGCTCCTTGAATAAACATATTCCTCGCGAATCTATTAATTATTAATATTATAAAAATTTGCAACCAAGAATATGGCGGATTTGAGGCATATAGCCACAGCCTTCTATACATGTTTGTTTTGGAACAAAACTGACTAAATAATCAAGAAAATACATGGATAGACAAGAGGCGTGTGTGAACCTAACCTTAAGTCTTCCTGTACATGCGCATATGCTCGTTCGTGATACTTAATCAAATACCGCCCGACGTTTTTTATTTGACCGACTGTACATTATGAAACGAAGTTACTGTCAAAATTCCAAGTCTCTACCTGTTATAGTTTAGGCTCTACGTTGATTCCTGTCAGTCAGTCAGTCAGGACAAAGCCTTTTATATATAGAGAGAAGAGATTTTGGTTGTAAAAAATATGTACACATGAACAGACTGGCTCAAGATGCAAAACAGATTATTGACGATTTTGGTTGTAAAAAATATGTAGACATGAAAAGACTGGCTCAAGATAGGAAGAACTGGAGAATTGCATCAAACCAGTTGTAAAATTGAATACTACAGAAGAAGAAGGTTCAATTTTAAGTGAGACTTGATCCAAGTAACTTAAATAACGAGCATAGGCAAACAGTCGTCGAACACAAAATTATTATTTATACAAAATGGTCTCTAGAACAATTTTATGGTCTTAAGAATGATGTAAACCGAATACCTCGGCTTTCTCTTCCGGTAGGAGTCATTTAAAAATATAATAGGATAAATGTAACGGCATAACGAAATGATTGAGTACAGTGTATCAGATATAGAGATGGGGCAATTTGTTACGCTAATCGTGTTACGGAAGCAGGTGACGTGATATTTACATTCTGCGGAGGTCAGCCACTCGTGAAGGTCAGGGAACTCTTCTTCTTCACGGACACTCGCTACATGCACTCGCTATACGATACTGACCCGCACGTAGTATTCACATCCGCGATCCTTTTCCTCTCAACTGTCAGGTGTACTTCCATTCATTATGCGCCAGTGGAGACCGACAGTGGCGGACGCAGAATTTTCTTTCGGGGAGGGATCTGAGGAGATAAAAAAAAGTAAATAAATAAATAAAAAACTATTTAAATTTATAGGGGTCCGCCATAGCGTAGTGGTTGAGGCGCTGCGCTACAAACCGAAAGGTCGCGAGTTTGATCCCGATGAGGTCGTTGTAGTTTTTCAATTGGCCTAATTCTTCTGGTGGCACTATGGCCCTGGGGTCGATTCAGCCTCTAACAGAAATGAGTACCAGGAGCAATCCTGGGGGTAAAGACGGCCGGTGCGTAAAGCTGACAACCTTACCACCTTCATGTGCCGATGTCTAAACATCTGGGAGCCTCAAACTCCTGGAACCCTCTGGGCCTCCATGGCCTGTAATAGGGAACTTATTTAAATTTATAAGAGTTTAGAAAACCGTAATGTTACTAGTAGTTTTGTTTGAATGTGAAACATGTCCAATTACTTCATTAGAAGAGGTACACAAGTTTAAATATTTTTACCAAAGGAATGGGATGTCAGAGGAATACAGAAAGCTGCACAAATATAAAATTTACAGTCTGTATAGCTCTCCTAATATCGTAAGATTAATTAAATGCACGTCATTAATACAAACTGTAGCCTATATGTTGCTCGAATGGGAGTGGAGAGGGGCATTTATCTAATTTTTATGGGAATGCCAGAAGGAAAATGACAATCAGCAGATCCGAGACGAAAATGAGATGATAATGTTAGAATGGATCTAAGAGCAACTGATTGTAGAAAATCGAAGTGAACAAGTTGACTAAGGACTGATATTTTTTGCAGTCTAGAGTCTTTTCAATTCGTGAGAAATAAACAATTTATTTACTAGAGAACACAGATATAAATAGGTATGAAAATTTGTTTTACCGATTCGCATTTATAGTATATTCTTTCTACTGTTTTTTTTTAATTTGGGAGGGGGGATTTATCCCCTTTCTCTACAACTTTGGCTAAGTACAAAATATTCAACGTATACTCTACCATAATTTGAGATAGCCGAACCGCCTAACAAGGCAATGCTGTCATGAAAGACGTAGGGAAATAAATTCATTTTGGGAATTTTATTTTATCGACCTGTCTTTCTTTCTTTTCTTCCTCTTTCCTTCCTGCGATAATTTCCCCGCCTTTCATCTTCTCAAAAACTTTTTTTAATTCTGTTCTGTAAATTTAGTGGCTGTAATTATTTTATACTTTTAATTGTTAAATTAATGATGTACTCATACGCATTTAAATAAATAGCAGACCCTATAGAATCATTATCTTCTATCTCTATAAATAAAAATCTGATGTGAAAGTCACATAACTTCCTCTGCCCAAATAAAAGTTTGCAGCATTTACGCTAATTATGCTATAAATATCTTATAGCCCCTTCTTTGAATGTTGCGACTAAAAACGCATGCTATGGGGGAAAAAAACAAGTGACTGCAAACGTTTATTGAACTTTCTGCTGTTAAGAATAATTTCCGAAATTTATCAAATATTCCCCTCAGACATTTTTTTACTGTAAACAGGGCAACAGTACATTTTTCTCTCTTCACGTGCTTATATAGAATAAAATGCCTTAAATGTCCGCGTATTAAGTTTGTTCACCAGGCAAGTTGGTAGGTTTAAAGGAAATTTTTAGAGCCGTTTATGAGAAAATAGCAAAAAACAAAATATTCTTCATGTAAAGTCCCCTTAAATATAAGAAAAGGTTGTAGTCAGTCTTCACATCCTCAGAAGGTACCTAACCCAAATACAAAATTTTGTTTTCGTACGATTTACAAGAAGCCGTATTGCAAAAAGCACGTATTCACAGTGGGTTGCTTTAAACTACCCTTCAGAGAATTTGTTCGAAAAAATGTTTCAAATAAAAGTTTTAGCTCTTGGTACAAGCAATCCATGCGCAAAATTTAAAGAAAATCGTTAGAGCCGTTTTCGAGAAAATCGCGAAAATCGAAAATTTCTTCATGTAAAGTCCCCTTAAAAATAAGGGAAATTTGTCGCCAATCTTCGAATCACATCTTCAGAAGGTACCTGACCCAAATACGAAATTTTGTTTTCATACGATTCTCCGAACAGACAGACAGACACACACACAGACACACACACAGACATGTTTCCAAAAATAGTATTTTTGGATTCAGGGGGCCTTGAAACGTGTATATATGCTAAAAACTCAACTTCGAATTTTAGGGTCGAAAACAATACTTCCTCTACCTATAGTACCTATGGTACGGGCAGAGGAAGTAAAAATCAATTGCCACATGTATGTCGCAGCATCACTCATCGCCGTCTCGAGAATTACACTGCCTGTCCATGTTTAATTTTAACATGGAGTTCAGAGTATTGTTAAATTGCCTAATTTCTCCAGTAGAGGCGACACAGTTCACACCCAGATAGCATGAAACAGCATATTTCAGTTTCCGAGTTTATACTTCAGAGGGCAACACAGCATACGGTAATGTAAAGGGTATTGCAGCTGGGTGTGAAAGGTGCTGCCATCTGTAATGTCGCCGCGTACACAAAATTAGCTGTACAGGACAGGCAGTGTACACACGAGTAATACAGTCTAGAAGGCAGTGGCATCACTTGAGAACGGCTCGACCAATTTGGCTTTTTTTTTTCTTTTTTTTTTTTTTTAAGGATAAGGTTTGTATGAAAGAAATGTTTTGGGAAATCCACGGGAAAAGTCGGAAATGTGAAATGAGGCACAGTTTGAGAGTTCTGTTGTCACATATTAACATGAAAAAAATCTACATTTCTTAACAAATTTGCACGAAATTTTGCACACATACCCAGTTAAGCCCGGGAAGTAACGCGGTGAACACTAAAATTCAAACAAACCACTCCTTCCCTTGAAAATTTATATAATTTCTGAAAATATTATACTGAAAAAATGAAATGCAATTCAGTTTTCATAACAACAGTGTATTGTTTACAGTGATCACATAGGGCTTTGGGAACAATATAATATTGGGCTTAACAAATTCTGATGCTATCGATGTAATTAATACATTTGTGAAAATAATTATTGAAGAATGAAATCCACGAAAATAAGCACAATATAAAGCAGTCACATAACTTTCTCTACCCTCGACATGGAAAATATCATTTTCTCACTTCACATTTTGATGTAGAAAAAGCGGTCGTATTGCAGGGAAAGCTTAAGTGTGTGCCAGTGGGTATACTATATCAGAAGTCTGTAAAAAATCCTATCCACTGATACGTCACTCATAGCTGTAAGCTTTCTATAGGGAAGTTTATCATAGGCCCTAAATATCTAAACGAAAACAAAATAGGATGGAACATTTTCAGCCCTATGCCCGCAGTATATATGTCCCAGGTTTTGGGGGAGGAATGTATGAAAGTGATATTGAATTATTATTTTATTTTATTTTATTTTATTTTTTTTTTTTTTAATTTCAGCTCCGAAACGGTTGTATGGTAACATGAGATAGGGAAATAAAATTTCCATAAAGACAATACAATCTTATGTAATCGGAATTTATGTTTCTTATTATTTCAACCCCTCCCAGGCATGGTGTGCAGAAGCAACGGAATGCAACATTCGACACCCTCTATGAGCCATAAAAAGCTATATCTAGCCTTTTCTGAGTGAATAGTTTGAGTGTGAAAAGTCGTTCTTCCTCATTTCAAGTTCTATGTACACATTATACAAGGCCCTAGAGTTTGAAAATCGAAAGTCCTTCATAAGTTAATTTCAAATTACAAAATAAAAATCCGGCCGACGCCGGGCCTTTTAAGCTAGTTTCTATATTATTTAAAATGTATCCAATATAATTTATATGATTAGAGGTTAAATAAATTGGTTAATATTTATTTCTTTAGTCCCACTTAATTCCAATTTACTTCGTTTTCAGCCATAATTTCGTAACATTCTATTTTTGGGTCTACTATAGCTGGCATTGTGGTTTTGCAGGAGCACTTCGTGCGGATACGCGGTCTGTCGGTTGTCTACGAACGATCGTACGATGCTGCTAACACCATTATTGTTACGCCATGCCGGCAATGCAGCTCACTCATACATTGCCATCTTATGTTGAATGGGGTTTGTATGTTGACTGGGGTTTTGTTGTACCTACAAGTTGACTGCGGTTTGGGACATGTTACGTTAAAATTTATTCTGCAACTATCTTCCTTAAGTAACAAATTTTGTACAGATGGTGTAAATAATCCATAGGCCTAATACTTTCACGCGGAGCGGGGCGGCCGCCGTAGAATAATGTTAGGCCTAATATCAATAGGAACTCGATTCCTATAATATGACCGCTTAATTCTATCACCACTAGGACAAAATAAATGTAATATTCACTCTTATTTCACTAATATTAACGGCTGTCTATAGTGTAGGATACACATGATAAAATTATTTTATTTTACTCATAGGATAACCTACTCCCAAAATAAAATTTCCTTTTTTAACACTTGGATCATAAATGACCATTTTAGACAATCGAAGTTCTTTCAACTTTGAGAATGGGTCACAATGTCATACATCAGAAAACAGAAATTTAAAGAACATTCGTTACACCGGGACCTAATACTTAACTCTAACAAGGGACCAGTAATGAAACCGGGAAAGAGATTTTTCGCCCCAACCTGGCCGGAATGGAACCTGGACCGCCGGGGTGGATGACAGGCGTGCTTCCGACTCACCCACGGAAGCGGACTTATGCTAAAATAATGAAACGATCTGGAGCTTGGCTCAGAGATCGATTACAAAAATAGAAATGTCATTCTAACGTTTATTAGACGGAAGCGCCTATTAAACGAAAGCACGTCATATCATACAAAGAATGCGAGACTTCATCTACGAGTAATGAATAAATATTACATATTTTCAGATTTCTTTAAAGGAGAAGAAACAAAATTTTGTTATTTATAGACAAAACGTGTTAATTCGATAGCATTCCTGTTCTTTTTTTGTAATTTTTATCTCATTTTAAAGCGATTAGGCCTACTGTCAGAACGCATAATACGCAATGCGCTGAGATTTATGTTTTTCTATCTGCCGTTTGTGCTTTTCTGTATTTTGTAATATTTTTCTTTCTCGCATATCTTCTTCAATTTTCCTTTAGTTTCTTCATTTGAGTCATCTTTATTACTCTTTAAGGGGAGCACTGCCCTGTTTTTGCAAGCCCTCACAGACTGCATGTGCCGTACAATTGCATATAGGCCTGCGTTATTATGTCCTAGTTTTAACACGTATATGCGAGAAAGTTTGTGCGACTTATTTTGCATCATTTATTTCATTATCAATCGTTTAATTGTTTACGCATGAGATGGGTAAGGTTCATGACTATGATGTTTTAATCGTTTCATTTCAAACCTATTTGCCCATATGGCAGCAAAAGATTCGTTTTGCTCGTTTAATTATTTATATTTATTATATAACAAAATAGTCACGAGGATGGGGGTGAGCGGGATGCAGGAGGGCCATTATAAGGTCCCTTTTTTAGGCTTTTCGCTTATATCTGAACAACGTTGCATCGTAGAGGAAGAGTTGCTATATACAAAATTCAAGCTGATAAAATTTCATACTAGTTTGATCGTTAACATTTTTTTTCCTATTCCCAATAGTTTTCGAGATATCCGCCAGTGAAAATAGCAAATTTTCGAGGGAAAAAAAATCTTTCGCCTCACGCTTTTTGACGTACTTTGCCTTCTAGCACTTCGGCCCTTAGGTATACAGTAATGCCCTCATAAAAGAAGTTGTAGGGAAATAAATTCCCTTTCAAATGAGTAGACATTTGTTACTTTTTCTTCAAATGTTCAAAAGTTATGACAATTTTAAGTTTCGGACAAATTTCAAGATTTTGAAAGAAACACACTTCACACTTTCTCTAAATTCAGAGGTTATATCTTTTTATATACGCTGTATATTGTGTACTTATATCGTGACATAAGCGGAGAAATATTTCACAGTCATTAAAGTTACATGTAGGCCTATTAAAAATCCGATCACGGTACGAACACAGTAGGCCTACATGTAATGGAAAATACATTATAGTTTAGGAACCAAAGGAAAAATAGGCAGGAAAAAATCTTTGACAGAGATGTGAGGGGAAGCATAGGCGTACCGAGGGGGGGGGGTTTGGGGGTTTGAACCCCCCCCCCCCCCATTGATAAAAAAAGGAAAATTGTATAATTTTTTAAAGTCTGCCGATAAATTACTTAATACAAGTATAAAGCGTGGGAAGCTTAAAACTCGTTATTTTGCGTCTTAATTTTTAAAATTTTCCGGAGGAGGACCCCCGGAAGCTTAAAATTCGTTATTTTGCATCTTAATTTTTTTTAATTTTCTGGGGGAGGACCCCCGGGCCCCCCTCTTCCTGGGGGGTATTCCAGACCCCGCGGATGTTATAACCCCCCCCCCATATGGTCGGCCTGGTTACGCCTATGAGGGGAAGTGTCCTGAAACACATACTAAAAGTCTCCATGGACGAGAGGGAGGTGTGTGCTGGGTTTGGGGGGCATTTTTAAATGTCGTTTCTCTCAATTTTCCCTAAATACGCAAATAAAGTATGGTTTACAGCAAAAAACAGTTTTTGCCCAAAATTAAACTACATGAAAATTCTTATAAAATAGATCTGAATGATATTTCTGTAGAATTAATAGTTCAAGAAATAGAAGGATATGAAGTATGGCAAAGTTCTGGAAATTCTGTTTAACATACACCTATGTATTATATTTTTTAACAAAAAGAGAGCAGATGATAATTAAATTTGCATGGTGCCAAGCAAACTAGTTCATAGAATAATATTCGTACTAAAGGTTACCATTATACATAAAACTCTTTAATATTATTATTGTTATTATAATTATTATTATTATTACTATTATTATAAAGCTTATAAAAATCATATGGTATGAGTGCACGTTATAAGAAGTATAAACTAGGCCTATTACACGTTAACATTTTCATTTAAAATTGTATTTGGAAAAACTGTAAAGAGTTAGATATATTTAGAAATTATAAGGCCTATTACTTTGAATAAATGCTTATTGTCTATTTTTTTCACTCTCCAATATTGGAATTCTAGTACATCGTGTGATAAGTTTGGTTATATTCTTCTATCTACCGAATACTCAGTATTTATACACATATACAACATCGATTAAAGAGTGCCTAAACAACTGATTTTGCTTAGATGTCATCAATCTTCTTCTAATGGTATACTGTTGGTGCATGTACCATGACAGGTTCCACAAACGGATGAGCATTATTTTAATGCCAGCTTTTTCGGCATCCTTATCTTCCACCGCACAGAGTTGCACAGTGACAAAATATGATATGCAAATATTCTCAGGAGCCACATAGACAAGTAAACATTTACTTAAAGTAATAGGACTACTAGTCTTACAATTTCTAAATATATCGAATTCCTTACCATATTTCAAAATACCGGTAATTTATTTAAACGAAACATAAAACGGCTAAGCTTTACAACAACAAACACAATAATAATAATAATAATAATAATAATAATAATAATAATAATAATAATAACAATAATAATAATGAGTTTTATGTGTAACGTTAATCTTCAGTAAGTTAAGTATATTTTTCTAAGAACTAGTTTGCTTGACATCGTGCTATTTTAATTACCATCTGCTCCCTTTTGTGTTAAAGAAATATAATATAATACGTCTGAATATAAAAGAATTTCCAGAATTAAGTCATATTCATATCCCCCTATTTCCTGGACTATTAGTCCTACAGAAATACGATTCTGATAAATTTTGTAAGGAAATTTTATGTAGTTTAATTTTGTGCATAAACTGTTTTTTCCTAGAACGTATAATATTTTAGGTATTTAGGGGAAAATGATAAAAACTATATTTAAAAGTACCCTGCCCCCTGCTCACCCCTATCCATCAGGGAACTTTTAGTTTTAGATTTAAATGTTCGTCACCATCACAATACTTTCTTTATACTATGTACATAATGAATAGAAGGAGACTCTATTCATTATGCTATGTATATGCGAGAAAGTTAAAAAAAGTTAATTGTGTAAGGAAAGCTAGCCTAATTTTGGTATTTGAATTAATCTACTTACTTCTACCGAAAACGTATTTAGAACTACCTCAATCTGCAAACCGCACTTACCAGGAAAAGAAAAATGAAAAATATATTAAACCATTATAATTGCACAACGATGGTTTTTATAGCACTACTATTTCTAATACTGAAACCTTTTCTACAGTATTTTGAGAAACCTACTCTTAAATAACAAAAATATACCAATTTCAACAATTCCGTTATTTCAGTTCAATGCCATTGAAATATTAGAACTGTAGGAGTGGTTTTCTTTCAGATCTTCATAAACAACAAATAAAATTTAAGGAACGGGTTACTGTAGGTAGGAGCTGTACAACGACTGATCTTTTACTTAGCTGAAACAGCACTTAATAAAATATACTAAGTTTTGTAGCTAAATTACTTTGAAGCTTCCTTATTCCCAAAAATATAATCACTCTGCTCATTACGGACAATTTCAAATGAGAAACAAACCGAAATGCCAAGTGCGATTTCCCTTTAGAAAGATATTAGCTTTCAGTGCATTACTAACAGAAGAAAAATTTTAAACCTCAGAATTTAGAACACGATTCGACTGAATGTAACTGTACACTTCTGTACCCTTACAATAATATGACTGGTTCATCGTGTATATATCATTTCAAAATGGGACAGATCTAAGGACCGAAAGAAATATGCAACCGAAGGTGCCGCCGAAGCAAAGCTAATGAGGGGATAATTTTTCCTTTTAACCTAAGACCATTTTTTTAGATTTCATTTGTTATTATTTGTACTTGACTATTTAATAATTTATTTTCATTATGCCATGTATTAATCTTTACATTCCGCAACATTCGCGTTACATCTCACATTCATTCGTCCCTCTCTCTCTCTCTCTCTCTCTCTCTCTCTCTCTCTCTCTCTCTCTCCCCCTCTCGCATTCATCCACACACTCGCTCATTTTCTCTCTCTTTCCCTTACACTTACACACACACCCACTCACTCTCCTCCTCCCCTATTTCTCTATCACGCATTTCTGACCATTCCAATATACTGTTTTAAATTTCTTTATACCCTACGTGTCGGCATGCATGCCATAGGTGATCCCTTCCCGTTGGGAAACAGGTTTTTCCTTGTATATTTTCTTAAGTCCTTTGAATGTCTTGTTTCAAACAGGTAATGTGCACTGTCGGTATAAAATGTTCCCCGCATTATTTAATGACATTTAGTATCATTTAATGGCCACAAAAATCAATTCTTGTTTCTTCATCTTTTATGTCTATGTTGTGTCATGATGGCATACAAACTTCTCTTAACATCATAAGACTAGGTGGAACAATCAGTGGCTATCTAGTGTTAAAGGAACAGTTACAAAAGAATTATTTTTTCCAAATATTGAAACCCGACTTCAAAGCAAAATTGAACCTGAATTTGTATTAACTCAATTCTTGTCAGGTCATGGAATTTTTGGCTCTTACTTTGAAAGGTTTAAAATTATAAAGGAGAATGGTTATTTATGTATTTGTAAATAAAACCAGACCGTAGAATATCTACTTTTTGATTGCCCACTCTTTGAAACGAAAAGATGTTAGTTAACAGAACATTTGATCTATTGTGGTGTTAAATAAATCACTCTTAAATTTTTTTAGCAAGGATTGTTGTTGTAGAGAATTTCACTTTTTCATATGTTCTATATTTATATTTTATACTTTTAATTGTTAAATTAATGATGTACTCATACGCATTTAAATAAATAGCAGACCCTATAGAATCATTATCTTCTATCTCTATAAATAAAAATCAATTGTCACATGTATGTCGCAGCATCACTCACCGCCGTCTCGAGAATTACACTGCCTGTCCATGTTTAATTTTAACATGGAGTTCAGAGTATTGTTAAATTGCCTAATTTCTCTAGTAGAGGCGACACAGTTCACACCCAGATAGCATGAAACAGCATATTTCAGTTTCCGAGTTTATACTTCAGAGGGCAACACAGCATACGGTAATGTTCAGGGTATTGCAGCTGGGTGTGAAAGGTGCTGCCATCTGTAATGTCGCCGCGTACACAAAATTAGCTGTATATGACAGGCAGTGTACACACGAGTAATACAGTCTAGAAGGCAGTGGCATCACTTGAGAACGGCTCGACCAATTTGGCTTTTTTTTTTTTTTTTTTTTTTTTTT
This sequence comes from Ectobius pallidus, assembly GCA_964059195.1. Classification (NCBI taxonomy): domain Eukaryota; kingdom Metazoa; phylum Arthropoda; class Insecta; order Blattodea; family Ectobiidae; genus Ectobius; species Ectobius pallidus. Next base: position 25,134 of record CAXKWD010000378.1, on the reverse strand, counting down.
TAAGGATAAGGTTTGTATGAAAGAAAAGTTTTGGGAAATCCACGGGAAAAGTCGGAAATGTGAAATGAGGCACAGTTTGAGAGTTCTGTTGTCACATATTAACATGAAAAAATCTACATTTCTTAACAAATTTGCACGAAATTTTGCACACATACCCAGTTAAGCCCGGGAAGTAACGCGGTGAACACTAAAATTCAAACAAACCACTCCTTCCCTTGAAAATTTATATAATTTCTGAAAATATTATACTGAAAAAATGAAATGCAATTCAGTTAACATAACAACAGTGTATTGTTTACATTGATCACATAGGGCTTTGGGAACAATATAATATTGGGCTTAACAAATTCTGATGCTATCGATGTAATTAATACATTTGTGAAAATAATTATTGAAGAATGAAATCCACGAAAATAAGCACAATATAAAGCAGTCACATAACTTTCTCTACCCTCGACATGGAAAATATAATTTTCTCACATCACATTTTGATGTAGAATAAGCGGTCGTATTGCAGGGAAAGCTTAAGTGTGTGCCAGTGGGTATACTATATCAGAAGTCGGTAAAAAATCCTATCCACTGATCCGTCACTCATAGCTGTAAGCTTTCTATAGGGAAGTTTATCATAGGCCCTAAATATCTAAAAGAAAACAAAATAGGATGGAACATTTTCAGCCCTATGCCCGCAGTATATATGTCCCAGGTTTTGGGGGAGGAAAGTATGAAAGTAATATTGAATTATTATTTTATTTTATTTATTTTATTTTTTTTTAATTTCAGCTCCGAAATGGTTGTATGGTAACATGAGTTAGGGAAATAAAATTTCCATAAAGCCAATACAATCTTATGTAATCGGAATTTATGTTTCTTATTATTTCAACCCCTCCCAGGCATGGTGTGCAGAAGCAACGGAATGCAACATTCGACACCCTCTATGAGCCATAAAAAGCTATATCTAGCCTTTTCTGAGTGAATAGTTTGAGTGTGAAAAGTCGTTCTTCCTCATTTCAAGTTCTATGTACACATTATACAAGGCCCTAGAGTTTGAAAATCGAAAGTCCTTCATAAGTTAATTTCAAATTACAAAATAAAAATCCGGCCGACGCCGGGCCTTTTAAGCTAGTTTCTATATTATTTAAAACTAGCATGTGCCCGCGGCTTCGCACGCGATAATTATTTCAAAAATTAAAAATTAAGAGCATAATAGTTAAATCATTATATTTATTAACACCTAAATCATGTGAATTACATACCACGATAAGATAGCGTCGCCTGGTAAAAGCGATCTCAGATTCGAGTTCCTTGGCCCAGAAAATCCCTGTATAGTGAGTTTCGTCCAAATCGAACGAAGTTTAACCATATTTAGGTCTATGTTGATTATCCCTCTTCCGTGTAGGTTGAAAATTTCATATGTCTACGGGCATTGACATTCTAAACAAATGAATCGACCAGCGTGGGCTTACAACATTCAAGCGATCGCGATGCTTTTATTTCCACGGTATGACAAAAATAGCCAAAGCCAACTGCAATTTATTTGACATTGAAATGTATTACTGAAATCTGATGCTTCGACAGCGCTAAAATCACGTTTTCTGCCAGTTTTTCACTCATAACTCGCGAACGAAAGCTAAAATTAAATATTCGGCTTCGAGGTGCATTCGCCCACCTTTCAGTCCATCTATCTCTAAATTTCAGATCTCTGCGTTCAGTAGATTTCGATGGGCATCGTGGACAGACAGGCAAACAGCATGTGCCCGCATGTGCCCGCGGCTTCCCCCACGATAGTTATTTCAAAAATTAAAAACTAAAAATTAATTAATTTTTTAGCTTTTAAGTAATTTTTGTTTAATTCCTTTTATGTATTTATGTTTAATATTTTTTACTTTCTTTTTTAGTTAAGCACATTATAAACTCTATTTCTTTGTCTCTCCTCTTTCTTCACTTTGATATTTTTGAAACGGCACCCGAGCACGAGCAGTCTTGCTCATTCGGGTGTATTACTAAATTTAATACTTCTTGTGAAGATATAGCCTATATTTCTTTTCCTCTTTTTAAATAGTAGTTGTAGTTAATTTTGAAATTTGAAAATTACTTTATTTTACTTGCATAAATATGTATTTGTATTTGTATTTGCAATTCTATGTAATAATGTAAATAAATAAAATAAAATAAAAATAAAGAGCATAGTTAAATAATTATATTTATTAACACATAAATCACGTGGAGTGCATTCCACGATTAGGTAGCGTCCCCTGGTAAAAGCGACCTCAGATTCGAGTTCCTTGGCCCAGAAAACCCTGAATAGTGAGTTTCGTTCAAATCGAACAATGTTTGACCATATTTAGGGTTGATTATCCTTCTTCCGTGTAGGTTGAAAATGTCATATGTCTGTGGGCCTTGACACTCTAAACAAATGAATCGTCTAGGATGGACTAACAAAATCAAGCGATCGCGTTGCTTTTATTTCCAAGGTATGAGGTATGATGACAAAAATAGCCAAAGCCATCTCTAAGTGATTTGATATTGAAATTTATTACTGAAACTGATGCTTCGAAAACGCAAAAAATGCACGTTTTTTACTCATTTTTCACTCATAACTCACGAACGAAAGCGAAAATTAAAATTCCGGCTTCGAGGTGCACATTCCGACCCTTTAGTCCGCCTATGTATAACATTTCAGATCTCTGCGTTGAGTAGATTTCGCTCGGCATCGCGGACAGACAGACGGAGGACAGACACTTCCTTTTATTAATATAGATGTATCCAATATAATTTATATGATTAGAGGTTAAATAAATTGGTTAATATTTATTTCTTTAGTACCACTTAATTCAAATTTACTTCGTTTTCAGCCATAATTTCGTAACATTCTATTTTTGGGTCTACTATAGCTGGCATTGTGGTTTTGCAGGAGCACTTCGTGCGGATACGCGGTCTGTCGGTTGTCTACGAACGATCGTACGATGCTGCTAACACCATTATTGTTACGCCATGCCGGCAATGCAGCTCACTCCTACATTGCCATCTTATGTTGAATGGGGTTTGTATGTTGACTGGGGTTTTGTTGTACCTACATGTTGACTGCGGTTTGGGACATGTTACGTTAAAATTTATTCTGCAACTCACTTCCTTAAGTAACAAATTTTGTACAGATGGTGTAAATAATCCATAGGCCTAATACTATCACGCAGAGCGGGGCGGCCGCCGTAGAATAATGTTAGGCCTAATATCAATAGGAACTCGATTCCTATAATATGACCGCTTAATTCTATCACCACTAGGACAAAATAAATGTAATATTCACTCTTATTTCACTAATATTAACGGCTGTCTATAGTGTAGGATACACATGATAAAATTATTTTATTTTACTCATAGGATAACCTACTCCCAAAATAAAATTTCCTTTTTTAACACTTGGATCATAAATGACCATTTTAGACAATCGAAGTTCTTTCAACTTTGAGAATGGGTCACACTGTCATACATCAGAAAACAGAAATTTAAAGAACATTCGTTACACCGGGACCTAATACTTAACTCTAACAAGGAACCAGTAATGAAACCGGGAAAGAGATTTTTCGCCCCAACCTGGCCGGAATGGAACCTGGACCGCCGGGGTGGATGACAGGCGTGCTTCCGACTCACCCACGGAAGCGGACTTATGCTAAAATAATGAAACGATCTGGAGCTTGGCTCAGAGATCGATTACAAAAATAGAAATGTCATTCTAACGTTTACTAGACGGAAGTGCCTATCAAACGAAAGCACGTCATATCATACAAAGAATGCGAGACTTCATCTACGAGTAATGAATAAATATTACATATTTTCAGATTTCTTTAAAGGAGACAAAACAAAATTTTGTTATTTATATACAAAACGTGTTAATTCGATAGCATTCCTGTTCTTTTTTTGTAATTTTTATCTCATTTTAAAGCGATTAGGCCTACTGTCAGAACGCATAATACGCAATGCGCTGAGATTTATGTTTCCTATCTGCCGTTTGTGCTTTTCTGTATTTTGTAATATTTTTCTTTCTCGCATATAGGCCTGCGTTATTATGTCCTAGTTTTAACACGTATATGCGAGAAAGTTTGTACGACTTATTTTGCATCATTTATTTCATTATCAATCGTTTAATTGTTTACGCATGAGATGGGTAAGGTTCATGACTATGATGTTTTAATCGTTTCATTTCAAACCTATTTGCCCATATGGCAGCAAAAGATTCGTTTTGCTCGTTTAATTATTTATATTTATTATATAACAAAATAGTCACGAGGATGGGGGTGAGCGGGATGCAGGAGGGCCATTATAAGGTCCCTTTTTTAGGCTTTTCGCTTATATCTGAACAACGTTGCATCGTAGAGGAAGAGTTGCTATATACAAAATTCAAGCTGATAAAATTTCCTACTAGTTTGATCGTAAACATTTTTTTTTTTCTATTCCCAATAGTTTTCGAGATATCCGCCAGTGAAAATAGCAAATTTTCGAGGGAAAAAAAATCTTTCGCCTCACGCTTTTTGACGTACTTTGCCTTCTAGCACTTCGGCCCATAGGTATACAGTAATGCCCTCATAAAAGAAGTTGTAGGGAAATAAATTCCCTTTCAAATGAGTAGACATTTGTTACTTTTACTTCAAATGTTCAAAAGTTATGACAATTTAAGTTTCGGACAAATTTCAAGATTTTGAAAAAAACACACTTCACACTTTCTCTAAATTCAGAGGTTATATCTTTTTATATACGCTGTATATTGTGTACTTACATCGTGACATAAGCGGAGAAATATTTCACAGTCATTAAAGTTACATGTAGGCTATTAAAAATCCGATCACGGTACGAACACAGTAGGCCTACATGTAATGGAAAATACATTATAGTTTAGGAACCAAAGGAAAAAATTTTCCGCTGGAGGACCCCCGGAAGCTTAAAACTCGTTATTTTGCATCTTAATTTTTAAAATTTTCCGGGAGCTTAAAACTCGTTACTTTGCACCTTAATTTTTAAAATTTTCCGGGGGAGAACCCCCGGAACCTTAAAATTCGTTATTTTGCATCTTAATTTTTTAAATTTTCCGGGGGAGGACCCCCGGGCCCCCCTCTTGATGAGGGGTATTTCAGACCCCGCGGATGTTATAACCCCCCCCCCCATATGGTCGGCCTGGTTACGCCTATGAGGGGAAGTGTCCTGAAACACATACTAAAAGTCTCCATGGACGAGAGGGAGGTGTGTGCTGGGTTTGGGGGGCATTTTTAAATGTCGTTTCTCTCAATTTTCCCTAAATACGCAAATAAAGTATGGTTTACAGCAAAAAACAGTTTTTGCCCAAAATTAAACTACATGAAAATTCTTATAAAATAGATCTGAATGATATTTCTGTAGAATTAATAGTTCAAGAAATAGAAGGATATGAAGTATGGCAAAGTTCTGGAAATTCTGTTTAACATACACCTATGTATTATATTTTTTAACAAAAAGAGAGCAGATGATAATTAAATTTGCATGGTGCCAAGCAAACTAGTTCATAGAATAATATTCGTACTAAAGGTTACCATTATACATAAAACTCTTTAATATTATTATTGTTATTATAATTATTATTATTATTACTATTATTATAAAGCTTATAAAAATCATATGGTATGAGTGCACGTTATAAGAAGTATAAACTAGGCCTATTACACGTTAACATTTTCATTTAAAATTGTATTTGGAAAAACTGTAAAGAGTTAGATATATTTAGAAATTATAAGGCCTATTACTTTGAATAAATGCTTATTGTCTATTTTTTTCACTCTCCAATATTGGAATTCTAGTACATCGTGTGATAAGTTTGGTTATATTCTTCTATCTACCGAATACTCAGTATTTATACACATATACAACATCGATTAAAGAGTGCCTAAACAACTGATTTTGCTTAGATGTCATCAATCTTCTTCTAATGGTATACTGTTGGTGCATGTACCATGACAGGTTCCACAAACGGATGAGCATTATTTTAATGCCAGCTTTTTCGGCATCCTTATCTTCCACCGCACAGAGTTGCACAGTGACAAAATATGATATGCAAATATTCTCAGGAGCCACATAGACAAGTAAACATTTACTTAAAGTAATAGGACTACTAGTCTTACAATTTCTAAATATATCGAATTCCTTACCATATTTCAAAATACCGGTAATTTATTTAAACGAAACATAAAACGGCTAAGCTTTACAACAACAAACACAATAATAATAATAATAATAATAATAATAATAATAATAATAATAACAATAATAATAATGAGTTTTATGTGTAACGTTAATCTTCAGTAAGTTAAGTATATTTTTCTAAGAACTAGTTTGCTTGACATCGTGCTATTTTAATTACCATCTGCTCCCTTTTGTGTTAAAGAAATATAATATAATACGTCTGTATATATAAGAATTTCCAGAATTAAGTCATATTCATATCCCCCTATTTCCTGGACTATTAGTCCTACAGAAATACGATTCTGATAAATTTTGTAAGGAAATTTTATGTAGTTTAATTTTGTGCATAAACTGTTTTTTGCTAGAACGTATAATATTTTAGGTATTTAGGGGAAGATGATAAAAACTATATTTAAAAGTACCCTGCCCCCTGCTCACCCCTATCCATCAGGGAACTTTTAGTTTTAGATTTAAATTTTCGTCACCATCACAATACTTTCTTTATACTACGTACATAATGAATAGAAGGAGACTCTATTCATTATGCTATGTATATGCGAGAAAGTTAAAAAAAAAAGTTAATTGTGTAAGGAAAGCTAGCCTAATTTTGGTATTTGAATTAATCTACTTACTTCTACCGAAAACGTCTTTAGAACTACCTCAATCTGCAAACCGCACTTACCAGGAAAAGAAAAATGAAAAATATATTAAACCATTATAATTGCACAACGATGGTTTTTATAGCACTACTATTTCTAATACTGAAACCTTTTCTACAGTATTTTGAGAAACCTACTCTTAAATAACAAAAATATACCAATTTCAACAATTCCGTTATTTCAGTTCAATGCCATTGAAATATTAGAACTGTAGGAGTGGTTTTCTTTCAGATCTTCATAAACAACAAATAAAATTTAAGGAACGGGTTACTGTAGGTAGGAGCTGTACAACGACTGATCTTTTACTTAGCTGAAACAGCACTTAATAAAATATACTAAGTTTTGTAGCTAAATTACTTTGAAGCTTCCTTATTCCCAAAAATATAATCACTCTGCTCATTAGGGACAATTTCAAATGAGAAACAAACCGAAACGCCAAGTGGGATTTCCCTTTAGAAAGATATTAGCTTTCAGTGCATTAGCCTACTAACAGAAGAAAAATTTTAAACCTCAGAATTTAGAACACGATTCGACTGAATGTAACTGTACACTTCTGTACCCTTACAATAATATGACTGGTTCATCGTGTATATATCATTTCAAACTGGGACAGATCTAAGGTCCGAAAGAAATATGCAACCGAAGGTGCCGCCGAAGCAAAGCTAATGAGGGGATAATTTTTCCTTTCAACCTAAGCCCATTTTTTTAGATTTCATTTGTTATTATTTGTACTTGACTATTTAATAATTTATTTTCATTATGCCATGTATTAATCTTTACATTCCGCAACATTCGCGTTACATCTCACACTCATTCGTCCCTCTCTCTCTCTCTCTCCCCCTCTCGCATTCACCCACACCCTCGCTCATTTTCTCTCTCTTTCCCTTACACCTACACACACACCCACTCACTCTCCTCCTCCCCTATTTCTCTATCATGCATTTCTGACCATTCCAATATACTGTTTTAAATTTTTTTATAGCCTACGTGTCGGCATGCATGCCATAGGTGATCCCTTCCCGTTGGGAAACAGGTTTTTCCTTGTATATTTTCTTAAGTCCTTTGGATGTCTTGCTTCAAACAGGTAATGTGCACTGTCGGTATAAAATGTTCCCCGCATTATTTAATGACATTTAGTGTAATTTAATGGCCACAAAAATCAATTCTTGTTTCTTCATCTTTTATGTCTATGTTGTGTCATGATGGAATACAAACTTCTCTTAACATCATAAGACTAGGTGGAACAATCAGTGGCTACCTAGTGTTAAAGGAACAGTTACAAAAGAATTATTTTTTCCAAATATTGAAACCCGACTTCAAAGCAAAATTGAACCTGAATTTGTATTAACTCAATTCTTGTCAGGTCATGGAATTTTTGGCTCTTACTTTGAAAGGTTTAAAATTATAAAGGAGAATGGTTATTTATGTATTTGTAAATAAAACCAGACCGTAGAATATCTACTTTTTGATTGCCCACTCTTTGAAACGAAAAGATGTTCGTTAACAGAACATTTAATCTATTGTGGTGTTAAATAAACCACTCTTAAAATTTTTTAGCAAGGTTTGTTGTTGTAGAGAATTTCACTTTTTCATATGTTCTATATTTAAATGTTTACGATAATTTTATTTAAACATTAGCAAAACAGGCTACTCTAGTATACAAAATAACAGGTAGGCATACATTATAAATTGTAATTGACATAAAACTATAGCCCTAATGTACCTTATGGTGAAATAGGGCTAAAATAAATTGTATATTAAATAAATAAATAAATAACATCATAATAACAATGATGGTAGTAACGGAAATAATGACTTACCCAATAATGACAAAATTACTTCAATGAACAATGTTTCTGTCTATAATTTTTTATTGAATTCTTCAAACATACAACATTGATCCAGAGAATATCTCGCACATTATTTATTAATCACGCAAAACTTCCTTCGTATTTTTTTGAGTACCGATAATTAACATTTGAGGGCGAGGTGACTAATTAAAAAAAAGAGAGAAATGGGAAAGACGGCAGGAAATGAGATAAAATGAAGTCATGACTAAGCAAATAAATGCATCCAACGAATACAAATGAATAATAAATTATGAAGGACACCATAAAATATAACAGAAAATTGTGTAAAATGGAATAAGAATTATACAAAATCTGGTAACCTATGCACGTCAACAGAGATTACAGGATGAACTAATTAGTAATGACGACTGCTTGGTATGATGTAAGTGAATAACTTTTGATTAATTGGTAAATGATCGAATGAGTATCTGAACTAACAATTGAATAAGTACATAAATCACTTGTACTCTAAAAATAAATAGCAAGGTTGAATGCGTTAATAAAGGAAAGAATCACAAATTAATCATTGACAAAATGAATAAATAAGTTCGAAAATAACGAGGCAGGAAATAAATAAGCGAATTAGCCCATGGTCTAATTTTTTACAATGTAACAGCCAACAGTGATCTGAGTGAACGAGTGACTCGATGTGCGAGTGAACTAGTGTGAATAAGTAAAGAACTAGAACGAGTGACTGAACAAGTTAATGAATGAGTCAATGAATGAATTTGTGAGTGAGCGAGTCAGTTACTAAGTGACTGAGTTAATGAATAACTTACGTAATGATATAATAGGCAAGTAAATTAATGAAATTTATAAGTTACTGAAAGCCTCCAAGAATGTGTGAGACCAAGGGTGAGGTACTGCAGTAAAGAATCAGCAATCGCTCGAGGTTCATCACTTGGGAAAGGTTTTTGTTGAGGAATGGAAATGCTTCTCTCAGAAGCTATAATAATATTACGATGATGGACGCGGAACGAAGCACTGCTTCAACAGCCCCTAGGCATCTTTGAAAACAATAGAGTGTTAATGCAACTTGTTGACGAGTGTGTACGAGAAAAAACAAAGAGGGCGATTTAAAAATGGCTCGATATTAAACATCCTTTGGGTTGACTGCCAAGCAATATAGTATTGGCTCCCCTACAAACATCAAAAACGCATTAGCGAATGGATGACGGCTCCTATTATAGGAAAGCGGTGCCCCTGAGCAGCTTCGAGACTGCGTAGAGCCTATTTTGCAAGCGTCAGATCATGAAGGAAGTAATTAACACCGTTCCCTGTCATTTTACTCTTCTTGGAAATTGGATGGGAAGTTAACTTGGTACAAGAAGTTTGGCAATCCAATCAAGCTAAATCAGCACGCTCCCTAACTCAAGTTCAACTGTGAACTATAACGTTTATGATTTACTTGCAAGTAATAATTTTTTCCCAATAGACTACAGTATATCAAATTAAAGTAGAATGCTATAACCTTGCAATAAAATTAAATCAAATTAACTAAAAATAATATAGAATAGAATGCTGCATAAACCGAGATCGAAATACTGTACATAGATACGACCGAATATGTATACTCTCTGCATAAAGAGATCGATAGGGAATGAATTACATATTACATTTTCAAACGTAAAACGGGGTGATATCGTGAAATATAATTCCCATGTTAGTTCAATGCTTAGGAAACTCTTTTATTTATTATTATTATTATTATTATTATTATTATTTTTTTTTTTTTTTTTTTTTTTTTTTTTTTTTTTTTTTTTTTTTTTTTTTTTTTTTTTTGCTTAGCTTCGCTGCTATAGAAAAGAGAATATATTTGCACGGATTAGTTTCATAGTCGCTTAAACGTTCCCATACTATTTTCAACATGCCTATTTGAATGGAGAAATAAGAGGAACTCATTGGTTTCGCTACAAGTAAAGAGAACAATCGTTTTTAAAAATGTGTATTTTTACATTTGAGAATTTCAGAATAGGCTAATCGACTGCCCTCTAGAGAGATGAGACACTTTGCTCCAAATCGAGACGATCCTAGAATATCCGGAACTATCGATAGGCTTAAAAGTTAGAGCTAGAAAAATCTCCACATGATGTTATAATCAAAGAAAAAGAACTGACCTTCCAATCCAAGGGAAATAATTTCGGATTGTGAAAACACGACAGTAATAGAACTAATGTTAAGGAAGGAAGACATGCTGATAATTTGGCGTCACATTAGCATACACTCCGTCCGTGTACAATGTATATGCCTACAACATTACCTTAAATAAACATAGCTACAGTAATTTTCAAATGGGAAGCGTTTTGTTCTTCCTCTTGCTTAGATACGCGGTCTAATCAGAGACGGCGAGACGGAAGGAAGACCCTTCCTGATAGCGGTACTCCTTTAGTTCGTGAAGGAAAACGCTTCCCATTTGAAAATTACTATTTTGAAATTGATGGGCCACGATCAGCAGATGAGAATGCATGGTAGACCTACACTTTACACAAAATATCGAACTTTAAAGCTTGCTCTACTATGCACGAGTATTTGTATGCTGAATTTTTATATGCATGTATGAAGCAAAATTTGACGAGGCTCAAGCTGAAGTACGTACTCTACGTGGCTCTCGATCATTGATAAAAATATAATTTAAATTGGCAATGTAAATACTCATATATTTTCGATTTAATTTAAAATACGCTTAGTACTTGGAAGTACAACACATGAAATGTTGAAAGAGAGAAATAAAATTAATTACAATAACTTTTAGGATCATAAGCGCGATATATAGAATCATATAAAAACACTAAAGGAATTTTACTGACTGCCATACAAACAAAACCAAAATTTCAGTCATGTTTTCCCCTTTTAAGAAACCAACCAACACAAAGATTGACATTTTATTATCGGTATTCGTTAGAAGGCAATAGAGAATAATAATAATTCGCATCATGAACAGATGAAAACTTGATTAAATAAAAATTCACTCAACAGATGTACGTAGCCAAAACCTCGCAAGAACGTTCAGACACGTGTGTAAATGACACCGAAACAAGTGTGATTTTAAATATTCTAAAAAAATTGCATATTAGTCTTAGGCCTATATGTTAAAGATTTTCCGAACTTACCCCATTACGTATATGCCCTGGACCTGATCCCAATACCTATATTCCTTGATAATTATCTATTATTATTATTATTATTATTATTATTATTATTATTTTCCTTACAGTATTATAAATGACCAATTAGAGACATTACATTAACTGAAGTTAATTAGCAAAAGAAAGTCGGACTGTTGTTCTAATGTAGAGAGAAATCACTCTTTGTTTTCGTGCATTTAATTCCGAAGTAGGCCTAAAATAATTTCAGTGAAAATATAAATAATATTGCAAACAGTGAGTCAACTAGCATGCTACCAGCAGATGGGTCCCACAATTGATTTCTCATGGAGGAAATATGGCAAGGCAGACGAGGACACAGAAAAAGTTACTATTAGTATTAGTGCAATTTCTTCTATCATGTCGTACACTGCCAGAGAAGCATAGAATTACAAAAGAAATAACTTCAGAATATACCAGACAAAGAAAGATCAGTGCTTTAGCTCTGAAATAGGATGAATATCAATTAATAACTTATATATGTGACGAAAATAATTTTGAAAACGGTGTAATCAACAATTGTGAATTCAACTAGAGTGTAATAATTGTGCAGTTTCGTCTAGATTAACATAAGAAATTTAAATGTCTACACTTACAATATTTTATTAATCACTGGATGTCTCTAGCAACGTAGGCGTTATAGTAATCACATAACTAGATGGCTATAAAGGGTAGCCTACAAGAAATATAGGAAGAGTTTTGGTGACCGGTATTTTACTGTCCATGGACTTTTATTTGGAGCAAGAGGTACTGTATACCGATCGGTTGCTGACGTACTTAGGAAGCTGGGACTGGACTTATCATCCTTAAATCAGATGGCAGAGAACATCATTGCAGAGTCAGTGGGCATATTGCACCACCATATATATATAAGAATATATAATAGATGTTTGTTCAAACTATTGTTTATCTGTTACCCATATTTTTTTACCATCATATGAACCATTGTCAAAAGTGATTGATTGGTATGCTGTGTCTATGGCAACTTGCTTGAAGCAAGCAGCTCATTTTATTCAATAAAATGTTTTCTTCTTTCTACTTTCCTGTTTCCTATTATAACGATGTAGTTGCAGCGAATAGCGAAGGCTTTCTAAGTATTAAATATTTAAGTAATTAGAATATTAACATTACAAAATTCTGTCATCTATTGTGTAAATTAATAAGAGTAGGGTTTACTATTTTTTCTCAAACATACGGTTATTGAGCGGGGAAGTTGGTTTTAGAGATGGCCCTGCGGCCTCATGGCCACGGGTGTGTTTTTGTACTAGAATAATTTATAAGCACCTTGGGACTGCAGTGAATCTTCATTCCTCAGTCTCACAAAATCAATATAAATTTCCTTTCTTTCCTACTATGTTCATTTCCATTACTTTTATTTCTTTCATGATATTTACACCTTAATTTCTTCTATTTGCAATTAATATCTGCTAGTGCACAGCACAGTTTGAATTACGAAACTACCAGCATGAATGTTTATTTATTTTACACGTTTATTTTTAAGAAAAAAATAAAGAATTATAACACAAAAGAAAAACCAATACAATGTAATTCTTACTGACGTATGTATGAAACTGGCGTAATGATTGTAAATAATATGAGCTACTGTATAAATTTTCCTGTGTTAATCCTTTTTTTATATATTTGCACACATGAGGAAACCAACATTATTATTAAAACATTTGTAGCATATTTTGGCTCTTCTTAAAGGCGCAAAGATACGCACCTTTGTCAATTAACAGTAGCGAATCCCATATTACAAAGACTAAGTTTACATAATAATGCATATCCTATGCACATATAATACATATAGAATATATATTACGTTAACATACAGTTTATTTACACATAATATATTTATATAAATACATGATTTAGTATGTTTTATTTTCCCGAATTAAAATTAACTTCACACTTTTTTTTAGATAGGCTACAGTTTCACCCTACACTAAATCAGGGAAATCTGAGGTACCTGGAAGAAGTAGGTTGAAGCTGCACCTAATGAAAATGAGAAGATACATTTAAGTTTGGGAAAAGAAACAGATAAAATTAGCGTATAAAGGAAACACTACTTAGCCTACATAGTAATTCTCACTGTAAATTATTCAACTATCCAGCATTTCCATTACAGCGGCGAGAATCGTGGTTCCTCTGTAGTTTAAGTAAATAACGAGGAAGTCAAATTTATTTCTAATTCACAACGAATAATAATATCCAAAAATTATTTTATACTTTTACATTTTAGAATTACACTTCTGTATAAATTACACAGTTATTTCGTATTCCGATTCGACAAGGTAAGCTTCATATTAAAGTAGCCTATTTTGCCATATACAGTATTATTATCCTTATCTATCAATACAAATAAACTGAAAAAAGAACTTATACAATTATGCCACAAATTTTCAGCTCTCGAGTAATGTTGTCGCATTTAATAGATTTTTCCGAGTGTAAAAATTGGTACAACAGTTATAAAAAGACCCATGATTCCGCAAAAAAATTAATTAAAAAGTTAAACGTTTTACGCCCTCTGCAGTGGCACATCAGGTAGTTCAAAGCGTTTTCTGGTAATTGGAAGTGTTATGAACTAATGCGACGTCCGCATGCCAGTCTAATTATCGGAAAATTGAAAATGCAAACTCTGTTGTTAATTATTTACAGAGTCTGTCGCATGCAGCAGCACAGGCTATCTGCTACAATGCAGATGCTTCTTTCTTCAACGCAACCAGCTCAACTGCATATAGAGTCACTTGGATGATAGGGTAATTTTCTGGAAACTGTCATACAAGCTTTGTTACACTACATGACAACCGAAACTGTTAGAAGCAAATTATAATAATTTGTGAATAACAAGATCATAAGTACTCCGGGGCAAAGTTTAGAGTCATAGTCAGAACATTTTGGAGCAGAAAAGAAACAATAAATCACTTACATAGGCTACAGGTACAGCCTTTAAATTAAGGAATCTCGCCGAATTACAGATAGCGTACGATATTTATTCTTAAGCACCCCATACATTAACTGAGTAAATAATTGGTTAAAATATTTGGTTACGTTTCCGAAATCATATCCGAAGACATCAAACAAGACAGTGAATATCCAACAAGTCAATATAGTCTACACACACATAATATTCATACGTCCACAGATTACTTCTGTTAATACTATACGATAATATTTTAGGAGAAAAATTCATTTTATACCGGGATTCGAACCCTGGACCAAAGATGTTCTACCAACCAAGGTAGGCACAGTTTAAGATATGACGCCAGAAGGAATCTTTCTCGTATGATTAACTTATCCTTAATGGTTGATCTCACTGGACATTCTACGTCATATATAGGCTACAGTACCATGAGGCACATCAATTTTGTGACTGAGTTTCCACTGTAACTGTACAATATCGTATGAGATGTAAATAGACTTAACAGAAACAATAATTAATCTCGAGAAGCACGAATACATAGAGTGGAATTAACCGTGCTCCAAAGCAGTCATAAAAAATAAGAATTATTGACTATTCTGGATAACCCATATAAAAACTTCTGGTAAGGCAACAATTAGTATTACAAGGCTTGCGGAGCGTGTTATAACATATATATTAAAATAATCTGAAACAAACAAAATTCTAAAACCGTATTACTGCGAATAAGTTGTTTCCTATATCAATAAAAATGCGCTAAATCAGTTCGAACGTTCTGTAAATAAATTGCTTCACTTCACAATGTACAAATCAAAAGCAGGAAGTTCTGAGTGCAGAACTGAACCTAAGTTCCAATTTAAAATATGGCATTCTTTATGCCAGACCTGCGTGAACTTCACAAATTGCTTCTGTTTACATTGTACAGTTTATGATGGATGCGAGTGTGTTCTCTTAATATAACCAGAGTTCATCAGGGATAATTTAAAACTGTTTTTGCTGCATTTTTGCTGCATTTTTGCTATATCACTATTTGTTCTAATTCCCATTCCATTCATCTCTTCTTGCTGGTCCTCCGCTTTTTGCTTTCTTACCTCATGCCTAACGAGCGAGGTTAATATATCAATACCCGTTACGTTCTTATTTCTTAGCGTTAAATATGCAGGAAGCAATCAAACGTAATCACAATGCATTTAATATCAAAACTATTCTGGAAATTTCCACCCCCCCCCCCATACTGGCAGGAATTTCATACTTTCCAAACAGTGAATACTAGCCCTTCTACTCACACAATGTTTTCCCGACCAAATCATTTATTTGTAGCAATTATGACTATTACAAACATCCGATGTAAAACGTAACTTCCTCTGCCAAAATAAAAGTTTTCCCGCTTGGTATAATATATTATGTATGACTTTGTTTTCATGTAAATTGGTTGTAAACATGAAGAGAATCTAGTTACCACATCACATCGCATCCCCGAAGGATACGCAACCCAAATAAAATCTTATTATTGTACTCATGAAACTTTCTTTTCCCTAAGCATGGACAATAACTTACACCTTTCTCATTTCATATTCTGATGTAGAATAAGGTACCGTACCGTATTGCAAAGAGCGCGAATTCAGTTGTTTCATCGTGATTGCAAACACCTTATGTACAAAATCTAAACAAAATCGTTCGACCCGTTTTCGATCACGAAAAATGAAATTTTCTTCATATAAAATGGCATTAAAAGTACGAGAAAATCACCTCCAATGTTCGTGTCACATCCCCAGATGGCACCTAACCCAAATACAAAATTGTGTTTTCATATGATTTTTTCGTTCTGGAGCTAGGCTGTTCAGAGACATGTTTCTGAAAATAGTATTTTTGGATTCAGGGGATCTCAAAACATGTATTTACGCTAAAAACGTATCTTCGAATTTCGGGATCGAATACAATACTTCCTCTACCTATAGTAGGGCCTACCTACGGTACGAGCAGAGGAAGTAAACAGTAAATTTGATACAAAATAAACAGCACATCAACTACTTTACAAAATGATCTATGGTCTTCTGAATTTACAAAGGTTTTAGATCGACAGATATAGAATAAAAGCCAAATACATAATTTCTAAATAGATAATAGGACATCGTTAACTAAAGAGTAGTTAGCATATGATTGCATGTGATCTAAGTAAGTTTGTTAAAAAATATAGCATTTCGTTTTTATATCAGTTTTCTTTTTTTCAAAGATTCAAATTCATACATTTTTTTGAGAATGATACTTAAGTACTAAAAGGACTTCGAGTTAATGTAGCCTAAAAATATGTGTAAAGTAACATCGAATTTCAAGGTTATACTCCATCTTACATGGTAGACCTGCTTATGGCAGGTATGGCAGGTCGATAAAATAAAAATGATAAAGTTGTTGTATTACTTCCTTGTTAAGAAAACAAGCAAAATAAACCAAAAAAGACTGGTGTTCATTTAATCCCCTCCCAATAAAATAGAACCATTCAAGGAAGTTATTTTCACATATCAAAGTAGAGTCCTCATTCACCGCTTAGCGTCTTTAATAATTCGCACAACTTTAACCTATTCAAATGAGGATTGCAAAAAAATCTTAACCCGGTGTTATATTAAAAAAAAGAAGAGCAGAACGAAACGCCAGGAGGTTTTTATCTCTCTGCTCATTAGTAACTGAAATAATTTTTAAGGAGGACAAGTGCACCCGCACACTCGGAGTCACGTAATGCTAACTGGCTTCAGATATTAATCTCCATTATGTCTCGCGGATAATTACAGCATTTGCAAGCCGCTTCTGGTATGGGAACAATGACTCTGCTATTCCTGTATCAACTGTGATGTCAACAATATTATGATGTGTTAATAGCTAACAAAATTTAATATAAACTAACACCAATATTTCGGTTCGAAGTCATATATCTGAATGGTTACTAAGGTCTGCCTTTGCTGTATAATTCCGAACTTAATAAGAGGGGTTTTAAAGTGAAGAATTAAAGTATAAAAATTCTACCGTCAAGGTAATAAAGATCCAGATTTGAATCAGATAGCATATTGCATAAGAATACTTTCAAACAAACAAAAAACTAACATATGACCCTTGCCGGAGAAACCCAACCAGACGAGTACTCTGGCAACACAAGGGATAACATGCAGCGCATATGATCTTAGTCCCGGTAGATAGAAGACTATATTCCTGAAGGTGGTGCATTATCACCGAAAGGCGTCGTAAAAGAAGTAGGGCTGTACCGATTAATCGGCTCGATTAAACGATCAAACATTTAATCGTCGATCAATTACATTTTCCGATTAATCGGTTTACTCGAATTCTGAAAAACGTTTTTCGATAAATGGGTCAAATGATCAAACTCCTTTCTCAGTGCCGAGTGAGAGAGTTTTTAGTGCTGCCGGTATTATTGTAAACAAGCTACGATCGTATCTTGAACATTCAAATGTCAACAAACTCGTGTGTCTCAATTCTTGGCTGAAAAAGTAACCGCAAATGTAAGTTTGTATATATTTTTTCAGTAGTTAACTAACAATGGTATTCATTAATTCAGGATTTCTCCTGATTATCTGTAGTGAAGTAGATATTAAACGTGTAAAACAATATTAAACGTACACTTTAGTTTCGTTTAAAATACCGACCTGTTTGTCGATTAATAAGTCGATTAATCGATTGAAGTCAGGCGTTAACTCAATTAAATTTTTTTATCGATTTTCAGCCCTAAAAAGAAGGTATCAACTACATTTCAGCACAAGCCATAGTTTACATTTTTATGGATCTTAAGGTAATTTTAAATCATTTTAAGAAATTCTTATAGTAATTTAGAGCAGTTTATTATGTAACTTTTGTTACTTTTTAATGTTACTTTTTTGTTACATTTATTAATTTTGTAATGCAATATTATAATAAGATATGTTTCAGATTAGGTTATACTTACTTACATACTCAATGACAATAGACATAGACAATAGGCAATACGAATATTATCTATTTTATGGAACCTGAAGGTTCATTGCCGCACTTGCCTGAGCCCGCCATTCAACCCTATTCTGTGCTAACTCTATCCAAACATCCCTCGTAAATCCTACTTCCCTTAAATTTATCCTCATATTGTACTCCCACCTACGTCTAGGTCTTCCAGGTGGTCTTTTCCCTTCGGGTTTCCCAGTCAATACATTTGAGATATGTCTTTCCTCCCCCATGCGCGCAACATGTCCAGCCCATTTCATCCTCCACGATTTAAGTACCCTTACTATATCTGGTGAAGAGTACAGGTCACAGATGAAGGCTTAGATTAGGTTATATATTTAATATTTTATAATTGAGCACAGGTGGAAAACCTATTTTAACACAGTTTGGCATAAATACATTTCAATAAACATGGTTGAACCAAAGGTGATGTACGAGAGAGGACTTACGTAAATTCAAACGTACATCTAGGTGAAATACATTTTCAATCCGGCTATCCAACCAAAATATTTACAGGAAACTCACATAAACTTATTTAAAACCCCAATTTGAATATTTTTCTCTCCTTCAAGAGCAGATTTTATAGCTGGTATAATTAACTTAAGTGTCCACGATAAACGACAAAGCAGTAATCATAATTGTAAGGTAGCGTACATTTTTATTTTAAAGAATCGTTATCCCTCGAACACTGCAGTTAAAGCAAACGTTAAGAATGTATATGGTACGCTGAAATGCAGCTATCATGCAGTTAATATAGGCTACATACCAGGGTCAAACCGCAACTACCAGGCCCCTGAGACCCACAAACAAGCAGTTACCTGGATATCAAAGGCTCCAACGTTGCTATTTACTAGGCGAATTCCCACAGAGATTCGCTTTATTTGCAGGTCAACAGAAACACGTCAATATTAAATTATGCATCACGTACAGATATAATCTGAAAATAATAAAACAAGATCTACGTGGAGCTCATGTCAGTATATTAATGCTATCCACAGGAGAACTTAACCCATAACTAAATGGAAATACCTTTATCTATAATGTAAATAACTGTATTTTACGTTATGTGGGGAATTATTTTGCAAAACAGTTTACACAGATAGGCTACCAAATGATATCCTAAGTTATTAATCGTACTGCAGATAATAATTGGGTAGAAAATTCTGATAACTTATCGTATTACAATGCGAGTTTGGAAAATTGACTATGAGACAGATAATCACACGAGGATTGTAAAATATCTGAACATGGGACAATGTTAATAATAAATTGGTTTTATTAGAGTGCACGTATCTCTGTCTCACAAAAAGGGAAATGTATGTTTTACTTATGATTACATTACAGCATGTTAATTTAAACTAATAATTTTATATTACGAAACATGGCCGCTTATTAACAAGAAAGAACATAATCTGAGGGTGTTCGAAAACAGGGTGCTTAGGAAAATATTTGGGCCTAAGAGAGATGAAAATGGGGACTGGAGAAAACTGCATAACAACGAGCTTCATGACCTGTACTCTTCACCGGATATAGTAAGGGTAATTAAATCACGGAAGATGAAATGGGCTGGACATGTTGCGCGCATGGGGGAGGAAAGACATATCTCAAAAGTATTGACTGGGAGACCCGAAGTGAAAAGACCACGTGGAAGACCTAGACGTAGGTGGGAGGACAATATTAGGATAGATTTAAGGGAAGTAGGATTTGCAAGGGATGATTGGATAGACTTAGCACAGAATAGGGTTGAATGGCGGGCTCAGGTAAGCGCAGCAATGTACCTTCGGGTTCCATAAAATAGATATTCCTTTAGCTTGCTGAGGAATCATTTATTGCCATTGAGTAAGCAAGTAAGTGTATGAAGAAAATGATGTCTCTGATATGTTCGTATACATATTCTTCTAAAGAAATTATGCCATCAAAATCGTGCTTCAATCATGGACGGGAATAGCATAAAAAAGTAAGTAAACTCTGATTAGCTGCTTCTGATTATTTCCCATGAACTCACAAGATTAAACAAAGGAAAAACTGTTTTAATTTATCGGTGGATTACATATAACAAGAATCTCTTGAAGTCTGTACTATGAAAAATTTCTCACAGCATTTCAATTTTATGCCTTTTTTTAAAATGGAGGTACTTTTTCTTTCAGAGAAAATTAAACACTCTCCAGAATTGAAGTTGCTAAGCAGAACAAATCTTTACTATTTTCTGTGTTGTAAACAAACT
This sequence comes from Ectobius pallidus, assembly GCA_964059195.1. Taxonomy (NCBI): domain Eukaryota; kingdom Metazoa; phylum Arthropoda; class Insecta; order Blattodea; family Ectobiidae; genus Ectobius; species Ectobius pallidus. The sequence goes on along the minus strand of CAXKWD010000378.1, from coordinate 4,153 downwards.
TCAGCTTCATAGTTTAGTGTAAGCCTATGTTAATCATACAGGAATACTGTTTCTTTTCTTTCACGCAAATGTACCTGAAACAATTCGTTCGTTTATAATTATTATTTTTTTTACTCTATTTCATAACTAGATAGACCGTCGGCGTGGTCTTGTGGTTAGCGTCGCTGACTACAGATCCGTCGGCCCGGGTTTGATCCCCGATACCTTCTCGGATTTTTCTGAGGTAGGGAGGACTGGTAGGGGTGCACTCAGCCTCGTGATTCAAATTGAGGAGCTACTTGATAGACAACTAGCGGCTCCGGTAATGGAAACCACCATTAACGGCCGTGGGTGTCGGCATGCTGACCTCATGCCCTCCAATCCTGCCATCTGCCTATGGTAGATGACGCAGCGGTCGGGCAGTAGGCCTTGTCCCTTCAGGGATGTAGCGCCACGGAGTTTTTCATAACTAGATATTGCAGTACTTCACAAGACCAGAACACACTCGAAAAGGTGAAGCTGTAACTTTTTTTAAATATGAAAGTCCATTGCTTGAGAGAAAATTCATTGCTACCGAGGAAAAAAATAATCTTAAGAATTTCAGTATATTCTGTATATTTTATCTACTTGGGAAGTGTAGGCAAACTACATCCTGGAAAACGAAGAACATGCCATATTCGTATGCCATATTTCTGTTACCGGTACTGAAGGGAATATACACGTCCATTCTGAATGTTGTATTATTAATTTGCTGGTCTGCCTTCACCTGGTGGCTCACTTGAGTGATATCGTGTCCATTAAGAAGTGAATTTATTTGCAATACGCTTCAGGAAAACAGGTTTGCGGCACGAAGTGACCTCCTCTTCTTGCGAGTTGCCGCTGTAAATTGCCACTTCTGTATGGTGGATAATTTGAAATATTAATAATGTTTTTGTTATATCGGCTTCCATGGTAATTTTCAGTTAAACGGTACAAGCCGTTTGGTTGACGGTTTATTTACATACAATTAGTTATACTACATTCTGTTCTGTTCGTAATAGATCCACTCTAAGAATGACGTCGCAAATTGTACAGTGTATAGAAAAGTACAAGGCGTGATCGTTTATTGACCAGAGCAAAATATGAAAGTTTTTTCTATTTTACTCATATAAAATATAGTTCGTTTAGAACTAAGTGTCTTCGGTCGAGTAGTTAACTTGCTTACAATTTGATCAAAGATATGCAGGTTCGAACTCAGCTGAGGATATAATCGGTTCATTTTCAGACTTACCCACAACATAGAACGTCTCCATAGCTATTAGGTAAACTAAAAACCGTAGCTTAGAAAAGTCTATGAGCATAATTACTTGCCGTGTGAAATCCAGTATGTTTATTTCTGTCCTTCCTGGACCTTCCGTGAGCGAATGGTAACCCCTAATTTTACAAGTCTTTATGAAATAAACTGTAGGACCACTACTGCTAAAAACTGTTCGTTAGAGGTATGAGGGAAGCGGTTGTCAGTCTTCCGCTCGTATAGGCCTAAATATGCATGTACCTAGTCTTCAAAAACTGTTTTTTTACCAACTCGATTAAACGCGAGACTCTGCTTTAACCACAGACAAAACTTTGCAAAATGAAAACAAGGTGAACAAGTAGGCTTACGGGTAAAGTACAAGGGAAATAAAATACAGTAATAAAAAAGTTAATTATTTTCCTAACAACCAGGGAAGGTTTTGCAAGTATATATCTACGAGTGTGTATATATTTTCTTTACCGTAGTTTTACCTCTCCCTCTTAGGGACATTTGAGCGACCCATGCCTTACGTACACTAGGCTCTTCATTTCTTCTGGGGTCACATGAAGAGCCGTGTACGTGACTCCTGAAAAGTTATATGGACCTTGTTGCTACAGCCGCTGACGTTGTGCGCCAATCTCCTGGGATGCTAGAGCGTGCGCTACAGTTTATGAGGCGTCGCTGTAAAATTTGTCGTGATTATGGGAGTCGACATTATGAACAATTAATTTAAACAGCATATAATGTGGGTTGTGCAAACGTAGTTAGGTTACAAACGAAAGGAATGCAATTACTCGGAACCGGGCCACCGTAGACCATGGATTCCTTATATGAAAAATACTAAGAAAACATCCGTGGACAACTTGTGAAATGTTGTGGGTCGAGTTCTAATTCAGCCTGTATAGGTTATACAAGCCCAATATTACTTACATGCAGTGCTCGAAATGGAAAATTTAGTAGCTGTAAGTTACACTTTTCTTGCCTTATTGGGAATGGTAAAGGAAAAATCGCAAAATCGCAACCCCATCAGGTTACTCTTGCTTAGTAGAAAGGTAGCGGGAAAGGAGTGCACAAAAAGACTAAATGCGTATAAAGCAGACTCGAAAAACGTATTCAGTAAAGTAAAAGCCCACAAACTCGAAGACTCTGTTAGCCTATTTGAAAAATCTTGCCAACTACGCAGGTCTGTATGTGATTTCTTAAATATAAGAGCAAATAAATCTTGAAACCATGATATACGAATTGCATATCGTTTCATCATCCTATTTCTGCTGGCTGATCTGTATGATAAGGAATATTTCTTCGAAAGAAAATTCATATCGGCGCTATCAGGAGTGAAGACCTATTTCCCTAGATATTACTCATTAACCACATTTGCTCTGCCTTCTGAAAGCATTTGACGTCAATTTAGAGTGAGATCACTTGAATGCAAGTTTTAGCTCACTTCGAATTCAGCTGCGATTCCTGGTGTATTTGAAATAAAGAACATCGAAATAACCAAGTGGAACATGAGTAGAGCATAAGCTAGCAAATTAGTATGACATTGGTTTGCTGTGTACGAGTGTATAGTGAACGCAGAAGACAACATGACGTATTGTGCATGCTTCATTTGAAGGATGTTTTACTGATTCTTACATTCCAAAGAGGCAGAAACTTCCGCAAACTCATTACTTCGCACAGCAAAACTTGTTTCACGTAATTTCCACGTTTATAGCATTGACACTATAATTAATACTTGACCATTGAAACAGGATTCTATGAGCATTATCAGGAATTCTTTTTCTAGCGATCTAAATCACGTAATATCATTAGTGAAGCAAATTGGGACAAGTTTTCTTGTAGTACCTGTCAGGAAAAATAATCCTCTTGTGAAAACGCGTAACATAAGGATTCGAAAAATAGAGCACAGTATTTACTGTAAGTTAATTTTTCTTTTACCTCAACTTTAGCCTTTACACTTTTTAAGCCAGAGGTCAAATCACGTCTGTTGGATTCTGCAGCGTGACGGTAGGCCTTGTATTCATCGTTATAACGAAGACAAGCTAAACGCAATCTTGTAACCAAACTGACTTTCTGGAATGATCATAAATGTACCCGAATACAATTTTAAAAGCTGCGGCCAGTCTGATTTTTATCCGGTATATATAAAAACCCCTAAAATTACGTTTGCTCTACATCAGGGCCACATATGGCCCTTGAAAGTTATATTGTGACCCGCGATACAACGAAGAAGGAAAGTATATAAATAATAGAGCATCGAGTTAGAACAGTGCCCGTTAAAATGGACATAATTTGAAAATCTGCTGAGGTCAAATTTTGAAGGGGAATTTTTCATTTTATTCAATAGTCGTTCAATGAAATAGAAGATGTAAATTCTTTAATTTGTGAGGATATTAAAGTGATTATTCACGACAATTCTTCAAGAAATATTAATTTTGAAAATATATAGGACAAACTGTCTCTTTTAACGATCCCTTGAAAGTGGACCATAAAGATGAACAAATATCACGGTTTCAACTTGAACTACCGTATGCGATTTTCAAGCTTTCAACAGAACAGAAGACGAAACTTTTTCAGACTTATTTCAGATAAGTTTTTTAGCTCAGAGATTATGGTTTTCAGATCATGTCTATCTTTGGAATCACACGCCTTTGTGAAAATTAATTTCGAATGTGAAATTTGTCAAAAATAACTACAGGACTCAGTGACTGTTCTCTGTTATACTTATTAAGATGAGGAACTATTAATATTGCAGGTGAGATGCTTTTCCTCCTAATAAATTGTATGAGAATTATTACATTGAGATAGTGAACTGGTGTGATAAAAACCTGTACTTCGCGAAAACAAACATTGTCTCTTCATTTGTCGTACTATTGTTTATAACATCTACAATTCAGTCAG